>OY754313.1:12955640-14155640 GCA_963573325.1 Astragalus glycyphyllos | reverse complement strand
TGTGCTAAGTCCCCAGCCTCAGTCAAGAAACGAGCAATGTGTTCGACTGTGGACTCATTTGTATCACCACCAAACTTAGTAAACTTGGGAACTTTCCATCCCCTTGGTAACTCAGTTTGTAATACATATTCACATAATGGTGATACGAAGTTAGGCCTTTGTAGACCTATGTTAAGGCCATTTTGCGCCAAAATAGTTTCGACTAAAGTAGTTATATTATTCTCTGCGCCAACATTGTGTTGTTGCATTTGTTGAACAACTTCATCAGCGTTCTGGTGCCTATTTACCAAAACTACTTCAGGGACGTGGTTTACTGCCCCTTGTAGTTCGCCTACAACTGTCGACGCTTCGACTACAACTGCTTCTTGGGGGTTAACTGGCGACGCATTACCCGCAATAATAGGAACGTGCCTATTATTAACCGCTGGAACCCCAAAAAAGTCTGCAATCCTACTCATCTGATTTGCCAACATTTGGTAACTGTTATTGGTATTTTGAATCAATGGATTGAAAACTGTACCAATTTGCTGGGTAAGCATATTAACCATATCGTGATTACTCTCGTCTACTTGCTGTCTTAAGGCCAACAAAGACGTATTGGTTAATGCTGGGGGATTTCGACCAAATACGCTCTCAGAAGAGACATGTGTAGGGGAAAAGGTCGAAATATGTGGCATTCCAGTAGGCATGCCATACATTCCCAGAGGAAATGGGGGTAGATACACATCATTCAAACGTGGGTCTAAACCGTTTCCCATTGCCATGTAAGGGCTATGAAGCCCTGCACTTAACGGCAAAGACATAGGCAGAGATGCCATTTCTGACTGCGTTGAACCAACAATAGTCATTGATAATGAAGGAACGGTTATCGACGATGATGGTCCTGCGCTAATGCTTGCAGAATCCATTGTTGTCCCTTGCCCTTGTGAAACCACAGGGTTGGAACTAGATGCATTATTCGTACCAGAACGAACCATTTTACCACTTCTTAAGTGCATACAACAGCGAATACAAATAAGAGAGTACGAAAATGAACAAAATCAAAGGCAATGTCCCACTGGGCGTGCCAATTTGTTTGCTGGTGTTTTTAGCAAACAATCACTAGTTTTATTAGAAGGTTTGTGAGATCAAACTAGAAAAATCTCAAAGCAATGCCTCTGAATTGCTTATGGTTTTTGTTGAAGAAAACGTAGAAAAAGGGGACGATTTGCAAATGATTAACAGAATTGAAAAGAAAAGAAGCAGTAAATGGTGCAGGAATTGTAAAGAACAAACAAGTAAATTGCATTGAATCATAAAAAATGGTACACGATCACGTACAGCGATTCTTCCACTCGTTTTTCGCTCTGGCTTGGAAGTTAGAGTTTCAGGAATCGGGTGTGTATTGTGATTTTGTGACCCCTGTTTCTTCTCAGAAACAGTTATTTATACAAAGGAAAAGGGGGGGAAATTCGAACTAAGTAACTGCCTAACAATTTGAAAATAAGTAACTGCTCCTACTTTCGGCCAAGTAACCGCTCCTACTTTCGACCGAAACCGCTCTGTCACGCTTCGACCAACTGCTAGTCTTCAACGCATAACTGCTCTGTTTTCTGTCTGTCGAAAGCCTGTGTCGATTTTCCTCTCTCTTGCTTTTGCTTCCCTGAAAACTTGTCGAGTTTACCTTGCACACGACCATTTTCTTTGTCGAAATAATATGGTCTTTGTGAAATAAATATAAATCAAGCCATGTTGACCATCTTTAATGAAGCCTGTCGAAATTACAGGCTAACAGTAACAAATTGGTTTGTAAGTGGTTTCTTCGTCGAAATCTTCTTCGACATCATTCACTTCAGAAACCACATCATACTCAATTGGGAGAATTGAGACTACACCACACAAGACGTCGAATTCTCACTCAGAATCAGCGAACTCCGAGCCCATTTCTTCGTCTAAGTTGAGACCCTCTTTGATCACTGAAAGTGGTGGAAATATCCTTTCAGTAGCTGGTGTTATACCCTAATTTTGTCCGCCGGATTAATAAGATTTTTCTTACAAGTATTTTTCTCGTTCTAACCATACATGTGTTGTATTTTTGCACTCACTCAACTTTTTGTTGTTAATAGAACCTTTTTGTTTATATGCGAAACGTTTATGACTATGTAAAGGCATATGGATGCCGTTGTGGCCTTGTGGGTATAGAATATGCCTAGTTAACAGCTATAAATTAAATAAGAAGATTATAAAATTTAAAAAGAATATTGACAAAAAACGTTGAAATTAAATATCCATAGATAATGGGAAGAAAATGTCTAAAACTTTTAATAACATAATCCATATTTATCAAATGTAAATATAAAAACTTAGCCCATAATAAGAAAGAAAAGAAGACAACACAATTAAAAACTAAAACACGTGGGTATCATGCATGGTTGTATGAAAACTCATGATAAAATAGGAGCAATTATACAAAGTTGAAAGAAGATGGTGGAGGTTGTATTATAAATGTGGCTGAAGTTCCCGTTGAAAGAAGATAAAAATTTAAACACCAGTTAAAATATGTTTTTAATACCGTTTGATGCGAAAAGACAAAAATAAAGAAGACAACACAAATAGAAAGTGAAACATGCGGGTATCGTGCAGGGTTAGATGAAAACCACAAATAAAATAGAATCACCTATAGAAAGTTGAAAGAGGGCGATGAGGGGATCTATTGTAAACGTGGCCGATATTCCAGTAAATAAAAATTAAATTAAAAAACTATAAATTAAATAAAAATATTATAAAATTAAAAAGAAACATTAACAAAGACATTGAAATTCAACATCCACAGATAATAAGAAAAAAAACGTAAAGAATATTAATAACAACAAATACATTGAAATTGAACATCCATAGACAATTAGAAGAAAAAGTTTTAAAAAGTTTAATAACGTTATCTATATTTATCAAATGTAAATATAAAAACTTAACATATAATTAAAGAGAAAATAAGATAACATAATTAGAAAGTGAAACACGTACGTATAGGTATCATGCAAAGTTTGATTTAAAACCACCAATAAAATAGAAGCACATATACAAAGTTGAAACTATTTTTGAAGAAACAAGTTCGCATATTTGAATAAAATAGAAGCACATAGAAACACTATTTAGTATCGCACTACATATTTTGTCACAAATTTTTTCCACCAAACGGGTTTTTGAGGAATGAGCTTTGTGTATCCGAACATGTAAAAAAATTTGAATCCAAAAGTACCTCAACAAATTGTTTGGCATCACATTTTACGTATTTTGTCACGTATTTTTTTTATTTTTCGTCAAACAGGTTGTTGAGGAACAAACTTCACGTATCTGAACATATAAAATTTGTTCTGGACCCTAAAGTACCCCAAAATTCAATGTTGGCATCACACTTTACCTATTTTGTCACAAAGCTATTTTTTTTTACCAAACCAGTTATTGAGGAAAAAACTTCGGGTGTTTGAACAGCCAATTTTTTTCTGAATCCTAAAGTGCCTCAACACACACGGGTTAACATCGTACTTTACGTATTTTGTTAAAAAAATATTTTTTTCACCATCGAGTATACCAAAGCACACTGTTTAGCATATCATTTTATGTATTTTGTCATGAAATTAAATCTTTTTTTCACCAAATCGATAATTGAAAAACAAAATTCGCATATTTAAACATCTAAATTTTTTCGAGACCCTAGAGTACTCGTTAAAATATTAAAAAGGAAAAAAGGAAAACATTAAAATAAAAAAGAGGACAAAACAAAAAAAGAAAAAGAAAAAAAACTAAACTTAAAAAAAAAAAAGTGCGGCAATTCCCGCACGGGGTTGGCTAAATTCTATTATACTAATATCTGATTGTGCTTGAATACAAAATTTTGCACTGGTCAACACTGAGTTTGTCAACTGTGAGAATCAAAATCTGGAGCACGGGATCGACTACCAGGCCCCAGGGTAACCTGTGCCATTGGGCAGATGGTGTTAGTCTGCAAAATATAAAACTAATAACTGTGAATAAAAATTAAATTATAAATATAAATTTTAATCAAAAGATTATAAATTTTAAAAAGAACATTAACCTTTGATAAAATAAGAAGAAAAAGTCTAAAAAAATTTAATAACATAATCCACATTCATCAAATGTAAATAAAAAAATAACCCATAATTAGAAAGAAAAAAAAGACAATACAATTAAAAAGTGAAACACGCTGGATATCAAGCATGGTTGAAGGAAACTCATGATAAAATAGGTGTAGTTACCCGTTGAAAGAAGATCATGAAGATTTTGGAGATTTTATTGTAAATGCGACTGAAGTTCCCGTTGAAAGAAGATCATGAAGATTTTGTATTGTAAATGTGGCTGAAGTTCCCACAGGAGTCAATGCAGCAATGTTGTACTCGAATTTTAAAAAAGATAAAAATATAAACACCAACTAACGAATGGTTTAAATACCCGTTAGTACGAAATGACCAAAACATAGAAGAAAACACAAATAGAAAGTGAATTATGTGGTATCGCGTAGTGTTGGATGGAAATTACAAATAAAATAGAAGCATCTATAGAAAGTTGAAAGAGTACGATTGAGGGACCTATTGTAAATGTGACTAAAGTTTATGTAAATAAATATTTTTGAGACTTAAATATTTACGTAAATAAATATTTACGTAGAAATTTATTTACGTAAAAATTTGCATATTTAAACATTTAAAATTTTTGAGACCGTAAAACAACTCTTAAAATATAAAAAAAGAAAAGAGGAAGAAAAAACTGATATAAAATCCAAAGTCAAAACCAAATGGTGCTTTTAGGTTGAGAGAGCAAATTAAATCTGTCATCGATAACCACTAAAATTGATCGTAGGATATTGTGTAAAATGCTATGAGCGGTTAAGATTGAATCAATTTGTATTAAATCTCAACCGTTAATGAATTTTTATATTACATCCTACAGTCATATTTAATGGTTCTGGGGAATTTGATTTGTTCCCTCACTCTAAAAGCACTCAAAAACGAAAAAGGAAAAAAAGTAAATGAAAAAATGAAGAAGATAAAAAAGTGAGGTAATATAAAAGAGGAAAAAAATAAATAAAAAAACAAAAAGGAAAACAAAAAAAAGGAAGAATAAAATAAATAAATAAAAAAGCAATTGCCGGGAGGGTGACAAGCCGCATTAAACAGAAGATGTGCTTGCTGCTATATGAATCACATGTTACATAGTCGTACTCCATTATTCTCCACTACAGTTGTTTGTATTAAATTGATTAATATATATATTGTTATTTTAACTTCTAAAATATTCTTTTGTAACATATATAATGAGATCAAATCCTGTAGATAAAGAATAGATACAAAACAAAGGTCAGCTCTTTATAAAAGGAAAAAATACAAAAAATATAAAAACAAAAAACAGAATGCAGAACGTTGCTAGTTGTTGCTTGCTGCCACTGAGATGTTTTCTTTCCTCTTGTTGTTTGCTTTTTTCCGTTTTGGCACCAGCAAGACACAGCCTTTGCAGCACCGCCACCTTGATGTTTGTTTTGTTCTTCAGAGCTGGTCTCCTAGAGCAATAATCCACTGCTTTGCACCCACACCTACACCACACATATCCCCACTATAAATACAGATGAATAGTGAAACCCTAGGGGGGGAAGATACACGAAAACACTCAGTAACACAAACACACAAAATATAGTGAAAAAACTGGTTCTGAAAGCAGAAAAGGTTTTTTTAGGAAAGGTGAGAAGAAGTTTATTTGGATTTGGAACTAGGTTAGTTCCTAAATTTATTTATCAATAACACCATCATTCAGTTTTTCTTTGTTGTTGTTGGTTTATCCTGTTTACTCATTATTTACTCAGGTATGCATATGTGATGTAGTAAAAAGCTTTAACTGGCGTAGGGTTGCAAATAGTCTCAAAAAATAGTAGGGTTTTTTCAGAAAGCAAATACACTGAGTTTAAAAAATTTTATAAGGCACAAAAAAAGAAAGAATAGAAATAAGATTAGTTTTTTTTTAGAAACAGAGGATTAAGGATAGAAAAGTTAGAAGCAAAGTTTTAGAAGTAAGGAAAATAGTGAGTAAAAATCTCAACAGTAGGTTTAAGTTTTAGAAGAAAAGATTAAAAATAAGGAGAAGAAGAGAAATGAGAGTATGAGAAAAAACGAGAGGGAAAAGGGACTAAAAACTAACCTCCGGCCACTGTTCGTGGTGGTCACCGCCGTAGACCGCCGTAATCAACAACACAACCACCACCAAACGCTCTCTCTCACTCCGAACCACCACAGTCACGTCACTGTACACAACCACAATATAAACACCAAAATCACCAACAATACCCAAAATTACCATCCACCACCGACAACCACCCCTTCGTAAACACACCACCCTCGAACCACCAAAACCGCCACCACGAACCACACCAAATAGTCCCCCCACTCTCTCCCCCTTTGTCGATCTCTCTCTCTCTCTCTTCATTCTTCTCTCTCCTCATTTCTTTCTCTTTTTTTTTTTTTGAAAACCAGTTCTCTCTCTTTTAGGAGAGAAACGGCGCTGAGAGAGAGAATAGAAAACTAGGGTTTTCTTGTTTGAGTTGGTTTTTATATTCTGTTAGTTCTTTGAGGTTTTTTTGATTTTTTTTTAAAAAACAAAAAACTCAGGTTGTTAACTACACCACCATATTTCATTATCGCAGCCCACTGTCTTGTAATTCAGAATTATGCTTACACCCCCATGCATTTTACTGATATGCCCCCTGTTTATTACTGTTTGCACTCCCTTTTTTACAACTACACCCCTTTTCGTTTCCTTTTACTTTTTCGTTACCAAAAAACAATTCTTTTACAAAAAGCTTATAGAAATACATAAATAATAATTTCAAAAAATGGGGGATTAAAGTCGACCGTACGGTCAGGTTAGTCTACTTTTTAGGGCCACAAATGAACCGTTACGGATCAGGTCCTAAAATCCTTATTTGAAACAAACAATTTCCAAAAATAAAAAATACAAACACACCTCTTTCTCTCAAACAAAGAAAACAAATTTTTCAAAATAGGGGATTAAGTCGGTCGTACGATCGGGTTAGTCAGCGTTCTAGGACGAATGAATCGTTACGAATCAAAAGTCCTAGGACCCCTAAATAAAAAACACGAACCAACCAAACCTTTTTTACTAAGAACTACGTAGCTTTGATATCTCCATCGCACCTGGAGTTACGTAGGAGCGGGGGCCCACTCCCGTCAAGCACAAAAAACTAAAAAATTTATTAAGTCTTTTATTCAAAATAAAAAGGGTAAATTAAACATTTTCAAAATTAACTTTCTTTCCTACAACTAGTTAGCAGGTAACCTTCTTTAGGAGGGATGCCGTGGGGTGCTAACACCTTCCCCACGCATAACCGACTCCCGAACCCTAATCTGGTCTCAAGGACCCTTATCTGTTTCAAAAGGGATTTATCGATGTTTGCCCTTAAACTAAACTTTGGTGGCGGCTTCATTTTTGAACCTTCGAGGAATCATCACCTGGATTTTTCGGTCGCTACAGCTGGCGACTTCACTGGGGAAATTTTGAGAGTCAAACCTAGTCTAATTAGTTGTAGCATTAGTAGTTAATTTGATGTTTATTTTTTACCCTTTTCTTGTCTTTTATTCCTATTGCATATTATATTGTTATGTGGTATGTAAACTCTAGGATAGAAGACCATTTTTGTATATGTGTTTGTTTGTTTTGCAGCTTGTGGGGTATATCCATATTTTGCTCCTACACACACTTCACTTTCACAAAGCACACACGTGAGAAAAAGTCCTATACCCGGACTAGAGCATAACCTAAGTTAGAACGAGACCGCGTAGTAATGGCCTTCTGGATGTTCGTCCAGCTCGGTGGTTACGAAGGTCTCACCTAGAGTTTGGTCCCTTTTAAGGGTGTTGTCGCTTCTGATAGCTTGCCTATTGTTGCGATTAATATTCTTAACTGGGGTCGTTGGCTCTAGGAACCTTATCTAGGACCCTATAGAGCTACCCTTGAAAGGTCCACTTGATAGAAAAAGCCTTAGATCATTTCTCAAAGGAACCCTCTTAGGACACAAAGGAGCCTCGTACCCCTGCATTCAAACAAACTTAATACACTTTTTCAAGAAATTCAAAAAAAAAATCTCCTATTTCTTTTGCCATATGTCAAAAAAAAAAACAAATACACTTACTCTTTCAAAAAAAAATTCCAAAAAAAAGAAAAAGTCATATTTTTGCAATTTATTCCTAGAAAATGTTTCATGCATTCTTGTTTTTCTTTTGCATGTCATAAAAAATATATATATAAAGCATCTCATTTTGCATACTTTTCCATGACCGCCATGGAATTGTAAAGTTTTTCGACAAGAAAAATGGATCAGAACATAAAAATAAAAAGAACCGTACATTTGAAAGTCAAGCAACTGGATTGGAAAAATCTGCGGGACCTAAGAGATGAAATGCCATCATGGCGCCGTGATTCATTCAATGTCAAGTACGGGAACCTCCTCAGTCTTCTAAATGTCAAAGTGCAAGCCGAGGCTCTCACTGCGCTGGGCCAATATTATGATCCACCGTTACGGTGTTTCAGTTTCCAAGATTATCAGCTAGCTCCGACATTGGAAGAATATGAAAATATACTGTGTTTCCCTCCAACAAATAAAGAGCCTTATCGGTACGTGGAACATTACCCTCTCCCCGAAAATTTATTTAAGGTGTTGAATGTTTCGGCAGCAGAGTTATCTAAAGCAGTGGTAGAAATAGATGGCGTAGAAGGTCTGACTAGAAAATACTTAGAGAAGAAAGCTCTGTTCTTGGCCAAAAAAGAAGATTGGGCTACCTTCAAGGATGTCTTTGCTCTCCTCATCTACGGAATTGTTCTCTTTCCAAATGACAAGGACTTTGTTGACTACACTGCGATCGATGTTTTCCTGGCCTTCAAGCTCCGAGGGCAAAATCCTGCTTCGGTTATTCTTGCTGACACATACTATGCTCTCCACCAACGCCATAAGAAAAAGTCGGGCTTGATTCTATGTTGTTTGCCCGTATTGTATCGCTGGTTCACTTCTCATATTTTCAAAAGGAATCACCTCATAGAAGTAAAAGGAAAGACTGAATGGGCTCAGTACATCGTCGGCCTCAAAGGGAGGGATATCTCTTGGTATTCTCGGGATCAGGATATTGGGGAAATTGTTTATCAGTGTGGGGATTTTCCAAATGTCCCCCTCATTGGGACCAAAGGTTGCATCACTTACAATCCTTCCATTGCTCTGAGGCAACTTGGTTACCCTATGACAAATCCACCTCCAAAAGAATCCCTGTTTGAAATTGTGCTAGAGGAAAAAGGCACTAAAGATCTCGATATGCTAAGAAGATTCAGTCGAGTTTGGGACAGAGTAGTTAAAAAAGGACGTGAACTGGGTCCTAGAGGAATTGACGCTGGGGAAAATTATCTTCAGTGGATCAGACTCAATGTCCAAGATGTTGGGCTGCCTTTTCGCCCTGCACTTCCGGTCGGTCATGAAGCTCCTGCACCGGTTCCTATCCTTAATGAAGAAGTAGAAGATCTCAAAGCTGCTCTGACCAAATCTGAGCAAGAAAAGGCTGAGCTACAAGACCAACTAGAAAAAGCACTTCAGGAAAAAAGAAGCCTGCAGCAAGAGAATGCCCTCAAAGAAACACGCATTGCTGAATATAAAGAAAGATTGAACATCGGTGATAAAAAACTTCTTGATGTGCAAGACTGTCTCAGAGGTGCCAATGAGGAGATCAAGGTACACAACCGAGATAGGGATAGAGCAATTGACAAAGCTTATGCATGGGAAGCACGGTTGAAGATATCTGTCACGGTTGGGAAAGACTTGCGGGGTCAATTGGAGAGATTGCAATCTCAAATGGAAGGTCTTGTTTCTGAGTATGAGGGCAAGCTCGTAACGGAAAGAAAAGCTAAAGAAGTGGTACGGGGAAGGCTCGAAGAATGTCAAGCAGCCCTACAAAAATTGTCTAGAGATACTAATGAATTGAAGGGGTTCGCTGATTACCAAGAGAAGTTCGGTGAGCAACTTGAGGCCGAACACGAGTATCTGAAGAAAGAATATATGAAGTTGAACGATCGCTGCCATCTCTCAGAAGAAAAGTTCTCACAGTTAGCTAAGGCGGCCAATGATGCTATCACAGATATTCCAGAGCACTTGAGAGAGGCTGATATTGTCATGTCTGAGAACAATACTCCAACCGAGGTCATCAAATTCGTCGAGTATATGAAACGCCTCATTGTATTCTTAAAGATTAAGGCGAAATAGCCCGACGCTTTGAAAAGAAAAAGAACGCCCTGGATGTAGTTGTTTGACTTTTGATGTATTTTCTTTTTACTTTTTATCCACGAAAAACTCAGTTGATGTATTTTCCTTTTAAATTTCTCAATGAAAAACTCGTTTGGTTTGGTTAAATTTTGATCCACCTTTATGTTTTTACTTGTCGAACAAAAGCGTACAATTCCCCAGGCGCGCTATGGAAAACATACATTCGCATCTGCATTTCATGCACATTCATTCATTCATATACTCATGTTAAAAATTTTGAAAAAAAAACAGAACAAAAAGGAAAACTGGTTCATCAACACCGTTACCGGACTCGCGCGCAGACGAAGAAAATGGCTGAAAATCAAGATAACCAGGCGCTGAGGGAGGATATCGAGAAGCTGAAAGAACAGATGACTGACATGATGGCCATGAAGGATCAGATGGCCGAACTCGTGAAACTTCTTGAGAAGAGGAACACAAATGAAGGCACCTCAACGGGAAATTCCGAAAATGTCGCTAAAAGCCTTCCTCCGCCTCACAACTCTGGGTTTGATGGCCAGAATTATCATTGGCCTCGTTATGGACTTCCTATTGGTTACACACCTCCTACGATGGACGCCGCTTAGAGGGTGCTCCTACGGGGGTCGTGAACACCAATCACAACATACCTCCAGGTCAGAATGAAATACCACAAGTTCAGATCCCTATCCCGCAGCCATGCCACAGGTCATGTCACAAGGCTACACCCCACCATTGGTAATAAGCTGTCAGATTCCTGTGCACAATCTTGAGAATTCCTCCCGTTTGTATTTCCCAAATGTGAACCCAACTGCGATTCCGATGGATCCTCTGTACAACCACTTGACAGGGGACCCTCAGTCCAAGGACAAATATCAGATGCTTGAGGAGCGACTAAGGGCTATAGAAGGGTCCAATACTGTGGCAAGGGAGGCTTATGATTTGTGTCTCGTCCCCAATGTAGTTATCCCTCCTAAATTCAAAGTACCTGACTTTGATAAGTACAAGGGGGCAACCTGTCCTATCAGTCATCTAACTATGTATTGTCGGAAGATGGCTGCATTTGCACATGACGACAAACTACTCATACATTATTTCCAGGACAGTCTAGCTGGAGCCGCCTCAAATTGGTACATGCAACTGGAACGCGCCCACATTAGATGTTGAAAAGATCTGGCGGATGCTTTCTTAAAACACTACCAGTACAACGTCGATATGGCTCCTGACCGGACGCAATTGCAGAACATGGTTAAAAGAGACAATGAATCATTTAAAGAATATGCTCAATGCTGGAGAGGACTAGCAGCGCAAGTGGCACCACCCCTATTAGAAAAAGAGATGGTGTTCATGTTTATGGACACCCTGCAGACGCCATTCTATGAAAGACTAATCGGGAGTGTGTCTTCAAACTTTTCAGATATGGTCATCATAGGGGAAAGGCTAGAAGGTGGAATGAGGAACGGGAAAATCACTCAGGGGCCAACTGGACCCAGTAACCTAAAGAAGCCTTTCTCCTGATTTCCCAAAAAGAAGGAAGGAGAAACCAATGCAATAACGGGATCCGGAAAACCTGCTTACCCCAATCCTTCTCACACCCTCCAATTCCCAGTACAAACACCACATACCCCACCTACCCAAAACGCTCAAGGCTATAGACCACCAAATTATCAAGACAAAAAGCTCGTCCAATTTGACCCAATCCCTATGTCATATTTCGACTTGTTTCACCAATTGCTCGGCCATAAACTGATCACTCCCCGCCCACTGAGACAGATTTATCCCCCTTTTCCCAGAGGTTTTGACCCAAACGTCACTTGTGAATTCCATTCGGGGATAGCTGGTCATACCATAGAAAATTGTAAGACACTGAAGTATGTGGTCCAAGACTTGATTGCCTCCGGTTGGCTGAATTTTAAAGAGGATGGTCCGAATGTGGCCACTAACCCTCTACTAAGACATGGGAGGCCCTCCATCAATGCAGTTGAGAATTTTGAGCAGTCTCTAATTAAGAAAGTGAAAGACATCCGCACACCTCTAGAAGTGATTCGTGCGAGGCTGTGCCACTTTGGGGTCATTGAAAAAGAATGCGTTGGAAAGGGTTCGTGTAACAGCATGACAGGTGTTTGAATAAAATCTGCATAATATGTACCCCCTATTCCAAGCTTAAGCTCCAACTGAGAAATTAAATGATTATTATATTATGAGACAACGAGTTGGAATGACTGAAAGTTGGAAAGAAAAAAAGTAAAAGGAATATTGCTTACTTTAATGTCACAAGATGGAAAAAAATAGGCAATGTGTAAATAAAAAGTAAATATAGTCAATTGCTTCAAGTCATTAAATACAAAGAAAATTGCAAAGGGAACAAATAACAGACAAATTTCCTTCCTAATTTGAATTTGAATGCACATATATGCTTGAGAACACAAAACAAAGTGCTGAAAAATTTTACACTTGGAGCAAGGAGACCACCAAAAAGAATTACCAACTTCATTAGAAACATAAAAACATTGTACTGTGAATTAAATCCAGAGAAGTATTATTATTATTTAGTAGTGACATAGCAGTAAGTAGTTTATTAAAGCAACAAGTGTCACCTATTCCATATGTAAAAATAGGGATTTTTACGGCGATTTGATCAGCCAAACGTAAGAATAGTGATTTTCAATTTTATTGACTATTTTTGCTCAATGAATTGATTTCAGGCTACCGAGAATCTAAAACATACAATCACTAAAATTATCCCTAAATTTAAAAATTCTCACTCATATTAAGGGTCTATTTGAGTAGGCATAAGTGATTATCATATAAATCCTTATGGATGAGTTATTTCCAAAATCAAAGAGAAAACATAGTCAAATTATAAAAATAAGCTGAAAACAGCTTACATAAACAAGTCTTCCAAACAATCTGAAAATACTTATGTCACTAAATAAGCCCAAAAAATCTGTTTATACCTCAATCCAAACAGACTCTAAATTGATCATGTGATTGAAAATTATCCAATTCAAAACTATTTTGGAACAATAACAATCTCATGAATTAAATAGTCACTTCATACAATTTCACTAACAATTTCAGTCATTCACTCAATTGCAGTGATTCCTAAGAATAAAACATAAAGGGAAGATTGTCCCTTAAAGGAGTATAAGGAAGATGCAAAAGAAGACTCCGATTCAATAGAAGATGCAAAAGAAGAATCTGATTCAAGGGCCAAGAAGCGCCACCTAGTATTCAATCTGGTGTCTATAAGAGGGATTATATTGTTGATCCTGTAACGGTGGTGATCATTTAGCTGAAATTGTCAAACCTAGGTCAGATCCTGCAACATTAGTGACCTATAATTGTCAAACCTAGGTCAGATCCAATTGAAGAAAAAAAATACCACAAAAGACAACGAAACTTAGGGTTTTAAGCAAAAGAAAACGAAAACGAAAACGAAGGAAGAGGAAGAGAGAGCGAAGATGCTTACCACTCTCACGGTGATTTCTGGACAGATACTTGAAGATTTCTAGATGGAGAGGAAGAGAGAGCGAGAGATTTCTGAACAGTGTGTTTCGAAGATTTCTGGAGGAAGAGTGGAATATTGCTTGAAGATGTGCGTTTCGAAGATTTCCCAATCCTTCGTTTCAATGGGCAACCTGAGACCTAGATTTCTGGAGGAAGTGTTTGTGCGAGGGAAGGAAGGGAGAGGGGGAGAGGTTCGCAAGGAGAGTGTGAAAGGTCTGAGACGTAGTAGTGTTTGTGTGAGGGAGCGATTAAAATGGTTTCCATATTTACCATTGGTCTTTTAACACCCGATGCTAAATTGTACATTTAACATCGGTTCTTACAATAACCGATGTTAAATGTCTAATTCAGGTACATTTAGCATCGGCTGTTAAAAGACCCGATGCTAAAAGTCTTATATGAACTTAAGCATTTGCTCCTAATTACAAAAATGCCACCGGTTACACATTTAGCATCGGCTATTCAAACAACCGATGCTAAATGGTGCTTTCTAAAGTCAAATTTCCACTAGTGATTGCTCCTTCCATTAAATGATAATGTATACTCCTAATTAATGATATCACATTTAGTTACATCACTTAAATAGAGGTTTTTTTTATAATCAATGATTCATTCATTAATAGGAGTACGAGGGGTGCTCAATCTCCATACAACGATGGACAATCAAAAGTTATCTATATAAAGAAGGGCGTTGTTCCACCAAGAAGAAGCCGAATAACCAGAATGTCTACGCACCCCGTAAACAAACCAACTCCAAGACATACATTAAATATGAGCCATAATGGATTCAAGATTAATATCCTCCCTCCTAAACACACAACCATTCCGGCCTAGGCAAATACACTAACAAGACGACAACCATATCAAATGTTTGATCTTCTTTGCCTTAGTTACTTTGCACAAGTCTCCAAAACAAGTAAAATGTTGCACTATGTCATGCGATATAGGTACGTGCAGGGACGGATCTAGAAATTTTTATTAGTGGGGGCAAAATAAGAGCTTATAATATTTTTTCAAAAAAATATTGTAATTTTTTACAAAAGACATAATTTCATTATAGAAAAATCCTAAAATACCTAAATTTTTACAAATTATGTAGCTAAAAACATAAAAATAGTACCAACTTACTCTCTATTTTATTTATCTCTTGTGAAATTGATACATTTAATTTTAAAAAAAAACTTATCTTATAAGAACATTCTTTATTTTTTATGGGGACAAAATAAATTTGTTATATATATTTCTAACCCAAATATTTTTTTAAATGGGGGCAAATGCTCCCAATTTGTTACAAGTAGATCCGTCCCTGGGTACGTGAGTATCTAGCCAACTATTAAACTCAAACCACACATTTTTCACAACATTGCAATCGATTATAACATGATCGCATAGTGAAGTTTTTGTTTGATTCCAATATCCAAAATTGTCACTACCTACTTTCAATACAACATCCATCAAAATGGAGCCGAGGACGTTAGCCTCCTCAATCAGTAATGGGTCGTCTGAGTGACTCTAAGGAAGAATTCAACGCCAAATATTATCATCCTTTCCGCCCAAGTCAGCCACCGTTATGTAATTATCCCTACCACCAACAAATAGATTAGGGAAATCATGATATAATGGCCTTTATCAAATCCAATGATGATGCCAAAAGTCCACTCCTCGACCATCCCTCAAACCCATTCTAATACGCCCCTCAAACCAGGCATCAACAACACAATCTTACCCAATCGAACTACATCACGACACCACTAAGAGTCAAATCTATTACCCGTTGCATTGGAGTCGTTCAACAAGTTTGAAGCTCAAGCTCCATATCTACGAGTTATGATATGTCTCCAACTAGCTTCCTCGTAAGTCAGCATACGCCACTTCCACTTGGTTAACAGTGTAGTATTAGACAGTTCAAAATTTTTAATACCAACTGCACCCTCATCCTTGGGTTTACACACCTTATCCCACGACACACAATGCATACCCCTAGTCTTCTCTTTAATGCCCCAAAAAAAAACTCTTAATCATTGAATTAATCATCGCCTTTGGAGGCTTGTAAAACCGAATTAATAAGAGTTACCCGACCACCAAGTCCTTTCCATTAAGCAAGTCTTTTACGGAGCATATTTAACATTGGCTTCCATGTAGTCTCACATCTTGAATTGGCCCCCACTGGGATTAGAATGTGGTTTAGGCCTAACTCAACCCCACAAAATCGACTTGTACGGTGAGGGATGCCTCCCACTTATAAACTCTTTTTCAGGCCATATCACATCCGATGTGGGACTCTTAACACCCCCCTCACACCCTAGACTAGACAACTGGAGCGTGACCCGATAGCGTGTGGCCCAACGGATATTGGATTGACTCTGATACCATCTTAGAATGTGGTTTAGGCCTAATTCAACCCAATAAAATCGACTTGTAAGGTGAGAGATGTCTCTTACTTATAAACTCTTTCTCAAGTCATATCACACTCGATGTGAGACTCTTAACACTAGGATCCTAAAACAACGAAGAAAGGTCGACGTTGTTTTCAAAAAGTTCTCCACAACTTAAATAGAAGTAAAGTTGGGAGATTGTTTTTTTTTCTCCAAGGGAGATTGTTTATTTAATAGGTTTATATTTCTTATATTTTAGACTAACAAAAGATATATTTTGTTTTTTATATTCGGGAGTAATATATGATAGGAAAGCATACTTCATCAATTGATGTTAGACGAGGTAACAATATTTATTGTTATAAAAAGAAGATTGTATAAACAATATTTATAAATTTATAAATATTATCTTTGTTTTACTTGATTATTAATACATATAAATAAAGTAAAATATAAATATAAATACTGGCTTTATTTTACATAAATTGTTGGGTAGACCATCGATGAATATTGGGTTTGTTATTCTATTCGAAACACAAACAAAGCGAAGGAAGCAGCTTTCACTCAAATTCAACTCTCAGTACCTACCTACGATACTCAATCAATGTCATCAATTTTAGGGTTTAAGTTTCCTCTTTCAAAGCCATCTTTTCTTCTTTCTTTTCGTTCTCTCTCTTTCAAAGCCCATTCTGTGCCTCCATTTTCATTCACTCCCAATGCTGATGACGTCGTTTCCAAGTTCAACAAGATGCTCTCTATGCATCCAACCCCACCCATCCTCGAATTTAATAAGATTTTAGGTTCTCTTGCAAAGATGAAACATTACTCAACTGCTATTTCCCTTTCTCGTCAAATGGAACTCAACAGAATTAGTCCAGACATTGTTACACTTACCATCTTGATCAATTGTTACTGTCAACTCCGTCAAATGATGTTTTCGTTTTCTGTACTGGCCAAAATTCTCAAGTGGGGTTATCAACCGAATATAGTTACCTTCACTACTCTTATTAAAGGGCTATGTCTTAATGGTGATGTTGGAGAAGCTCTGAAGTTTCACGACAAAGTGGTAGCACAAGGATTTCAATTCGACCATGTTAGTTATGGGACATTGATCAATGGGTTGTGTAAAATCGGACAAACATCATCTGCCCTACAATTGTTGAGACGCGTCGAAGGGAAATTTGTCAAGCCTACTGTGGTAATGTATAGCACAATCATTGATAGTCTTTGTAAAGATAAGCTTATAACCGATGCATTTGATTTATATTCCGAAATGGTTCTTAAGAGAATTATGCCCGATGTAGTCACTTACAATGCTCTAATCTATGGCTTCTGCATCGTGGGTCAATTGAAAGAAGCATTTCAATTGTTCAATGAAATGGTATTGAAAAACATCAATCCGGATGTTTATACCTATAGTATGTTGGTTGATGCTTTATGCAAGGAAGGAATGATGAAAGAAGCTAAAAGTGTGATAGCCCTCATGATAAAAGAAGGTGTAGAACCCGATGTTGTTACTTATAATACTTTAATGGATGGGTATTGTTTAGTCAATGATGTGAACAAGGCCAGAGATATATTCAACACTATGGGTCCAAGAGGAGTGACTACCAATGTTTGCAGCTATAGTATTATGATTAACGGGTTATGTAAGATTAAAATGTTGGATGAAGCGGTGAACTTCTTTGAAGAGATGCATTCCAAACATATAATTCCCAATACAGTGGCTTACAATAGTCTTATTGATGGTTTGTGCAAGTCGGGAAGACTAACCTGTGCTTGGAAGCTTGTTGAAGAGATGAATGATAATGGTCGGCTAGCTGATATAATCACTTACAATTCTTTCTTAGATGCTTTATGCAAAAGCCGTCAAGTTGACGAAGCAATTGCATTACTAGTTAAAATTAAAGGTCGAGGTATTCATCCTAATGTTTGCACATACACTATACTTGTTGACGGACTTTGCAATGCTGGAAGACTCAAGGATGCACAGGAGGTTTTTCAGGATCTTTTGATTAAAGACTATAATATAAATGTCGTAACATATAGTGCCATGATCAATGGGCTTTGTAAGGAGAGTTTGTTTGATGAAGCTTTGGCCTTGTTGTCAAAAATGGAAGACAAGGGTTGCTTTCCTAACGCCGTGACTTATGAAATAATCATCCGTGCCCTCTTTGATAAAGATGAAAACAGTAAGGCAAAGAAACTTGTTCGTGAAATGATTGCTAAAGGTCTACGATAAGAGTTTGAATTTTGATGACAGGGGTCCAGTTGTGAATTTGTAATAATTACTTAGCTGCACAATTTATTGAAGTTTTTCTTAAGGTCATCCTTGTGATTATTTCAAGAATGTATTTATAGAAGAATGAACAATTGCATATAAGGAATGGAGATCAATTAGAAGGCTCTGATTTTAGTTACTAGTTTATATAAGATAGTGTTTTCAGTTAATACCAAACTCTTTTCCTTTAGTTACTATAAAGATTAATTATGATGTTGGTTAATCCATTTTCTTCACCATTAATGCCGTATAGTTAGTTTAGGATACTTACTTCTTTTTTACTATCATTTCCTAACTCCTAATACACTTAAGAATATTTTGTCTAATTTTCCAAGAGTTTAGAGCATTCTAGGTCCAAACAGAATGTGTTGTTCAGCTCCAATTTGCTGTTGTGGGTTGTTGTTTTTCTATGTTTTGCTTGCAGGTAATGTTCAGTGTACCTGGACGAGTGCAGCAACAGCTTGCTCTTGAAGCATGTACTGACAAAGAGCATGTACTGATAGAAAGAAAATGGTACTGTCACGCTTTAATTTGATCCTCTATTTTACTAATGTGGTACTGTTAGTTAGTTTAGAATACTTAATTCTTTTGTCCAGTGATTTGAAGATATTGTCCTAGCATGCCTAAGAATACTTTGTCTGAGCTTCCCAGAATGTGTATGTCCGAGTCCCCCGAATAAGCAGTTGCTATTTCAGTCATCTAGCAATGCTAAATCTTCAGGTATTTCCTATCACTTCTCTTAATTTCTTAACTATGAAAATTTGCATCATACCTATAAGACATACATTTAGGATATTCTAGAAATGAATCAAACATTGATCCTCATTGAATTACCCAGCAACCTATAGTCTGCAAGTGGGTCTATAAAGTGAGAAAGAAATCAGATGGCACATTGAAAGGTTCAAATCTAGGCATGTTTCCAAGGCTTTTACACACAACACAAGACATTGACTACTTTGAAACCTTCTCACCAGTAGTTAAAATGACTATAATTCGAGTTATACATCACCATTCCACCCCTCGAGTTCAAGTTTTCTTAACCAACCAAATGTACAAACTTGTCAGGTCCTTATATGGCCTTAAACTATCTAGTAGGAAATTGAATCATAAGCTTACATCAATCTTAGTTCAGTTGGGATATCAACAATCAAAAATTAGATTACTCATTGTTTCTCCCTCCATTTAAGGATTTGAATAACATCTTTCTGTTTTGGTAATATTTCACGTTCGTTACATTCAATTTCTGAAGTTCTTATTGTTACTGCACATCTTTGGTGAAGCTTGTGGGTTTTGTGATAATTTGTTTTCCTGCTTTTTGTTATATCTGTTCCGATTTGTGACCATTGAATGTCCATTGAGTGCAAGATCTGTTCTGCATATTTACTGCATTCTCTGTATTGCATCTTATCAGTAAGAGAAGAAGCTATCAAGGAACCATGCATCAATTTTGAAGCAACAGGCACAAGCACAACTAATGATTTTTAAAGAGAACCTAGCCATACTCTCATCATGCTTATCAGCAGGTGAAAGTGACAAATTGAGCAAAAATCATAGCTTGAATGAAATGAACTATTTCCAAATTGAGTTAAAAGAGGTGGTTAAAGATCATAATGAAGTAACCATAGGTAAACTTGAACTTGTAACTCACTGTTATGTTACTTAAAAGCACTTTTGACTGAGCTTATAAAGCAGCACAATCCTATATTTAGATCTGTTTTAATAATGCTATTTGTAGTATATGCATGTCCAATTTCTTAATTGTTGAAAGGCATAGAACATGTCATCCTCTTCTTGTTTCTTGTAAGCCACATAATATAATAGAAATAAGACTTGAAACTAAAGAACAGTCACGTGCTTTGACTATTTCAACTTCAATACTGAAATGAACAAGTAACTCGACTCTTCTTTAGGTATGAAAGTAGTTAGCCTTACAAAAGTATTGGTTACATCCACAATAAGATAGTTGAGATGTGTGCTGATTTCTGTTGTCTTCAATGGAGGGCCTGATGTGATGTCTTCACACTACTGGATTGACACCATGGAGGAGATTTTTCGGACATTCCAATGTACTGAGGAAGAGAAGGTGGTGTGTGCAGCACATGCACTTCAGGAGGATGCGCGGACATGGTGGACAAATGCTCGTGAATTGATGGTGGTCCAGGGTACTCCAATTACTTGGGTTAACTTTAAGGAGTTGTTTTTGGGGCATTACTTTCCTCCAGTGAAGAAGTTTGAACAGTTGTCCCAATTCTACCAGCTTGCTAGGTATGCACCGGACGATGAGTGGAAGATGCAAATGTATAAGCAGGGCCTTCGTGCAGATGTGGCTCAGGGGTTGAGTTCCTATACTCTCACCACCTATGCGGCTTTAGTGAAACAGGCATATGTAGCTGAACATGATCTTGCCAGGTTGTATGAAGAGAGAAAGGAGTATTGGAAAGATAAGAAGAAAGGGGCTGAAACATCAAATATGAATACCAGGCCAAGGGGTAATATCAACAAGGGAAATTTCATAGGGGAGAATGTTATTTCAAGAACAATCAGTGTTTCTATTGTAAGAAGGAGGGTCACTATGCTCATAATTGCCCCGAAAAGAAGAAGAATTCTCAATCTGGACCAGCCGCTCCTACCCAGGGTCGAGTGTACACTTTGGATTCTCGTGCAGACAAGCCGTCAGATAATCTCATGAAGGGTACAGGATCTCTTTTTCGTACTCCTATAGTTATTCTTTTTGATTCTGGTGCAACTCATTCTTTCATAGCCAAATCATGTGTTGATCGGTTGAAATTAGCCTTGACTCAATTGCCTGAATTTGTGACAATAACCACGGCTGCTGAGGGAAGTGTTCAAACTAAGACCGTGTGTGAACACTGTCTCATTTCTGTGGGAGATCAGTCTTTTGTTTTGTCTCTGGTGTGTCTACCTTTAAAAGGTATGGATGTGGTGTTAGGTATGGATTGGCTCTCTACCAATCATGTCACTCTAGATTGTCGTAACCGGATGATTCAGTTTCCTTCAGAGTCCGTGGAGTTGACAGGTACCGCTTCAGAAGCGTTATTATCTTTTACTTCTGCCAGTCATTGTTTGTTCCAAGGTGTTGAGGCTTATGTCATGATGTTGTCCGCATCGTCGGAAGTCGGTTTAGACTTGGCATCTATTCAAGTTGTTAATGAGTTTCTAGATGTTTTTCCCGAGGAGGTGATCTCGTTACCTCCCGATCGTGAAGTTGAATTCTCTATTGAGTTGGTCCCGGGCACAGGACCAATTTCTATAGCTCCATACCGCATGTCTCCATTAGAACTCAAAGAATTGAAATCCCAACTTGAAGATCTCATCTCTAAACAGTTTATCAGGCTGAGTGCTTCGCCTTGGGGTGCTTCAGTGTTGTTGGTTAAGAAAAAGGATGGAACCATGAGGTTGTGTATTGACTACAGGCAGCTCAACAAAGTCACCATCAAAAATAAGTATCCATTACCGAGGATTGATGATTTGCTGGATCAGCTTAGAGGTGCAGTTATCTTTTCTAAGATTGATTTGAGATCGGGTTATCATCAAATCGAAGTCCGAGCCTTAGATATTCCCAAGACGGCATTTCGTACTAGATACGGACACTATGAATTTGTAGTAATGCCGTTTGGATTGATTAATGCTCCTGCAGTGTTTATGGATTACATGAATCGAGTGTTTCAGCCGTATTTGGATCAATTTGTGGTAGTATTCATTGATGACATCTTAGTGTACTCTAAGACGATTGAAGACCATGAGCAGCATCTTCGTATCGTTCTTGGCGTACTCCGAGAAAAGCAGTTGTATGCAAAGCCGAGTAAGTGTGATTTTTGGATGTCAGAAGTGAAGTTTCTTGGGCATGTGATTTCCCAAAGTGGGGTAGCAGTAGATCCCAGTAAGGTTGAAGCAGTATTGAATTGGGAAAGGCCATCATCTGTGACGGAGATACGAAGTTTCTTGGGGTTAGCCGGTTATTACAGGAGATTCATTGAGGGATTCTCTCAGTTAGTGACTCCACTCACTAGATTGACTCGTAAAGGTCAACCTTTTGTGTGGGACTCAGACTGCGAGGATTGCTTCTTGGAATTGAAAACTCGTTTGACGTCCGCTCCAATTCTTATTATTCCAGATCCATCTCTAGGGTTTCAGATGTATACTGATGCCTCTGGGAAAGGTCTGGGATGTGTGTTAATGCAAAATCAACAAGTTGTTGCATATGCTTCTAGACAGTTGAAGACGCATGAAGAGAATTATCTGACCCATGATTTGGAGTTAGCAGCTATTGTGTATGCATTGAAGATTTGGAGACATTATCTATATGGTTCTTGTTTCGAAGTCTTTAATGATCACAAGAGCTTGAAATACTTTTTTGATCAGAAGGAGCTGAACAATCGACAGAGGAGATGGGTTGAATTTCTAAAGGATTATGACTTCGAGTTGAAGTATCACCCGGGGAAGGCTAATGTAGTGGCTGATGCTTTGAGTAGAAAGTCACTGCATGTAGCAGAAATGATGGTTCATGAGATGGCTTTGTTGGAATCCTTTAGGGATTTAAATGTGGAGGTTAAAACAAAAAGGAAGAGATTGGTGCTTAATCTGATTCAGGTTTTCAGTTCATTACGGGAATCAATCAGATTAGCACAAGAGATTGATATGGAGCTGCAGGCACAGAAGGTCATGCAGGGTTTCTCAGAGGACAGTGATGGAGTAATTTGTTTTAATGGGCGAATTTGTGTGCCTAATGATGAAGAAATCAAGAGGCAGGTGTTGACTGAGGCTCATAAGAGTAGGTTTTCTGTACATCCTGGTTCAACCAAGATGTACCGAGATCTTAAGCAAATGTATTGGTGGCCGGGTATGAAATTGGAGATAGTAGAGTTTGTGTCTCGATGCTTGACTTGTCAGAAGGTTAAGGTAGAGCACCAAAAGCCTTCAGGTCAGTTGCAGCTATTGAATATCCCAGAGTGGAAGTGGGAATGTATCTCCATGGATTTTGTAATGGGGCTACCTCGGTCCCAAGCAGGGAATGACTCCATTTGGGTAGTTGTGGATCGTTTAACAAAGTCAGCTCACTTCATTCCGGTTCGTTCTAATTATAGGATATCCAAGCTAGCAGATGAGTACCTTAAAAACATTGTGAGGCTGCACGGTATCCCATCTAGCATCATTTCGGATCGAGATCCTAAGTTCACTTCTCGCTTTTGGAAAGCCCTGAACTTAGCATTTGGATCCAAAGTGTATGTGAGTACTGCTTACCATCTGCAGACTGATGGGCAAACTGAGAGAACTATTCAGACATTGGAGGACATGCTCAGGGCGTGTGTGCTTGATAGTGGAGGCAAATGGGAGAATCACCTACCCTTGATAGAGTTTACTTATAATAACAGCTACCATTCCAGTATTGGAATGGCCCCGTATAAAGCACTATATGGGCGGAAATGTCGTACACCTCTTTGTTGGTGGGAGGTGGGTGAGACAAGATTATTGGGGCCAGAGTTGGTTAGAGAAACAACCGAGAAGATTCATCAAATCCGAGAGAGGATAAAAACTGCTCAAAGTCGCCAGAAAAGTTATGCAGACAAACGGAGAAAGCCGTTGGAATTTGATGAGAGTGATTATGTATTCCTTCGAGTTACTCCTACTCTTGGTGTTGGCAGGGCATTACGGGTCAAGAAACTCAGTTCTCGCTATATTGGACCTTTTCAGATATTAGAGAGGATTGGGCCAGTTGCGTATCGCATTGCTTTGCCACCAACTCTAGCTGGGTTACATGATGTATTCCACGTTTCTCAGCTTAGGAAGTACATCCCTGACCCGAGTCAACCGTTGAGTTTTGAGACGGTTGAGATTAGGCCTGATCTTACTTTCCAGCCATACCCAGTTCAAATATTAGAACGTGGGGAAAAGGTTCTCCAGACGAGATCGATTCCTATCGTCAAAGTGCTTTGGGATGGTGCCTCACCCGACGAAGCGACATGGGAAGTGGAGGACAACATGCGGGTGAAATATCCCTATCTTTTCAGTTGAGGTAAGACTTGAACAATTTTTTAGGACAAATTTTTTTCAAGTTGGGGTGTATTGTAACATCCCAAAATGATTATTTTGAGTATCTAATCGATTGAGCAATTTTATTATCCATGATTCTTTGATTTGTTTATTATTTGGTTAAATTAAATGACTAGTGTACAATTGTGTGAATTGTGTAAATTGTGTGTGGGGTGAAAAATGAAATACAACAATAGAATTGGGTGTCTTAGAGAATAAAGGGTAGAATAAGGGTATTTAGGGGTTTTCCACTTACCCAACACTCACTCACTCACTCCCACCCCAACCCCCAGCAGAACCCAAACTTAAGTTAAGACACATTTAATTTTTCAAAACAAAAACAAAAACAGAACTCGAGAGGAGAGAAAGAGAAGAGTCACGAGAGAAAGAGAGAGGAAGAAGAAGAGGAGGGTTCTCCCTCAATTCTTGATGCATGTTCAAATTTCCACCACCATTCTTCTCCATTCTTAATTCTCTTTCCATTGATACCAAAATCAATAGCTGAATCAAGTTCAATCATAATCTCACCTTTCTCCATAAGATTGGCTTTGAAGGGGAAAAGGAGAGGGTTTCACTTCCATTTTTGCAATGTGGGCTCTTTTGAAGTGATTAAAAGGTTCCAAGAGTGATTTTCAAAGTTCATTTCAGTAGGAGAAGATTAGAGGGCTGTGGTTTGCTTTGGGTAGCTGGGTTTTCGGGTTGGTAGTGGTTGGAGGTGTTGGAGAGCTTTGTTTGTGAAGTTACGGTTTCCGGTTCGCGAAAAGTCTTGACTAGTTGTCAACCGGGTGAGTGTTCTCACCACGTTATATATTTTAAAATGTAGTGTGTGTATTCTGAATTTACAGCATGAATTGAATTGGTTGCTGAATTTTGGTGATTGGTGGTGTTAAGTGTGCATAATGTTGTGTTTGGGACTATTTGACATAGCTTCAGTGTTTTTGTAATTCTGAACGTTCTGTGTGTTTAAAAATTTTAAGGTTTGCTTTCCTGGAAAATAGACACAATTTGCTACATTTTAGGCGCTGAGTTTAGTAAATTTGGATAAGTATAACTAGAGAAATTGTAGTCACAAGTCAGATCAAAAATCTAGGACTATACTGGGTGTTGGTTCGGTTATACAGTAACTGGGAACAATCTAGAGGTCCAAAAATTATGTGGTTCACCTTTTAGAAACTACACTTAATGCTTGTCAAATTGGTACTGGTTTGGTTGCATTTGGAGTTGTGTAGCTCGAGTTATGAGTATACCAAGTTGGGTCAAATTTCTGAAGTTAAACTGAGTATAGGTTCAGTGTTTTGGGTTTTGTGGTCTCAATTGAACTCCGTTTTGAACAATTCTTGTCCAGTTAGAAAGTAAACTCAATTTTCTTCTGGTTAGGCTCAAGTTTCGTGTCATTTGGTCAAGTTTTGGTCATTTTAGAATTGGTTGAAGTCAGGGGACAGATTCTGTCCAAATCTGAGAACCATTCTGTCTATTTTTGAAAACAGTACTAATTGGCTCATTATTTTGCAAAACAAAAGTCATTTTCATAAAATATACATCCTTAGCTTTCTGTAGTGGGGTCATTTGTTGAATTTCGTTGTTGTTTGGTCGGTCAAATAATTTTCCGAAGTTTATGCATACTTGCTGAAAATTTACTGCACTAATACTGTCTATTGAAATGTATGAATGAATATTTGTTTGCTTAATTTCGATACTATTTGCTATGTTAATGAATTGTTGATGGGCTGAAACACTGAATATCGAGTGAGAACCTTTAACGTGTTCCAAAATGATTCCGATGATTATGTATATTTATTTTATGATACATAAGTAATTAAGGGATGACGATCCCAGTTATTTAGCATACTTGGTGGAGGGAAGTCATGAGCCCGGAAGCCAAGGCCCCCGCATTATCCCTCATTGGTATGTTGGATTGGGGTTTCCGTGATCTCGTGAGATTTCGTTTCACGGATTGTGCTAAGCCAAAGAAAATATTAAAATAAGTTATTGATATAACCGAATTGGAGTTTCCCGGATCAAATGGGAGCTCCCGCATTATTCGGGATGGAAAATAATGAGTCTTAAAAGTAACGAATAAGAAGAATCGTAAGGGGTCTCGGAGTCACTCATTGAGATTTGTAATCTCACTGTTGTTGTTTTGTGATTTACAGGTACCAAGTGAAGAAGGAGTTTGAGTTGATTACCATCTAGTAGAGTCTGATGACTGGACATTATGCTTAGTTGTATTTTGTATAATCCTTGTACTTGATCTATGTTGATCTGAGAACTAAGGGGATTTGTTTATCTGCTATGGATTCTATTTTAGTTATCTCGAGTTTGTATTATTACAAACTTATATTTTAGCATGTTATGGTTCTCGGATCGAGACTTTTATGCTAGTAATGGGTTGATCCCGTTATTTTGATTGGTTGTGTGTCTGAATCCATAGTAGTTCGTTATACTCTGATTATCATTGCCTATGTGTTGATTGTCGCTTTAATTAGTATTGCGGGGTGTTACATTGTGGGTTGTTGTTTTTCTATACTCATGCAGCCATAATCAGACATAATTCAGATAGAAATCCAAACAGATTTGTCCCTGCTCGCACGATGGACTGAGGTTAGTGGCAGTGAACTAGCTAGCGCTCACGGCACTCGGAAGCTGATTTTCATTGTTTGGGAGACTATTCTGGTGCTGGTTTTAGTCATTAATTAATGTCTTCTTTGGTGTAATAAAATATAGCAGGCTTGAATGTGACTAAGCTGTTTCTTTTTTGTTTGATTGGGCTGTTTTTTTTACAGCTGCATTTGGTTTCTTTTTAAAAATGTTTTGGCAAAATGATTAAACATATTATATTATATTGCTTTTGGAATGTCATTTTAGCATTTGTAACCAAAAAAATATTGCTTTTGGCATGTGTTCAACCAAAAAATGTATTACTTTTAGCAAATGTTTTTTAAATAAATATTTGAAATTTTCCAGAAAATAACTCCAGCATATTAAAACCAAAATTAATTAATTTTACATTTATTTTTTTAAGAATATTGTGATTTTGAGTTCTTAACTGAATTTCTATTAACGAATTAAAATAGTTTTTTTAGAAATTTAGTTTTGTTTATAGATATAGTACTTTTTGTTTTATATTTACTTTTTATATTTGATTATTGGGTATATTCGTTGATGATGTTGGTTGTCACAATAAATTATGTAAAACTCTGTCACTGAGGGCCCCAAATTTTAAGGATTGCACAGAGCCTCTCAATTGTTTGGAACGGCCCTGTCTACTTGCAAATATTTCAACAGCTCCAGCGACATCTCTATATACTCATTTGCAGCCCACTTCCATTTTGTCTGGTGAGGATAGATGGTCGTAGGTAAGAAAGGATTGGAGAGGGTATTCAACTAAATTGTATTCATTTTTTTTTTTGGAAGCAAGGGGCTACGCCCCTAGAACAAAAGCACTAAAAACCTCTAGGAAACCAACTCCCACAACAGTCGGCCTTTACGACATCAATTGCAAAAGGAGGCACCGTATAAAATAATCTACTGCAAGCTTGAAGGGACAAGCCAAATTTAGCAAAGGAATCAGCCACTTGATTTGCTTCCCAGAGAGAGTGTGTGATAGTACCATCCGCCACCACTCGAAGCAGCACCATCTCTAACACACCCACCAGTCGCAGCATTATCTCCTCTGTCTGACACCGCGCCATCACAGTTCAACTTCAACTTCCCTTCATCTGAAGCAGTTTCAGCTAGGGGGTGGGCGTTGGGTGGGTTTTGATGCGTTTAGACACCCAACCCAATTAAATACTTACGGGTTGGGTTCAGTAAAATTAGACCCAAAATTCTGTGACCCAAACCAACCCGAGCTGATCTCAAATGGGTTGGGTTGGGTTGGGTATTGGGTTCATTAGTAAAATATATTATTCAAAAAAATTCAAATAAAGAAATAATAATATGTCTTAATTTGGACTTCCATTACAACTAATTTAACCAAATAAAAAAAGGAAAGGTCTTCAGAAAACCCGTTAAGTTCATGGAAAATAATTTTTTTTTCATACGAAAGTGTCTTAAAGAAACTAAATAGATCACATCCCACCCATGAAGTCACTTTCTTAATCACTTTCTATGATCAGCAAAACAAAAAAATTACAAGTCACATTCAACTGCATATTTGAGAGCACTCTGCACCTAGACTTTGGTTAATTTGTACATCAGAATTTATTTTCAAGGTAGGCTAAATTAAGTTCTCTTTAATACCTTTTCAATTATCAATTGTTCTATGTAAAGTCACACACACAAAAATATTAGTACATGTAAGATCATAATGGTATGGGTTGGGTTTAGTGGGTTCTAAATTTTGAGACCCGCTATCCAACTCGTACTCTATGGGTCTCCCTATTTTAAAACCAACCCAACCACCTACCCGAACCAAACTGGATTTTGTGGGTTGGGTCCGATTGGGTTGCGGGTTGGGTTGAAGGTAAGATAAGAATATAAAAATACAAAAAAAAAATTCAATTTCAACTATTTGTTATTTTTGTTTTTATTTTGTTAAATTGACTCAACATGATTAGTCTAGTGTTTACCAAAGACTTGTATGAAGTAAGAGACTCTTAAAATTTAGGCTGTTTTTGTGTCCCTTGATTATCCTTCATGTGAGTATTTAGTATTACAAATTTTATTATAGAAGCAATGAATGAAATCGGAAGTAAACGTCTCATTTATTGATAATGTTGCACATCGCGTTGAGGTGCAATTAATATGTCAAGTATTTTGTGATAGGCTAAATAACATTTTTGGTGTTTTATCTTTGACCAAAGTTTTATATTGGTCTGTTTATCTTTTTTCTCTCTTGTTTTGGTCTTTTATCTTTTATTTCAGTGTTAGTTTGGTCCTTTATCTTTTTTCACATTTTGGTCATTTATCTTTCATATTTGTTTCTGTCTGATCCTTTTAAACAAAAACGCAAAAAAATGAAGAACACTATGAATGCCGTAAAGCACACTGGTCCCACTCATGCAATACGTGATCAAATTGAATGAAACTTGACTCTAACTTGAATAAAATTTCGCAAGGAATTCAATGAAACCAAAATTAAGATCAGAAAAGTACTTATACGCCAAATCATTTCGGGAGTCGAAATATTGAATTTGAAGTTCAAAAAACTTTTAATCTCAACAATGGTGATTTTGCTATAGAGCACCAAATTGAACGATTCTTGAGCCTAAAATGCTCGAAACTCAATAAGGAATAAAAATATGGCAAGCATTTTGTTTAGAAAAGCGCAAAAATGTAAAATACCGTGAAAAATTAATTGGCATCTCTAAAACGTAGTTTGGCTCTTATTTGCTCATTTATCAAACGTGTTTTGGCTCTTATTTAGCCTATATTATAGGTCAGATACATTAGTTACTAAATGAACTTAAAATTGTAAAATTTTCTTATAATAAAGACCATAAAGAGTAACTTAGAAATATGTTTTCGATACACGTGTATTGATATCACATATCAACACTATGGCCTGTTTGGCAATGTCATCCCAATAGCTTATAATAGTTTATAGCGGACAAATCTTTTGTAGGGCTATGTTTGACGAGACAAATCTACTAAGCTTATAGCGGATAAACTACTTGTAAGTGACAAATATAACATTAATTATGGTTACAAATATTATAAAATAATTGTAACTAATTATAATTAGATAACTCAATATAATTACTATATGACAAACACAATTTATAAAATATATAAATTTAATTGTTCATATAAGTTTAAGTTTAAGTAGTGTATTTTGAGATACTTTAAGATTCATAAACTTTTTTAATTGTTCAAATACCCAAAGTTTCTTTGTCAATAACCGGTTTGGTCTAAAAAATAGTAGCTTTTTGACTAAATATGTAAAGTGTGATGCTAACAGTACATTTTGGGTACTTTAGGGTCCAGAACAAATTTTGATGTTCAAATACGCGAAGCTTGTTCCTCAATAAACTGTTTGATGAAAAGTAAAAAATCGTGACAAAATACATAGAGTGTATTGCTAAGCAGTTTGTTTTGGGGTATTTTAAGGTCAATTTTTTTTTTTACATTTTCAGATACGCAAAGCTCATCCCTCAATAACCCGTTTAGTGAAAAAATGTTGTGCCAAAATATGTAAAGTGTTATGCTAAACAGTGTTTTTTGGGTACTTTAGCATCAGAAAATTTATTAATTATTCAAATATGAGAACTTCGTTCCTAAATAATAATTTTACATTTGATGAATATAGATAACTTTATTAAATTTTTCTAAGTTTTTCTTCAACTGCTCTATAGATATTCAATTTCAATGTCTTTGTTAATGTTTTTTTTTATAATCTTCTTATTTAGTTTATAGTTTCAATTTAATTTTTATTTACGGGAGCTTCTTATTTAGATTATATTATTAAAATTCTCTAGACTTTTTTATTCTTATTTTATCTATGGAGGATGTTCAATTTAATCGCCTTTGTTAATATTCATTTTAAAATTGATAAATTTTTTATTTAATTTATATTTATCATTTAATTTTTATTCACAACTATTAGATTCTTTATTTTGCAAACTAACACCATTTGCCCAATTGATTCTCCAGTTGACAAGCCCAGTGTGGCCAGCGTGAAATTTGTTTTCAAGCCCGATGAGACATTAGTCTTTCAAAAAAAATCAATTACTCGATTATACGATGAATATGATTTTATTCGTTATAAAATATGTGATTTTCATCGGTATGGTGGAAAGACTTGCACTTGATTGATAAATGTCTGCCATATGGCACTAATTGGTTCAATGATTCGGCGAAGCTAAAATTGGGAAACGGTTGCAATGTAAAATTCTGGTTTGATCGTTGGTGCAGCCTGTGGTCATTGGAAGAACTTTATTCGCAGCTGCTACCTTTATCCGAAGCACCAAATGGGACTGTTGCAGAATTTGGTTATTGGGAGGGAGAAAAATGGTGTTGGACGCTGAGTTGGTCACATCAATTATCGGAGGAAGAGGCAGAATTGACTGAAGAACTAGAAGAGCTACTGAAACCACTTAGTCCAGTCAAGGATTGTGAAGATACGTGGCGCTGGACAGAGTCGAAAATGCAGCAATACTCTGTTAAATCAGCCTACTGTAAACTGATTTCTAACAGTGATACCGAACTGCTAAACGAGCCGGAGGTGAAGATCTTAAAGCAGTTCTGGCGTACAGCAGCACCAACGAAGTTCTTAGTGCACGGTTGGAGAGTTTTGATAGACAGATTGCCTACTCGTGTACTGCTACAGCAGAGAGGAATTCTGTCGGGCCAAAACAACGCTTGCTGCGTTTATTGTTTCCGGTGTGATGAGGATGCTGCACACCTATTCTTTCACTGTGTTTTCACGGAGCAATTGTGGTTTTTGGCGCTGGATTGGATAGGAGTTAAAAAGGAGAGTAACAGCGCTTGGGAACACCTTGATAGTCACAGAATCCTGCTGGGAGGAAAGAAGAATAAAAGAATTATATTCATTGTTTGGGTTTCAATTGTATGGGTCATTTGGATAAATAGGAATAGGATAATTTTTAGGGGGGAGTACCAAATATAACTCAAATGTTGAACCATGTAAAAGGGTTAACTTGGGGATGGATAGCCAATGGGGGATCAAGTCACAATAGGTTTCGAAGAGTGGAGCAATAGTCCTATCACTTATTTGAACCGATTATAAAACTTGTAATCGGGTTGAAGCACCCCTAGTGCCTCCTTAATAAAACCTTTTGACTTATAAAAAAAAAAATAGAGTTATTAGGTGATTTGATGTCTTATTTATTAAAAATTGTAACGTGATAGTTACTTATAAGCTATCAAGCGGATTATTGCGGCATATCTCGACCTTGCTTGTAAGTATGGCGTGTAAGCCTTTGTGCAGACGATGGAAATGAGCCCAAATCCGGGCTGTCTATAGTCCCAAACAACAATGAAAAGAAATCTGATCGCAGGAAATGCAAACAACCAATCAAAATCTTTTTTTTTCTTCAATTTCTCTATCGAAGAAAAAGTTTATGATAACTATGCTACGTGTATCAATTATGATCAAACCGGGAAAAGGACCAAGAATAAGAATAATTAACGATCATGGCTACAACTTTTCTTTTGACCGGATAATATAACTACAACTTTTGAAACTTGGAATTGAGGACCATATATTCTGCAGCTCTGTGAGATCTTTTTTTTTTTTTACAAGTGAAACTCTATGAGATAATTTCTTTTTATTTTACAAAACGAGATAACTAATTGAAAACGAGCATATGGTCCATAATATTGTGTCATACTTTTTTTGGACTTTTATTTATATATATATATATATATATATATATATATATATATGTGAATTCATAGCAGAGTGATTTCAAACGTTGTTGGAACATTGTGTGTCTTATGCAGGGGAGGATCTTACTAATACTTACATATAAATTTTATTTTGACCCTCTATTTGTATTATTTTGCACCTGTTGCCTAACTAATGTACTCGACTACTACTGAATAACCTACATAATAATGAGGGGGTATAGTTGCATCCTTTGAAAATTGAAATTTTCACTTATCTATTTAAATACTGTTTATTTTGACGCATTGAGTTTCAAAATTTTACACCTAAACTCTCATCACGGTTCTACTTCCGCCGCTGCCGCTGTTCAATCATCCGCTGCTGTTATTCATAGTCTTCTTTCTTCTGTTGATGATTATTGTACTGTTGTTGGATCTAAACGCGAGATCGTTTACGCTCTTGTTGATATTCTCCATTGTCATCGTTCGTCTCCTCCGCGTACTGTTAAGGATGCGCTTAAAGCGCTTTTCGCCATCGCGCTGCATCCGCTTAATCGTTCCACTATGGTGCAGTTCGGCGTTGTTCCCGCGCTTTTCTCACTTATTGTTAACGACGGTAGGGTTGGGATCGTTGAAGACGCTACCGCCGTGATCACTCAGGTTTCCGGTTGCGATGATAGCGTCGAGGCATTCCGGAAGGTCTCCGGCGTTCGTGTCCTTGCCGATATTCTCGATCTGGCAACTGGATCTAGTTTGAGGACCAGAGAGAATGCTGTGTCGGCGCTGCTTAACCTTGTGCGATGCGGTGGTGATGCGGCGGCCGGTGATGTTAGAGACGCCGTTGCTTTTGGTGCGTTTGATGGAATCTCGGACGTTAAAGATAACGGTAGCGCTAAGGGGAAAAATAAGGCTACGGATTTGTTGAAGGTATTGCTAAGGGGAAAAGTAAGGCTACGGATATAAAAAAGCCACTTTGGCATGCCAGCGTGGCTGCCACATAGTTTAAGTGGCGGACAGGTCAGCATCAATTTTGACCAGATTAGTGGGGGACTCTGATTTTACAAATTGGGAAACTTGGGGATCAAATTCGTGAAATTAAAACTTGGGGGATCAAAATCGTGAGTTGGTGAAACTTGGAGGACTAAAACTGTATTTAAGCCAAAATATTAAAATTATATACATGATTTTTTTTTGAGAGTTATATACATGGTTTATAATACTTATGATAATAGAATGATCTTGTCCCATGAGTTTTGCAATACACATGCACAATGTAAGATATAATTCATGCACAAGGAGAATTACATGAATAACGGAAACCATTACATGGAGCCAGACAAAAGAAAGTTAGAGTTTCAGGAATCGGGTGTGTATTGTGATTTTGTGACCCCTGTTTCTTCTCAGAAACAGTTATTTATACAAGGAAAAAAGGGGGAAATTCGAACTAAGTAACTGCCTAACAATTTGAAAATAAGTAACTGCTCCTATTTTCGGCCAAATAACCGCTCCTACTTTCGACCGAAACCGCTCTGTCACGCTTCGACCAACTGCTAGTCTTCAACGCATAACTGCTCTGTTTTCTGTCTGTCGAAAGCCTGTGTCGATTTTCCTCTCTCTTGCTTTTGCTTCCCTGGAAACTTGTCGAGTTTACCTTGCACACGACCATTTTCTTTGTCGAAACAATATGGTTTTTGTGAAATAAATATAAATCAAGCCATGTTGACCATATTTAATGTAGCCTGTCGAAATTACAAGCTAACAAATTGCCCCCCAAAAATGTCTTTCTCGACTGAGCTTGAAGTGGAAGAAGAGAAAGAACATTTTTGAATTCTCCATCGAATTAGACTTTGCACTTGAGTAGAACAACTGTATACCTGATGTCGCCACTGTTAAGTGTTGTTTCCATATTCAAACCTTGAACTTGAACAACCTGTAAATTCGGCCTTTGACTATGTTTACTGATTCTCTGTTCTACCTTTGAATGGCACATGTAACTTGGCAACATTATAATGAAAATTCTTCCATTTTATTCTTGAGCAATTTTTATTCTGTGCTTTCGACAGTGTTTTGGCAACTTAAATGCCATGTTTTTACGCTTCCTTTATACTTATTCCAGCGTTATTTTAACTTCTTGCAACGTTGGCTTATACTTTTTCAAGTATTTGCCATTTATACGCAAAATCCTTCCATCAGCGCCAATCTCTTCGACCTCATATGCGCCGTTTGAATATACTTGTAAAATTTTAAATGGTCCTTCCCAACTTGGGGACCATTTACCAAAGACTCTATCTTTTTTATCTACAGGCAATAGGACCTTCCACACTAGATCGCCTGAATTAAAGGCTTTAAACTTAACCTTTTTGTTATAAGTTTTAGTTACCCTCTCTTTCTGTCGAATAAGCGTATCTAAAGCTAATAACCTTTCTTCGTCTAAATCAACCAATTCATCAAGCATCATATTCCAATAATAATCAGAGGGAATCTCCCACTGTCTTTGAATTCTTGTTGATTGTAGACAAATTTCAACAGGCAACACTGCATCATGTCCAAATGTTAGCCTATAAGGAGTAGTGTTGATAGATTCTTTGGGTGAATTTCGACAAGCCCATAATGCTTGATCAAGGGTATTATGCCAATTTTTGGGTTTCTGCCCAACATGCTTTTTAATTAAATTAATAATAACTTTATTGGCAGCTTCTACTTGGCCATTGGCTTGCGCATAATATGGTGTCGAAGTTAATAACTTAAAACCAATTTCGGAAGCAAACTCTACCATTTTTCTACCAGTGAAAACTGATCCCTGATCTGTAGTAATGGTTTCTGGAATTCCAAACCTATAAATGATATGATTTTGAATAAACCTTATTACTGCTTCCTGATCAACATTGGCTAAAGGTATAGCTTCAACCCATTTGGTGAAGCAATCAATTCCCACAAGGATATATCTATGGCCCTTCGACGAAGTTGGCTTTATCTCTCCAATCACATCTAGAGCCCAACCTCTAAATGGCCAAGGTTTGACTATGGCATGCAATTCATTTGCAGGTACATGTTGTATCCCAGCATGCTTTTGACACTCTTGGCATCCCTTAGCAAATTCTATGCAATCTTTCAGCATAGTTGGCCAATACATTCCTTGTCGAAATAATAACCACTTCATTTTCTGGCCTACTTGGTGTGAACCACACGCTCCACTATGTGTATTGGAAACTGCTAAATATGCCTCATTTTCACTAAGACATTTTAATAGTACTCCTTCAGGAGTCTTTTTAAACAATTCGTTTCCAATTATCACATAGCTCAAAGCTCTGTATTTTACCTTTTTATTGGTATTTCTTGTGGGATTTTGCAAATATTCCGCAATAGGCCTTCGCCAATCATTATTGGTCATATTGTCAAGAGCAAGAATTTCTGCTAATTCAAAGTCACCAAAAAATTGACGTTTTTCGACAACAGCTAGTTCCTCGTTTGCATTTGTTGCCCCCCCAATTGTTGGTGTTGACAATAGTGACGAAGCATAGTCATCAGAAATGATTTTATCCTTTATTTCGATTAACTCTTCCAGGCTTTGTTTTGAAACTTTATAGCCTGAAGCAATTTGTGCCAATTCATTTGCCACTTGGTTATCAATTCGTGGTAAATGTTCTAAGTGAACAGACTCAAATCTTTTTAACAAAGCATTGGCAACAACAAAGTATCTAATAAGGTGCTCTTTAATGCATTTGTACTCTCTTGTCAATTGTTTGACAACCAACTCAGAGTCACCTTTTATTTCGACATGACTTGCCCCCAGCTCAAGTAGAATTTCAAGGCCTACTATTAAAGCCTCATACTCAGCTTCATTATTGGAGCAAACATCTCGAATTTTAAACTTATACTTTGTTGGAATGTTAGTAGGAGATATTATTAAAATACCAATCCCAACTCCATGTTTATGGCTTGAGCCATCAAAATACAACCTCCAAGGATATACGTCTACAAAACTTAATGTTTCTTCAACAACAGAATGGTCTACTATAAAATCAGCAACCACTTGTCCTTTAATTGATTTTAGAGGTTGATAAGTTAAGTTGTATTCTGACAAAGCCAAAGCCCATTTACCAATTCTGCTATGCATTATTGGTTTCGACAACATATGCTTAATAACATCAAAATGCGAATAAACAGAAACATCAGCTGGTTTTATATATTGCTTTAACTTTGTACACGAGAAATACAAACAAAGGCACAACTTCTCTATAGGAGTGTACCTCGTTTCGGCATCGTTTAAGACCCTACTAAGGTAATAAATGGCTCTTTCAACACCACTATCGTCCTCTTGTGCTAACATGCTACCTATTGTTCTATCAGAAGCTGCTATATACAATTTGAGCACTTTGTGCTTAATAACAGGCAACAAAATTGGTGGTTTCATCAAATAAGACTTGATTTCGTCAAAGGCTGCTTGATGCATTGGTTCCCATTTGAACTCTTCTTCCTTCTTCAGTCTTAATAATGGCGAAAAAACTTGTGTTTTGCCACTTAGATTTGATATAAATCTTCGTAAGAAATTGATTTTTCCCAGCAACGACTGAAGCTCCTTTTTGGTCGAAGGGGCCTTCGTTTCCATAATTGCCTTAGTCTTATTTTGATTGATTTCAATGCCTTTTTTGTGCACTATAAAACCCAAGAAATCACCTGCACGTACACAAAAGGCACATTTTAATGGATTTAATTTCAATCCATATTTCCTCATTCTTTCAAAAGAACGGCGAAGATGGTCTAAATGACCACTTTCTGAGGAAGATTTAACCACCACATCATCTATGTATACTTGCATAAAATCATCAATAAAATCATGAAACATAGAATTCATGGCCCTCTGATATGTAGCACCAGCATTCTTTAAGCCAAAGGGCATTACTACCCATTCATAAACACCCAATGCCCCTGGACATCTAAAAGCAGTTTTTGACACATCCTCTTCAGCAATGAAGATTTGATTATACCCAGAATAACCATCGAGCATACTAAGATAATCAAATCCTGCTGCTGAATCTATTAGCATTTCTGCCACAGGCATTGCGTATTCATCCTTGGGAGATGCATTATTTAAATCCCTAAAATCTATGCAAACTCTAAGAGTCCCATTTTTCTTTATTACAGGAACTATATTGGCTAACCATTCGACATACCTGGCAGTTCTGATGAATTTGTTTCTGAATAGCCTTTCGATTTCCTCTTTGATCTTAGCCAACACTTGAGGAGCAAATCTTCTTGGCACTTGCTTCAATGGTTTCTTCCCTGGTTGAATTGGTAATTGCATTTCCACTACTTCTCGACTTAACCCGGGCATCTCGTCGTAATCCCAAGCAAAACAGTCTTTGAACTTCCTTAGCAACGTAATGACTTGGGTTTTTGGAGAAGCATCAATATTTGCACTAACATAAGTTGGCCTTTTTATTGAGCCATTTCCCAAATCAACTTCTTCTAACGGGTCTTGAGCTTGCATATGCTTTGTCAAATCTCTAGGATCCTTTTCAAAACCTAATGGATCATTATCATAGATACAATCAAGTCTTTCATCTATGACTATGCCATTTTCTTCATGTAACTCACTGGCTTCGGCAGCCATTGTTTGTTGAATAATTTCGGCCTCCATAGCCGCTTTAAACTTGTTTTCGGCCATATAAGCCGTAATTTTGTCCCATGCATTGGGCACTGACATAAGAACACTTTCAAGAATGAGTGTTCCACCCCGTTGGTCGAAAAACACCATCAGGATAGACACTATCATCTCCCATTATTTCTCTTTCCCAAACAAAACCATAATTTGGGTCAAGATGAACTGAGGCAAAAACATTATCCGCAGGGACATATGCCTCATTAGAAGATGAACATGGCGCAATCTTCGCCATTTGTTTCTCAAAATTTTCCTTGGTAACTTGGTTCACATCAGCACGGAAGTAGCTCTGATCGGCTTCAACATACTCTACCAAACCATCTTCTTTCCACATTACTAAACGTTGATGCAAAGTTGAAGGGACAGCACCAACTCCATGGATCCACTCTCTACCAAGGAGTAAATTAAAATTCGCTTTAGAGGCTATCACTAAGAACAATGTAGTCCTCTTTATGGAACCAACAATTAAGTCCACCTCAATGGCCCCCAAAGAGTGGCCAGTTTTGCCTTCATAGTTGCTTAAGACAATGTTATGTGGCCTGAGGTCAGTATCGAACTTACCAATCTTCTTCAAAAGACCATGTGGCATCAAATTCACTGCAGCTCCACCATCCACTAACACTTTGTTAATTCCAACACCATTGACCTTGGCTTGGACATACAGGGGTTTCAAGTGGTTTTGCATACTCATATCTGGCTTGTCGAAGGTAGCCATTTGGTCTTCGACACAACCATCGTTCATCACATAGTAACACATTGGCTTATGATGAGCCATGTCCTCTGTGAAATCTTCTTCAACGTCATTTGGTACCGTGATAACATCGTACTCAAGAGGCAGTATTGATACCACATTGCCAACAACGTCGAAATCATCTTCAGAATCATCAAAATCCGACTCCATGTCTTCATCCATGTTGAAATCAGCATTCGTTTCTTTCACTGTTGACAATGGAGGAAATATTCTTTCAAGAGCAGGCCTTCTTGGCTTTTCTGTTACCACAGCCTTGCCTTTGGCCTTATTTGCTGCACACACATGACTAGCAGCATCAGCATTCCTCTTTGTGGCAACTTCAGCTTTGTGAACCTCACTTTTCGCCACTATCATGCTACGTGGAACTTGATTATTAGCCAAATGACTTGGAACCTGGTTAATGTCAAGGTGTGCCTTCTTCTTCTGTTGTCTTTGGTAACGACGCCACTGTGTTCTAGTCATAGAGTTCTTACCCTTATAGTTATTCTTATAATTAAACTTAATAGCATCAGTACCTGGCTTGACAGCTTTAGCACGTTGATTATTGGGCACCCACTCTTCGACAGGAGCACTAGCACTTGGGACAAAGGATTTACCTGTTGACAGCTTCAAATACCCTTTTGCTGAGGACTTCTCCTTAGCAAATTGTCGTTTACTTGTTGAAGGCTTTGCTGACACATTAGCCTCATAGCCAGGAAGATCTCCTTTTGCAAAGTCAAATTTTGGCCTGTTATCAAGCCATTTTCTTTTGCGTTGTTGTTGATCCTGATAACCTTCGACAGCTTTGGCTGCTTCTTTATCAAAAACAGCACTGCACCTTGGGCAAAGCATAACTTCAGAATTATTCCACTTACACCGATTGAGGAAATCTATCAATTCTTCCTCAGCCTTTGGATACACAGCATGTATCTTCCCATCATATTCTTTTAGGGTCACTTCCTGTTTTTTACCTTCAGCATACATAAAACCTTTTAATTTCTCGGTGGCAGTCTTGACACACTTAGGAGGGTCTGCCATTTGAGCATCCACCATGCCTACATCAGCTTCGACAGGTTCAGATTACATAGCTTCAGCCTTAGGCAATGGATCAACATCAATCTACATAGGAGCTTTCATTTTCTTATCAGCAAATTTGAGTCATCCTTCGTCAATTGCCTTTTGTACAATATCCCTGAAGAGCACACAACGGTCAGTGTTATGTCCCAAAAAATTATGGAACTTACAATAACCCTTTTTCTTTCTTTGGTCAAGAGTTGGTATTTTAAGGCCTTTAGGCACTAATATTTGACCATCAGTTACTAAAAGATCAAAAATTTCATCACATTTAGTAACATCAAAAGTATAAGTCTTAGGCATAAATCTATCGTTCTTAGGCTCTACAGGGTTATTCCCATTCGCAGGCCTTAATAATTTACAGGTATAAGGAGGACCAGGCTTAAGTTCAGCCACGTCTATCTCCTCTTCTTCGACATTACTATATGTAACGTCAAATTCTTCTTCGACATATGCCACTTTTTCTTTCTTATGATACCTATTCGACCTAGATTTTTCCTCTCTAAGCCTTTCAACTTGTCGAACTCTATCAGCCAAATGAGCCATATCTCGCAAATGAGATGTGTCTAATTTCTTTCTAATTGAGTAATCAAGGCCACCAGCTGCCATTTCGACAAGCTCATGTTCAGGGACTTGTGTGAAGCAACGAGATTTCAACAGCCTAAATCTGTTTAAGTAATCATCAATAGTTTCAGGCATTTTGCGCCGAACACTAGCCAATTCTTTAAGACTAATTTTCGACTGGCCCATGTAAAACTGTGCATGGAATGCCTTTTCTAATTGCCCCCATGTGAACATAGAACCAGGGGGTAAGGTCGTGAACCAAGTGAAAGCATTTTTAGTTAGAGAATTTGGAAAATATTTCATCTTCAAATTCTCATTTTGTGCTAAGTCCCCAGCCTCAGTCAAGAAACGAGCAATGTGTTCGACTGTGGACTCATTTGTTTCCCCACCAAACTTAGTAAACTTGGGAACTTTCCATCCCCTTGGTAACTCAGTTTGTAACACGTATTCACATAATGGTGATACAAAGTTAGGCCTTTGTAAACCTATGTTAAGGCCATTTTGCGCCAAAATAGTTTCGACTAAAGTAGCTATATTGTTTTCTGCGCCAACATTGTGTTGTTGCACTTGTCGAACAACTTCGTCAGCGTTCTGGTGTCTATTTACCAAAACTACTTCAGGGACGTGGTTTACTACCCCTTGTAGTTCGCCTACAACTGTCGACGCTTCGACTGCAACTGCTTCTTGGGGGTTAACTGGCGACGCATTACCCGCAATAATAGGAACTTGCCTATTATTAACCGCTGGAGCCCCAAAGAAGTCTGCAATCCTACTCATCTGATTTGCCAACATTTGGTAACTGCTATTGGTATTTTGAATCAATGGATTGAAAACTGTACCAATTTGTTGGGTAAGCATATTGACCATATCGTGATTACTCCCGTCTACTTGCTGTCTTAAGGCCAACAAAGACGTATTGGTTAATGCTGGGGGATTTCGACCAAATACGCTCTCAGAAGAGACATGTGTAGGGGAAAAGGTCGAAATATGTGGCATTCCAGTAGGCATGCCATGCATTCCCAGAGGAAATGGGGGTAGATGCACGTTATTCAAACGTGGGTCTAAACCGTTTCCCATTGCCATGTGAGGGCTATGAAACCCTGCACTTAACGGCAAAGACATAGGCAGAGATGCCATTTCTGACTGCGTTGAACCAACATTAGTCATTGATAATGAAGAAACGGTTGTCGACGATGATGGTCCTGCACTAACGCTCGCAGAATCCATTGTTGTTCCTTGCCCTTGTGAAACCACAGGGTTGGAACTAGACGCATTATTCGTACTGGACCGAACCATTTTACCACTTCTTAAGTGCATACAACAGCGAATACAAATAAGAGAGTATAAACATGAACAAAATCAAAGGCAAAGTCCCACTGGGCGTGCCAATTTGTTTGCTGGTGTTTTTAGCAAACAATCACTAGTTTTATTAGAAGGTTTGTGAGATCAAACTAGAAAAATCTCAAAGCAATGCCTCTGAATTGCTTATGGTTTTTGTTGAAGAAAACGTAGAAAAAGGGGACGATTTGCAAATGATTAACAGAATTGAAAAGGAAAGAAGCAGTAAATGGTGCAGGAATTGTAAAGAAAAGAAGAACAAATTGCATTGAATCATAAAAATGGTACACGATCACATACAGGGATTCTTCCACTCGTTTTTCGCTCTGGCTTGGAAGTTAGAGTTTCAGGAATCGGGTGTGTATTGTGATTTTGTGACCCCTGTTTCTTCTCAGAAACAGTTATTTATACAAGGAAAAAAGGGGGAAATTCGAACTAAGTAACTGCCTAACAATTTGAAAATAAGTAACTGCTCCTATTTTCGGCCAAATAACCGCTCCTACTTTCGACCGAAACCGCTCTGTCACGCTTCGACCAACTGCTAGTCTTCAACGCATAACTGCTCTGTTTTCTGTCTGTCGAAAGCCTGTGTCGATTTTCCTCTCTCTTGCTTTTGCTTCCCTGGAAACTTGTCGAGTTTACCTTGCACACGACCATTTTCTTTGTCGAAACAATATGGTTTTTGTGAAATAAATATAAATCAAGCCATGTTGACCATCTTTAATGTAGCCTGTCGAAATTACAGGCTAACAAGGGTTAGATGAAAACCACCAATAAAATAGAATCACCTATACAAAGTTGAAAGAGGGCGATGAGGGGATCTATTGTAAACGTGGTCGAAATTCTTGTAAATAAAAATTAAATTAAAAAACTATAAATGAAATAAAAATATTATAAATTAAAAAGAAAAATTAACAAAGACATTTAAATTCAACATCCATAGATAATAAGAAAAAAAAAACGTAAAGAATATTAATAACAACAAATACATTGAAATTGAACATCCATAGACAATTAGAAGAAAAAGTTTAAAAAACTTTAATAATGTTATCTATATTTATCAAATGTAAATATAAAAACTCATAATTAAAGAGAAAATAAGACAACATAATTAGAAAGTGAAACACGTACGTATAGGTATCATGCAGAGTTTGATTTAAAACCACCAACAAAATAGAAGCACATATACAAAGTTGAAACTATTTTTGAAGAAAGAAGTTCGCATATTTGAATAAAATAGAAGCACATAGAAACACTATTTAGTATCGCACTACATATTTTGTCACAAATTTTTTCCACCAAACGGATTTTTGAGGAATGAGCTTTGTGTATCCGAACATGTAAAAAAAATTGAATCCTAAAGTACCTCAACAAATTGTTTGACATCATATTTTACGTATTTTGTCACGTATTTTTCTTTTTTTTGTCAAACAGGTTGTTGAGGAACAAAGTTCATGTATCTGAACATATAACTACAACTTTTCTTTTGACCGGATAATATAACTACAACTTTTGAAACTTGGAATTGAGGACCATATATTCTGCAGCTCTGTGAGATCTTTTTTTTTTGACAAGTGAAACTCTATGAGATAATTTCTTCTTATTTTACAAAACGAGATAACTAATTGAAAACGAGCATATGGTCCATAATATTGTGTCATACTTTTTTTGGACTTTTATATATATATATATATATATATATATATATATATATATATATATATATATGTGAATTCATAGCAGAGTGATTTCAAACGTTGTTGGAACATTGTGTGTCTTATGCAGGGGAGGATCTTACTAATACTTACATATAAATTTTATTTTGACCCTCTATTTGTATTATTTTGCACCTGTTGCCTAACTAATGTACTCGACTACTACTGAATAACCTACATAATAATGAGGGGGTATAGTTGCATCCTTTGAAAATTGAAATTTTCACTTATCTATTTAAATACTGTTTATTTTGACGCATTGAGTTTCAAAATTTTACACCTAAACTCTCATCACGGTTCTACTTCCGCCGCTGCCGCTGTTCAATCATCCGCTGCTGTTATTCATAGTCTTCTTTCTTCTGTTGATGATTATCGTACTGTTGTTGGATCTAAACGCGAGATCGTTTACGCTCTTGTTGATATTCTCCGTTGTCATCGTTCGTCTCCTCCGCGTACTGTTAAGGATGCGCTTAAAGCGCTTTTCGCCATCGCGCTGCATCCGCTTAATCGTTCTACTAAGGTGCAGTTCGGCGTTGTTCCCGCGCTTTTCTCACTTATTGTTAACGACGGTAGGGTTGGGATCGTTGAAGACGCTGCCGCCGTGATCGCTCAGGTTTCCGGTTGCGATGATAGCGTCGAGGCATTCCGGAAGGTCTCCGGCGTTCGTGTCCTAGCCGATATTCTCGATCTGGCAACTGGATCTAGTTTGAGGACCAGAAAGAATGCTGTGTCGGCGCTGCTTAACCTTGTGCGATGCGGTGGTGATGCGGCGGCCGGTGATGTTAGAGACGCCGTTGCTTTTGGTGCGTTGGATGGAATCTCGGACGTTAAAGATAACGGTAGCGCCAAGGGGAAAAGTAAGGCTACGAATTTGTTGAAGGTATTGCTAAGGGGAAAAGTAAGGCTACGGATATAAAAAAGCCACTTTGGCATGCCAGCGTGGCTGCCACATAGTTTAAGTGGCGGACAGGTCAGCATCAATTTTGACCAGATTAGTGGGGGACTCTGATTTTACAAATTGGGAAACTTGGGGGATCAAATTCGTGAAATTAAAACTTGGGGGATCAAAATCGTGAGTTGGTGAAACTTGGAGGACCAAAACTGTATTTAAGCCAAAATATTAAAATTATATACATGATTTTTTTTTAGAGTTATATACATGGTTTATAATACTTATGATAATAGAATGATCTTGTCCCATGAGTTTTGCAATACACATGCACAATGTAAGATATAATTCATGCACAAGGAGAATTACATGAATAACGGAAACCATTACATGGAGCCAGACAAAAGTAAGAGAGGAGTAATTTTGATTACATATTAACAGAGATTCAAATGAAGAAGAGGTGGCTGCATAAAAGAAAAGGAAGCTTTAATTTTAAGTTTTGATGTTTCATTTAAGTTTAAGTTTTGATGCTTCATTTTGTTAAGAAACGGAAGGGGAAAACTTCTTTAATAAACCAATCATTCGTAACAACAGTTTTCTGTCCACTGCAGGAATCAAACTCGGGAGCACTAAGTCGACCCATGTGTCCTAGGGTAGCTTATGCCAGTGGACCAATGATGTTGGTTTGTAAAATATATAGTCAAATAATTGTGGATTGAAATTAAATTATAGCTATAAATTAAATAAGAAGATTATAAAATTTAAAAAGAATATTGACAAAAAACGTTGAAATTAAACATCCATAGATAATGGGAAGAAAATGTCTAAAACTTTTAATAACATAATCCATATTTATCAAATGTAAATATAAAAACTTAGCCCATAATAAGAAAGAAAAGAAGACAACACAATTAAAAACTAAAACATGTGGGTATCATGCATGGTTGTATGAAAATTCAAGATAAAATAGGAGCAGTTATACAAAGTTGAAATAAGATGGTGGAGGTTGTATTATAAATGTGGCTGAAGTTCCCGTTGAAAGAAGATAAAAATTTAAACACCAGTTAAAGTATGTTTTTAATACCGTTTGATGCGAAATGACAAAAATAAAGAAGACAACACAAATAGAAAGTGAAACACGTGGGTATCGTGCAGGGTTAGATGAAAACCACCAATAATGATCCCAATGACAAGGAGAGGGATGCACATGAACTTAATTGGTTCTTCGTGACTATGGCATTGGGATTTATTATGGGATTCTGGGCAGTGGTTGCTCCTTTGTTCATTTCTAGATCATGGAGACATACCTATTATCATTTCCTAGATGACATGTGGTTCAAAATACAGTCTTGTTGGTGAATGAAAATCTGTATTCTATCATTACCATTTTATTCTAGAAAATGCAGTCTTGTTGTTGGTGAATAAAGTTGTTAACACAGAAACTAGTAATTTTTCTTACTCGTTGTTGCAACGATCTTTTCATTTGAATACAAATTAATGAAGCCAAAATAAGATTATTCCGTCTATTAGCACACAACAGAATTTACAAGTGTGTTTACCAACAATTTTAATTGTTGGCACTATATCGCCGGTGGAAGTTTCAATCTTAGACTTTGAAACATAAGTGTGTTTACCAACAATTGACACTTCCTTGACCGATTTAATTTTTTTGCTTAACAGGTTCCATCAAATAAATTGTTCCTTTTGTTTTACATTCATAAAGATTAATCTTTAAATTACTTAAAAGAATAGAAATCTAAAATTACCACCAATCAGGAATAGATACACACAAACTATTATTAGCATTTAGTTATCACATGGAGGAACTATAACAGACCCTCACTGCACTTCATGTGTGTTATGCTTTCAGAAAGATGAATCTTGCTCACCCCTCTTTGTCAATTTTCTACGGATTATAGATTTGGGAAGAAATCACTTGCTGGCTTGGAATCACATTGACACCCGTGAGTGAAGTGCTGGATGTTAAGAGTCTCACGTCGAATGTGATATATTCTAAAAAAAGTATCTAAGTGGGAGGCATCCCTCATCTTATAAGTGAAAGGAAAGTCCTATCACCGTGTCAGCCTATTATTCCGCTTCACAACCACAAGCAGAGGCGGATTCAGGCGGTGTTCCCTGTGTTCCTGGGAACACCCAAACATCCTGTCATCTTTTGGATCCGCCACTAACCAAAAGATGCTAAATCTTTTGGATGCTAAATATCAATTTTGTTATATTAAGTTCCACTTAAACAAAATGAAAGCACTGTATACATCTTTCGCAAGCATCCCAAATCACAAACACTTGCTCTATGTAAGCGGGGGTTTGGTGGTGGAAGATGACATTTATTAGGAAAAATATGCATTTATAGTTTCTACGATGACAATGTTTAAAATGTTTTTAAACATGATCAGATATTATGTTACTCTTTTTTTTTTGAAGCATTTATAGTCTCTACAATGACAGTGTTTAAAATGATTTTAATAGCTATTTTTATTGTTGATAATCCATAAAGATATATATCTCTCCCACTTCAAAATCACATAATAAGTTAATAAATTTTGTTTAGAAATTTTAACATGCAATTCAGATAACAAATAACAATCACGACTAACATATAATGTTTTCTTAGTGGTAGTGTCATTATTGATCCGTGCATGCATGGATTGTCTAGTTATGTTATTATCATGAAAAGAGTGAGAGAAATGCAAAAGGTATATTATTTTGGAAATTACAATTATCTCTTTATAAAAATGACGGGTGTCAAAATTTAACATGTTTAATTTTGTAATTGAATGACCCATTTTTTATTTATATTGATTGATGGTATGATCTGAAGCTACACACTTCAATAAAATTAGATGATATATTTTTGACAGAAAAGAAATAGATGACATAAAACATATTGATATATTTATAGTTATTCTCTTTATTTTACTAAAGAGAATAGAGAATATAAGTTTTACTGTGAAACTAAAATAAGTTTTTGACAAATGAAATTAAAATTAGTTCAAATTTATTAGAATAGAGAATATAAATTAGTTATTTTTATCCTAAGAAAATTATTTGGTAGACCATCGTTTGTTGAATGCCACTGTCACGCACTTTGTCTCTACATTCCCATCCTTCTTTCGTTTTAATCAAATCAATGTCGTCACTTTTAGGGTTTAGATTTCTTTCAAAACCCTCTTTTCGTTCTCTATCTCTTTCTCAATTCCACTCTGTGCCCCCTACAGTTTCATTCACTCCCAATGTTAATGATGTTCTCGTTTCCAAGTTCAGCAGCATGCTCTCAATGCATCCAACTCCACCCATATTCGAATTTGGTAAGATTTTAGGTTCTCTTGCAAAGTTAAAGCATTATTCCCTTGTTCTTTCCCTTCTTCCGTTAATGGAACTAAATGGAATCAGGCCAAACGTGGTTACATTGAACATATTGATAAATTGTTATTGTCAACTCAGTCAAATGACTTCCGCATTTTCTGTACTTGCTAAGATTTTCAAATGGGGTTATCAACCTAGTATTTTTACCTTCAATACACTTATGAAAGGGCTCTGTCTTAATGGTGATGTCGGAGAAGCTCTACACTTTCACGACAAAGTGGTAGCACAAGGATTTCAATTGGACCAGATTAGTTATGAGACATTGATCAACGGGTTGTGCAAAATGGGACAAACAGGATCTGCCTACAATTGTTGAGACGTGTCGAAGGGAAATTTGTCAAGCCTACTGTGGTAATGTACAGCACAATCATCGATAGTGTTTGTAAAGATAAACTTATAACCGATGCATTTGATTTATATTCCGAAATGGTTCTTAAGAGAATTATGCCCAATGTTGTCACTTACAGTGCTCTAATCTATGGCTTCTGCATTGTGGGTCGATTGAAAGAAGCATTTGGATTGTTCAATGAAATGGTATTGAAAAACATCGACCCGAATGTTTATACCTTTAGTATATTGGTCGATGCTTTATGCAAGGAAGGAATGGTGAAAGAAGCTAAAAGTGTGATAGCCGTAATGATGAAAGGAGGTGTACAACCCAATGTTGTTACTTATAATACTTTAATGGATGGGTATTGTCTAGTCAATGACGTGAAGAGGGCCAGTGATATATTCAACACTATGGGTCCAAGAGGAGCGGCTCCTGATGTTCACAGCTATAGTATCATGATTAGGATTATGTAAGATTAAAATGTTGGATGAAGCGATAAATCTCTTTAAAGAAATGCATTCCAAAAAATATGGTTCCCAATACCGTAACCTACAGTACTCTTATTGATGGTTTGTGCAAATCAGGGAGACTAACCTGTGCTTGGAAGCTTGTTGAAGAGATGAATGATAATGGTCGGCTAGCTGATATAATCACTTACAATTCTTTGTTAGATGCTTTATGCAAAAGCCGCCAAGTTGACGAGGCAATTGCATTACTAATTAAAATTAAAGGTCGGGGTATTCATCCTAATATTTTTACATACACTACGCTTGTTGATGGACTTTGCAAGGGTGGAAGACTCAAGGATGCACGGGAGGTTTTTCAAGATCTTTTGATTAAAGACTATAATACAATGTTGTACATATAATGCCATGATCAATGGGCTTTGTAAGGAGAGTTTGTTTGATGAAGCTTTGGCCTTGTTGTCAAAAATGGAAGACAAGGGTTGCTTTCCTAACGCCGTGACTTACGAAATAATTATCCGTGCCCTCTTTGATAAAAATGAGAACCGTAAGGCAGAGAAACTTGTTCGTGAAATGATTGTTAAAGGTATACGATAAGAGTTTGAATTTTGATGACAGCGGTCCAGTTGTGAATTTGTAATAGTTACTTAGCTGCACAATTTATTGAAGTTTTTCTTAAGGTCATCCTTGTGATTATTTCAAGAATGTGTTTATAGAAGAATGAACAATAGCAGATAAGGAATGGAGATCAATTAGAAGGCTTTGATTTTAGTTACTAGTTTATATAAGATAGTTTTTTCAGTTAATACCAAACTATTTTCCTTTAGTTACTATAAAGTATAATTCTGTCAGCTCGGGCAATAATTTGATCTTCAGTTTTCTTCTTATATAGTAAGGTGTATCATTGTTTTGAAATCAGCAACAATGGGTTGAATTACATGCCTTTTGAGGTTCTTAGGCCAGTTTTCCAAAAGCAGGTGAAAACTGGTTGTGAGCATTTTTTGGGATGCTTTGAAACTATCTGTAAACCTATTCTTGTTGTCACACTTTCACACTTTGAAAGATTTAGCTTAACAAGGCAGAGTCCATTCAGCGTTTTCTTGGGTTTATCACTTTTTACTGTGTTACTGTTGAGTATGGTAAAACATAGTAATATGTGACAGTTCCAAAGGGAGTGCCCCTATTAAAATATCAATCAGGTGCGACCATTATTTCTTTTATCATCTTTTATTTTATTAATGCGGTACAGTTAGTTTACAGTTAGTTTAGGATGCTTATTTTTTTTTCCTATCATTTGCAGATTCATGAGTATTTTGTCGTAACACACCTAAGAATATTTTGGCTAACTTTCCAAGAGTATAGTAAGAACTTGTTTTAATTTACAGATCAGATTCAACATATGTATCATGTATCAAATGTAGTGTCACTCATGGTTTGGTTCTTTTGCCCTAAGAATATTAGAGTTGAGAGATTTCTTGGTTCAAGACATGGTTAGTCCATACAGAATGTGTTGTTAAAAGTTATTAATTTCTATCCCCAACTCAACTTGTCATCTTGGTAAGCTTCACATTTGTGTCATATCATATCATATCAGTTCTGGTCTCCTATACCATATTTTACTGTTACCAATAAGTAAGAATAGTGAGGATTTTGCTCCTATTAGAATATAAATCAGGTGTGAACACTTTTTCTCTTATCATGCTTTAATTTGATACTCTATTTTAATAATGTGGTACTGTTACTCTTTCCATATAGTTTGGATACTTGGTTCTTTTGTCCTAACAGAGCAATTCGAGAAGAAACCTGTTTCTGTGCATCAATTCGAGAAGAAACCTCCCATTCAGATGTTGCTATATATAACAGAGCAATTCTGCCTATTTTATGTGTTTTACAGGTTATGAGCAGTGAGTGTACCTGGACAAGTGAAGAAACATGTCACTGACAAAGAGGTTGTTGTGGAGATAATTGAATACGGGATCTGATAGAAAGAACATGGTGTGTTGACTAGGATGAGTGTGCTTTATCTGGATGCTTAAGGTGTAACTCAAGAATGGGGTAAGCGTTTGGCGTACATGCTAACGCTGTAGAATGCCTTTAAGTCAAAATTATTGGATATGATTTTGAGATTCAGTATAAATTATGTGGATATCAATTTCAGTCAATACCAAAACTCTTTCCCTTTTGACTTTTGAGGTTCTTAATGGAATAATGGAATATGGATTATCAACTTTTATATGAGTTGAAAGATATAGCTTAACAAATATTTATCAGCATGCTTTAATTGTTACAATTGCAACCATAACCAAGTTCTCAATATATTATGTATGAAGTTGGTGATTTCAGTGCAGTAGCAGTATTTTAATACTGATAAGTTCTATTCTACAAGAGGCTAATGAGAAAGCATACCAAAGGGAATAGTAATTTGTTCTCATCATTCAGGGATGAATCAGTGGTAGTTCCAATAGGAGTGTGGTTGATTAAATCCATTTCCACCTATGTCTCTATTTTATTCATTCTTTTTCCCTAACATCATTTGCTGATTGTGTCCTAATACACTTAATTTCTATCCCAAAGTCAACTTGTCATATAGGCAAGATTCATATTTGTGCCATATGAGTTTGTTATATATATATATATATATATATATATATATATATATATATAGATATGTTAGTTGCAAAATAACTAACTTTCCCTCTTTTCTTTTGCATGCTGGCTATGCAACTCTATGTATCTTTCTTTATCCAATGGCCAATTTTTTTGCATTCCCAATTTTAGTTATTTATAATGTGCTTTGAATTCCAAATTTTTCTCTTAACTTGATTTGTCACAAAGCTAACATCAATTATTCTTCTTTCATGATCATTTTACCATTCAGAACCCCATTACCTCAAATATGATTTGCAAAGCTAATGCTAATAAGGCTTATATTTGAATTATATACTTGGCTTTCTCTCTTCCCTTAGTATCCATTAATGTAAAATTTGTCATTTTCCAAATAAAGAAAATTTCCCTCCAGTAGCAGAAATCCACACACATATTTGAGGGAGTAACACTGCAGCCTATTTCAGTTATCTAGCAAATTCCGAACCGTACGTGGGGCGAGCTTCTACCTCATACAGCTCGGGCCGAAGACCGTGGGAAGTTTAGGGGAAAGGAAATCGAACTCTAGTGGCATTGGTGAAGCCACTCCTCTTCCATCCTTATCCCTTGACAATGTTCTTCTTGTTCCCAATTGCCCATTTAATTTAATTTCAGTTAGTCGTCTGACTCGAAGTCTAAAATGTTCTGTAACTTTTGATGATGATTATTTTGTTATACAGGACCGGAGTACGAAGCGGACGATTGGTACAGGATATGAGTCACATGGACTTTACTACCTCCAGCCCATCCAGCCTTCATCTACACTTGCCTCCACTTCTACTACAGAGTCTCCAAGTCTTCTTCATCGCCAGTTAGGTCATCCAAGTCTCAAGAAGTTCAAAGTCATGGTTCCTCATTTGTCTCACCTGCAGTCATTAGATTGTGAGTCTTGTCTGCTTGGGAAACACGTTCGTTCTTCCTTCCCTAGCAGTACTCAGTCACAAGCTCGTTCTCCTTTTGATGTTGTTCACTCAGATGTATGGGGACCAAGTCGAGTCACTTCAGTTGTAGGACATAGATATTTTGTCACTTTTATTGATGAGTTTTCTAGATGTACGTGTATCTACCTACTTAAGGATAGATCTGAACTTCTCAGTGTTTTTCAAAATTTATTCAAGGAAATCAAAAATCAATTTGGTTGTTCTATTCGTACTTTACGTAGTGATAATGCGAAAGAGTATTTTTCTGCATCATTTAATTCTTTTATGGTTGAAAATGGTGTCATACATCAATCATCTTGTCCCCATACCCCACAACAAAATGGGATTGCTGAACGTAAGAACCGTCATATAATTGAAACAGCACGCACTTTGCTTATTCATGCTAATGTTCCTTTGAAGTTTTGGGGGGATGCTGTCCTCACTGTGTTTGCTGGTGTTTTTAGCAAACAATCACTAGTTTTATTAGAAGGTTTGTGAGATCAAACTAGAAAAATCTCAAAGCAATGCCTCTGAATTGCGCATTGTTCTTGTTGAAGAAAACGTAGAAAAGGGGACGATTTGCAATGATTTAACAGAATCGAAAAGAAAAGAAGCAGTAAATGGTGCGTGAATTGTAAAGAAAAGGAAAACAAATTGCATTGAATCATAAAATTGGTACACGATCACGTACAGCGATTATTCCACTCGTTTTTCGCTCTGGCTTGAAAGTTAGAGTTTCAGGAATCGGGTGTGTATTGTGATTTTCGCGACCCCTGTTTCTTCTTAGAAACAGTTATTTATACAAAGGAAAAGAGGGGGAAATTTGAACTAAGTAACTGCCTAGAAATTCGAAAATAAGTAACTGCTACTCCTACTTTCGACCAGAACCGCTCTGTCATGCTTCGACCAACTGCTAGCCTTCAGCGTATAACTGCTCTGTTTTCTGTCTGTCGAAAGCCTGCGTCCATTTTCCTCTCTCTTGCTTTTGCTTCCCTGGAAACTTGTCGAGTTTACCTTGCGTATGACCATCTTCTCTGTCGAAATAATTTGGTCTTCGTCGAAATATAAGTCAGGCCATGTTGACCATCTTTAATGAAGCCTGTCGAAATTACAGGCTAACAAGTTGCCCCCCAAAAATGTCTTTTTCGACTGAACTTGAAGAGGAAGAAGAGAAAGACATTTTTGAACTCACCATCGAAATAGACTTTGCACTTGAGTAGAACAACTGTATACCTGATGTCGCCACTGTTAAATGTTGTGTCCATATTCAAACCTTGAGCTTGAACAACCTGTAATTTCGGCAATGTTTTGGCAACTTAAATGCCATGTTTTTACGCTTTCTTTATACTTATTCCAGCGTTATTTTAACTTCTTGCAACGTTGGCTTATACTTTTTCAAGTATTTGCCATTTATACGCAAAATTCTTCCATCAGCGCCAATCTCTTCGACCTCATATGCGCCGTTTGAATAAACTTGTAAAATTTTAAATGGTCCTTCCCAACTTGGGGACCACTTACCAAAGACTCTATCTTTTTTATCCATAGGCAATAAGACCTTCCACACTAGATCACCTGAATCAAAGGTTTTAGACTTAACCTTTTTGTTATAAGTTTTAGCTACCCTCTCTTTCTGTCGAATAAGCATATCTAAAGCTAATAACCTTTCTTCGTCTAAATCAACCAATTCATCAAGCATCATATTCCAATAATAATCAGAGGGAATCTCCCACTGTCTTTGAATTCTTGTTGATTGTAGACAAATTTCAACAGGCAACACTGCATCATGTCCAAATGTTAGCCTATAAGGAGTAGTGTTGATAGATTCTTTGGGTGAATTTCGACAAGCCCATAATGCTTGATCAAGGGTATTATGCCAATTTTTTGGTTTCTGCCCAACATGTTTTTTAATCAAATTAATAATAACTTTATTGGCAGCTTCTACTTGACCATTGGCTTGTGCATAATATGGTGTCGAAGTTAATAACTTAAAACCAATTTCTGAAGCAAACTCTACCATTTTTCTACCAGTGAAAACTGATCCTTGATCTGTAGTAATGGTTTCTGGAATTCCAAACCTATAAATGATATGATTTTGAATAAACCTTATCACTGCTTCTTGATCAACATTGGCTAAAGGTATAGCTTCAACTCATTTGGTGAAGTAATCAATTCCCACAAGGATATATCTATGGCCCTTCGACGAAGTTGGCTTTATCTCTCCAATCACATCTAGAGCCCAACCTCTAAATGGCCAAGGTTTGACTATGGCATGCAATTCATCTGCAGGTACATGTTGTATCCCAGCATGCTTTTGACACTCTTGGCATCCCTTAGCAAATTCTATGCAATCTTTCAGCATAGTTGGCCAATACATTCTTTGTCGAAATAATAACCACTTCATTTTGTGGCCTACTTGGTGTGAACCACATGCTCCACTATGTGTATCGGAAACTGCTAAATATGCCTCATTTTCACTAAGACATTTTAATAGGACTCCTTCAGGAGTCTTTTTAAACAATTCGTTTCCAATTATCACATAGCTCAACGCTCTGTATTTTACCTTTTTATTGGTGTTTCTTGTGGGATTTTGCAAATATTCCGCAATAGGCCTTCGCCAATCATTATTGGTCATATTGTCAAGAGCAAAAATTTCTGCTAAGTCAAAATCACCAAACAATTGACGTTTTTCGACAACGACTAGTTCCTCGTTTGCGTTTGTTGCGTTTCCAACTTTTGGTGTTGACAATAGTGACGAAGAATAGTCATCAGAAATGATTTTATCCTTTATTTCGATTAACTCTTCCAGGCTTTGTTTTGAAACTTTATAGCCTGAAGCAATTTGTGCCAATTCATTTGCCACTTGATTATCAATTCGTGGTAAATGTTCTAAGTGAACAGACTCAAATCTTTTTAACAAAGCATTGGCAACAACAAAGTATCTGATAAGGTGCTCTTTAATGCATTTGTACTCTCTTGTCAATTGTTTGACAACCAACTCAGAGTCACCTTTTATTTCGACATGACTTGCCCCCAGCTCAAGTAAAATTTCAAGGCCTACTATTAAAGCCTCATACTCAGCTTCATTATTGGAGCAAACCTCTCGAATTTTAAACTTATACTTCGTTGGAATGTTAGTAGGAGATATTATTAAAATACCAATCCCAACTCCATGTTTATGGCTTGAGCCATCAAAGTACAACCTCCAAGGATATACGTCTACAAAACTTAATGTTTCTTCGACAACAGAATGGTCTACTATAAAATCAGCAACCACTTGTCCTTTAATTGATTTTAGAGGTTGATAAGTTAAGTTGTATTCTGACAAAGCCAAAGCCCATTTACCAATTCGGCTATGCATTATTGGTTTCGACAGCATATGCTTAATAACATCAAAATGCGAATAAACAGAAACATCAGCTGGCTTTATATATTGCTTTAACTTTGTACACGAAAAATACAAACAAAGGCACAACTTTTCTATAGGAGTGTACCTCGTTTCGGCATCATTTAAGACTCTACTGAGGTAATAAATGGCTCTTTCGACACCACTATCATCCTCTTGTGCTAACATGCTACCTATTGTTCTATCAGAAGCTGCTATATACAATTTGAGCACTTTGTGTTTAATAACAGGCAACAAAATTGGTGGTTTCATCAAATAAGACTTGATTTCGTCGAAGGCTGCTTGATGCATTGGTTCCCATTTGAACTCTTCTTCCTTCTTCAGTCTTAACAATGGCGAAAAAACTTGTGTTTTGCCACTTAGATTTGATATAAATCTTCGAAGGAAATTGATTTTCCCCAGCAACGACTGGAGCTCCTTTTTGGTCGAAGGGGCCTTCGTTTCCATAATTGCCTTAGTCTTATTTTGATTGATTTCAATGCCTTTTTTGTGCACTATAAAACCCAAGAAATCACCTGCACGCACACAAAAGGCACATTTTAATGGATTTAATTTCAATCCATATTTCCTCATTCTTTCAAAAGAACGGCGAAGATGGTCTAAATGACCACTTTCTGAGGAAGATTTAACCACCACATCATCTATGTATACTTGCATAAAATCATCAATAAAATCATGAAACATAGAATTCATGGCCCTCTGATATGTAGCACCAGCATTCTTTAAACCAAAGGGCATTACTACCCATTCATAAACACCCAATGCCCCTGGACATCTAAAAGCAGTTTTCGACACATCCTCTTCAGCAATGAAGATTTGATTATACCCAGAATAACCATCGAGCATACTAAGATAATCAAATCCTGCTGCTGAATCTATTAGCATTTCTGCCACAGGCATTGCGTATTCATCCTTGGGAGATGCATTATTTAAATCCCTAAAATCTATGCAAACTCTAAGAGTCCCATTTTTCTTTATTACAGGAACTATATTGGCTAACCATTCGACATACCTGGCAGTTCTGATGAATCTGTTTCTGAATAGCCTTTCGATTTCCTCTTTGATCTTAGCCAACACTTGAGGAGCAAATCTTCTTGGCACTTGCTTCACTGGTTTCTTCCCTGGTCGAATTGGTAATTGCATTTCCACTACTTTTCGACTTAACCCTGGCATTTCATCGTAATCCCAAGCAAAGCAATCTTTGAACTCCCTTAGCAATGTGATGACTTGGATTTTTAGAGAAGCATCAATATTTGCACTAATATAAGTTGGCCGTTTTATTGAGCCATTTCCCAAATCAACTTCTTCTAACGGGTCTTGAGCTTGCATATGCTTTGTCAAATCTCTAGGATCCTTTTCAAAACCTAATGGATCATTATCATAGATACAGTCAAGTCTTTCATCTATGACTATGCCATTTTCTTCATGTAACTCACTGGCTTCGACAGCCATTGTTTGTTGAATAATTTCGGCCTCCATAGCCGCTTTAAACTTGTTTTCGGCCATATAAGCCGTAATTTTGTCCCATGCATTGGGCACTGACATAAGAAAATTTTCAAGAACCAGTGTTCCACCCCGTTGGTCGAAAAACACCATCAGGATAGACACTATCATCTCCCATTATTTCTCTTTCCCAAACAAAACCATAATTTGGGTCAAGATGAACTGAGGCAAAAACATTATCCGCAGGAACATATGCCTCATTAGAAGATGAACATGGCGCAATCTTCGCCATTTGTTTCTCAAAATTTTCCTTGGTAACTTGGTTCACATCAGCACGGAAGTAGCTCTGATCTGCTTCGACATACTCTACCAAACCATCTTCCTTCCACATTACTAAACGTTGATGCAAAGTTGAAGGGACAGCACCAACTCCATGGATCCACTCTCTACCAAGGAGTAAATTAAAATTCGCTTTAGAAGCTATCACTAAGAACAATGTAGTCCTCTTTATGGAACCAACAATTAAATCCACCTCAATGGCCCCCAAAGAATGGCCAGTTTTGCCTTCATAATTGCTTAAGACAATGTTATGTGGCCTGAGGTCAGTATCGAACTTACCAATCTTCTTCAAAAGACCATGTGGCATCAAATTCACTGCAGCTCCACCATCCACTAACACTTTGTTAATTCCAACACCATTGACTTTGGCTTGGACATACAGGGGTTTCAAATGGTTTTGCATACTCATATCTGGCTTCTCGAAGGTAGCCATTTGGTCTTCGACACAACCATTGTTCATCACATAGTAACACATTGGCTTATGATGAGCCATATCCTCTGTAAAATCCTCTTCAACGTCATTTGGTACTGTGATAACATCGTACTCAAGAGGCAGTATTGACACCACATTGCAAACAACGTCGAAATCATCTTCAGAATCATCAAAATCCGACTCCAAGTCTTCATCCATGTCGAAATCAGCATCTCTTTCTTTCACTGTTGACAATGGAGGAAATATTCTTTCAAGAGCAGGCCTTCTTGGCTTTTCTGTTACCACAGCCTTGCCTTTGGCCTTATTCGCTGCACACACATGACTAGCAACATCAGCATTCCTCTTTGTGGCAACTTCAGCTTTGTGAACCTCACTCTTCGCCACTATCATGCTGCGTGGAACTTGATTATTAGCCAAATGACTTGGAACCTGGTTAATGTCGAAGTGTGCCTTCTTCTTCTGTTGTCTTTGGTAACGACGCCACTGTGTTCTAGTCATAGGGTTCTTACCCTTATAGTTATTCTTATAATTAAACTTAACAGCATCAGTACCTGGCTTGACAGCTTTAGCACGTTGATTATTGGACACCCACGCTTCAACAGGAGCACTAGCACTTGGGACAAAGGATTTACCTGTTGACAGCTTCAAATACCCTTTTGCTGAGGACTTCTCCTTAGCAAATTGTCGTTTACTTGTTGAAGGCTTTGCTGACACATTAGCCTCATAGCCAGGAAGATCTCCTTTTGCAAAGTCAAATTTTGGCCTGTTATCAAGCCATTTTCTTTTGCGTTGTTGTTGATCCTGATAACCTTCGACAGCTTTAGCTGCTTCTTTATCGAAGACAGCACTGCACCTTGGGCAAAGCATAACTTCAGAATTATTCCACTTACACCGATTGAGGAAATCTATCAATTCTTCCTCAGCCTTTGGATACACAGCGTGTATCTTCCCATCATATTCTTTTAGGGTCACCTCCTGTTTCTTACCTTCAGCATACATAAAACCTTTTAATTTCTCGGTGGCAGTCTTGACACACTTAGGAGGGTCTGCCATTTGAGCATCCACCATGCCTACATCAGCTTCGACAGGTTCAGAATACATAGCTTCAGCCTTAGGCAATGGGTCAACATCAATCTGCATAGGAGCTTTCATTTTCTTATCAGCAAATTTGAGTCTTCCTTCGTCAACTGCTTTTTGCACAATATCCCTGAAGAGCACACAACGGTCAGTGTTATGTCCCAAAAAATTATGGAACTTACAATAACCCTTTTTCTTTCTTTGGTCAAGAGTTGGTATTTTAAGGCCTTTAGGCACTAATATTTGACCATCAGTTACTAAAAGATCAAAAATTTCATCACATTTAGTAACATCAAAAGTATAAGTCTTAGGCATAAATCTATCATTCTTAGGCTCTACAGGGTTATTCCCATTCGCAGGCCTTAATAATTTACAGGTATAAGGAGGACCAGGCTTAAGTTCAGCCACGTCTATCTCCTCTTCTTCGACATTACTATACGTAACGTCAAATTCTTCTTCGACATATGCCACTTTTTCTTTTTTATGATACCTATTCGACCTAGATTTTTCCTCTCTAAGCCTTTCAACTTGTCGAACTCTATCAGCCAAATGAGCCATATCTCGCAAATGAGATGTGTCTAATTTCTTTCTAATTGAGTAATCAAGGCCACCAGCAGCCATTTCGACAAGCTCATGTTCAGGGACTTGTGTGAAGCAACGAGACTTCAACAGCCTGAATCTGTTTAAGTAATCATCAATAGTTTCAGGCATTTTGCGCCGAACACTAGCCAATTCTTTAAGACTAATTTTCGACTGGCCCATGTAAAACTGTGCATGGAATGCCTTTTCTAATTGCCCCCACGTGAACATAGAACCAGGGGGTAAGGTTGTGAACCAAGTGAAAGCATTTTTAGTTAGAGAATTTGGAAAGTATTTCATCTTCAAATTCTCATTTTGTGCTAAGTCCCCAGCCTCAGTCAAGAAACGAGCAATGTGTTCGACTGTGGACTCATTTGTATCACCACCAAACTTAGTAAACTTGGGAACTTTCCATCCCCTTGGTAACTCAGTTTGTAGTACATGTTCACATAATGGTGATACGAAGTTAGGCCTTTGTAAACCTATGTTAAGGCCATTTTGCGCCAAAATAGTTTCGACTAAAGCAGCTATATTGTTTTCTGCGCCAACATTATGTTGTTGCACTTGTCGAACAACTTCATCAGCGTTCTGGTGTCTATTTACCAAAACTACTTCAGGGACGTGGTTTACTGCCCCTTGTAGTTCGCCTACAACTGTCGACGCTTCGACTGCAACTGCTTCTTGGGGGTTAACTGGCAATGCATTACCAGCAATAATAGGAACTTGCCTATTATTAACCGCTGGAGCCCCAAAGAAGTCTGCAATCCTACTCATCTGATTTGCCAACATTTGGTAACTGTTATTGGTATTTTGAATCAATTGATTGAAAATTGTACCAATTTGTTGGGTAAGCATATTAACCATATCGTGATTACTCTCGTCTACTTGCTGTCTTAAGGCCAACAAAGATGTATTGGTTAATGCTGGGGGATTTCGACCAAAAACACTCTCAAAGGAGACATGTGTAGGGGAAAAGGTCGAAATATGTGGCATTCCAGTAGGCATGCCATACATTCCCAGAGGAAATGGGGGTAGATGCACGTTATTCAAACGTGGGTCTAAACCGTCTCCCATTGCCATGTAAGGGCTATGAAGCCCTGCACTTAACGGCAAAGACATAGGCAGAGATGCCATTTCTGATTGCGTCGAACCAACATTAGTCATCGATAATGAAGGAACGTTAGTCATTGATAATGAAGGAACGGTTGTCGACGATGATGGTCCTGCACTATGGCTCGCAGAATCCATTGTTGTCCCTTGCCCTTGTGAAACCACAGGGTTGGAACTAGATGCATTATTCGTACCAGAACGAACCATTTTACCACTTCTTAAGTGCATACAACAGCGAATACAAATAAGAGAGTACGAAAATGAACAAAATCAAAGGCAAAGTCCCACTGGGCGTGCCAATTTGTTTGCTGGTGTTTTTAGCAAACAATCACTACTTTTATTAGAAGGTTTGTGAGATCAAACTAGAAAAATCTCAAAGCAATGCCTCTGAATTGCGCATTGTTCTTGTTGAAGAAAACGTAGAAAAGGGGACGATTTGCAATGATTTAACAGAATCGAAAAGAAAAGAAGCAGTAAATGGTGCATGAATTGTAAAGAAAAGGAAAACAAATTGCATTGAATCATAAAAATGGTACACGATCACGTACAGCGATTCTTCCACTCGTTTTTCGCTCTGGCTTGGAAGTTAGAGTTTCAGGAATCGGGTGTGTATTGTGATTCTGCGACCCCTGTTTCTTCTCAGAAACAGTTATTTATACAAAGGAAAAGAGGGGGAAAAACTGACTAAGTAACTGCCTAGAAATTCAAAAATAAGTAACTGCTACTCCTACTTTCGACCAGAACCGCTCTGTCATGCTTCGACCAACTGCTAGCCTTCAGCGTATAACTGCTCTGTTTTCTGTCTGTCGAAAGCCTGCGTCCATTTTCCTCTCTCTTGCTTTTGCTTCCCTGGAAACTTGTCGAGTTTACCTTGCGTATGACCATCTTCTCTGTCGAAATAATTTGGTCTTCGTCGAAATATAAGTCAGGCCATGTTGACCATCTTTAATGAAGCCTGTCGAAATTACAGGCTAACACACTGCAGGGCACTTGATTAATAGAATGTCATCCTCTGCTATCTAGAATAGGGTTCCTCATTCCATATTGTTCCCCGATGAACCCTTGTTCCGTATCTCTCATTGAGTCTTCGGATCGACTTGTTTTATTCATGATCTTACCCCGGGACTTGATAAATTGTCTGCTCGTGCAGTTAAGTGTGTCTTCCTTGGCTATTCAAGAGTTCAAAAAGGGTATCGATGCTACATGTCTGCTGATGTCACATTTTTTGAAGATGTGCCCTTCTTTGCATTTCCCGTTGTGTCTGAGTCTGTCTCTCAAGTATTACCTATTCCTGACCTTTCCCGGTAGTTCCACTCACACCCATCGTTGATCAGATAGATCCCCATTCTCTTACGGAACTTCCTAGTCCTCCTAGTCCTCCTCCCTTGCAAAGGTATCAGCGTCGTGCTCGTCTCCCTCCTGTCGGCCCACCTCCTCCAGAAGATCCTAGTGACTCATCTCCTGCCTCGATTTCCTCTCCTACTCCGGATCCGCCTGCCGAGTCAGACGACCCTCCTATTGCCCTGCGTAAAGGTACACGTTCCACCCGTAACCCTCATCCTATTTATAATTTCCTCAGTTATCACTGCTTATCACTTTCACATTATACATTTGTGTCTACTATTTCTTCCATCACCATTCCTAAGTCCATGCAGGAAACCCTTTCTCATTCAGGTTGGCGACAGGCTATGATTGATGAGATGACAGCCTTAGAATCTAACCAGACATGGACTCTTGTGCCACCTCCTCCTGGTAAATCTATTGTTGGGTGTCGTTGGGTATATACTGTCAAAGTTGGTCCAGACGGAGGTATTGATCGTCTGAAAGCCCGCCTCGTGGCTAAGGGCTATACTCAGGTTTTTGGTCTTGATTACAGTGATACTTTCTAACCGGTGGCTAAAATGGCTTCTGTTCGTCTATTCCTTTCTATGGCTGCAATGCGACATTGGCCATTGTATCAACTTGACATCAAGAATGCATTTCACCACGGCGATCTAGAAGAAGAAGATTATCTAGAGCAACCACCTGGTTTCGTTGCTCAGGGGGAGTGTCGTGGGTATGTCTGTCGACTTCACAAAGCCTTGTATGGTCTTAAACAATCCCCTCGGGCATGGTTTGGGAGATGCAGCAGTGTCGTTCAAGACTATGGCATGATTCGGAGTGAAGCTGATCACTCTGTCTTTTATAAGTTTTCCTCTCACAAATGTATTTATCTGGTTGTCTATGTCGATGATATTGTTATTACAGGTGATGATCATGATGGGATTGCAGGACTTAAACAACATCTAGTCCACCACTTTCAGGTCAAAGATCTTGGGAACTTACGATACTTTCTTGGCATTGAGGTAGCTCATTCTAAGGCAGGCATTGCTATTTCTCAGAGAAAGTATGCTTTGGATATCTTAGAAGAAACCGGCATGCTGGATTGCAAGCCAATTGACTCTCCTATGGATCCTAATGTCAAGATCCTACCGGATCAGGGGGAGTCCTTTTCGGATCCAGAAGGTATAGGAGGCTAGTTGGGAAGTTGAATTACTTGACCATGACGAGGCCAGATATTTCATACGCTGTTAGTGTGGTGAGTCAATTCCGAAATTCCCCTTGTGACAGTCATTGGGATGCCGTGGTTAGAATCCTGAGGTACATCAAAGGAGCTCCTGGAAAAGGTCTTGTTTACACGGATAGAGGTGATTCAAATGTTGTCGCTTACACAGATGCTGACTGGGCTGGTTGTCCCTTTGATAGAAGGTCCACATCTGGGTACTGTGTTCTTATTGGTGGAAATCTAATTTAATGGAAAAGTAAAAAGCAAAATGTTGTTGCCAGATTCAGCGCTGAGGCTAAATATCGAGCTATGGCACTTACCACTCAGGAGCTTATATGGCTGAAACATCTTCTCCAAGAGTTGCGCTTTTGTAAAATAGGCACTATGAGTCTCATCTGTGATAATCAAGCAGCCCTACATATTGCGTCCAATCCAGTCTTTCATGAGCGAACGTAACACATTGAAATTGATTGTCATTTTGTTCGTGAGAAGGGATTGTGTCCGGTGACATTGCTACTTCATTTGTTGGTTCTAATGATCAATTGGCAGACATCTTCACAAAAGCTCTTCGGAGACCAAGGATAACTTACATATGTGACAAGCTGGATGCCTACAATCTATACGCTCCAGCTTGAGGGGGAGTGTTAAGATATGTTGTAAATAGTAGTTTTATATATATTCGGCCCAGACCCGTTAGGTTTTCTCTATTTAAACTCATTAGTGCTTGTACTCATTACACAGAAATATACAGTTAATAAAATGGAACTATAGCTGCTCTGTAGTCGCAGACGTAGGCAAAGATTGGCCGGATTGCGTGAACAATATCGTGTTTAATCATTTTAACACTATGTATAACAAAGCAATTCTGCCTATTTTGTGTTTTGCAGGTAATGCGAGCAGTGTACCTGGTCGAGTTTCTGATAGAAATAACATGTTCTGAGTAGGTGGTGAATAAATCTAGAAGCATAAGGTGTAACTCAACTCAAGAATGTTGTATGAAGTCCAAACAGATTTATCCCTTCTAGTAGCTGGAGAATAAATCTGCTGGTAAGTTTGTAGTCCTAAAAAAAGGATAAACGAGTTGGTGTTTGATCAGATGCATGCATAATTTTACAAACAGGTTTTGAAACATGTTGGTGTCAATTTGATTCTTACTTGCTTGCTAGGGTGTAAATTTGATCCTTTCTTAGATCAAACACATGCATAAATTAACTGTGTGGTTTATTATAACAAAACAAGTTGAGACTGATATGGGTATTTGAAATGTCATATCCCCTGAATTGTCTCATGTGTTAAGTTGCTTATAATTTCTTTGAGGTCATTGCTGCACAATTTATTGAAGCTTTTCTTAAGGTTATCCTTGTGGTACTCAACTGGATCTAACATAGCTTGTGTGATTTTTCTAATCAGCAAAATAACTTCTGATGAGATAGATGATACTGATTCTGCTACCGAATTCACTGAAGAACTTGTTATTAAAAAAGGGTCTAAAGAGAGTGTTGATTGAACTGTTCCATCTGGAGAATGAAAGAGATCAGTTGAGGACTAAAGCAAAGCCTAAAAGTTGATCCTCCATGTGAATTGTTGATCTACTAAACATCCATATTTCACATTTTAGAACTGCATCTATTTGAGTAAGTTTCATCCTTAACTCTCATTGAATGTTGGGTTTTTGCCACCTTTATTTATGATTCTGGTAGAGAGAATCTCATCTGGGTTTTAAGCAGGGGAGAATTTAGCATATACATCTTGATTTTAGAACTGCATCTATTTGAGTAATTCCCTGCCTGGTTGTTTTTAGATACTAAATAAGCACAAATGTTGATGAGTTGGAATTAAAGAATACTGAAATATGGATTCTGACACTCTAGTAGACTCTAATATGCTTGTTCCTCTAATAGACACTATAGGTTCTAATGTTAGTGAGTTGGAATGACTGATATTTTGTGTCTGTGTCTGTGCTGTGTCAGGTGTCCATGTCCATGGCCGTGTCGGTGTTTCATAGATAAGAAGTTAGTATTAGTTGACTCATTCTGTCATAGATATGTGAAGTACACCTCAATTGGTTGCATGTATCTTATTTGGATTTAGGTGGAAATGAACCCATCATGGCATCAAGGGAAACTCAGACAATTCTGCAAGCAGAATGGGATATTTGTGATTGCATGGTCACCATTAGGGGCATACAAAGTATTTTGGGGTTCACCTCCTGTGATGGAGAATCCAGTTCTTCAGGAAATTGCTGAAGCTAGAAATTTAATAGCAGCACAAGCCAAAGGAACATAAATACATCCATCTATCAATTATAACATATTTCACTTGTTAATTTATCGATTGCTTCAAATACTTATAGAATAAAAAGTTTGAACATAATATGTATCGACAACAAAAAAACAAACATTTTGTCCTATGGAACTGTCTATTCAAAGGCAATGTGTCTTGAACTCCTTGCATATATTCTAATCACACCAAACACAAATCAAAACCAAGGAGAGAATATGGAAGTAAAGAAAATCCCACAAGTTACCCTAAACTCAGGAAAAAAAATTGCCAGTGATAGGCCTTGGAACTGCATCAATGGCTCTTCCAACACAAGAAGCTCTTACCTCCATCTTCATTGATGCTTTTGAAGTTGGCTACGGACTCTTTGACACTGCTGTTTTGTATGGAAGTGAAGAACCTCTAGGAAAAGCTGTAGCAAAGGCCTTAGAGCTAGGAATTGTGAAAAGTCGTGAAGAAGTATTCATCACTTCAAAACTATGGGCCAATAATGGTCACCATGATCTTGTTCTGCCAGCACTCCACACCACATTGCTGTAAGTATGATGTTGATCTTGTTCATCAGTTTGTAATCTCCCTTTTGTTGTTTTTTTTTTCTGTTTCTTTGAAACTGTACAGGAAGCTGAGGCTGGAGTATGTAGACCTCTATTTGATTCATTGGCCAGTGAGACTGAAACCTGAAGCTAAAGGGGTTATTAATATAACAAAGGAGGATGTGATTCCCTTTGATATAAAGGAACATGGAAAACTATGGAAACCTGATCAAAAATTAAGTCTATTTGATCAGTTACATGCTTGAACTCACTTATGTTGTTTAAAAATTAAGTCTATTTGGGTGCTATGCAGTCACACCATGATCACCCAATGTGACAGGGTAACACAATGGCAATTGTGCCTAAGTATACTCTTCTTCTACTTTAATATTTGCATTTTTATGATGCTAGCTATTATACTACATAGTGTACTACTGTAGCTGAAGCAAAGCCTACACTATGATTAGAATCCTTCTAGAAAGGGATAGCTGTACTTGAAGGGAGGGAATAAGAGATCAGTTGAGGACTAAAGCAAAGCCTAAAAGTTGATCCTTCTGAGGTTCCTGAACCAATCTGCCTGGTTGTTTTTAGATACTAAATGAGTACAAAAGTTGATGAGTTGGAATGACAAAATAAGGAAACATGGATTCAGACACTCTAATAGACTCTAATGTGGTTGTTCCTCTAATAAACACTTTAGGTTCTAATGCTAGTACAGTTGAAAGATTCAGCTTAACAATCTTTTGTTCCCCTATTAAAATATCCATCAGGTCTGAACATGATTTCTCTTAATTAATGATATAGCTTTTTGATCATTTGATGATAATTCAGGGAGGAATCAATGGCAGTTCCAAAGGGAGTCTGGTTGGTTAATCCATTTCCAGGTATGGATACTGTATTCTTTCCATTCAGTTAGTTTAGATCTTTTTCTAGGTTCAAGACTTTTGAGTTTGATACTTATATAGATATGTTAATTGCAAAATAACTAATTTTCCCTCTTTTCTCTTGCAACTCTATGTATCTTTCTTTACCCAATGGGCAACATACTATAGCCAGATATAGAAGCATAATTTTCTTGGCAGAGACACGATTTTCTATACAGAAAGCTCAAGTTCTTTATAATGTGCTTTGCATTCCCAATATTTCTCTTCACTTGATTTGTCACAAAGTTATTCTTCTTTCATCAACATTGCACCAAATCAGTTTTGCGCTTAACTAGCAGCTCCCGGCACTTGGAAGCTGATCTTCATTGTTTGTGCCAAATCAGTTTTGCGCTTTATACCATATTTTACTATAAGCCATCAATACATTTCCATCTTTAGAAGCATTCATTATTGGTTCTAGCAATGACTTAGTAGTATCTGTTGTCAGTATAGTATTGCTCTTCATCTGCTTCAAGACTCTCCAGCCTTACTACTCATGCTTTAATTTGGTCCTCTATTTTATTTTAATAATGTGGTACTGTTACTCTTTCCAAATAGTTTGGATATTTAAAATCTTTTGTCCTAACATTTTCAGATTGTGTCCTAATACACTTGAGAACATTCTGTTTATTGAAGGGTTTAGAGCTTTCTTGGTTCAAGAGTTGGTCCAGACATAGTTTAGAGCTTTCTAGCCCCATTTTGGCAAGCTTCAAATTTGTGCTACTTGTAAAAACTGTAAATCCAGAACTGATTTCATTTCATTTCTGTTAGATGAAAGTATATATACATCAATCGTACAGGTGAGAATCGTAAACTGAAACAGAAAAAACTGATCTAGGCCTAAGTGGCTAAAACTAACTGAAATAGAAACAATCAGCTTGAGAGCTAAATAAAAATAGAGGAAATAAAACTATTTTAATGTCCTTCATGTTCAGCTTAGACAACAGTGATGAAAAATGTGTAGGATTTAGTGGCTTGGTATAGATATGAGCAATCTGTGCATTAGTTGAAATAGGCATTAGGTGAATAGTCCAAGCTTGCACTTTGTCACAGAATAAGCGACAATCTAGCCAATGTGTTTGGTCATGTGTGTTCGTGAAATATGGGATTTTGCGCAATGTAAAGCGGATTGACTGTCACAATATATTGAGATACAGCCGTGGCATGTGGATGATGCAGGTCCTGAAGTAGATACAACAGCCAATGTATTTCTGATGTTGTGAGCGCAAGTGCTATGTATTCTGCTTCAGAGGAGGAACGAGAAACGGTAATCTGCTTCTTGGAATTGTTGCATAGTCTGTTATGATGATTCTGGTCTGCAATGTTTGATTTTGTTTTCAATAATTGGTTGCTTAAATTTAATAGGAAAGGTGCCTTGTGCTTGGGCATAGAAGTGGAAGGAGACTTATTTTCTTTGTTTGGGGTATAAATGACTTCTTTGGTGTGATAAAATATATCATGCTTGAATGTGGCACTTATGTATGGTACATATATGGAATTAATCAAGAAGGTGAGGCTGTCTTGTTGGCATATGAAAAAATGATGCAAAAGACAACGATGGAAGAAAGCAACTGGAGAATATAAGTCTGATAAACTAGTTAGTTTTACCATTTGAATTCAACCATAAAATCATTAGTAGCAAGCAACACGGGTAAGCAACTAGTTTTGTTTGTCAACTTAGACGAAATTATAAACAAATATCACGCACACACACTACCACTACCCCCACCCGAAGCCAATAGTGAGGGATAAAGCATTTGTTTGTCAACTTAGACGAAATTATAAACAAATATCACGCACACACACTACCACTACCCCCACCCGAAGCCAATAGTGAGGGATAAAGCAACTAGTTTAATTGCCAAGAAGCCAATAGTGAGGGATAAAGCAGCTAGTTTAATAAAAAAACAAAAGATGAAAATAATCAATTGTGAGTTTCTTCTCACAGTAAATAAAGTATATAAAGTAATTAAACATTTACCATTTTTTAAAATGAAGTTATGCCTCTTATAACTGAACCAAAAAATGTCATTTTACTTCTTAAACAAAGGAACAAAGATCTTAACAATTTGGTCCATTAGAAGTAAAAGTGTGGGAAAACATAGTCATATTACTAAGTACTAAAATATCTCGATAAATTATGTTAAATATAACTAATTTGATAAACATTAGAGATTTGTGATGATTAAGTTGGTACTTTTTATTTCGCGAGTACTTCGTTAATCTTTTTTTTTGTTCTAGACTAGTTAGGGTATTCACTTCATTTTAATATATTTTTTTTGTTTCCCACGGGTTCCCTCTATCATAGTTCATTCGCTATGTTATGGGACGAGCCAGTTCCACTAGACTTTTGTTGGACACTTTTTTAATTAGTACTATCTCCGGTCATAATATAAGAAACAAACTCATATATCACGCAGACTAAAGAATGATGAGACCAAAATTTAATATTACTACCTATGGTCACATTATAACCAACTATTCTCATTTAGTAAGACAAAAATTTTAACATTTTTTAAAATTGCTCCTTCCATTAAATGATAATTTATACTCTTAATTAGTGATATCACATTTAACCACACCACTTAAATCTTTATTATACTAAACCATGGATATGTCCATGGCTTAGTCCACGTAAGAAAATCATTTTAATGACATCAGATCTGACTCAATTCCACATAAGCATTTCACCATTAGATTCGTTACATGTCAGCGTTAAAACAGGATCCAACGGTGGTTGTTCGTGACATAGTCCACGTGGATCCAATCAACGTCTGTAATTTGTCAACATTTCGGCTGACAAATGAAGGGCTGGGATTGCAAGGAGTTACAGGTAATTAAAATTCATTATCTGCTGTTTATAACATTGGAGACAAAGGATCTCTAACATTAATTATAGCAATCAACAAATTAGTAGGATCCCTTAAAAATAGGATCAAATGTTTGGAATGAATGTACATTCCTGTATCCAACAATACATATAGCATATAGATGCATAATCCCGACATATAATTGTTCATCACATATTTTATATTTTAGTTATTGTTGATTTATTCTAAATGTATTAAATCTTATAAATTTCATCTAAATGCAATACAATACTAATTCGGAGATGTATATTTAAATTCTCTAAAGCAATAGTTCGAAAAGTAGAATAAAATGGGGACCTCTCAATATTATTTATTAATTCCTAATTAAATATTTCAATTATTTTCAACATAAATGAAATCTAATTATATAATATATTGTTACAAATTCATATTAGTGTCAGGGAATATAGTCATAAAAATATTGCGAGAAAAAATTCGGGCATATATTTGTGATTTGCGAACTTTCGAATTTTGAATTTTAAAAATAATTGCATACAGAACTATCATATTCAGTGGGCTGTATGGTCACAAACTAAGATTTTCTACTAATAATTAGTGTCAAACATTATGATAATCATAATAATTAATAATTGTCAATTTTTAAGTTATAAATGAATGTCAACCCCTGCTGGCACGGGTGAATCATACTAGTTGAGGTAATGTAGGGAGATTGGTTATTTAACACATTTTTTGACTGTGTTTATTTTTTATATGTTAGACCAACAAAAAATACATTTTTGTTTTTTATATTTTGGACCGAGAGTAATCTATGATAAGAAAGCATACATTTTTTTTTCGACCAAAAAAAAGAAAGCATACTTCATTAATGGTAAATGATATAAACAATATTTTTATATCAGTTTAGTTGGGTTGTGCCCACTTTCTTTGTATTGGTTTGGACCTTTGTCCATTTTGGAATGAAAATCAACTAGTATGTGTAACCCGTGCCATGCACGGGTAGACATGTTTTTTTTTAGCAAATTACAAAATTATATAAACATATTTGATTTAATAAATATTTTTAAAATATTTATATTAATACATCAGGAATAAGTTGTTGTAGTTACACATTGAATGTGTAATGCGTGTACGATTATAATTAAACATATCTAAATGGTATATAATTTTTTTAAAAAAAATATAGTGTATATTATTTAAGAAATCACTTTTATGTTCGGTTAAAAAAGAACAGTGAATTGAATACAATCATCTTGTAAATAAATGCAACCAAAAAAATCTTGTAAAGAAGAAGAAAAATTATAAAAGATAAGCGTTACTGCTGGTTTATTCGATTAGTCCATGAATTTAATATATCAATGATAGTTAAACAAATCGCATTTTTAACTCAAGAGATCATCAAAAAATACTCCTTGCTTACGGGTTGTGTGTCTCTTTGCTACCCTCGCATATTATAATATGTACCACTTTTCATATATTTCATTAGTGGTAAGAGCTAGCCTTATATCCTCAAGGTGCTGAGTTTGAATTCCCTCGGGGACAGTTGTAAAATGACCATTAGTGCCACTTTGATTAATAAAATTTCCCTTTCTCCCAATTTTAAAAAAAAATATTTCTATTTTTTTTCTTTTTTAGAATATTGTACATGGGAAATTTGATTGTGGATGAAGTAGCACAATGTCATGTACGACTTTGCATGGAATAAGTGAAGTTGCACATGCCATGTACAACTTTCATAAAAAACTTAACAAAGTGTTACTCTCTAAGACAACACAAATTAAATCTTAGTTGTAGGAAGATGTCCTACAATGAAGTCATCTTCTATCTTGATTCGATTGAACTATGTGAGGTTCTTTTACTTTTTGTGCTCGACCATCTTTCCTAACACCATCACGTTCTATATGTCTAGAAGTTCGTGATGATGTGTTTTGTTCATGCAACATGTTGAGGTTGAGGCATGAATCTCAATCTCTATGCAACTTCAAGTCTAAGGCAGAGGAGTGTTTTCAAGTGCTCTAAAATGTCAAGTAGGTCAAGCTTCTTCGTATCCCGTTGCAAATGGTGGTGGGTGAACCTCATTTAAGATATGTCCGTACAACCCCTAATTTTGTTTGCACATCATTGACTCTGGTCATTCACATTAATCAATCTCAAAAGTAATTCCAACACTCTCTCTATGAAAAGAAAAATGCAAAAGAAAAAACTACATGATGAAAGTCAATTTGATTGTAAGTTAGAAATAAAAATGACATTCCAGATGTGATTGCTCTCGTACATGTGATAAGATACATATGAACAGTCATATCCATTTGACTTTATAGCTATGCCATGAGTATTTTCATTCATAGCCTTCAAATTAGAACTTGGGTCACTTGATTTTTAACCCCTGAAAAGTGGTAAGAGATGAAAACTTGATGGAATAATGGACATAAGCAATGAATTCCTAACTTGATCTATGTTACCTACGGTAAAATGCATAACTAATGAATTCCTAACTGTAAATTCAATGACACTTTGCTGTAACAACAATATTGGTAATAAGAGCTTGTCAATATTGGGAGAAGAAATCCACGCTGGATAAGGCCTTATGAGAAGCTAATTAGTCTACATTCATGGGTCAAAAGCACTTGCAAATAAGTTTTATGAAAAACACTTTTTCCTAACTGACCCAGTATTGTATACTATTATGATAGATGTATTTTGAAGTCTCTACAACCTTGACTATTCTTGGTAGACTAAATATTGCTTGCTATTGTCCATTTTCAATGCAACAAACTTACAATGTTCAGGGGATTTGGGATAAAATCAAACACACATGGCCGGTCCAAGGGTAGCTACATGTTAGGCATTCTTAAGTATTTGAATTTTGAATCTCATATAATACACGTGCCTTTAGGACAAAACTTCGATTGAATAGGGTAGTCAGCATTGGAAGCATGCTATTATTGTATCGGAAAGGAAGTGTTGATTGAAACAAAAATTTTACCTACCCTTAGTTATAAATTCTAAAAGTATAAAGTTTATAAAAGAATGATTATAAGTTATGAGATTTACCGTTGTACCTCAAATTTTTTTGTCTAGTATCCACCAAACAGAAAGATGCGATAGAATATCCATCTGATGAAAAAAAATCTACTGTTAAAAGAGTTAAAAAATAAATAAAAGAATTAGCAAGTAATCTTAGGAAGTTCATTCGATAGGGTCGTAACAATTTAAAAATCAAAATTGAGAAAAATAATATCATACCTCATTTAATTAATTTCACCCAGCCCAAATTTTGGAGAAATTAAAACGTTACCAAATGCAATTTGAAAACAATTAATTTCACCCATTTAATTTTTTAAAAACGTTTTGAACAAAAAAACGTATTTACTTGAGTGCCTATCAAGGATTAATGACTATTTTGCTGCACCAGCTTTCAGACTAATTCTCATGTGTACCAAACTAAATCTCGTTCCAATGATCGATGAGTTTTTATATTCATGTTTTTTTTAGTTCATTTTTTTGGTGTTTAGTTTTTATATTCATGTTTTATAATTGTGTTGTTTCCTGATAAAATGTATGTTATAATATTATGCAGGGAAAATGTCTGAACCAAAATTTTATGGAAAATGTTCTTTGATTAACAAAAAAAAAAACTCCAGAGATGCAAGGAAAATGTCTTAAAACATTAGAATGATTTGGGATGTTAATTATTGTTAAAAATGTATTAAACCCTATTAATTATATATTTTGAATTAGTTTATTGGTTTGAATTTGAAGATGTATTGCTTTTAATCACTTATACGTTATACATTCAATTCATATCAATACATACATATATATATATATATATATATATATATATTTGTGATTTTATTTTATAATTTTAATTCTGGAATTCTGGAAGCCAAATAATTTTTTTTTATAAGCCAAATAATTTATGGTAATGACATGTCAGCACTGTTTGGTTAAGAGGGAGGTTTAGGTGAGGACATGTGGCGGATAAATAATGGAGGCAATTTCCTAATTGTATGATATATAGATATAGATACAATTGACAAAAAAAAACAATATTTATTGTTATAAGAAAAAGACAATATTTATAAGGTTTATATATTTGATCCCCCTGCAAATATCCCATTTTTCCATTTACCCTCCTGTAAAAAAAAATTTAAGGTTACCCCCTGCAAATATAAACAGTTTTCAGTCACCCCCTCTATTAGATTATGTAGTGTATAATGGGTAAAAACTATGTACGGTTACCCCCTGCAAAATATAAAAAGTTTACGGTTACCCCCTGTAGGGGTAACTAGAAACACTTATTATTTGCAAGGTTGATTTAAAAAATTTTTTTTTACAGGGGGTAAATGGAAAAATGGGATATTTGCGGGGATCAAATATTTAAGCCTATTTATAAATATTCTCTTTGCTTTACTTAATTGTTTTACTTTTTTTTTTGACAAACTTGACCATGGATGAATTTCTCGCATTACCATCCTTCTTCAATTTATCGCAACACAAACAAAGCAAAGCAAACCCCTTTCACTCAATTCAACTCTCAGTAGCTAAGCAAACCTCTTCAATTTCTCAATCAATGTCGTCAATTTTAGGGTTTAAGTTTCTTCTTTCAAAGACCTCTTTTGTTCTTTCTTTTCGTTCTCTTTCTCAATCCCACTCTGTTTCTCCAATTGCATTGACTCCCAATGCTGATGATGTCGTTTCCAAGTTCAACAGCATGCTCTCAATGCATCCAACCCCACCCTTACTCGAATTTAATAAGAGTTTAGGATTTCTTGCAAAGATGAAACATTACTCAACTGCTATTTCCCTTCTTCGTCAAATGGAACTCAACAGAATTAGGCCAGACATTGTTACACTTACCATCTTGATCAATTGTTACAGTCAACTCCGTCAAATGATGTTTTCATTTTCTGTACTGGCCAAAATTTTCAAACCAAAATTTTCAAATGGGGTTATCAGCCAAATATCTTTACCTTCACTACTCTTATTAAAGGGCTATGTCTTAATGGTGAGGTTGGAGAAGCTCTTCGGTTTCACGACAAAGTGGTAGCACAAGGATTTCAATTTAACCATGTTAGTTATAGGACATTGATCAATGGGTTGTGTAAAATGGGACAAACGGGATCCGCCCTACAATTGTTGAGACGTGTCGAAGGGAAATTTGTCAGGCCTGATGTAGTAATGTACAGCACAATCATTGATAGTCTTTGTAAAGATAAACTTGTAAGTGATGCATTTGGTTTATATTCCGAAATGGTTAGTAAGAGAATTTTGCCTAATGTTTTCACTTACAATTCTCTAATATATGGTTTTTGCATTATGGGTCAATTGAAAGAAGCATTTGGATTGTTCAATGAAATAGTATTGAAAAACATCAACCCAAATGTTTATACCTTTAGTATATTGGTCGATGCTTTATGCAAGGAAGGAATGGTGAAAGAAGCTAAAAGTGTGATAGCCGTAATGATGAAAGGAGGTGCACAACCCAATGTTGTTACTTATAATATTTTAATGGATGGGTATTGTCTAGTCAATGACGTGAACAGGGCCAGTGATATATTCAACACTATGGGTCCAAGAGGAGTGGCTCATGATGTTCACAGCTATACTATCATGATTAACGGGTTATGTAAGATTAAAATGTTGGATGAAGCGATGAATTTCTTTGAAGAAATGCATTCCAAAAGTATGGTTCCCGATACGGTAAGTTACAATAGTCTTATTGATGGTTTGTGCAAATCAGGGAGACTAGCCTGTGCTTGGAAGCTTGTTGAAGAGATGAATGATAATGGTCGACTAGCTGATATAATCACTTACAATTCTTTGTTAGATGCTTTATGCAAAAACCGCCAAGTTGACGAGGCAATTGGATTACTAATTAAAATTAAAGGTCGGGGTATTCTTCCTAATGTTTTTACATACACGACGCTTGTTGATGGACTCTGCAAGGGTGGAAGACTCAAGGATGCACGGGAGGTTTTTCAGGATCTTTTGATTAAAGACTATAATATAAATGTCGTAACATATAATGCCATGATCAATGGGCTTTGTAAGGAGAGTTTGTTTGATGAAGCTTTGGCTTTGTTGTCAAAAATGGATGACAAGGGTTGCTTTCCTGATGCTGTGACTTATGAAATAATTATCCGTGCTCTCTTTGATAAAAATGAGAATAGTAAGGCAGAGAAACTTGTTCGTGAAATGATTGCTAGAGGTCTACGATAAGAGTTTGAATTTTCTTTCAGCTCGGGCAGTAATTTGATCTTCAGTTTTCTTCTAATATAGTAAGGTGTATCATTGTTTTGACACTCTGTAAACCCATTGCTGTTGTCACACTTTGAAAGATTTAGCTTAACAAGCTTTTGTGCTTACTCCTCACAAAGCAAAGTCCATTCAGCGTTTTCTTGGGTTTATCACCTTTTACTAGCATTGACTAAGTACCTGCTGGCTCACCATGCTACTTGTCCATAGAGCATTTCTCTTCATCTGCTTCACGACTTTCCAGCCTTACTAGTTTTTGAAACTTTGAGGCTACTAGTTTTAGAATATCAATCAGGTATGAATATCAATCTGTTTCTGAACGAGAACTTCTGGCCATCATCATTGCAACACAAAAATGGAGGCCTTATCTTCTTGGCCGGTATTTTAAGTTACACACAGTTTAAAATTCTTTACCAAACAGAGGGTGATGGGAGAGGAACAACAGAAGTGGGTTTCAAAATTATTGGATATCAATTTCAGTTAATACCTTATCAACAGGCGTGACGTGACAGCATAATAAAGAAAGAAGTTTTGTGTGTTGTGTAAGGGACAAGGAACAGATTGCAAGACAATGAGATATCCTTTTGGTGATTTCAGTGCAGTAGCAGTATTTTAATACTGATAAGTTCTACCAAAGTAAGTGCAGGTTGTGGAGTAGTCTATGTATGGTATAACTAAAATATTAGGTGTCTTGAGTAAGCTCTATCGCACGTTTCTAGAGAGGGTGTATGTTATCAAAAATTAGTAATTTCTATCCCAAAGTCAACTTGTCATATAGGCAAGATTTATGTTTGTGCCATATCAGTTTTGTGCTTCTATAACTTACACTCCCTTAAAGTTTCATCTTTAACTCTCAATTTTGTAATTTCATAAATTTATATGCACAAATGGAGTTTCATCTCCAACTCAGTTATAATGCCATAATATTTGGCACGTGAATAAAAAGTTGCATTTGTGTCATACCAGTTTCCAAGAGTGTAGAGCTTTCTAGGTTCCAGTAGTTTCTAGCCCCAAGTTAACTTGTCATCTTGGCAAGCTTCACATTTGTGCCATATCAGTTTTGTGCTTCTATAACATATATTACTCTAACCAATAAGTAAAAATAGTGAGGATTTTGCAGAAATAAAATGATATAGAATGTGTTGGCAATCTTCAAATTTGTCCAAATCAGTTTTGTGTTCCTATATCAGTTATTCTTCTTTTATGAACATTGCACCATTCAGAATCCCACTATGAAGCTCCCTCAAATAAATTAGCCTCAACAGGACCCTTCTATTCCAACTCTGATGTATTGAATTATATACTTGACTTTCCCTCATCCCTTAGCATGCAAACCTTCCATAACACCTATGATTCCTGGTTTGAAATTTATTGGATGTCAAATATTAGGAGTCCCACATTGAGTAGATAAGAAAACTATGTGGTTCTTAAGCCATGAGCCTATCCCACCTAATAGATTGTATTTTGGGCTGGGCTCCTTATGGTTTCAGGTCTTAACAATTGGTGTTTTCATTGAAAATTGGGTTGCGGAAAGGGCTACCTATAGGCTAATTAAGGTACTCCATTGAATACTGATAGATGAGTGAAGCGAAGGGAAAGGGCTACCACCAGGTTAGTGCCGATAGACTGAGAGTCGTCGTGGACGTCGGCTCTTAAAGAGGGTCGCAATGTTAGGAGTCCCATATTGAGTAGATAAGAAAGTTCAATGTGATACTTAAGCCATGAGGCTCTCTCACCTAATAGACTAGTCTTATGGTTGGGCTCGCCTCATGTGCTTACTGTTCATAAATTAAGTCTATTTGGGAGCAACCCTATGCAGTGACACCATGAAACTGTCTTAGTTACCCAACTTCAGAAATGAAGTTGCAGATAAAACATAATTCCGGTTGGGCTTACTATTAAGGTATTCAGAAATGGTGTAATAAGTTGCAATCTAAATCATCCAATATCTCAATGGGACTAATTTGTGGCTTACTATTGCATATTTAATCTAATTTGTGGTTCACAAATTTTTACTGACTTCTGCTAGGCTGATTGTCCTGAATGTAGAGTATCTTTTTTTGACAATAGAATGTAGAGTATCTGTCATAGGCTTTTCTATATTTTTTAGACCTGCTCTCATATCAATTGAAGTACAAGAAAAAAATAAACGGTTTCCAGAGAATACAAAGCCCTTGCATTCATGCCATGTGAGATTCGAAGGCTACTATACATGCTTTATGATGTTCATCACACAAATAGTGAACGAATTAGCCATACAAATAGCACAAAATACCACTTTTCATGAGAGGACTAAACACAATAAGGGCTAAACACAGAACTAGTGAACGAATCAGCCATACTAGTGAACGAATTCTATTGTGTTGATAATCACCTTCATCATCACATTGATTGGTTCAAGTTTCCCAATTATGGATTACAATTACAGTGCTGGATTATTGTGCTCATTGGACATGATCTTGTTGCTTCCTTCGGTGCCTGCTATTGCAAGGCAAAGATATTCTACTCTTAGGAGAAAAGATTCAAGAAGAATTTGTTCAGCTCATGCCAATTGTCTCCGAAGACCAGTTGGTTGATTTTCCTAGTTTTTCTACTCTTCTCTTCAAGCTGAACATGATTGTTACTCATGATCCAGCTTGAGGGGGGCTGTTAGAATAGGCTTGTCCAGATTATTATTGTAATCAGAATAGTTATTTGTATTCTCTATTACTTTGTATTATTTAGTCCTATAGCTCACTTGGTATGAGTTAGTCTCTAGATGAGTTTGTATAATTGCTAGTTTGTTAGACTTAGTAACTGGTTCAGCTTCCCTTAACTGATTCAGTTGTGTATATTGTTGTATATATAGTGGCCGAGCCACATATGACTCATGGGAGTCAATTGCACATGCTGGAATTTTTTTTGCGCCTAAGTTCTCTATGAAATAATATTGACTCCCCCTGAATTTTTTTTTAAGCTCTTGATTTTGCACCACATTTAATGTTATTATTCCAAATAAATTCTACATTTTTTTACACAATTCTTTTTTTTGGTTCAGACCATTTCTGACTACCCATGGATTGTCTCAATGCTTTCAACGAAAGACTAATCTTCGCTCGTGGTTAGGATCAAATTTCATAGTGGCCAACACCGAGTTTGTCTACTGCGGGAATCGAACCCGGGAGCACCGAGTTGATCTGATGCGGACCAAGAATGAAGAATACAAAGAGAAACAAGGAAATTTTCAAGTCATTTTAGAAATTATATTGTATTTCTTTTTTATATTAAATAAGTTGGTATAGTTTAGTAAGTTGATTTTAGAGCTTGTACTGTGTTCGCTTCTTTCTTTTTAGTCATGGGTTTATTGGACTTGGGCTTGGCCCATTTGACTCTTTTTGGTAAATACCCTAGATATAGGTGACCTCGTAGCACTTGAGAGGGGATGAGAATCATTTGTAAAATGGATGAGAGTTAGAGCAAGGTGCTCCTCTAGGTTCTTCATAGATCTATCAAAAATCTTATTAATCATGTCAACATTGTGGCGATTCAATTGATCTTATCAATTTCTCGTGAAAATTGTGGTGATTCAATCGATTTTATCAATGCTTTAAAGCTTGTGGCGATTCGGTTGATCTTATCAATTTCTCATGGAAATTGTGGCGATCGTGACTGCTTCTTCCAAGAATCTTATCAATCTGTTCAAGATTGTGGCGATTCGATGAATCTTATCATTTTCATATGGAAATTGTGGCGATTTGTTTGATCTCATCAATTATCTGTGGAAATTGTGGCAATCTTCATTTGTTTGTTCATCTTAATTCTATTTCATCTTCTTCATATCTTTGATTTTGTGAATGTTTGATTCAAATTTATGGACAGATCCTGACATGTCTTAGGGTAGATTAAGCCACTAGGCCAACAGTGTTGGTTTTTTCTACACAATTCTTGTTCTTCTTCTATCATTCATATGACTAAAGTTGCTCTAACAAGAACTAAAATGTCTCAAAAACTATCCAAAAAATGACTAATTTAACCTACATTTGAGATTATGGACAAATTGGTACTTAGTTTACATTTCTTAAGCATTAAATGATCTCTATCTTTTTTATACTAATTAGGGTATTCATAATTTTTCTTTTGTGTAAATCGGGTAATCTTCTCTGCAAGGCACTGCCGAGACTAATCCCTCGAGCCGTATATTCATCGTTTTTAATATACTTATATACTTAATTAAAATATTCTCTTTATTAGATGATATAAAACATACTTATATATTTTTAAATATTTTTTATTTTATTAACTTATTTTTTTTTGAAGCAACTTATTTTTTTATTAATATTATATAAAAAATTAGTAGTATCAATATAATATTTACCATCAATATTTATATTTGAGCAATATTTATATTTTGAACAATGAAATATAAATATTTATATTTGAACAATTGAGTTGAATTGATTGTATTGTGCTATTATCAATACTCGGGCCGTCTTTCATGTGATGTGTTAGTGGGTAGTTATAGAAATAATATAGATAATATTTACCCATCGAATGGACTAAATTGCTACCGTCACACTTCAACTCAACATTCCTATTCTTCTTCTTCTTCTTCTTCTTCTTCTTCTTCTTCTTCACTCAATTCAACTCTCGGTAGCTACAATACAATCAATCAATGCCGTCAATTTTAGGGTTCAGGTTTTTTTCAAAGCCATCTTTTCTTCTTTCTTTTCGTTCTCTCTCTTACTTTCACTCTCAATCCCATTATGTTCCTTCAATTGCATCCACTCCAATGATATTGTTTCCGAGTTCAACAGCATGCTCTATATGCATCCAGCTCCATCCATTCTCGAATTTGGCAAGATTTTAGGTACTCTTGCAAAGTTGAAGCATTACTCCATTGTTATTTCCCTTTCTCATCAAATGGAACTCAATGGAATAACGCCAAATATTGTTGTATCGACATAAATTGTTATTGTCAACTCAGTCAAATGACTTCTGCGATTTCTGTACTGGCTAAGATTTTCAAACGGGGTTATCAACCAAATATATTTACCTTGAATACTCTTATTAAAGGGTTCTGTCTTAATGGTGAGGTTGGAGAAGCTCTTCACTTTCATGATAAAGTCGTAGCACAAGGATTCCAATTGGACCAGGTTAGTTATGGGACATTGATCAATGGGTTGTGTAAAATCGGACAAACACCATCTGCCCTGCAATTGTTAAGACGTGTCGAAGGGAAATTTGTCAGGCCTAATGTGGTAATGTACAGCACAATCATTGATAGTCTTTGTAAAGATAAACTTATAACTGATGCATTTGATTTATATTCTGAAATGGTTCGTAAGAGAATTTTGCCCAATGTTGTCACTTACACTGCTCTAATCTATGGCTTTTGCATTGTGGGTCGATTGAAAGAAGCATTTGGATTGTTCAATGAAATGATATTGAAAAACATCAATCCGAATGTTTATACCTTTAATATATTAGTTGATGCTTTATGCAAGGAAGGAATGGTGAAAAAAGCTAAAAGTGTGATAGTCGTAATGATCAAAGGAGGTGTAGAACCCGATGTTGTTACTTATAATACTTTAATGGATGGGTATTGTCTAGTCAATGATGTGAACAAGGCTAGAGATATATTCAACACTATGGGTCAAAGGGGAGTGACTACCGATGTTCCCAGCTATAATATTATGATTAACGGGTTCTGTAAGATTAAAATGTTGGATGAAGCGGTGAATCTCTTTGAAGAAATGCATTCCAAAAATATAGTTCCTAATAAAGTAACTTACAGTGCTCTAATAGATGGTTTGTGTAAATCAGGAACACTAACTTGTGCTTGGAAGCTTGTTGAAGAAATGAATGATAGAGGTCAATCAGCTAATATAATCACTTACAATTCTTTGTTGGATGCTTTATGCAAAAGCAGTCAAGTTGACAAGGCAATTGCATTAATAATGAAAATTAAAGATCGGGGTATTCATCCTAATCTTTTCACATACACTATACTTATTGATGGACTTTGCAATGCTGGAAGACTCAAGGATGCACGAGAGGTTTTTCAGGATCTTTTGATTAAAGACTATAATATAAATGTCGTAACATATAGTGCCATGATCAAAGGGCTTTGTAAGGAAAGTTTGTTTGATGAAGCCTTGGCCTTGTTGTCAAAAATGGATGACAAGGGGTGCTTTCCTGATGCTGTGACTTATGAAATAATTATCCACGCTCTCTTTGATAAAAATGAGAATAGTAAGGCAGAGAAACTTGTTCGTGAAATGATTGCTAGAGGTCTACGATAAGAGTTTGAATTTTCTTTCAGCTCGGGCAGTAATTTGATCTTCAGTTTTCTTCTAATATAGTAAGGTGTATCATTGTTTTGACACTATCTAGTATCTGTAAACCCATTCCTGTTGTCACACTTTGAAAGATTTACCTTAACAAGCTTTTGTGCTTACTCCTTACAAAGCAAAGTCCATTCAGCGTTTTCTTGGGTTTATCACTTTTTACTGTGTTACTGTTGAGTAAGGTAAAACATAGTAATCTGTGACAGATTCAAAGGGAGTGCCCCTATTAAAATATCAATCAGGTGTGACCTTTGTTTCTCTTATCATCTTTTATTTTATTAATGCAGTACAGTTAGTTTAGGATAGTTCTTTTTTTTCCTATCATTTGCAGATTGGGTCCTAAGTAACACACCTAGGATAGTTATTTTATTAATGCATTACTCTTGCTGCTTTGTTCGTATGACATGTTTGCTTAAGAGGTACTTAGTAGTGCAATGTGTATACTGACTGATATTGGAACAATGCTTTTATGTGAAGATTGCTGCTTGTAATGTATTTGACCCATATGATTGGTAAGTATTTTAATGGTTGGTTGGAGAAGACACAAAACATTGTTAAAAACTTGCTTCTCTCTTCGTTTTAGAAGTAATTTGCTTAAGAGGTACATATATACTATATAGCACTCATTGTTAAGTATTTCAATATGTTTTTATTTTCTAGAAATATAAGGGGGATTCTTTTTTTTTTCTCCTTTATTGTTCGGTGATGTTCTAGAATGAAGAGGAAAACTTGTGTTTATTCAATCATTCAGCAAGATCTATGCAATGTGTATACTGATATCAGAATAATGCTTTTATGTGAAGATTGCTGCTTGTTCTAGAATGTATATATGACAGGCCAATTCTGCCTATTTTCTGTGTTTTGCAGCTTATGCACAGTCAGCCTGCATAATTGAACTCAGGATCTGAGGCTAGCAGCGGTTAACTAGCTGCTCCCGGCACTTGGAAGCTGATTTTCATTGTTTAAGTTTCCAAGAGTTTAGAGTATTCTAGGTCGAAACAGAATGTGTTGTCAAAAGTTACTGTGGGTCCAAATTTAGTAAGAGACTATAAATCACTATTAGGCTTACTTGTCTATACTATAAGTTCTACTTTGGTTTTGTTTTTCTGCTGCTGCATATGTATAAAATTTGGTGTATTGAGGAGCTTTGCCTTCCGACATTATATTCTTTTATTTAGTAAATCAATTCGTCATTTTTTCAAACAAAGTAAAGTTCCCTTCAATAACAGTAATTGGTTTAGTTCATGTGTTTGATATATAATGGAATATGGATTATCAACTTTTGTGCTTGGTACACAATATGAATTGAAAGATTTAGGTTAACAATCTTTTGTGCTTGGTTATCAACTTTTGATATAACCTTTTGATATTTGATTATCATTCAGCGAGGAATCAAGGTGATTAGTACAAATTTGTGGTAGACTGTGCTTCCAGCAGTGATTTAACAAATATTTATTAGCATGCTTTAAATGTTAAAATTGCAACCATAACCAAGTTTTCAAAGCATACAGGCTAGATAGTAGAGCGTCATGAATTATTGTAGTACCTGCAGCCCTACGACTAATGGACTTACTAGACCTGCTGCTAGCATTTTCTCTTGCTTATCAATTATTCTTCTTTCATGATCATAGTACCATTCAGGACCCTTCTAACTTACTCAACAATATTTCTAGTCCTATTTCTTTATCAAAACAAAGCTGAAACTGATATGAGTATTTGAGGTCATTGCTGCATAATTTATTGAAGCTTTTCTTCAGGTTATCCTTGTGGTTATTTCAAGAATATATTTATAGAAGTATGAACAAAAACAGATTAGGAATGGAGATCACTCAGAAGGATCCTGATTTTAGTTACAGGACTTGAGGCAAACCTGCTGTTGCTGCATAAAACAGGGCAATTCTGTTATAGTCTTTGCCTCTTTGGTTAGTTTTTCATTTTGTAAGTTATTATATAGATATGTTAGCTGCATAATAACTAACTCTATGTATCTTTTTTTTACCCAATGGCCAACATACTATAGCCAGATATACAGTCACAATCTGAAACACACTGTTTCACTAAAGTTTTTTTTTTAAAAAAAAAAAAAACAATAACACAACACTTTTAAAAACAGAACCACACACCCACCCCCTTTTCATTCTCTCCCTCTTTCTCGACCCTTCTCATCTCACTTCCATTCCTTTCTCCTCTCTTCCACCTTTTTCCCCATTTTTCTTCTTTCTTCTTCTTCTCACCTCAAGTGAGAAATTTTCCACCATAAATCTTACACCTTTGAGTCATATTTTAAGAAAATCATCTCATTTCTCTCTTGGGTGCTATTGGATGATATTTTGGAGTTAGGGTTTTTGCTCAAAAAGAGGAGGAAAGTAACTACCCCTTCAAGGTTGCTCTTTGAGGTTATTTGAGGTATACCCACTGCTCATTAGTCAATAATATATCTTTGGTACATGTTAGCTTTGAGGAAAAATCAGTTTTGGAGTTTAGGAGGTATTTAAGAATTTTGTTGGTTCCATATGGTTAATAGAGCTCTAGAATAACCTTCTAAAAACTTGGAAATATTATTGGTTTACAGATTTGTCTGTTGTTGCTCCGTTGGGATCTCCAGGAGGTGTTGGAGAGCTAAATCGTTACTCATCGTAACTGTGAGTGGATGACAGTCATCGTCACATATTTAAATTATTTTAAATGCCGCTATTTTATTCTTTTCGATATTTTAAAGCTATTATTTATCTATTTATTTATAAATGGGAAACACGCTCTTAGAAAATTATTTTAATTTCTTCGGCAATATATTTGAAGACTTGATTTCCGTATTTGACTTGATTATTTATGTAAATGATGAAATTATGATTTTGAAATGTATCTATTAGCGAAAGGACGTGTCGGTCTAGGTGCACCTAGTTATATAACCCTCGGGTGGAGAGGGCTATCCGTTAGATGGAGCCGCTCCTAAGGGGTGGCCACCCTTAGGGGAGAGGGCTATCAACGAGATGTAGCCGCCCCCGTAATCGCGCTGTGATGTGAGTGAAGAGGAAAGGGCTATCCGTTAGATGTAGCCGCCCCTAAAGGGAGGCCACCCTTAGGTGGAGAGGGCTATCAACGAGATGGAGCCGTCTCTTGACTTCTCACGTTTGATTTCCTTGGATTGATACTTTGAGTTTATTACTTTTGGAAAATATTATAATTATTATCTAAGCATAATTCTATGAATTTGTTGAAACACTCGTGCCTTGCGTGTTTTCCCTCTCGGTTGATGGTGATCGTTGTTCCCTCACTAAGTCTTTGTGACTTACTCTTTATTTATCTCATTTTTTTCTGATTCCCAAGTAGTTGAGGAAAAGCAGCTAGCAGGCTTAAAGTGTTCAATGTTCATCTTTTGGTATGCCCCCTAGATTGGCGGCACTACATTGTCTTTTGTATTTTTGGTATATTCGGCAGCTATAGGGAGGTCTAGTGAAACCGTTCTTTTTGGACTGTATATTGTGTTTAAACTCATATGAGATGTATGACGTTATACTAAAACTTACCAGGTGATGCAATGTTGTAAACTGAATGACTGGTAATTTGGGAACGTTTGAAATACAAAGGAGACTCTGCCGAAATTTTTATGGAATTATTGAAGTAAATACTACTACTTTAAGCTATTTGTTGGTAATGAGTTGTTTTCTTAGGCTTGCCAGGCTAAGAGTCTAAGTCTGTGCGCCGGTCACGAGTGGAGTTTTTGGATCGTGACAACCATATTTAATGGTTAACAGCTGAGGGATTTGATTTGCCCCCTCACCAAAGAATGACCCTTATTTAATTATAATACATTAATTATAATTATTTTATTATATTACCGATCGTAATTAATGTTATAGTTGTCACATGAGCCAACTCACTCAGACTATCTTTGGCCAAACCGACCATATATTCTCTATGCTCTCCATTTCAAAATACTATGTTTTCTTCAGTCCAAAACACACTTATTACACATTGACCAAATGATGTTCCTATGTATTTTCTCTTTCTAAAAAGATGAATACCATTTTTCTATTTGGGGGGAACCGTGTGAACATTTTTTTCTATTTATGAACTAATTAGTACTACTCTATGAACTTTCATAGCAATTGCCAGATTTCAAAACGTGAATTATAAATTTGGAATTGCAAAACAAATCTAATTGGTCCAAAGTTATTAGGATTTCCAAAGTCAATTAGCATGCTCACAAAATCATACAATAGAAATCAAATGAAAAGCCACTATATATAGAGGTGAGGACAACTCTATAAATATGCAGAGGTATTTTATGTAGAAAATCAACAACTACTACTTGAAACTTGTTTCCTATCCTATCCTATCCCCATTGTTTTATATCATGAAGATTTCTATCTTCACGGTTCTCTTATTTCACCTTTGTTGTCTTATTGCCTTGTTAACATTTCACTTTGATATATGCACACTGTCGATGGAATAATTCCGTCTCAAATAGGAAACCTCACCAATTTGGTTCGTCTTGACCTTGGTTTTCATATGTTTACTGAAAGTCTTCATTGGCTTTCAGGTCTTTCCAAACTTCAATATCTTAGTTTGATGTATGTAGACATTTCCAAGTCACCTGATTGGCTACATACTTTGCAAGCTCTTCCTTCCCTGGTGGAGTTACACTTGTATTCGTGTAAGCTTCCCACTCATTATAATCCGCCATCTACAGTTAACTTTTCATCTCTCCTCACTATTGATCTTTTCCATAATGAGATTTCTTTTGTTCCCAAGTGGCTATTTGGACTGACAAAACTTGTTTCTCTCGAGTTAGTGGAAAATAAAATCCAAGGCCAAATACCTGATGCAATTAAAAACCTCACACTTCTTGAAAATCTTGACTTGTCCTACAATTCATTTCCATCCTCTATACCTGATGAGTTATACAGTCTTCATCATCTCAAGTTCTTGAACCTAGGAGGTAACAACTTACGTGGGAATATTTTTTATGCATTGGGAAATTTGACTTCTCTAGTCGAACTTGATTTTTCATATAATCAACTTGAAGGAGGAATTCCACCCTCTTTGGGTTATCTTTGCAATTTAAGGGAGATTGATTTCTCATATCTCATACTCAACCAACATGTTAGTGATATTTTAGAAATTCTTACTCCTTGTGTTTCGCACAAGCTAAGGAAACTCATAATCGGCAGTTCTCAACTTTCAGGTAATCTAACAAATCAAATTGGGTTGTTTACAAATATCGACACACTAGATTTTTCCAACAACTCAATTAACGGTGCACTTCCCAGACCATTTGCAAAACTTTCGTCATTAAGTACTCTTGACCTTTCCAATAATCAACTCAATGGAAACCCATTTGAGATTCTTGCAACCCTCTCTAAATTGTTATCTCTTTCAATTAATGACAATCTATTTCAAGGAGCTATCAAAGAAGATGTTCTTGCAAATCTCACAAGCCTCAAAGTGTTTTTTTGGGAACAATTTCACTTTAGAAGTGGGTTCCAATTGGCATCCTAACTTCCAGCTAAATACACTACAAATGAGCTCATGGAAATTGGGTCATCACTTTCCGTCATGGATTCAGTCGCAAAAGGGTATCATGAATTTGGATTTGTCTAACACTGGGATATCAGATTCTATCCCCCCTTGGTTTTGGGACATATTTTCTAAAGGTGCATATTTGAATCTCTCTCATAATCATATCCATGGTGAGCTTGCCTATACATCAACGAAGCCCGTATCTATGTGGGCTGTTGATCTAAGCTCAAATCTCTTACATAGAAAATTACCTAGTTTTTTTGCTGATGACATGTTTCGGTTAGATCTTTCAAACAATTCATTCTCTGGATCCATCATTGATTTTCTATGCAAAAACCAAGACAACCTAATGCAATTAAACTTCCTCAATCTGGCATCAAATAATCTATCAGGAAGAATACCTGATTGCTGGAAAATGTGGCCAAATCTTGTGGATGTAAATTTACAAAATAATCACTTTGTTAACTTACCCCCTTCCATGGGTTCCTTAACAGACCTACAGGTTTTGCGGGTTCGAAACAACTCGATCTCAGGAACATTTCCTACTTTTCTGAAAAAGAATAACAGTTTGATTTTCTTGGACCTTGGGGAAAACAAGCTAAGAGGAACCATTCCATCGTGGATTGGAGAAAGGCTCTCAAACTTGAAAATACTTCATCTTCGATCAAACAAGTTTTCTAGTCATATTCCAAAAGAAATCTGTGGTATGACTTTTCTTCATGATTTGGACCTTGCAAAAAATGATTTGTCTGGAAACATATCAACTTGTTTCAACCAATTGAATGCAATGAGGCTAAGGAACAGAAGTAATGATTCAATGATCTATTCCAAAGAACATATAGGTGTGGGGTTTCGAAATATAGTCAGTTCAATTCTATGGGTAAAAGGAACAAGTGCTGAGTACAAAAAAAATCTTGGCTTGGTGAGAGATATTGATCTTTCTGATAATAATTTATCTAGAGAGATACCTCAAGAAATCACAAATCTAGATGGGTTGATTTATTTGAATTTTCCTAGGAATCAATTGAGTGGCCAAATCCCACAACATATAGGCAATATGAGCTTTTTGGAATCCATTGATTTTTCACGGAATCTACTTTCTGAAGAAATCCCTCCAACCATATCAAACTTAAGCTTTCTCAGCAAACTTGACTTATCTCATAATCATTTGAAAGGGAAAATTCCAACAGGCACCCAGTTGCAATCCTTTGAAGCACCAAACTTTATTGCCAACAATCTGTGCGGTCCGCCATTGCCCGTTAACTGTTCCCATAAGAAAATTCCTAATGATGATCCCAATGACAAGGAGAGGGATGCACATGAACTTAATTGGTTCTTCGTGACTATGGCATTGGGATCTATTATGGGATTCTGGGCGGTGGTTGCTCCTTTGTTCATTTCTAGATCATGGAGGCATACCTATTATCATTTCCTAGATGACATGTGGTATAAAATGCAGTCTTGTTGGTGAATGAAAATCTGTATTCTATCATTACCATTTTGTTCTAGAAAATGCAGTCTTGTTGTTGGTGAATAAAGTTGTTAACACACAAACTAGTAATTTTTCTTACTAGTTGTTGCAACGATCTTTTCATTTGAATACAAATTAATGAAGCCAAAATAAGATTATTCCTTCTATTTTGCGAATACATAAACATATTGACAGATTCTGCATAAATATTAGCACACAACAGAATTTACAAGGATATATATAAATTTGAATTGAATTTAAAGAAGAAAAGATAAAATTAAGCAGGATGGAAAGTAATAGAATGCCAAACTTATTCGTCATAGCAACTAGCAAGTATCTAAATACAATTTTTGTTATCAGGCCAAGTAATTACACTTTTTAGGGTACGTAATAGCTAGATAGTGTATAAATTAGTGCTAGTGTATAAGATTGGACACAAACAATAATTCAAAATCTGCTCAGCTTTGTTTGAATTTTCTTCAATGCAAACTAGCTTTAGATGAAAAAGTATAGAATTAGTATTATTGATTGTCAAATATGGTAAGATAATTGTCTTGTTGATGGGCTTTGAAAATGAAATTGGGCATAAGGCTAAAGAGATTTAAAGGAACATTACCGGAACTCTTTATGTCATTCTCTTGATGAACTTCAACGTTGAAGACTTAATGTATAACATCACCCGAACTCGAACTCGAATATTAGTTGAATCCTTATGAGTGAAGCCCAATATATGATTAGCATCACAATTTTTATTGTTGGCACTGTATTGCTGGTGGAAGTTTCAATCTTAGACTTTGAAACATAAGTGTGTTTACGAACAATTAACACTTCCTTGATCGATTTAATTTTTTGCTTAAAAGGTTCCGTCAAATAAATTGTTCCTTTTGTTTTACACTCAAAGATTAAGGAGTAAGCTTTTAATCTTTAAATTACTTCTTGTGTGTTATGCTTTCAGAAAGATGAATCTTGCTCACACCTCTTTGTCAATTTTCTATGGATTATGAAGATGAATCTTGCTCACACCTCGTGAGTGAAATGTTGGATGTTAAGAGTCTCACATCGGATGTGATATGGCTTGAAAAAGAGTATCTAAGTGGGAGACATCCCTCACCTTATAAGCCGATTTTGTATAATTGAGTTAGACCCAATCTAAATTTAAAGATTAGAGCAGTGTCTTTCCCATTGCGACGCAGTGAAAAGAAAGTTGTGTCGTAGAGTCAACCTAAGATTCTGGCTCACAACCACATGGATGCTAAATCTTCTCGATGCTAAATAGCAATTTTGTTATATTAAGTTCCACTCAAACAAAATGAAAACAACGTATACATCTTTCGCAAGCATCCCGAATCACAAACACTTACTCTATGTAAGCAGAGGTTTGGTGATGGAGGATGGCACATGGTTCCTTATTTGGACAGATATGCATTTATAGTCTCTACAATGACGAGGTTTAAAATGATTTTAAACATGAACAAATATTATGTTATCGGTTTTAATAACTATTATATATTATTGATAATTTATAAAGATATGCATATCTCCCACTTCAAAATCACATAATAAGTTGATAAATTTTGTTTAGAAATTTTAACACTCAACTGAGATTACAAATGACAATCACGACAAACATATAATGCTTTCTTTGAAGTAGTGTGATTATTGATCCTTGCATCATAACATGGATTGTCTAGTTATGTTATTATTATTATGGAAAGAGTGAGAGAAAGAAATGTGGAGAGAGAAATACAAAAAGTATATTATTTTGGAAATTACAATTATGTTTTATAAAAATGATGCGGTGTCAAAATTTAACATGTCTAATTTTGTAATTAATTGATCCCATTTTTTAATTATATCATATTGATTGATGAAATGATGTGAAAGTGTACTTAAATAAAATTAGATGATATATTTTTGACAGAAAAAAATATTTGACATAAAACATACTTTTTTTTTTGACAATGACATAAAACATACTTATATATTTATAGATATTCTCTTTATTTTAATAGATTATTTTACAAATACATGTATTTATAATTAGTTTAGGTTCTTTATCACCATCATCGTTGAATGACGGGTTACACACAAACTTTGTCACTACTTTCCCATCCTTCTTCCGTTTTCAATCAACTCTCGGTAGCTACAATTCAATCAATGTCGTCACTTTTAGGGTTTAGATTTCTTTCAAAACCCTCTTTTCGTTCTCTATCTCTTTCTCAATTCCACTCTGTGCCGCCAACAGTTTCATTCACTCCCAATGTTAATGATGTTCTCGTTTCCAAGTTCAACAGCATGCTCTCAATGCATCCAACTCCACCCTTATTCGAATTTGGTAAGATTTTTGGTTCTCTTGCAAAGTTAAAGCATTATTCCCTTGTTCTTTCCCTTCATCCGTTAATGGAACTAAATGGAATCAGGCCAAAGGTGGTTACATTGAACATATTGATAAATTGTTATTGTCAACTCAGTCAAATGACTTCCGCATTTTCTGTACTTGCTAAGATTCTCAAATGGGGTTATCAGCCAGATATCTTTACCTTCAATACTGTTATTAAAGGGCTATGTGTTAATGGTGAGGTTGGTGAAGCTCTTCACTTTCACGACAAAGTGGTATCACAAGGATTTCAATTGGACCATGTTAGTTATGGGACATTGATCAATGGGTTGTGTAAAATGGGACAAACAGGATCTGCCCTACAATTGTTGAGACGCGTCGAAGGTAAATTTGTGGATGTGGTAATGTATAGCACAATCATTGATAGCCTTTGTAAAGATAAACTTCTAACGGATGCATTTGATTTATATTCTGAAATGGTTCGAAAGAGAATTTTGCCTAATGTCGTCACTTACAATGCTCTAATCTATGGCTTTTGCATCGTGGGTCAATTGAAAGAAGCATTTGGATTGTTCAGTTCAATAAAATGGTATTGAAAAACATCAACCCGAATGTTTATACCTTTAGTATATTGGTTGATGCTTTATGCAAGGAAGGAATGGTGAAAGAAGCTAAAAGTGTGATAGCTGTAATGATGAAAGGAGGTGTAGAGCCCAATGTTGTTACTTATAATACTTTAATGGATGGGTATTGTCTAGTCAATGATGTGAATAATGCTAGAGATATATTCAACACTATGGGTCAAAGGGGAGTGACTACCAATGTTCGCAGCTATAGTATTATGATTAATGGGTTATGTAAGATTAAAATGTTGGATGAAGCGGTGAATCTCTTTGAAGAAATGCATTCCAAAAATATGGTTCCCAATACCGTAACCTACAGTACTCTTATTGATGGTTTGTGCAAATCAGGCAGAATAGCCTGTGCTTGGAAGCTTGTTGAGGTGATGCATAATAGAGGTCAAGCAGCCAACACAATCACTTACAGCTCTTTGTTAGATGCGTTATGCAAAAGCCATCAACTTGACAAGGCAATTGGATTACTACAGAAAATGAAAGATCAAAGTATTCAACCTGATGTGTGCACATACAATATATTACTTAATGGACTTTGCAATGTAGGAAAACTCACGGATGCACTAGAGGTTTTTCAAGTTCTTTTGGTTAAAGGCTACAAACTAAATGTTGTAACGTATACTATTATGATCAATGGACTTTGTAAAGAAAGTTTATTGGATGAAGCCTTATCCTTGTTTTTAGAAATGAAAGACAATGGTTGCACCCCTAATGCTGTGACTTATGAAACAATTATTCGTACTCTATTTGAAAAAGGCGAGAAAGACAAGGCAGTGAAGCTTATCCGTGAAATGATTGCAAGAGATGTACTATAAGCCGACCAAATGTGATAGATACTTAGTTGCACACGAAAAAATAAAATGGATTTTCAACTAGAAATCCAAACAGATTTGTCCCTGCTCGCATGATGGACTGAGGCTAGTGGCGGTTAACTATCGCTCACGCACTTGGAAGCCGATTTTCATTGTTTGGTGTATCTTTGCAAACTTCAAATTTGTGCCAAATCAGTTTTGTGTATGATGAAGCTCCCTCAAATAAATTAGCCTCATACCTTAGTCGATCGACAATTGTTCTAGTCCTATTTCCATTTCCAATTCTGATGTATTGAATTTTATACTCAGCTTTCGCTCTATTCCTTAGTATCCATGAATGTTAAAATTGTCATTTTTCCAAACAAAGAAAATTTCCCTTCCAATACAGTATTTCCTTTTGTTCCTGTGTTTCGTCTAATTCATTTAATCTCTTTCTATCGTGGTTGATAAGGCTTCAGGTACATACAAGCTACGAGTGCAGCATGATTAATTAAAATTGACAATGGATAAAGATATTGTAGCTTTAGAAAAGAATCAAACATTGATCCTCATTGAATTACCACATGGAACATTGAAAGGTTCAAATAACAAACCAAGTTGAAATTGATATGAAAATTTGAAATACCTTATTCCCTGAATTGTTGTCTCAGGTGTTGAGTTGCTTATATTTTCTTTGAGGTCATTGCTGCACAGTTTATTGAGATTTTTCTTAAGGTCATCCTTGTAATTATTTCAAGAATGTATTTATAGAAGAATGAACAATAGCAGATAAGGAATGGAGATCAATTAGAAGGCTTTGATTTTAGTTACTAGTTTATATAAGATAGTGTTTTCAGTTAATACCAAACTATTTTCCTTTAGTTACTATAAAGTATAATTCTGTCAGCTCAGGCAATAATTTGATCTTCAGTTTTCTTCTTATATAGGAAGGTGTATCATTGTTTTGAAATCAGCAACAATGGGTTGAATTACATGCCTTTTGAGGTTCTTAGGCCAGTTTTCCAAAAGCACGTGAAAACTGGTTGTGAGCATTTTTGGGATGCTTTGAAACTATCTGTAAACCCATTCTTGTTGTCACACTTTCACACTTTGAAAGATTTAGCTTAACAAGGCAAAGTCCCTTCTGCGTTTTCTTGGGTTTATCACTTTTTACTGTGTTACTGTTGAGTATGGTAAAACATAGTAATATGTGACAGTTCCAAAGGGAGCGCCCCTATTAAAATATCAATCAGGTGCGACCATTATTTCTTTTATCATCTTTTATTTTATTAATGCAGTACAGTTAGTTTACAGTTAGTTTAGGATGCTTAATTTTTTTTCCTATCATTTGCAGATTCATGAGTATTTTTTCGTAACACACCTAAGAATATTTTGACTAACTTTCCAAGAGTATATAGTAAGAACTTGTTTTAATTTACAGACCAGATTCAACATATGTATCATGTATCAAATGTAGTGTCACTCATGGTTTGGTTTGGTTTGGTTCTTTTGCCCTAAGAATATTAGAGTTGAGAGATTTCTTGGTTCAAGACATGGTTAGTCCATACAGAATGTGTTGTTAAAAGTTATTAATTTCTATCCCCAACTCAACTTGTCATCTTGGTAAGCTTCACATTTGTGTCATATCATATCATATCACTTCTGGTCTCCTATACCATATTTTACTGTTACCAATAAGTAAGAATAGTGAGGATTTTACAGAGCAATTCTGCCTATTTTCTGTGTTTTACTGGTTATGTTGCTATATATACCTTTGTTGGCAACAAATTTAAAAATGTATTAGCAAAAAGGGAAGCTAATACCTTGGCAGATGAATTAGCAAAGAGGGATTCAACAATGACTAATAGCTGAACTCAATGGAATTAATAGGATGAAGGCTGCATAATTAAGTACTCTCTGGTCTAACTGATATAATGTTTGCTACTTTGATACAGCTTGGTGTATTCTCAGTTATTGAATTTTTTTACTCAGGCTGTGACTTGTCTTAGGCATGCTTCCTCTGCAGGAAATAAGGGGAATTTTGGAATCAGGACCATATGATTATAGGATTATAGCATTAAATCTGATGGTGAAAAGCATAAGAGCTTGCAGAATTCTTGATCAAAATTAAGGACAAGGAGAAAACAATAAGCCAATTGGATGCCAAAGAGTGTGGTGGGACTAACATTTCAGATGCTTTGGGTAAGGGGATTGGTACTGTACTAATGCAAGAAGTTCATAATATGTAACCTTTTGATATTTGATGATCATTCAGGGATGAATCAGTGGTAGTTCCAATAGGAGTGAGTGTGGTTGATTAAATCCATTTCCACCTATGTCTCTATTTTATTCATTCTTTTGCCCCAACATCATTTGCTGATTGCCCTAATCCAATTCTGCCTATAATGGCTTCTATATAAGGTAGTTGAAATGTTCAGTGCTGATTTCTGTTATAATCTTTGGTTAGTTTTTGAGTTTGTTAGTTATATATATATATATATATATATATATATGTTAGTTGCAAAATAACTAACTTTCCCTCCTTTCTATTGCATGCTGGCTATGCAACTCTGTGTATCTTTCTTTACCCAATGGCCAATTTCCTTTCACTTATCTTAATTCCCGGCTAAATGTTCAGGTATTTCCTATCACTTATCTTAATTTCTTAACTATGACAAATTGCACCATACCTATAAGACATCAGATGAAAACTTTGAAAGGTTCAAATATAGGCATGTTACCAATGGCTTTACACCCAAGAATACATTGTCTACTATGAAACCTTTTCACCAGTAGTTAAAATTACTACAATTCGAGTTATTCTTGATGACATAGTGCTTGCAAGCAGTGATATCTTAGAAATTACTTTAATCAAGTCTTTCCTTGATTCCCAGTTCACGGTAACTCTCACCGAACCAAGGGCTCCCTCCCTCTTCATCTGTTCGCAACATTTCTAGGTCAGCACGAGCAATCTTTTTGGTAAATCGCATTGATTATGTTTGCATTCGATTTATTCTTGGTGATATTTCACGTTCGTTGCATTCAATTTCTGATGTTCTTATTGTTACTGCACATCTTTGATGAAGCTTGAGGGTTTTGGTGATAATTTGTTTTCCTTCTTTTTGTTTTCCGATTTGTGACCATTAAATATCCATTGAGTGCAAGATCTGTTCTGCATATTTACTGCATTCTCTGACAATTTCTCTTCTCTGTATTGCGTTTCTGTTTATTCTTAATAATCTCATCAAATTTCTCTTCTCTGTATTGCGGCTCTGTAATGCTTTTACAATTGCAATTCTGAATAAGATTTTGATTGATGACTTGGCTTGCTTCTGTAGCGTGGTGATTAATTGTTGATATCTTCTGAATTTGCAAGTTGCTTGTCTAGAAGCATGAATGATGCAGAAGTTTGTAGTAAGGAAGACCTGATGTTAAAGGACGAAAACGCTGACTACAAATTTAGTCCGCGAAGTAGACATGATGCTTCAGCAGAGACAACGACTTTACAGGATATGAATGAGGAATCAAGAGAATTATTTGATAACAAAGTAATATTTGCATCTTTAAACTCCATATATTTTAGTAGATTAGTCTTACATTTTCCTTATGAAACTGAACAGGTGTCATTGATTTCTTTAATGCTAGAATCACCCGCAGAAGATCACGTGGAGAGTGAAGAAAACTCCCAAGCATCAGTAAAACAAGAAAGAAGCTATCAAGGAACCATGCATCAATGTTGAAGCAGCAGGCACAAGCACAACTAAAATAAAATCCAAATGGGTAAATTCAGCTAGAAATCCAAACAGATTTGGAAGCTGATTTTCATTGTTTGGTGGATTTTTCTGCTGCTGGTTTTAGTCATTAATGCCTTCTTTGGTATGGAAATAGTTAGCCTTAGAGAAGTGCGCAATATGCAACAGAAATAACAGAAAGGAATATAGAAAGCCATTAAAAGTACACAATAAGGGCCATCATAATATAGCCAGAGATAGAGGCACAAGTTTTTCATAATCTGCTACTTGCTATCATTTTTGTTGCCATGCTAAACATCTAATCTCATGTATAAAAGCCAGGAGTGCAACATGATTGCTTATCTGTCATTTGTTCCTTATCTGTCATTACTGAATAAATAATTTTAATCTAGGAGTGCAACATGATTGCTTGAAATTGGCAATGGATAAAGATATTGTAGCTTTAGAAAAGAATCAAACATGATCCTCATTGAATTACCACCTGGAAAGCAACTTATAGATAGTAAGTGGTTCTAAAATTTAAATAGAAATCAGATAAGAAGACATTGACTACTTTGAGACCTTCTCACCACTAGTCAAAATGACTACAATTCGAGTTATTCTTGCTATGGCTCCTGCAAAACCGTGGCATTTACATCAACTAGATTAAGCAATGTCTTATTACATGGGGATTTTAATGAAGAAGTCTACATGACCATTCCACCCCCGAGTTCAAGTTTTCGTAACCAACCAAGTGTGAAAACAAGTTTAAATTTAAATAAAAATCAGATAAGAAGACATTGACTACTCTAAGACCTTCTTCCCACTAGTTTAAATGACTACAATTCCAGTTATTCTTGCTATGGCTTCTGCAAAACAAGTAATCCTGCACCACATAGTTTGAAATCCATTTAACTTAGTCCTAACAGAATTGTGAAGTCAGCAAAACTAACTCATTTGACAGCTCACCACCTAGTCACTTGACAGATGAGCAGTTAGGAATTTATGATATCAGATTCTTTTTGCCTTTGAGGGTCGTATACAGATGAATATCATGCTCTAGACACTGTCTTACACAATTAATGTTTTTGATTTTGAATTATTTTGCATATCTTTTCACTCCTAATGCATATATCGTATCATATAAATACGAAGCCATGCTACAAGATTGGCAAGTTTCCTACTCACAGTTATGTTTGAAAGAGAGCGAAATGTGTAGCTTCAATTTAAATTTGTTCTTGTAACAGTTATTGCTGCTGCAGCCACATTGTTTTATTCTCATATTAGCTGATTGCAAGTCCTTGATGATTATCTAATTAGCTGATTGCAATTCCCTTGAATCTTGATGATTATCTAATTAGATGATTGCAAGTCATAATTTAAATTCATTTGGAGAGAGGGGGGGGGGGCTAACGGAATCTTGAAAACACCTGTGAAGGAGGTTGTTTTGATGCATTCTATCTAATAGTTAGAGTCTTAACAAACCAGAAACCAGATTAATTTAACACTGTATTATGCATGTCAGATTTCATCCAGTACAATTTTCTAAGCATTTTCTAAAAGGATAAAGATGGATATTAAAGAAAATGCCAGTGAATTTGATACAAAAATTTAACAAGTAAACATAGTGATATAATATGTGGGAGGGAGTCAAAGGAAAAGCAAGTGAAGTGCTGGTCCGAAACAAGTGGCTGTTGGACATTTTGCTAATTAATAAGACCAAATCTTTCGGTTTGCATCTTTATCATTTCATTAGTTTTTGGTTTGCTGTGTTGTAGTTGCTTTGGAACATGGAAGTGTGTACATGGATCTCTATCTCCTGCTTTTGTTTTTCTGCTGCTGCATGTTTTTTGTATAGGGATATTTTACTATGTTGTTCTTCTTTTTCTTTTTCTGCTGCTGCAGTGGCAGTTCCAAAGTGAGTGTGCTTCAACACTTTCCAGCCTTACTAGGTGTTGAAACTTGTGCAGTGTACCTGGACAAGTGCTTAATTGAGATTCTTGAGGAAATAATTGAACACAGGATCTGATAGAAAGAACATACATGGATGCTTGAGGTGTAACTCAAGAATGATGTTTGAAACTTCAAAGTTAAATCCAAATGGGTAAATATAGCAGGCTTGAGGTAAATTTCTGGTGCTGGTTTTAGTCATTAATTAATGCCTTCTTTGTTGTAGAAAATAATCAAGATTTTGTGGCAGGAGGGGTAGTGTGTGATAAAGCTGAAGCTGCATCACAAAGAGCATTATCTATCGAATTCAATTCATCGTGTTGCCTCTTCCTCTGCCGCCTCCATGCCTCCTGATCTTCGTCGCAGTTGTTTTGAAGTATGTTAAGAAATTTTCTTGCACGAGGATGTGTGATCTTCCTGAGCTTGAGATGGCGTGAGATATGAATGATTTTGGAGTAAGCTTGATCACAGGCATCTTGTGCTACATCTTTTACATTGAGCTGTTATGCTTTTTGTTGCATCCCTACAAGGAAGAGTTGAGCAAAGATAAGCCATTTTAGAGGTGACCACACTTATATTCCACTTGCTCAAAAGGGTTATTAGCAGGTTATATATAGAATTGCATCCCTAGCTATTATCATCAACAATGCCATTCTTAACTTTTGGTGTTTTCAGTTGTAGATTCATGATCATACATACTGTTTTGTTATTACACCCCCCTGTTAGATCAACAGGAATTTCTGTTAATCTACATTAGTGTCTTGGAACTAGAAAAGCTTGTTTCTTTCTTGCAAACCATATTTGGAATTGGAGATCTATGCCTTGTGCAGGGTTCTTCTACATATTTTCTTGGGGGCTTATTGTTAATTTAGTGTCACAGTTAAAAAATGATGCATATCAAAGCCTTGAGCTACAAGCCTAGCTTTGATCCTATCCAAGGAACTATCAGCATGATACTTAACTCTATAGACTCATTTGCAGCCCACTTCCTTTTTGTATGGTGAGGATAGATGGTCGTAGGTAAGAAAGGATTGGAGAGGGTATTCGACTAAAATGCATTCATAAATCTGCAAAGGCCAATTGTGCTAGAATGTCAGTGGTGGAAAGGCCTACCTCTTTTTTTGCTTTTCCCACCTTATATACTAGCAACTCACCACGGCACTTGGAAGCTGATTTTCATTGTTGGGGGGGACTTTTCTGGTGCTGCTTTTAGTCATTAAAAATGCCTTCTTTTATAGCAGGCTTGAATGCGACACAAAGGTATGAAAATAGTTAGCCTTAGAAAGCCATTAAGCAGACTATTATAATCTTTGGTTAGTTTTTCAGTTTCTTAGTAATACAGATATGTTATTGTGGGTCCCTTTGTTCTTGTGTTTGATCTAATTCACATTGATATCTAGGGTCCCTTTGTTGCTCCCTCCATTCGAGGATTCAAATAATCTCTTTCTATTATGGTAAAGCACGTGTTATTTTCTATGAAACTGTTTGAATTCTTCTGTCTCGCAGCAACCTCATAGTTCTTGTTCTTTATAATGGCAAAGCTAAGGCTAAAGAAGGCTTGTGTATGATGGAGGCTTGGAGCTCCCTCAAATAAACTAGCCTCATCAGTACTCTTTTAGCAAGACCATTTCCAAATACTGATGCACACATAGAATGAAATTGTAAATTACTTCGTCATTTTTTCAAACAAAGAAAATATCCCTTCAATAACAGTAGTTCTTTTTGTTCCTGTGTTTCATATAGTTTACATAGATATCTAGGTCCCTTCAATAACAGTAAATCACCTCGTTGATAATTTTATTGTTTGACCTCAACTTTAAATAAACCTTTCTACTAAGACATTTGTTCCTTATCTGTCATTACTGAATAAATAATTTTAATCTAGGAGTGCAACATGATTGCTTGAAATTGGCAATGGATAAAGATATTCATATTGTAGCTTTAGAAAAGAATCAAACATGGATCCTCATTGAATTACCACCTGGAAAGCAACTTATAGATTGTAAGTGGTTCTAAAATTTAAATAGAAATCAGATAAGAAGACATTGACTACTTTAAGACCTTCTCACCACTAGTCAAAATGACTACAATTCGAGTTATTCTTGCTATGGCTCCTGCAAAACCATGGCATTTGCATCAACTAGATTAAGCAATGTCTTATTACATGAGAATTTTAATGAAGAAGTCTACATGACCATTCCACCCCCGAGTTCAAGTTTTCGTAACCAACCAAGTGTGAAAATTTGTCAAGCCTTAAACAATCTAGTAAGAAGTGGATTATTAAGCTCACATCAATCTTAGTTGCTGATATTAACACCAAAGCTCTACCTCATGCCACTTTTCACACTTCAGTTACCAAGATAAATAAACTTGAATTATTTACACACTTCAACTTGTTGGGTTTGTTTTCTTAAATGAGTGAAACTGATTATTTAGTTAGTTATATAGTTAAGTTAGTTGCAGAATAACCAAAATTAGATATGTTAAATAATAATTAGATATGTCATTTTACATTGATCCTAATATCTGTGTACTTATAATTAGATTGCCACTTTTCTGTTGCTGCATCAGGTGTTTGCTGATATTTTTCCTGTTGTGGGTTGTCGTTTTTCTATACTCATGCAGCCATAATCAGACATAATTCAGATAGAAATCCAAACAGATTTGTCCCTACTCGCATGATGGACTGAGGCTAGTGGCAGTGAACTAGCTAGCGCTCACGGCACTCGGAAGCTGATTTTCATTGTTTGGGAGACTTTTCTGGTGCTGGTTTTAGTCATTAATTAATGCCTTCTTTGGTGTAATAAAATATAGCAGGCTTGAATGTGACACTTATGAATGAACATATATGGATAGTATGTATGGTGCATATATACTATATGGAATTAATCAGGTAGGTTAGGCTGTGTTGTTGGCATGTGAAAGAATGATGCAAAAGACTATTGGGGAGCCTGTATGTTTCAGTTTTCAAAAACTGTTTTTTAATTTTAAAAATTTGGAAACCAAAAAACTTGTTTGGTAAACTGTAATATATAGAATTGCATCCCTAGCTATCATCATCAATGATGCCATTATTAACTATTGGTGTTTTCAGTTGTAGATTGAGGTTTGAGATATTCTACTTGTAAGGCCGTCCATGGGCCTGTGCAAGCTGTGCTGCTGCACAGGGCCCAAACCCAATATCGGCTTTTTGGGGCCCAAAATTTTTAATAAAGATACTATATATATATAATTTTGAGCCCATGATAAAAACAATTAACTCAGCGCAGCGGCAACCAGCATGTGTGCTTGTGAATGGAATGGGGCGGAACACAAGTTCGAATCTCAGTTTGTATATTTTTGTCTGTTTTTTCCTTTTTTTTTTGTTTCCGGTTTTTGTGCTGTTTCTCTTTTTTGTTTGAGTGGGCTGTGTCTGTTTTTTGTTTGACTAAGCTGTTTCTTTTTTGTTTGATTGGGCTGTTGTTTTTTTACAGCTGCATTTGGTTTCTTTTTAAAAATGTTTTGGCAAAATGATTAAACATATTATATTATATTGCTTTTGGAATGTCATTTTAGCATTTGTAACCAAAAAAATATTGCTTTTGGCATGTGTTCAACCAAAAACGTATTACTTTTAGCAAATGTTTTTTAAATAAATATTTGAAAATTTCCAGGAAATAACTCCAGCATATTGAAACCAAAATTAATTAATTTTACATTTATTTTTTTAAGAATATTGTGATTTTGAGTTCTTAACTGAATTTCTATTAACGAATTAAAATATTTTTTTTAGAAATTTAGTTTTGTTTATAGATATAGTACTTTTTGTTTTATATTTACTTTTTATATTTGATTATTGGGTATATTCGTTGATGATGTTGGTTGTCACAATAAATTATGTAAAACTCTGTCACTGAGGGCCCCAATTTTTAAGGATTGCACAGAGCCTCTCAATTGTTTGGGACAGCCCTGTCTACTTGCAAATATTTCAACAGCTCCAGCGACATCTCTATATACTCATTTGCAGCCCACTTCCATTTTGTCTAGTGAGGATAGATGTGGTCGTAGGTAAGAAAGGATTGGAGAGGGTATTCAAACTAAATTGTATTCATTTTTTTTGGAAGCAAGGGGGTACGCCCCTAGAACAAAAGCACTGAAAACCTCTAGGAAACCAACTCCCACAACAGTCGGCCTTTACGACATCAATTGCAAAAGGAGGCACCGTATAAAATAATCTACTGCAAGCTTGAAGGGACAAGCCAAATTTAGCAAAGGAATCAGCCACTTGATTTGCTTCCCAGAGAGAGTGTGTGATAGTACATCCGCCACCACTCGAAGCAGCACCATCTCTAACACACCCACCAGTCGCAGCATTATCTCCTCTGTCTGACACCGCGCCATCACAGTTCAACTTCAACTTGCCTTCATCTGAAGCAGTTTCAGCTAGGGGGTGGGCGTTGGGTGGGTTGGGATGCGTTTAGACACCCAACCCAATTAAATACTTACAGGTTGGTTTCAGTAAAATTAGACCCAAAATTCTGTGTGACCCAAACCAACCCGAGCCAATCTCAAATGGGTTGGGTTGGGTATTGGGTTCATTAGTAAAATATATTATTCAAAAAAATTCAAATAAAGAAAGAATAATATGTCTTAATTTGGACTACAACTAATTAAACTAAATAAAAAAAGAAAAGGTCTTCAGAAAACCCGTTAAGTTCATGGAAAATAATATTTTTTTTTCATACGAAAGTGTCTTAAAGAAACTAAATAGATCACATCCCACCCATGAAGTCACTTTCTTAATCAGTTTCTACGATCAGCAAAACAAAAAAATTACTAGTCACATTCAACTACATATTTGAGAGCACTCTGCACCTAGACTTTGGTTAATTTGTACATCAGAATTTATTTTCAAGGTAGGCTAAATTAAGTTCTCTTTAATACCTTTTCAATTATCAATTGTTCTATGTAAAGTCACACACACAAAAAGATTAGTATATGTAAGATCATAATGGTATGGGTTGGGTTTAATGGGTTCTAAATTTTCAGACCCGCTACCCAACTCGTACTCTATGGGTCTCCCTATTTTAAAATCAACCCAACCACCTACCCGAACCAACCTGGATTTTGTGGGTTGGGTCAATGGGTGCTCGTCTCCATTTCAGCATTTCGCACCAAACTCATTGGACCACGACCAAAGTCAATCGAGCTCCTAGAAATCGAATCAGTGCAAGCCACAATACTCATAACTATCTCTGAACTGTTTGCATTCATAAATCTGCAAAGGCAAATTGGGTAGCGGGTATGTACAATGATGTTGGAGCTAAAATCTTTATAATGAAATACCCACGAGTTAATGAAAAAAAAAGGCTTGCAAAGGATACTACACTTACATAGTGTTCTGCACTGTACTTCCGACCTTGAAGGATGGTCCGAGGTAGTTAGTGGTTGATATCCTTAGTCAATGACCGTGTCCGATCCTGCTGGTGTTGTACCTGCAATATTACTCCGATGCTAAAGTCAGTGGAATAGTCTTAATTAAGTAATAAATATGAGTCTGCTTACCATTAATGAGGCAATGAATGTTGTATTTATAGAGTGAGGTGGGGTTGATTCCAATGAATTAGGACCGTCCGATCTGGTGGTTTGATCTGAGCCATTGATGTTCGGACTGGGCCCTTTGATATTGGGCTTTCGTGTGGTGAGAATAGAGCCGAAAGAAGGGGTGTATGTGGTCAAAAGACTAACCATAACAGTTGCCCCCCAAGTGTGGTCGTCTTAGAGGCGATCTTGACTTTGACGAGATTACGATCACTTCTTCATGATCTCCGAATGAGCAGTGATATTTCAGACGTTGCTACGAGATGGGGAGGCGATCTTATCTGTCCGATGTCTGATGAGATACGAAGCGGTCTTTCTTACCGATCTCGAGTATGGTCTGATAGTGATGAAGTGAATTTTGACCGTTATAATAAATTCGAATTTCGAAATGGTGCCTTTGCATTTATTGCGCTTGTCAGAGCGCGTTTCCCAATGGCGGCTAATGATGGTGACGCTTTGGTAGGCGTGTGCGTGTGTCGAAAGCCTTCCGATCTGGTGGTTTGATTTGAGCCATTGATGTTCGGACTGGGCCCTTTGATATTGGGCCCTTTAGAGAGGACCTGTTTGAGAATTTTCGTAGGTTTTAAAAAGGTTTGAGAGGAGCTCTTCAAACGATTTAGAAAAAACCTGTTGAGAACTCTCGTAAGATCGGTCCTAAGGACAGTTTACCAGGACTCGGCCCAGATTTAACTCGTCGATTAGGGTTCTTGGCTACTAAGGCCAATGATCGAGTTAAGGAGAAATCCTTAACGGACCTTTCGTACCTTTTGGGCAGTTTACCAGGACTCGGCCTGGATTGAACTCGCCCCTAAGGGTTGTGACTGCTTTGGCCACGTATGGAGATCTTATGAGATCGGTCCAAGAATTAGTCTAAATGTTTTTGTAGATTTATAGTGGTAGGGACTACCGTTACACAAAAATGGCACACGCAAAACCGTCGTGTCCTTAACTGTAATAGCTTTTCAACTTTGTGGTGTTCCAGCTTCGGGGGATCTCCTTTTTGCAAAGTGTTTCCAATTTGAAAGCTCCGGTACCGGTCTTACTTTTAACACGGTAAGGTCCTTCCCAATTGGGTGCTAATTTTCCTTGCGAAGCATTTTTCAAACCAATGTCAGCTCTTCGAAGGACTAAGTCGTCGATTTCGAAATCCCTGGGGATGTGTTTTACTTCGGCTGTTCTAAACTGTGTGAGTAACTCTCGGATTCGGAGCTGGTATTTCAGCAGGGTTGGATCCTTGGTCTCAAATTGATTGTTTATTTGTGAAACGACCAAGAGTGAGTCCGTGTAGAGATTGACCTGAGAGACTCGTAGGTCAATTGCTAATCGTAACCCTGCGATGCAAGCCTCGTATTCTGCTTGATTATTAGTTGTTTGGAAAGCGAAGGTAAGGGAGACTTCAATGATTACCTTATCCGGGCTTTCCAACATTAGACCCGCGCCGCTTCCTTTGGGGTTGGAAGATCCATCGACGTGTAGAGTCCAGACGTCGTTAATAGGATCAGCAGGAATCATTTCTGCTACAAAATCTGCTAGAACTTGGCCCTTCATCGTCGTACGAGATTCGTACTTGATTCCAAACTCGGAGAGTTCTACCGCCCATTTGATCATTCTTCCGGCAAGGTCGGGTCGGTGTAGAATCTGCCTTATTGGATAGTTGGTGCGTACGACTATCTGGTGTGCCACAAAATATGGTCGGAGGCGTCGAGCTGCGACGACTAAGGCGAGGGTGATTTTTTCTATTTGCTGATATCTGCATTCGGGTCCCTGGAGTGCTTTGCTTACAAAATAGATCGGACTTTGACCAGTTTGTGTTTCATTGTCTTCCCGGATTCTTCGTGGGCGAAACCTCCTGCGATCATCATCATCACGGACCGTCCTTTTGATTTCCTTGAATCAAATTCGTCGTCGTCAGACTCGGCTTTGATCTTTCCCTTTGTTCTGGGTTCCTGTTCCCGTTCTTCTTTTTTCTCGTCAGCTCGACGCTCTGGTTTGTTTACATAGCTAGCAAGTTTTCCCCTTTTAATCAAATCCTCAATGTCATCTCTCAAGGCGTTGCAATGGTTGGTGTCGTGACCGTTACTCCGATGGTATCGGCAGTATTTGTTAGAACGCTGTCCTGGTTTGTTGGTGAGTGGTTTTGGGAATTTTTCGTCTCTGAATTCCGTGTTCCAGCATTCACCCAGAATTTGAGCTTGAGTGACATTGAGCTCGGTGTAGAATTGATGACGGTTTCGAGGTCGGGGATCCCTGGAGCCTCGGGCGTCGTTTTTCTAATCTCTTTCATTTGGGGGTTTTGATGATTCTGTGATCGGTTGTGGTTTCTTACCGACCATCGCGCTTTCTTCTTCGTTGATAAAACATTGGGATAGCTGGAGGAAATCTTGGAGGTTCTCTGGCTCCCATGTGTTGATGTGTTTTTTGAACGGGCTTCCGGGACGCAGCCCCATTCTCATGAAATAAACTCGGAAGGCATCATCGAGGTTCCGGACTTGAACTGCTTCCTTATTAAATCTCTCTATATATTGTCTTAAAGATTCGGAGTTCTCTTGGATGATGGACGCCAAGATGTTTTTGTTTTTTGGCTTGCTTTTGGAATGAGAAAAATTAGCTGAGAATAATTTGGCCAGTTGGTCCCACGAGGAGATTGTGTTTGATTTGAGGGTCTCAAACCATTCTGATGCTATTTTTTCCAATGTTAGGGGGAAAATTCGGCATTTCATTTCTACGGGGACGTTGCGATACTGCATTACTGTGTCGAAGTAACTCAAATGTCTGTCTGGGTCGCCCGTTCCGTCGTAGGTCTTCAATCCTTCTGGAGGTTTTTCGAGATATCTGGGCATCGGGTATTGATCAATTTTATTTGTAAAAGGGCCTTTGCGTTTGGTTGTTTGACTCGGCGGTGGAGATCGGTGCCGATGGTGCGGGTGCCTACGGTTTTGAGGGCGATATTTTCTAGGGGAATATTCTCTACTCCTCGATCGTTGCCTAGGAGAAGAGGATGCTAGAGAAGAACGTATTTCGGGTGAAGAGTTGGTGTCTGCCCTACCGATGTATGGCGAACGGGAAACTTTCCTTTCGAGCCTACGAGGAGGAGAACGATGGTAGTGTCGTCTTTTGGGTGGAGACCGATGGCGCTTTCGGGTAGGATTTCTTCTTTCGGATGAATCTCGGTCGGGCGAGTCTTGGCGCACTCGAGCCGGATTTCGTCTTTCGGCGGAATTTCGGTCGGGCGAGACTTGATCCGGGATATCTCGAGCTCGGAGCTCCGCCACCTGTGCTTCAAGATCTGTAAATCGGTAACTCCTTTCTTGGTTTGCCAATTCATGTCGATTGAGCAGTAGGACGAGCTGTTGGCCAGCATCGGTCGGGACAGAAAGTTGATTTTGTGGAGGTACGCGATTCCTTGTGGAGCTTCCGGGTACCAAAACGAGGTCCGGATTTTGATGTTGGGCTCGCCCTTGATCGGAGTTTGGAAGGTTCTGAATGAATCCGTCCGGGGTTGCCTGAGGTTCGGCCAAATGGGGCATGACCGATCTGAGGATTGGGTCGGGATGGATTCCCACTGTGTGGCTGGTTGCCTTGGAACGAAGGTTTCTGTACGTCATTGATTAAGGCGAGGGGAGAAGAACTTGGTTCTGAGACCTCCCACTGTGGTCGCCAATGTTCTGCACTGTACTTCCGACCTTGAAGGATGGTCCGAGGTAGTTAGTGGTTGATATCCTTAGTCAATGACCGTGTCCGATCCTGCTGGTGTTGTACCTGCAATATTACTCCGATGCTAAAGTCAGTGGAATAGTCTTAATTAAGTAATAAATATGAGTCTGCTTACCATTAATGAGGCAATGAATGTTGTATTTATAGAGTGAGGTGGGGTTGATTCCAATGAATTAGGACCGTCCGATCTGGTGGTTTGATCTGAGCCATTGATGTTCGGACTGGGCCCTTTGATATTGGGCTTTCGTGTGGTGAGAATAGAGCCGAAAGAAGGGGTGTATGTGGTCAAAAGACTAACCATAACACATAGTATTACATAGTATATTGCTATTAAAAAAAGGATAAATTAGTTTTCTGTTGAAGGTAAGATAAGAATATAAAAATACAAAAAAAAAAAAAGAAATTGAGTTGAAATTGAATAGTTTCAACTATTTGTTATTTTTGTTTTTATTTTCTTAAATTGACTCAACATGATTAGTCTAGTGTTTACCAAAGACTTGTATGAAGTAAGAGACTCTTAAAATTTAGGCTGTTTTTATGTCCCTTAATTATCCTTCATGTGAGTATTTAGTATTACAAATTTTATTATAGAAGCAATGTATGAAATCTGAAGTAAACGTCTCATTTATTGATAATGTTACACATCGTGTTGAGGCGCAATTAATATGTCAAGTATTTTGTGATAGGCTAAATGACACTTTCGTGCTTTATCTTTGACCAAAGTTTTATATTCATCCGTTTATCTTTTTTCTCTCTTGTTTTGGTCTTTTATCTTTCATTTCAGTGTTAGTTTGGTCCTTTATCTTTTATATTTGTTTCTGTCTGATCCTTTTAAACAAAAACACAAAGAACACTATGAATGCCTTCAAACACAGTGGTCCCTTCGATTTTATGTTTCTCGAGTAACTCATGCAATACGTGATCAAATTGAATAAAACTTGACTCTAACTTGAATAAAATTTCACAATGAATTCAATGAAATCAAAATTAAGATAAAAAAAAGTACTTATACGCAAAATCCTTTCGGGAGCCGAAATATTGAATTTGAAGTCCAAAAAACTTTTAATCTCCAAAATGGTGATTTTGCTATAGAGCACCAAATTGAACGATTCTTGAGCCTAAAATGCTCGAAACTCAACAAGGAATAAAAATATGGCAAGCATTTTGTTTAGAAAAGCGCAAAAATGTAAAATACCGTGAAAAATTAATTGGCATCTCTAAAACGTATTTTGCCTCTTATTTGCTCATTTTTCAAACGTGTCCTAGCACGCCTAAGAATACTTGATGAAGCAGAGACGAAACTGAGTGAAACACCTTATTTAGCAGGCGAAGAGTTCAGCATGGCCGATGTGAAGCTCAATTCCCACCCATAAGGACCACCTAGTGTATATTTGGTTTGACAGGCTTGTGTATGATGGAGGCATAGTGGCAAAAACAATGTGTTTTCTTCTCTTTAAAATATTTCATATTTCTTTATTGCAGGAGTTGTTTTGGGGATTAGACAAGTTGTGGCAAAAGCTGCAGCTATATACTAGCAACTCACGGCACTTGGAAGCTGATTTTCATTGTTAGGGGGACTTTTCTGGTGCTGCTTTTAGTCATTAAAAATGCCTTCTTTTGTGTAATAAAATATAGCAGGCTGGTTATGTACGATTTTCTTGACAGAATTGGCATGTGTATGGTATATGTGATTGGTTCTTAATTTTCATCAAATTGAAGTATAGAAGAACTGTTACAAGTATGGCAGAAAAATGAGTCTTAAGATCCTTATAATATGCTCGGCCGTAATTGGATATATTAGAGGTTATCAAGTTTTATATGAGGTTCTCAAGAAAACTTATTTATCTCCATAAGTTGTTTTCCATAATATCTGAGTACTTATTATTTCATTTGTTTTTAATTGGCTGTGTTGTTGCCTTGCCTTTGAACTTGGAAATGCTCAAATGGATCTCTATCCTTCTTTTGTTTTTTCAACAAGTAGGGGTTTCTCTAGTCATTCATTTGGTTGTTGTATACATTTTTGGATAGGGGTGGCAATTTCTATCCGTGTGTGGGAACGGGATGGGAAGAAAATCCCCCCACAGTTAGTTTCTGCAGTGACCCCGCCCCAAACACATTACAAAGATACCCTTATTATAGAAGTATATTATACTATAATTAATTCGTTTTTTAGTGTTTTTATGTGTTAATAAAACTATTAATAAAATATTAAAATATGCTAAGTTTTCTATTGTTATTCATAATTTTATATTTTTTTAATGCCAAGAGATAAAAGGAAGACTAAATTTATATTTTTTATGTTTAAAAATATAAAAATATGATTCTTTTAGTCTTAGTTTTATGTTTTATTTTCAATTTTATTAGATCTTACTTCGATTTTTTAATGATTTTAGGAGTCTTCGTGGGGATTGTGGGGATCCGTGGGGACGGGGACAGGGAGAAAAACTCCCCGTGGTGGGGATCGAGGACGGGGACGGGGGAGCGTTTTGAGGGCGGGAATGTGGAGTGGGGGAGTACTCCCTGCTCTCGCCCCGCACCATTGTCATCCTTACTTTTGGACGATGGCTCTTGGTTTTTTTTTTTGGGTAAGAGTGATTGTTTTTTAATGTGAGATATATTAAACTACATTAGTAGAAGATCTTACCACCGTAAAGATGTACGTTTGTATTTCATGTATAAGGATATGCTTAATGGTGTTTAGTGGTGGGCTTGAGCATGAGAGAGAGGGGCAATTGTATAAGGATATGTTTAGGGGTCCTTTCTTTTGTACCCCCACTAGCATCCCATATACCCATATGCTTAGGGGTCCCTTCTTTTGTATCCCCATCAGCATCCCGTATACCCCCACGCCTCATGTGAAAAGACCAAAATACCTTTCACAAAATTTAAAAACCCCAACATATCCCCAGCTCAAAAACAAAAAAATTGGAAATCATAAATACCTAAATACGAATTTCCCCCAAAATTTTAAAAAATTAAAGTCGTATATACCTAAATAGGATTTTCCCCAAAAAAAATTAAAAAAATAAAATCGTATATACCTAAGGTGGGGATATATATATACGATTTGTTAAATTACAAAATCGTATGTACCCCCACACCTAGGTATATACGATTTTGTAGTCCAAATAATAACTAAATAAATCATTTAAAAAATTAAAATTATATTTTTTTAGAAAAATAAATTAGATATGAATAATATGAATATCGGGAGTTTTTTGGTTCTGTATAGGGTGTAGTTCATTAACACGTGACGATGTTATACTTTGAGCGAATAATTTAAGCTAAAAAATCGATTTTCGGGCAACCTACTCCGATTGTAATGAAACCGCAACCATTAAATCCGAAAAAATTCAAGGACCAAGACTCCCCAAGAAATCTAAAAAAGTTTGCATAGCCTTATTTTGGTTTTATTAGATTTTTAGTGGTATTTATTAGTTTTGACTCTTTAACGGATAATTAGTGGTGTTTTTAAATAAATTAATACAAATCGTATATACCTACGTGGGTGTATATACGATTTGTTAAATTACAAATCGTATGTACCCCACACCTAGGTATCAGTTCTATATCAGTTCTGTTCTCCTATTATTTTACTGCGGGTCCATATTAAGTAAGAGACTATAACTCACTATTAGACTTATCTTGTAGAAACAGATTCTATATCAGAATGTGTTTGTCTATGCTATAAGCTCTACTTTGGTTAGCTGTGTACATGGATCTCTATCTGCTTTTGTTTATATGGGCGGGGGAATTTAAGAATTTATAATAATATGCTAATAAATTGTATTTTTTTTGATGACCAATGTACTCGAAATGTTTCCCGTGCATCGCACGGGCAGGTATACTAGTGTTAATACATATATACTTTTATAAATACTGGCTTTATTTTACAGAAATAATTGTTGGGTAGACTGTCGATGAATTTGAATACTACTGCCCCACACAATTCGTTTCTACCTTACCATCCTTCTTCAATTTCTCGCAACACAAACAAAGCAAAGCAAAGCAAACCCCTTTCACTAAATTAACTCATAGTAGCTACGTTACTCCATCAATGTCGTCAATTTTAGGGTTTAAGTTTCCTCTTTCAAAGCCATCTTTTCCTCTTTCAATTGGATCATGTTAGTTATGGGACATTGATCAATGGGTTGTGTAAAATGGGACAAACAGGATCTGCCTTACAATTGTTGAGACGTGTTGAAGGCAAATTTGTCAGGCCTGATGTGGTAATGTACAACACAATCATCGATAGTCTTTGTAAAGATAAACTTATAACTGATGCTTTTGATTTATATTCCGAAATGGTTTTTAAGAGAATTTTGCCTGATGTTTTCACTTACAATTCTCTAATATATGGTTTTTGCATTGTTGTTCTATTGAAAGAAGCATTTGGATTGTTCAATGAAATGGTATTGAAAAACATCAACCCGAGTGTTTATACTTTTAGTATATTGGTTGATGCTTTATGCAAGGAAGGAATGGTGAAAGAAGCTAAAAGTGTGATAGTCGTCATGATAAAAGGAGGTGTAGAACCCGATGTTGTTACTTATAATACTTTAATGGATGGGTATTGTCTAGTCAATGACGTGAACAGGGCCAGGGATATATTCAACACTATGGGTCCAAGAGGAGTGACTACCAATGTTCGCAGCTATAGTATTATGATTAATGGGTTATGTAAGATTAAAATGTTGGATGAAGCGGTGAACCTCTTTGAAGAGATGCATTCCAAAAATATAGTTCCTGATACCGTAGCTTACAGTAGTCTTATTGATGGTTTGTGCAAGTTGGGAAGACTAACCTGTGCTTGGAAGCTTGTTGAAGAGATGAATGATAATGGTCGGCTAGCTGATATAATCACTTACAATTCTTTGTTAGATGCTTTATGCAAAAGCCGCCAAGTTGACGAGGCAATTGCATTACTAATTAAAATTAAAGGTCGAGGTATTCATCCTAATGTTTTCACATACACTATACTTGTTGATGGACTTTGCAATGCTGGAAGACTCAAGGATGCACAGGAGGTTTTTCAGGATCTTTTGATTAAAGACTATAATATAAATGTCGTAACATATAATGCCATGATCAATGGGCTTTGTAAGGAGAGTTTGTTTGATGAAGCTTTGACCTTGCTGTCAAAAATGGAAGAGAAGGGTTGTTTTCCGAACGCCGCGACTTATGATATAATTATTCGTACTCTCGTTGATAAAAATGAGAACAATCAGGCAGAGAAACTTCTTCGTGAAATGATTGCTAGAGGTCTACGATAAGAGTTTGAAAGTTGATGACGGTTACATAGTTGCACACAGAAAAAGAAGATGGACGCTGCAATGTGCTCACTGTTTCAGTTTTTGTTAAAAGGCCTGGTGCTAGGTTTATTTTAAATTGTTTTCATTGAAATGACTTTTTTTCCTTCCTAATGTGCTGTCAATTTACTTGTTCTACTAAGGATTTTTTCAATAATTGCTCATTCTTAGTGTTTCAAATAACAAACCAAGCTAAAATTGATATGACTATTTGAAATGCCTACTTAATTCTTTTTTACTATCATTTGCAGATTGTGTCCTAATACACTTGAGAATATTTTGTCTAAGTTTCCAAGAGTTTAGAGCATTCTAGGTCCAAACAGAACGTGTTTGTCAAAAGAGATTATAACTCACTATTAGAATAGGCTCTACTTGTCTATACTATAAGCTCTACTTTGGTTAGCTGTGTACATGGATCTCTATCTGCTTTTGTTTATATGCTGCTGCATGTGTTCTGCTCCAATTTCCTGTTGTGGGTTGTTGTTTTTCTATACAGATTTGCAAATGTGTGGTTGTCTACTCGTTCATTTTGTTGTTGTATACATTTTTGGACGATGGCTCTTAGTTTAGTTTCTTTGGGTAAGGGAGATTGCCTTTTCTATGAATGATGGGTGGCTTCTGCCTATTTTCTATGTTTTGCTTGCAGGTAAATGTTCAGTGTACTGGGTGGGATGTGTGAGCTTAATTTGTATGCTTAACGTGTAGCACAAGAATGGAATTTGAAGCTTCAAAGAGGGACTTCAACAATGACTAATAGAATTGCAATCCCCTAATAGATCTGCATTGAGAAAGTGATCACATGATAGAATTGCAATGAACCAATCCACCAATCCCCTAATAGTTGTTGCGGTTTGTCAGGGTGTACGATACTTGATTAAATTGATCTCTCTAGTCTTTGAGCAAATGATAGTGTGTGCCTTTACAACTTGAATGTGGGTAAAGTTTTGTACACAGTGAGGCTAAAGCTAGACCATATTGATAAAATCTTCACTTAAAAAAAATGTAATAAATATAGCAAGCTTGAATGTGGCACCTATATTGATTTTAGTCAGTTTTTTAAGTTGTTAATTCCCCAAGCTCCATGGTTATGTATAAAACGGACATTATATTGTTTTGTATAAAATCAATCAGGACTTGGTTCATTGAAACTATATGTAAATGAGCACAAAATTTGATGAGCTAGAATGACAAAATAATGAAATCTAGATTCAGACACAATATGAGTTGAACGATTTGGCTTAACAGTCTTTTGTGCTTGGTTACTAACTTTTGATATTTGATAATCATGCAGGGAGGATTTAGTGGCAGTTCCAAAGGGAGTTTGGTTGGTTAATCCATTTCCTCTTATTAGGTATGAACACTGATTCTCTTATTATCTTTTGGGACAGTCACTTTAATTTGATCCTCTATTTTATAAATGCGGTACACAGTTATTCTTTCCATACAGTTCGTTTAGGATACTTAATTCTTTTGTCCAATGATTTGAAGATAGTGTCCTAACAGCCTAAGAATATTTTGCGCAAGTTTCCAAGAGTTTAGAACTTTCTAGGTTCAAGACTTGTTCCAAACAGAATGTGTAAGGAACATTGTATTATGCATGTCAGATTTCATCCAGTAAAATTTTCTAAGCTTTTTCTAAAAGGATAAAGATGGATATTAAAGAAAATAGCAATGAATTTGATACAAAAATTTAACAAGTAAACATAGTGATATAATATGGGAGAGAGTCAGAAGTGATGGTCCGAAACAAGTGGTTGTTGGAGCTTTCGCTTATTCAAGACTTGGTCCAAATGGAGTTTCATTAATTTGTAACTTCTTCGCCATAAATTTAGCACATGAATACAAAGTTGTATTAGCAGACAACACTATTCAGCACAAACTTCTTTAAAATAGTCAAATGCATTAAATTTTAGAAACCTTGTGTTTTCTTATCTTTCAAATATTTCTTATTTTTGAATGCCAGAGTTGGTTTAAGGATTACAGAACTAGTGGCGTCAAATCTGTTTTTGTACATCAATTCGAGAAGAAACATTCCATGCAGTGCAGCTAGTATACTAGAAGTTACCATGCAGCTGGCTGTTCCTATTTTGTGTTTTGCAGGTAATGCGAGCAGTGTACCTGGTCGAGTTTCTGATAGAAATAACATGTTCTGAGTGGGATGGATGTGTGTGCTTATTCTGGAAGCTTAAGGTGTAACTCAACTCAAGAATGTTGTATGAAATCCAAACAGATTTGTCCCTTCTAGCAGCTGGTGAATAAATCTGCTGGTAAGTTTGTAGTCCTAAAATAGGATAAACAATATAGTTGGTGTTGGATCATATGCATGCATAATTTTACAAACAGGTTTTGAAACATGTTGGTTCAATTTGATTCTTACTTGTTAGGGTGTATATTTGATCATTTCTTAGATCAAACACATGCATAACTTAACTGTGTGGCTTATTGTAACAAACCAAGTTGAGACTGATATGAGTATTTGAAATGCCATATCCCCTGAATTGTCTCATGTGTTAAGTTGCTTATAATTTCGTTGAGGTCATTTCTGCACAATTTATTGAAACTTTTCTTAAGGTTTATCCTTGTGGTACTCAGAAACCATTTGCTGATTCTCCTTCACAACAGTTATATCAGTAGTTAGCCTTACAAAAGTATTGGTTAGTTTTTGAGTTTGTTAGTTGCAAAATAATTAACTTTCCCTCTTTTCTCTTGCATGCCGGCTATGCAACTCTATGTATCTTTCTTTACACAATGGCCAATATAGAGGGACAATTTTCTTGACAGAAACTATTGTTTTCTATAATGTGCTTTGCATTCCCAATATTTCTCTTAACTTGATTTGTCACAAAGCTAACATCTTCTCTTTCCTACCCAAGCAGAAATCCACACACATATTTGAGGGAGTAACACTGTGACTGACTGACTGCAACCTTTTTCCTATCATTTATCTTAATTTCTTAACTATGGAAAATTGCATCATACCTATAAGACATACATTTGTTCCTTATTTGTATTTAATGAACCAAAGAATTACAAGCTAGGATGTCATGAGTCAGCATTCTGAGGTGGAGGGTGAGCTGTAAAAGGAGCAATTGAAGAGAGAGAACAAGTGGTCCCTAGAGTTTGTTAGCCGCTGATGTATAAAGAATGAGAGAGAGGGAATGGAAGTCAGACAATTAGTGTGATGTCATAACTTTCTTCTTCTATCCTATGCTCCTTCTATTTTTTCTGTTACTGCACTTTACTACTTTCCCCTTTCATTTTCAATGAATTGTAGTTCTATACTGACTTGATTAATAGCGATCATTTGAGTATCGTTACATAGGAATGCAGCATGATTACTTAATATGTACAGTGGATCAAGATATTGTAGCTTTAGAAAACAATCAAACTTGGATCCTCATTGAATTACCACCTGGAAAGCAACCTATAGAAATCAGATAAGAAGAAATTGACTACTTTAAGACCTTCTTCCCACTAGTTTAAATGACTACAATTCCAGTTATTCTTGCTATGCCTTCTGCAAAACAATTAATCCTGCACTGCACCACATGGTTTTTAACCAAGTCCTAACAGAATTGAGAAGTCAGTAATTCTGAAACTAACTCACTTGACAGCTGAGCAGTTAGTTGCTTGAGCAACTAATCTGAGTGCATCCTCTTATACTCATAAGTTAGGGTTGCAATTCAGAATTTAGAGTTTCAGATTCTTTTGGTTCTTACACAGAGGAGTATCATGTTCTAGACAATGTCTTACACAGTTAATGTTTTTGAATTTTGAATTATTTTGCATATCTTTTCAATCCTAATGCATATATCGTATCATATAAATACGAAGCAATCCTACAAGATTGGCAAGTTTCCTACTCACAGTTCTGTTTGAAAGTGAGCGAAATGTGTATAATGATGCTCGTTTCCCACAAATCAGCAACATCTATGCAATGTGTATACTGACTGACATTGGAACAATGCTTTTATGTATATGTGTAGTCAACTTGTCATCTTGGCAATGCAAGCTTCATATTTGTGCCATATCAGTTTTGTGCTTCTATAACTTACATATATTACTGTAACTAATAACTAAGAATAGTGAATATTCCTAGCGTGATGAACAAAGATATCAAGATTCCCTTAGAATTCATCATCATGATCATCTTGATTGTACCTGAAGCTGTTACACTTATGACTATGATTGAATGAATCCATTCTCACCAACAAGATTTTTCCTTCTGAGGTTCCTGAACCAATCTGCCTGCCTGGTTGATTTTAGATACTAAATGAGCACAAAAGTTGATGAGTTGGAATGACAAAATAAGGAAACATGGATTCAGACACTCTAATAGACTCTAATATGGTTGTTCCTCTAATAGACACTTTAGGTTCTAATGGTATTAGTTGAAAGATACAGCTTAACAATCTTTTGAGTTAGGTACCATGCAATGTGTATACTATAATGCTTTTATGTGAAGATTGCTGCTTGTTATGTATGTGTAGTCAACTTGTTATGTTGGCAATGCAAGCTTCATATTTGTGCCATATCAGTTTTGTGCTTCTATAACTTACATATATTACTGTAACTAATAACTAAGAATAGTGAATATTCCTAGCGTGATGAACAAAGATATCAAGATTCCCTTAGAATTCATCATCATGATCATCTTGATTGTACCTGAAGCTGTTACACTTATGACTATGATTGAATGAATCCATTCTCACCAACAAGATTTTTCCTTCTGAGGTTCCTGAACCAATCTGCCTGCCTGGTTGATTTTAGATACTAAATGAGCACAAAAGTTGATGAGTTGGAATGACAAAATAAGGAAACATGGATTCAGACACTCTAATAGACTCTAATATGGTTGTTCCTCTAATAGACACTTTAGGTTCTAATGGTATTAGTTGAAAGATACAGCTTAACAATCTTTTGAGTTAGGTACCATGCAATGTGTATACTATAATGCTTTTATGTGAAGATTGCTGCTTGTTATGTATGTGTAGTCAACTTGTTATGTTGGCAATGCAAGCTTCATATTTGTGCCATATCAGTTTTGTGCTTCTATAACTTACATATATTACTGTAACTAATAACTAAGAATAGTGAATATTCCTAGCGTGATGAACAAAGATATCAAGATTCCCTTAGAATTCATCATCATGATCATCTTGATTGTACCTGAAGCTGTTACACTTATGACTATGATTGAATGAATCCATTCTCACCAACAAGATTTTTCCTTCTGAGGTTCCTGAACCAATCTGCCTGCCTGGTTGATTTTAGATACTAAATGAGCACAAAAGTTGATGAGTTGGAATGACAAAATAAGGAAACATGGATTCAGACACTCTAATAGACTCTAATATGGTTGTTCCTCTAATAGACACTTTAGGTTCTAATGGTATTAGTTGAAAGATACAGCTTAACAATCTTTTGAGTTAGGTACCATGCAATGTGTATACTATAATGCTTTTATGTGAAGATTGCTGCTTGTTATGTATGTGTAGTCAACTTGTTATGTTGGCAATGCAAGCTTCATATTTGTGCCATATCAGTTTTGTGCTTCTATAACTTACATATATTACTGTAACTAATAACTAAGAATCGTGTGAGGATTTTGCAGAGATAAAAGTGGTTTAGAATAGGCAAGCCTTTCATCACTACTAGACTTACTGGTCTAGAGTCACTTTTACCACTAACTTTCAATTTCGTAATGCCATATATAACTCCATGCATTAGTATATAACGCTATTCAAGACAAACTTCTTTAAAATAGTCAAATTCATCAAATTTTAAAAACACACTTGTTTTCTTCTCTTTAAAATATTTCATTTTTCTTGATTGCAGGACTTGCTTTGGGTAAATTCAGATAGAAATCTAAACAGATTTGTCCCTGCTCGCATGATGGACTCAGGCTAGCGCTCACGGCACTTGGAAGTTTGGGGGGACTTTTCTGGTGCTGGTTTTAGTCATTAATAAATTTATAATATTTAGTCCTTAACTTATTTTTCTGTTTCCATTATTAGTCTCTGACTTTAAATAATGCTAACTAGGCTAACAAAATCATGACTGAGCACGCCACATGGACATTTTAATTGATGTAGTGTCCACGTGGCATACTAACCTTTTTTTACTTATATTTATTTCAATTTAATCAATACCATTGGATATATCTAACGGCTTAGATCATTTCTTCCCCAAAATTCAAATCAACAAATCCCTAAAATCCAAAACGCAACACCACCAACAATTTAACGCAGAGCTGCTGCCATAGCAATTCAAATCAGTCAAATGAAGAAGTTTTGGACGATTTGAATAAGAAAATCTTTTTTTACTCATTTTTCTGGTATTAATTTGGGCATTGTTTGTGAGGCCCCAAATTGAAACTGGTCTCAAGTGCATGAGTTTGGACACTGCTATGAAAACCTTGGGGAGCGAACCAAATATTGAATTGCACATGAGGTCTACCAGAAGTTGCTTTCAGAGCGGTGGCTTTTGCCACACATCTTTTAATTTCTCTCCATTTATTTTTAACGTTTCTTTTTCTCCAATATTTACCTTAAGATACCGTTCGTGCCATGTAGATGGTCTCTAACTTGAAGAAAGTTGGATGAGCATAAACTAAAACACGAGATCTAAGTAGTTGCACAGCGCTAAAGTTGCTCTAATAAAAACAACTACTATAAACAGTAACTTAGGATACATTCTCTAACAGTAACTTCAAATTAACTGCTGCAAAGCCATAAACTGTGCAATAAAAACACTCAATGCATTTATTAATAAGAGGTTTGTTAGTAAAAGCAAGAAATCATGAATAAGCCATGGAAGAAGGAAATTCGAGTAACTCAAAAACAATAACCTAACCCCCAATGTCAACTACTATAAATAGTAACTTAGGATATATTCCCTAACAAAAAACAAAACTTTTGTAAATGCTCAAAACCCACTTGGTATTGAAAACCGAGTTATAAAAAAACAAGAAAACGAAAGAAAAAATTAGGTGGAAAACATAGGGATTTATCGTGTATATTAGGTTGATGCAGTTCAGATTGCAATGTTTTTGTGTTTGACAAAAGTTGAATGAAAAAGGAGGTCAGATTCAAAGCAATTTGAACTTGTTGTGATAGCAAATGAGGGAAAAAGAAGGAAGAGGATGGTGAGAATGAGAGAAAGAAAGAAGTAGAAGAAGAAATCCGCATCAGCCTCCTTATCACGTCCTCCCCTTCGCTAATCCCCTTTAGGGCAAAGACGGAAGAGGATGGGGTAAGGAAGAGAGTGGTTTTAAACATTTGAAAGGATGAGGAAAGAAGGCAATTTTGAATTTTGAAATTTGAATGAAAAGAATCATGACAGACAAAAATTGAGGGGAATAAAAGTGTCATTTTTGCCAAGTGTCGCTATTGGTATTTTCAGACGCGGTTAAATGGTTTAAATCTAGTGTAGATATCTCAAAAATTATCCTTAAAATGACTAACTTAACCTACATTTGAGATTATTGACAAACAAATTGGTACTTAATTTTCATTTCTTAGAAATTGAGTGATCTCTACTTTTTTTAGACCAATTTGGGTATTAATTTTTTTAATATTATATGATGTGGAAGTATACTTAGTTAAAATTAGATTTTTTTACTCAAGTTAACATAAATGATATAAACCAAACTATTTGACTATTTTTTTTTATTAATATTATCTCACTAGCTTTTTTTTTTGACAGCTATCTCACTAGCTTATAAATACAAATATTTGCACTATCAATATAGTATACATAGTTTTTGTCAAAAAAGAGAAAAACAATACATAAGTGGTATTATCCCATGAAAACCGTTTGCTACACCATGGTTGAATTCATTAAGGGTATGTTTGGATACTTCAAACTTAACAGAATGGAGCGGAGCGGAATGGAGTGGAGCGGAATGGAATGGAATGGAGTAAAATTCTCATTCCATTGTTTGGGAATTTTAGAATGGAATGGAACAAAAATCCACTCCATTGTTTGGACAATGAATGAAACAGAGCATTATAACTTTTTTATTCCTTTTTTAACCTTATTTAAAAATAACATTATCATAAATTAACTCTAATTTTTTGATTTTAAATATATTGATTTTATATTTGGTAAAAGAACAATATTCATCAATTATTTTTTTTCAAGAAATTGTTCATCATTAAAATCATGGTGAGTATATGAGGTTCTTTTCAATGTGTTGTCGTTGAGGTTAATTCATCAGTCCATCAATAGAAATATAGAATCGTTATCAGGTTCCTTGCATTTTGATATGGTGCGTGATTCTACGAGGAGGTTGAACAGTAATAGAAAACAAGAGGAGGAGGAGGAGACTGTGCAGTGGTGGATAAAGTTGTAAATTAATAATTATAAGGTTAAAGTTAGTAGAGGATTCCATCCCTATTCTTTTACGGTTTCACTCTGTTCATCTCAATACAATCGATGTCGTCAATTTTCGGGTTTAGGTTTCTTTCAAAACCCTCTTTTCTTCTTTCTTTTCGTTCTCTCTCTCACTTTCACTCTCAATCCCACTATGTTCCTTCAATTGCATTCACTCCCAATTGCGATGGTATTGTTTCCGAGTTCAACAGAATGCTCTATATGCACCCTGCCCCATCCATTCTCGAATTTGGTAAGATTTTAGGTTCTCTTGCAAAGATGAAACACTACTCCATTGTTGTTTCCCTTTCTCATCAAATGGAACTCAATGGAATTAGCCCAAACGTGGTTACATTGAACATCTTGATCAATTGTTACTGTCAGATGAATCAAATGACTTTCGCATTTTCTGTGCTAGCTAAGATTCTCAAATGGGGTTATCAGCAAGATATGTTTACCTTCAATACTTATTAAAGGTCTATGTCTTAATGGTGAGGCTGGGGAAGCTCTTCACTTTCACGACAAAATAGTAACACAAGGATTTCAGTTAGATCGTGTTAGTTATGGGACATTGATCAACGGGTTGTGTAAAATCGGACAAACTTGAGACGCGTCGAAGGAAAATTTGTCGAGCAAAACGTGGTAATGTACAACACAATCATTGATAGTCTTTGCAAAGATAAACTTGTAACCGATGCATTTGATTTATATTCTGAAATGGTTCGTAAGAGAATTTTGCCTAATGCTTTCACTTACACTGCTCTAATCTATGGCTTATGCATCGTGGGTCAATTGAAAGAAGCATTTGGATTGTTCAATGAAATGGGGTTGAAAAACATCAATCCGGATGTTTAAACCTTTAGTATATTGGTTGATGTTTTATGCAAGGAAGGAATGGTGAAAGAAGCTAAAGGTGTGATTGCCGTGATGATGAAAGAAGGTGTACAACCCAATGTTGTTACTTATACTGCTTTAATGGATGGGTATTGTCTAGTCAATGATGTGAACAAGGCGAGAGATATATTCAACATTATGCGTCCAAGAGGAGTGGCTCCTGATGTTCACAGCTATAGTATCATGATTAACGGATTATGTAAGATTAAAATGTTGGATGAAGCGGTGAACTTCTTTGAAGAGATGCATTCCAAAAATATGGTTCCTAATACAATAGCTTACAGTAGTCTTATTGATGGTTTGTGCAAGTCGGGAAAACTAACCTATGCTCGGAAGCTTTTTGAAGAGATGAATGATAAAGGTCAAAATGTTGGATGAAGCGGTGAACTTCTTTGAAGAGATGCATTCCAAAAATATGGTTCCTAATACAATAGCTTACAGTAGTCTTATTGATGGTTTGTGCAAGTCGGGAAAACTAACCTTATTGATGGTTTGAAGCTTTTTGAAGAGATGAATGATAAAGGTCAAACAGCCAATGCAGTGACTTATAACTCTTTGTTAGATGCGTTATGCAAATCTCGTCAATTTGACAAGGCAATTGGATTACTAAAGAAAATGAAAGATCAAAGTATTCAACCTGATGTGTACACATACAATATATTTCTTAATGGACTTTGCAAAGTTGAAAGACTCAAGGATGCACTAGAGGTTTTTTAAGATCTTTTGATTAAAGGCTACAAACTAGATGTCGCAACATATACTGTTATGATCAATGGACTTTGTAAAGAAAGTTTATTGGATGAAGCATTAACCTTGTTTTCAGAAATGAAAGACAATGGTTGCATCCCTAATGTTGTGACTTATGAAACAATTATTCGTGCTCTCTTTGGAAAAGGCGAGAATGACAAGGCAGTGAAGCTTATCCGTGAAATGATTGCTGGAGGTCTACTATAAGACGACCAATTTTGATAGATACTTAGTTGCACACGAAAAAAGAAAATGGATGGTCCAATGGGATCACTGTCACTTCAGTATTGATTAACAGTCATGTTGCTATGTTTATTGTGATATTGTTACATAACAATGGCTGATTGTTTTCCTTGAAATAAATTTCCTTTTTCTTCCTGAACTAGTATGATTATTTGAAATGCTATATCTTTTATACTTCATTCCATTTAAACTAGAGCTGAATTTTACTTTATGTTGTGCTGAATATTACTTGTGGTCTTGTCTTCTGTAGAAGGGGAAAAGTTAAAACGACCTTCTTTTTGGTTGTGTCCCTTGAATTGTCTCAGGTGTTAAAGTTGCTTATTTTTCTTTGAGGTCATTGCTGCACAATTTTTTGAAGCTTTTCTAAAGCTATATTTCAAGAATGTATACATAAGATAGTGTTTTCAGTTATCACCAGACTCTTTCCCTTGTTAGAGTTAGATTATGGATATGAGGTGGAAATCAATTTCTGTCAATTCAGGCATTAATTTGATGTTACACTTTTTCCTAGCAGATTTATCTTGTTGAAATGATAGAATAATGAAATGTGGATTCAGACACAATAAGTTATATATATGGGGACTGAAAAAACCTTTTGATCATTTGATGATCATTCAAAGGTAGTATGGTTTGTTGTTCCATTTGAAGATATAACCTTTTGATCATTTGATGATCATTCAGGGAGTAATCAGTAGCAGTTTCCAAAGGTATTCAGTACTATAACAAAAATGAATATAGAAAGCCATTGAAAGTACACAATAATATTCAGTTCTATATATAATGTGCTTTGCATTCCCAGCTTTTCTCTTAACTTGATTTGTCACAAAGCTAACATCTTCTCTTTCTTATCAATTATTCCTCTTTCATGATTATTGGACTTAACTTGTTAGAGTTAGACAATGGATATGAGGTTGAAATCAATTTCTGTCAAATCAGGCATTAACTTGATCTTCCACTTTTTGCTAGCAGATTTATCTCCTTGTTCTTGAACATCGCTTGCATGGCTGTTTTCAGATACTAAGGGTGTGTTTGGATTAGGAGAGAAAGAGGGAAGAGAGAGTGAGGGAAGAGAGAAAGAGCCCATTTCTCTCCACTTATGGAGAGATTACAAAAAGCACTAAACTAATCTTTCCTATTTCTCTCATTAACCAAACATCTTAAAATCACTCTTTCTTCCCTCACTCTCTCTTCCCTCACTCTCTCCTCCCTCTTTCACCCTAAACAAACACACCCTAAATGAGCAAAAGAGAAGTGCTAGCAACACTCTTTTAGACACTCTCCAAAACTCGCGTGAATTGGGACCACATCAATTTTAACCAATCATAGAGTGAGTGTCGGAGAGAGTGTCTAAAAGAGAGTGTTGCTAGCACTTCTCATGAGGAAAATAGCTGATGAGTTGGAATGATAGAATAATGAAATTTGGATTCAGACAAAATAAGTTATAATGCTTACTCCTTGTACATTTGAAAGATTTAACATAACAACCTTTTGTGCGTTTGGTTCTTTATGTGAATAAGGAAATAAAGAAGTTGTAAATAGTTGATTTATTTGTAAATGTATTCGGCCCAGGCCCGTTAGGTTTTCACATAGAATAGCCTATTTAAACGCATTAGTGTTTGTACTCGATTACACGATTATGCAATCAATAAAACGGAACTACAGCTGCTCTGTAGTCGCAGACGTAGGCAACTATTAGCCGAACTGCGTGACCAATATCGTGTCTCCTTTTATGACATGGTATCAGCCTAGGTCCTGATCCTTGGTTCTTGTTTCTTGTTGCGAAATTGTTCCGTGCGATTTCCTCTCTCTTGGTGTGCGTTCCGTTCGCACACTGTGTTTTGTGGTTCGTTCATTCTGTGGTTTCTGCGTTCTCTCCAGCGTCTTTACGAGACCCTTGTGTGGGTTACCTCGTTGTACGAGTTCTCCATATCTTTACGACTCCGCTTCTGCTTGGTGGTGTGCGGATCTTGTTTCTTGGTGTGTGGTCGGATCCTCTTTCACGGCATTTGTGTGTTTGCTGTTCGCTGGTGGTGTGCGAGTGGTTCGGTGGTTCTGTGTTTGTTCTTGTTGTTCCTGATTTTCGGTTATCTCGGTTGGCTTCTCCGTGGATTTCGTTGTTGCTGGTTCGATTGATTTTCCTACTTCTCATTGGTACGTTTTTTTTGCTGGTTCCTCGCTGATTTTGTGTGATTTGCTGGTTTGGATCTTGGCTGCGTGTTGTTTGGCTGGGATTTGTTATTGGCTTGGCTGCGTGTTGTTTGGCTGGGATTTGTTATTGGTTGGGCTTTGTTATTTGTTGTCTCTTGCTTGGCTACGTGTTTCTTGTAGCTTTTGTTACTATTGTTCCCATTGATTTTTTTAATAATTTTTAAATGGCTTCAGAGAAAGAAAGGGATATTTTTTGTGTTCGTTTTACCGGTAAGAATTATTCTGCTTGGGAATTTCAATTCAAGATGTATGTCAAAGGCAAAGGATTATGGAATCACCCTGATGGGGTTTCTAAGGCGCCAGAAGATAAAATTGCCTTAGATGCATGGGAAGTCAAAGATGCTCAGATTATTTCCTGGATCCTTAGTACTATTGACCCTCAGATGATCAATAATTTGCGATCATTTTCAACTGCTCAAGAAATGTGGAATTATTTAAAGCGTATTTACAACCAGGACAATACGGCCAAGCGCTTTCAATTGGAGTTAGAAATCGCCAATTACAAACAAGGTAATTTGTCAATTCAAGAATATTATTCTGGTTTTCTGAATTTATGGACAGAACACTCTGCTATTATCCATGCTGCTGTTCCCAAGCCGTCACTTTCAGCCGTCCAAGATGTTTATGATACTAGTAAACGGGATCAATTCCTCATGAAACTTCGTCCAGAATTTGAGGCTGTTCGAGGTGCTTTGCTGAATAGGAACCCTGTTCCTTCCTTGGATATTTGTGTTGGTGAACTGCTCAGGGAAGAACAACGTCTCCATACTCAAGGAACCATGTCTCATGATCCCGTCCTTTCTGAACCTGTGACAATTGCATATGCTGCGCAAACTAGAGGCCGTGACATGCGACAGACTCAATGCTTCTCGTGTAAACAATTTGGACATGTTGCTCGTAGTTGTCCTAAGAAATTTTGCAATTACTGCAAGCAGCAGGGTCATGTCATCTCTGCCTGTCCTACGCGTCCACCACGACCGACTAAGCGTCCGGTGCAGGCGTTCCATGCCACCACTAGCTCTGCAGCTGGTCCTTCCACCACTGGTGCATCTAGCTCTGCCGTTGGTCCTTTCACCACTGGTGCCTCTGATGGTGGTGCTCTTCAGCTTGACTTAATTCAACAAGTGGTACTATCTGCTCTTTCTGCCTTGGGCATTACTGGTATGTCTTCTTTCATCTCATGGTTACTTGACTCTGGTGCATCGAATCACATGACGGGTTCCTCTAAACTCTTGCATAATTTACGTTCTTATATTGGTAATCAGAAAATTCAAATTGCTGATGGTAGTACCCTTCCTATAACTAATGTTGGTGACATAAATTCTACCTTTCGAAATGTGCTAGTAGCACCTGGGCTTGCCTCAAATTTATTGTCTACAGGACAATTAGTGGATGAAGGTTGTGATGTTAATCTTACTCCGGATGGTTGTCTTGCGCAGGAGCGGGTGTCGGGGAAGGTGATCGCGAAGGGGCCTAAAGTTGGGAGAGTGTTTCCACTCCAGTTTATTCCAAATCATTTATCTCTTGCTTGTACTAGTGTTTTGAATGTATGTGAGGATTGGCATAGGAAATTGGGCCATCCAAACTCTGTTGTTTTGTCTCACTTATTTAAGACTGGTTTGTTAGGTACTAAACCTGTGGATTCTAGTGCCTCTATTTCATGTTCTGTTTGCAAATTAGCTAAAACTAAAACACTTCCCTTTCCGTCTGGTGCTCATCGTGCTTCTACTTGTTTTGAGATGATTCATACTGATGTTTGGGGAATCTCACCTGTCGCTTCTCATGCTCACTATAAATATTTTGTCACCTTTATCGATGATTATAGTCGTTTTACTTGGATTTATTTTCTTAAATCTAAATCTGAAGTGTTTTCTATGTTTAAGAAATTTCTGATGTATGTTGAAAATCAATTTCAAACCAGTATTAAAATTCTTCGGTCTGATTCTGGTGGTGAGTATATGTCTCATGAGTTTCAGGAGTTCTTACAACAAAAAGGTGTATTGTCTCAACGATCTTGTCCCAACACCCCTCAGCAAAATGGTGTTGCAGAACGTAAGAATCGTCACTTGTAGGATGTGACACGTACTTTACTTCTCCAGGCTTCTGTTCCATCCAAATTTTGGGTGGAGGCTCTTTCCACAGTTGTTTTTTTGATCAACCGTCTTCCTTCCACGGTGATTGGGTTTCATTCTCCTTACTTTCGTCTTTTTAAAACTCAGCCTAATTACAGTAGCTTACACACTTTTGGGTGTGTGTGTTTTGTTCACCTACCATCCACTGAAAGACATAAGCTTGGAGCACAATCTGTCCAATGTGCATTTATGGGGTATAATCATTCTCATAAGGGTTTCGTGTGCTATGATGTCTCTAACCATCGTTTTCGCATTTCTAGGAATGTGACATTTTTTGATAAACAGTTTATGTTTCCTTGCCCTTCTCCTGGTCTGAATGATATTGCTATACTTCCCCAATTTTCTACCCCGCGTTCACCTATAGAACGTTTTAAACCAGGACTCATATATGTCAGGAAACACAGTGTGCAGGTTCCCACTCCCCCTTCCGACGCTGATCCGCCACCTGATCCTGATCCTGCACCAGTTGCACCACGGCGTTCTAGTAGAACGTCCCGAGCACCTGATAGATATTCACCAGACAGGTTTGATTTCTCACATACTGCTTTAACTGCTTCTCTCTCTAGCACACCTATTCCTACTTGTTACTCGCAAGCTGTTAAAGATGTGCGTTGGGTGAATGCCATGAATGACGAACTTCAGGCCCTTCAAGACAATTTCACTTGGGATATTGTTTCTTGCCCTACAAATATCAAACCCATAGGCTGTAAATGGGTTTATTCTGTGAAACTGAATTCTGATGGATCTCTCAATCGATACAAGGCTCGATTGGTTGCTTTAGGCAACAAGCAGGAATATGGTATTGATTATGATGAGACATTTGCACCGGTTGCTAAAATGACTACTGTTAGAATGGTGCTCTCTATAGCTGCTTCTCATGGGTGGTCTCTCCACCAAATGGATGTTAAGAATGCATTTCTTCATGGCGACCTGACTGAAGATATTTATATGACTCCCCCCCAGGGCCTATTCTCTTCATCTAAGGGGGTGTGCAAGCTCAAACGCTCTTTATATGGTTTAAAACAAGCGCCTAGAGCATGGTATGACAAATTCCGTTCCACTCTACTTGGGTTCTCTTTTACTCAAAGTCAGTATGATTCATCTTTATTCATTCACCGCACATCTACGGGCATTGTTCTGCTCCTTCTTTATGTTAATGATATGATCATTACTGGTTCCGATGCAGCATCCATACAGGAAGTTAAACAAAAGCTTCAAGCCTCATTTCAAATGAAAGACCTTGGTCTTTTACATTATTTTCTTGGACTTGAGGTTCATTCTACTTCTAAGGGTATATTTCTCCATCAGCATAAGTATGCCACAGACCTTATTGCTATGGCTGGCCTCCAATCCGCTAATCCTGTGGATACTCCTCTTGAAGTTAATGTTAAATACCATCGTGACGAGGGTGAACTTTTGACCGATCCTTTATTGTATCGACAGCTCGTGGGTAGTCTTAACTACTTGACCATTACTCGACCCGACATTTCATTTGCTGTTCAGCAAGTAAGTCAGTTCATGCATTCTCCCCGTCATCTTCACTTGGCAGCGGTTCGTCGTATAATTCGCTACTTGAAAGGTACATCTCAACGGGGCTTATTCTTTCCTAGTGGGACCCCTCTTAAGTTGATTGCCTACAGTGATGCTGATTGGGCTGGGTGTCCTGACACTCGCCGCTCTGTCACTGGTTGGTGCATGTTTCTTGGTTCTTCGTTGATCTCATGGAAAAGCAAGAAGCAAGCAAGAGTGTCTAAGTCCTCAACTGAATCGGAATATCGTGCTATGTCTACGGCATGCTCTGAAATACTTTGGCTTCGTGGTCTGTTGAGTGAACTTGGATTTCCTCAAACTGAGCCGACATCTCTCTATGCTGACAATACAAGTGCCATTCAGATTGTTGCAAATCCGGTTTTTCATGAGCGTACTAAACATATTGAAGTTGATTGCCATGCTATTCGTGAAGCCTATGATAATCGTGTTATATCCATTCCCCATATGAATACTCAATTTCAGGTTGCGGATATTTTGACCAAAGCTGTTCCTCGTCCGCGCCATCAGTTTCTTGTTAGCAAATTGATGCTTCTTGATGACCCGCATCAATTTGAGGGGGGATGTGAATAAGGAAATAAAGAAGTTGTAAATAGTTGATTTATTTGTAAATGTATTCGGCCCAGACCCGTTAGGTTTTCACATAGAATAGCCTATTTAAACGCATTAGTGTTTGTACTCGATTACACGATTATACAATCAATAAAACGGAACTACAGCTGCTCTGTAGTCGCAGACGTAGGCAACGATTAGCCGAACTGCGTGACCAATATCATGTCTCCTTTTATGACACTTTAGGCATGTTTATTCCTGAAGCTATGCCCTTTTACATCTCTATTTTCCTCTTGATTACTCCACATTATTGGATTCACCTTCTGTTGATTCAATCTTCTACTCAACTTGCAGATATTAACACAGACAGGCTCTACCATTTCTTTTTTTATACTTTAGTTACTTATATATATATATATATATATATATTGCAAGCTTGCAGAACCTCCTAAGGCACATCCTTGCATATCAGTGAGCGCCTTTTCTATTGGATGTCAAGGTGATATATGTGGAATAATTTCTCTGTTGTTGTATGTATAGTCAACTAAACTCCTTTGAATCCCTCTACATTGAGAAGTTTGAAAGGTGTTTAATTTGTGTTCACCTTTGATGTTGTTGCACCTTATGGAGAAATTGTAGCAGCTAGTCAAGTTGTAGCAATTTTTCACAGGAAAATGATCGACAAGTTTGGTTCAATCAAGTAATAATATTCGGAGAAGATGAACCATTGTGAGTATAAGAGAGAGTTTTTATAATGATTGGTAGCTTCATTCAATGTTAGAAAAGAATATAAATAGGACAGGCTAGCCACAAATGATTAGCTAGTCATTGTCAATATTTCCTAGGAATATTCTTGAGCATGGTTAAGTCACACAACAAAACAAAAACGTAAAAGCAAAGATAAAAATAAACCATTGCTTTCAAAAGAGAGAAATGTCCCAAACCAAAGAGAATATACTATGATATAGAACTTTTAGCATACCAATTTTCTTCACTGCTGTAGAAAACAATGGATAGTGCACAATTTTTATGTCTTGGAAAATTATGAATTTCAATTCCATTTTATATACTTATTATGTTATTTCATTATTTGTATATATTTGTGTTGCTTCCTAAAATTTTTAATAGAAAAGTACATTATTGATTGAGCATGTAGTTAAAAAATGTGATAAACTACATCACCATATTTAAAATTATTTGATTAAATGTCGTTATATTTTCTACGAGTTCCAACAAATAGATGAATTTTAATGTCGTTATATTTAAAAATTATTCGTAGTCATGAAGGAAAATTCATTCTTGGCTTTAGTGGTTCAGTGGGTGTTTCGCATATTCTATATGCGGAGATTATGGCTTTGTTGCATGGTCTTTCTTTATGTTGGAATAAGGGCTTCCGGAAAGTAAAATGCTTTACCGACTCTCTAGAAACTATTCGTTTGATTGATGAAGCTAACATCTCCTATCACAAGCATGGGAATGAGATAGCTTTGGTGCGGGATTATTTGAAGAGAGAGTGGGAGATTCAGATTCATCATTCTTATCGAGAGGCAAACTTTTGTGCTGATTGGTTCGCGAAGAAAGGAGCTCACGATATTTCTTCTCTCATGTTGTGGCATTCACCTCCCGCGGAGTTGAGTCCTTTGTTGCTTGCTGATGTTTTAGGGACTCAGTTTGTGAGACCTTAATTTTTTGTTTTATTTCCTTGTGTAACAAAAAAAAATTGAGGTTTTCCAATTTTATGGATCATTTTGGAATATCCGGTAGTGGCGGATTAATTTGATGCAATCTTATAATTTATGAACCATATTGTTAGTTTGGTATGTAATTATATATATATATATATATATATATATATATATATATATTATATGATGATCCATAGAATTGCAAAACCTTAATACAATTCATCTTTTTGTTTGAATTCGTAGAAAACATAACGACATTAAATGGATTATGTTGGAGATAAATTTAAAACTAAGTGAATAATGATGTATGCATATGCTAATAGGAACCAAATTAACATTTTTCAACTTTAAAGATCATTTTGAAATATTCACATTGTAGGAAACTTAATATATAAAGACCTATATATCTTGTTTTGGACTGGGCCATGAGGACTCCAGCAACTGGACCTGGATCAGTCGAATAGTTAGGATCCATATCCACAATAAATCAGTCCATTGATGTCTATTATGCCTCAACGACTCAGATTCACCCGGGATCACTCTGACGAATACTTGAGCGTCGGAGTGGCATTGCAAGTACCCTACTCGGGATCACTCTGACATCGACTTTGGACGGCAGGTAATGTGTGAAATCCGCAAGTGTATGGTTTTCGTCAAGTAATAAAAATATTGAATCCCAGGGATTGTGATTTTTGAGTATCAACTAACTATAATATAATTAAATTAAGAAGGAGAAAGGTTTGATTACTTTGAAGGGGAATTTTAATAATATAGTTAAAGAATCAATTAGAACGTGAAATTGCAAGAAAATAAAGTTTGTTGTTATAAGATAGGAAGGGATCCTATAGGATTGAGATTTCCACAAGGATTATTTATGATTGCAAATTGATTTTCCTTTTTATTAATTTTGATCTTCTTTGAATGTGAATTTATCCTAAAAAAGTTAATGTTCTCCCTCAAGTAACAAAAATCATGCTCAATTGAAACAATCCCTACTTTCGTGTTGAATTCAAACTAAACTCATTAAGCTCTATGATAATTCATCGGTTCTTCGATGACTAAACTTACTTTCGTGATTTAAGTCTCAAGTTCAATACTTATAGATCTAACAATTAGGTTCACCTCTTAGTCCTTCCCTAATTATCTATGAAATGCAAACAAGTGGCTAACAAATTCACAAGAATAGAACACAATAAGGATGGAATCAAAGCTTGATCAAAAAATAGGTCAATTCATTCTCATTAACATACCAATGGATATATCCCACTCCTAAAAATAGAAAACTACCCAGTCATATCAAAATAATAATCTAGGGAAAATGTTAAAAAACATTCAAACCAGAATTTTTGAAAAGAAAAGAAGATGAAGATTCTTGTTCATTGCCTCTAAAGCTCCTCTCTAATGTGAAGTTCAAAACCCTACGCAAGTGTTTGGTGGACAATGGATAACACAAACACAAATTAATATGTAACATTTACTATAATTCATTTTCTAATGTCTATAATGGTTTTATATAACATATATTATAATATTATTAGAAAATTAATAAGTAAAATGTGTGGTGGAGAAAATGGGTGAGAGAGAGAGAAGGAGAGAGAAAGAGAGAAACGAGGAAGAGAGGTCATGATATGAGAAAATATAAGAGAGGTAAAGAGTGAGATAAATGTGAGAGAGAGGTCATGAGACGAGAAGGTATAAGAGGTGAGAGAAGAGAGGTAGAGAAAGGCAGTCAGAAAGGAGAGAGAAGAATATGAAATAGGAGAGAAAGAAGGAATGGAGGAGAGAGAGAGAGAATTATTGAGCGAGATATAAAGATAGTATATTCGTATTTTTTAGGTGAACAAAAAGTTGTAATATGAGATAGAAAATTATACTAGGGAGGAATAATGTTCTAATTCTTCTTTTTATTTGGCAAAAAGATCCCCTATACCATAGCTTATGCTAGTGCTGCTAAATCACCACAATCCTATTCTCCTAATCACATGTTATGTCTAACACTAGCACAGTCGTGGCTTTTCGTAAGACTCAAAGATCAATTTGGTTTCTTCTCTCTTTTAAATGCATAGTATCATTTATATAATAATGTATGTATATGTCTCACAAAACAATTCATAATTTTCCTCTGCAAAGGGATCGGTTAGGCCGCCATGCTGAACATTATTTGGTTGCCTTTTGAATTCTGTTTTAGATTCTCATGAAATCATCAAAAAGAAGGAAAAAAATGCAAAGACTTTCCAATAGAAGATATATATTTTTTTTGACAGACTTTTCAACAGAATATCACACATACAAAAAATTGAAAAGAGATAAAGGAGTTGGATTTTGTTACCAGGGCACTTACGTCATCCAGCCAATTTTGAAAATGGTTTGTATGCAGTTTCTTGAAATTGCAAGGTTAAACAGCCACTATTACAACAACCTAGAGACAAATTATTATTTATAAGAAAATAAAAACTAATTATTATTATTATCAGTGTTATCAGAACTGGACCGGTCATCGAGCCGGTCAAGGCACTGGGTCACTGGGTCATTGGTCGGACCGACGGGTCTTTGGTCGGACCGCATGAGCCGGACACACTAAAAATAGACTTGATATGTATAAATTTGTACATAACAAAGTTATCAAAAAATTGTAATATATCTTAATAATCTACAAAACAAATTTTCAACACAAAATTAACATAATTCTTCAAATTTACTATACAAGTTCAAATCCATAAGGACCATAAGTCCGTAACCACATCATAAGTACCTAATTAAATAAACAACCATGAAATAATAATGGTCTCAACATATCCAAATTCATAATTAGTACCTAAGTACATATACTTTACGTAAGATATATAATATCTATCATGTTTGTAAGCTTATTAACAACATATGAAGCTACCGCAGTGGTTAAGAGGTGCGGCACCACCTTTTGTTGCAGGGTTCGCTTCCCGTAGGAAGCCTTTTTGTAACAAAAAACGTCAAAAATTAAGTTAAAAGCAATTGAGCCGTTTTTTTTTGGTAAGGTAAAGCTAAAACAGAGCAAAAAAAGGGAAAAAAGAAAAGAAAGATAACCAACAACTACACTCTCACAAACTCCACACCAGCAGCATCTGCTAGCAAGTTTAGAGAGATTTCAGCCGGAGGAACATCAAAAGTCATCCAAGAACTAGTGCTGGCAGCGCCTAGTTTGGCGAAGTAGTCAGCACAAGAATTGCCCTCGCGGAGGGTATGACCCAACAACACCACCCAATCTCGTCTAAGGAGATCTTTGATAGACTGAATTACCGAAGCATATCTATTCCAATGGTTCAGAGGCGAGTTAACAAGCTGCACGACATTAGTAGAATCTGTGTAGCATGCCAATGATCTAAATCCCTTATCCCAAGCATAAGACAGACCTCGAAGCAATCCTAATAATTCTGCGTGCAAGATATTTGAGTTACCAATATTACCCGCAAAACCAGCTATCCAGTCACCGTTAATTCCTCGCAGCAGGCCTCCGAAACCAGCGATTCCCGGATTACCAATACTGCTACCATCCACATTAAGCACTACTTCATACTCTCTAGCAGGCTTCCAAGAAACAAGACGAGGGTGAGAAGGTAACTTCACAGCTTCCTTATAGCTACTCATAATGAGAGATGCTAGATTATTTATAGACATTCTTAGCACAAACTCAGGAATATTCTCTTTTGCAATACAAGCCGAATTTCGCGCTCTCCATAACCACCAAACAGAAGCGAGGAAGAGGTGAAGATGAGGACTTTGGGTTGCCTCTTTAAGCCACTCAAAAGGATTAGACAAACTAAAGAAAGATGGAGATTGAAAACCAAGAGCAACCCACATGTTACAAGCATCAGGACAATCCCGAAGACAATGGAGCACACTCTCTTCTCTATAACCACATCTTTGACAACAAGAAGAATCCATCATACCTCTGTGCGCCAATAAGGATGCAGTAGGAAGAGCATTGTGGCATGCAAGCCAGATAAGAAGTTTAATCTTCTCTGGCCCAGAAATTTTCCAAATCCAATTCCAACCTTCCGAAGCATGCGGGAAATTAACAGGATGATTTAGGGACAAAAGCCAATTATATCCTGCACTAGCCGTGTACATTCCATCAGCTTTCCCCTTCCAAATGTAGTCATCCTCAACCGCAGGGTTCAGATCGAATCTGATGGTCTTGATATGATCACTGATGTTGCTAGGAAGAAGAGAATACAACATATCCAAGTGCCAAGATTGATCATGATACACATCTGATATACTTAATTGAGAGTCGTGAATATCAATGAAAGGAACCATTTTAGCCAAAGGTCCATAGCCCGTCCAATTAGAATACCACAAGGATGATTGGCCATTGCCAACTCTGAATTCAAAACCGTCCTTCAAAATATCCCTGGCTTTCATTATTGAGTTCCAAGTGTAGGAACCATTCTTTTTTTTTTCACTTCAAGGATTGTGTCATCTGCCAGATATTTATGGTTCGCCAATTGGACCCACAGTTTGTTATTATTAGAATGCAAATCCCAAACCAATTTTCCAAGCATGGCGGTATTAGCATTACGGGCAATTCTAATAGCGAGACCACCATCAGATTTTCCTCTAGTAATCTTATCCCAGCCAACCAAATTTATTCCATGTCCCTGATTCCCCTTCCAAATAAAGTCACGGGTCAGTTTGTCTATGTGATCACAAGTATGCTGAGGCAACCAAGAAGTTTGCATATAATATACTGGAATAGAATTAATAACAGACTTGGCCAACGTTAGTCTCCCAGCTTTATTCAAAAGCTTGTTTTCCCAAGAAGCGAGCCTGTTTTGAATTTTCTCTTCAATGAAATGAAAATCGGTTTTCTTAACTCTACCTTGAAACATAGGAAAACCAAGATACTTATCAAAGGATGTAGTACTTCGAATACCTGTAGCTGAAGCAATTCTCTCCTGCTTGCTACGAGGGACCAATTTGGAGAATAAGGTTCTAGACTTAGCAACATTAACTGAAAGACCAGACTCCCTTGCAAAGTCAGCAAAAATCTCAACTACAAGATTAGCTTGTGACACCGTAGCCTTGGAAAAAAGGAGGACATCATCTGCAAAAAATAAATGAGAGAGAGCAGGCCCATTTCTAGAAAGTTTCATAGGCTTCCATCTACCATTATCTACAGCAGTTAAAATAGAATGAGATAGTTTTTCCATACACATAACAAATAAGTATGGGGAAAGAGGATCCCCTTGACGAAGGCCTCTAGTTGGGGAGAAGTAGGGGAGTCGTTTCCCATTCCAAATAAGCGACAAAGTAGATGAAGTCACACAATGCATAATCAATTTTATAGTAGCATTAGGAAAACCAAAATCATTCAAGCACATTTGGAGAAAGTTCCAATTCACATGGTCATAGGCCTTCTCCAAGTCCAACTTGTAAGCCACATCACCTTTCTTTTTTTTTTGAGGTATGCATCGTGTGGAGAACCTCTTGAAGCACAATAGCATTATCACTAGTCCCTCTTCCAGGAAGGAAGCTACTTTGGAAAGGCCCAATAATTTGACTAAGATAAGGTCGCAGCCTATTCACAAGCACCTTCGTGATAAGCTTATACACAGTATTACACAAACTTATTGGCCGAAATTCTTTAAAAGTCCTAGGGTTGTCCACTTTTGGGATAAGAGCAATAAGAGTGGAAGCAATACTAGGATCAAAGTAGCCAGTTTCAAAAGCTTGACAGACTAAGTTAGTAACATCATCTCCTACAATATGCCAGTATTGGCGAAAGAAAATACCTTGAAACCCATCAGGGCCTGGGGACTTGTAAGGATGCATGTGTTGGAGAGCTGCATAGACCTCCTCCCTAGTGACCCTGCAAGTAAGAGTGTGGGCAGCCTCTGCAGAAAGGTTAGGAATATTCACTGCTGGAGCATTATCAACTTGATTGACACTTGCTGTAGAGTGGCAAAATAAACTCTGGAAATACAACTGAGCCTCATTTTGAAGAATAGAGTCATCTGTACACCAATTCCCATCCGGCAGAGTAAGACCATGAATTTTATTGCGCTTTCTGCGAATCACCGTTTGAGCATGAAAAAACTTTGTATTTTTATCACCAAGGCTAGTCCATTTCTCCCGCGACTTTTGATACCAATGAATTTCCTCCTGATTAAGAATATTATCATAATCCATTTGAAGTTGCTTCTCCAGATAGACTAATCTCGCCGAGTCAACCCTCTCAAGAACTCTCTGAATCCCCTTAAGTCTTCTCTCAATCTCTCTCTTTCTTCTCCAGATATTTCCAAAGACTTCCTTGTTAAACACTAGGGAGTCCTCCTGAACACATTTCAAACCAATCACAGGGCAAGAAAGATTCCTCTCCCAAGCTTGTTTCACGACATCAAGATATTGAGGGTGTGTGATCCAAGCTGCCTCAAACCGGAAGGGACGCACACCGTGAGCAAGCTAACATCTTGGAAGCCAAACATCATCAAATCAGCGATGAAGAAGGCACTAAAACAGACGCTATTGTTGCATCGCATCTTGGTTTGGCTCCCAAGTGTTGGGAGTTTCCACCACCCTTTCCATGTCGTCATCCTTACTAAGCTCTGCGTCAATCTCCAGAGAAGCATCAATGGCGTCGTTTTGTTCCTCACCCTGCTGAAGCGTTGTATTTTGATTAACCCGGTCCACACCTCTCTCTGTTACTGGTGTATTCGGGTTGGAGTTGGCTTTTTGGGCTGATTTGTCCACAACAGACACTTGGCCCAAACCGTTGCTTCCCGCTGGGATGGGCTGGGTGCAATTGTGCCCCGGATCCCTGTTGTCCATTTGTAAAGCTCCTCTTTGTGATAGTAACTTGGGCCTATTAGCACAGCCCCCAATATCTGGAGGCATGCCCGTGTCACTTGAGAAAACAACTCTAGGCTCCGCGTTTTGGCGTCGATTGGTAGCTTTGCCCGTAATACCTGGTTTAGTACTCAAATTACGGTTCTGTCCTTGGCTTTTTCCACTAGCAGTATTATGTGTGGGACCCTCTTCCATATCATCATTATTGGAGTCATCATGTCTACGTTTTTTTAGGACAACCCCATCATTATCTTTATTGGTATGTCCCACTATATTCTTAGGATTTGCCTTCTTCAAGTGGGTACCAGTAGCATTGGAATTGCCTTGGTTCCTCACGTGGCTTTGACTTGGTCCAGCGTTTCTGTGAGTGGACCTATTATTGCGAGATTCTTGTTTTGAATGGCCCTGATTTTTCTTCTTTCTTTCCACTATTAACCAATCTCCATGAGTATCATTTGCTGGAGCGGTTATACCCGAAATCTTCTCTCCCTGATCACTCGCAGTACTAGCCATATTGATTGCCGAAAACTGCTCGCCTGGATTTCCCTGATTTTTCGCGATGGTAACCACCTGCTGAGCTAGTTCGGCAACCCCAGTTCCCTCCTCTTGCGCTGGTGCTGCAGCGGCTTGCGGCTGTGTCTTCATCGGAGCAGTGCACTGCCTTGCATAATGTCCATAACAACCGCAAGAAGCGCAGATAATATGCAAGCCCTCATATTGTATTTTTTGCCAAAAACCATTGATATTAATCTTGCCAACCACTGGTTTTGTCAAATCAATCTCAACACATACTCAAGCGAATCGTCCCCTCTCCACTTTGAGCGTGTTCGTATCGACTTTAACCGGCACGCCCACAGCTGATGCCAAAGCCAATAGTAAACTCTCATCATAATAAAGCACGTTGAGCCCCGGAAACCTAATCCATACCATGGTGCGATTCACTTTGGCTTCTGGTGAAACAAACTCCGGCGACCACCTAGACACGGCAAGATAATGATCAAAGAGCATCCAAGGTCCTCCGGATATAACCTTTTCTCTATCTCCTGGGTGAGTAAACTTCACCATGTAATATCCATTGTCGACATCAAGAAGGTCAAACTCTCCATTCGGTTTCCACAGTTTTTTCACGCGGTCCTTTAGGATGTTGTAGCCAAGTGTTTTGCCAAGCAGTTTGATAACGAGTGCATCCTTCCATGGGGTGCAGAGATCTTGTAGGTATGCGGTATCGATAGTAGCCCTTGGCAGTAGCCTGTTTCCATTCTCCAAGTCAATCTTAACAAGTCCCTTCGCAAGAAGGTCCACTTTTTCCTTCACATGTTGTTGCTGTTGTCCTTCCAAGAGTAAGTCTCGAAAGGAAGGTCTTTGAGGTGTCACGCTAATTGCTTTCTCAGTTTGTCTCGTCGGTGGCTTGTCCGGTGGTTTCCATGGCGTACCCACCGTGGTGAACACAAACCCCTCCGAAGGTTTCGGAGCGCTCTCAGTCATTCCGTTTTAAAAATGTTGTTATTTTAGCAATTGAGCCGTTTATGCAAGTGGTTTTGATAACACTGATTATTATTACTATTATTATTATTATTATTATTATTATCAATAATGGCAATATTATACCAACATAATGAGCACAAGTGGTAGATATTTGAGTCTCTTAACCATTTGGGATCGACCGGTTCCAGCGGATTAGGCGGTCTGGTTTTGATAACACTGATTATTATTACTATTATTATTATTATTATTATCAATAATGGCAATATTATACCAACATAATGAGCATAAGTGGTAGATATTTGAGTCTCTTAACTATTTGGTCCTGAGTTCGATCCCTAGCCGGTGTGTATGGAAAAACATTTGTTAGGAGTCAACCCCTTAAATGGATTTCAGATACCTCGAAGGATTAGTCACCACAGTCGCCGTGGAGGATTCCTTGGTAACCAAAAAATAATGGCAATGTTATAAAATACACTAAAAGTGCAGAAAAAGAAAAGAGAATGAGAAAACGAAAGAGTTTGTGTATTATTCTCTTCAAGGTTTATCATTTACAATATCACATGAGTTTTATTTAGATGACACAAGTGTTCTAATCTCCAAACGAATGTTGAGTTCTAACATAATGTGGCGTCGCTAAAAACCTTATCATGAAAATTCATTGCGACAAAATTGTGGTGAAGGGGAAAAAGAGTTCATGACTTGCTTATTTCTTCCCCTCATGCATGTAATCACCTTTAAGACAACGAAGGTTGATCCTTTGTATTAACTGTTCAAAAGTTTTGTTTGGAAATGACTTTGTTAGAAGATCTTCAAACAAAGTCATTTCCTTTAAACAAAGTCATTGCCAAAAGTTTTGAAGATCATTAGTGAAGAAGAACTTTAGCAATTTTTTTGTTCTATCTCCTTTAATACACCTTTCTTTCAACTGAGCAATGCATGCAGTGTTATCTTCATAACTAGTTATTGCAATAATTTTGTAGAATCCCAATCGCATGTTTCTTGTATATGTTAAATTACAGACCTCAACTAAATGCATTCTCGACTTGCCTCATGTAGTGCTAATTTTTTTTTGCATCTATATAACTAAATAAATTTAACTTGGATGCATTTGAATAAAACAAACCACATCCATTGTACATATAAGGCAACATAGTATATGCTTGACTTTACTCCAATGTCTTTGTATAGGTGAAGATCTATATCTTGATAACAATTCACAGTAAACGATATATCAAGAAATTAGTAAGGTACATTAGTTCCCCAATTGCTCTAACATATGGTACTACAGGAAGTTGTTATTCACCCTTTTCTCAAGGTCAAAATGGATCTTTGTTCACATTAAATGACCTTACAACTGTTGGAGTCAAACGGATCCGAAAGCAATAACACACAAGTAGTTTTGAAGATAACAATAATATAGTAATAAACAATTTTACCCTAATGTGTTTGAATGAGTGTACATGATATATTCAAGAACACATCAGTAGAAGAGATGTGTGTACTTTAAGATATATTTAAGATCATGTCAACAGAAGACATGCATTCCTCAAGTTATCCCAAAAGCGTCTAAAGCATAAGTTAAGTCGAAGTTCATTATCTGGTCTGATGAAATCAATGGATGATGTCAAAATTTGACTACATAAAAAAAGCCCTAAGCATCAGTTTCAAAGAAGCATGAAGCTCCAAGCATCTAATCAAGAAAGCTCTAAGCATCATTTGATCAAGTTGTATCAACAAGCGTCTGAACGACAAGAAGATATGCTACTCACAAATTACTACACTGAAAAAGATGACATCTAAAAACCCATAGTCTAGTAGATATTAGACATTAAATCAGTTTACTTATGATTTTCATAGTCTAGTAGATATCAAGCATTCAATCATTTAGTTTAACGTTATTTAGAGTAACGAAAAACCCATAGGACGTGAGTTTCAGTTGACAACAACGTTACACATATTCAATTTTTTCTTCCGGTATTAGTATAGTGCATATTCTCTTACCAATACTGTGACATCCAGGGCTGCTTTTTAGGATTGTCGATTGTCTCCACAAACCAACACAAGTCTTTTCAACATGTGTTGTATTTACTTGCATGCTTTCGGGAAAATTTCTCAAAAGAACTCATCCCAAAATTGTTCCAAGTCAAACACGCTTAAGTATGAAGTTTTTATGTTCAGGCCTCTCGAAAAGATAATGCATTTGTTGGTATAGGTAATTCAAATCAAGTCTTTTTAAGCCTTCCTCAAATGTACAATCCCATACCTACACAACTTCAAGATCCCTCTCATCCTGATGAGTATCATGTTAATTTACGCGCTCATTCACTGAAAGCTGTTAAGAGCCGCTCTTTGTGTACCATTTTTTGGACACAAACTATCAGTCTCGCTCTCGTTAGCCACGTGTGTCACAAATACTCACACTATTATTTGTTAAATTTCATGTGGGTTTAATTAAGTTAATGCGTCATTTTCAAAGCGGTTTTCAATTAATTTTTGACCGAATGTTAGATGAAAAATATTAGATGAAAAATGTCAAAGAAAGTGTTACTATTAATTGAAAAAATAAAAAAGGACAAAAGTGTACAAAAGCCCCAAAGTAGCCCCAGCCGACTTGTACGTGCCAAACTCATCGAACTTTATTCCCCCAGATGCCACCGCAATCCACGTCCCTACAATATCTGCATACTATAATAACACGATTTCATATCTCCAATCTCCATTCGCCACTCACACTTTCATTTCATCACCAAAATTCCTTTCATTCATAAAAAATAATAATGGAAACCCCAACCACCCTTACCGGGTTACTCAATTCCGTCGCCAAAAAATTCCCTTCCCGGCGAGCCATCTCCGTTGCCGGAAAACTTGACCTCACCCACTCCCGTCTCCATCAATTAATCGAATCCGCCGCCGCTCAATTAATCTCCGCCGGAATTAAACCACATGACGTCGTCGCTCTCACCTTTACCAACACCATCGAGGTTCGTTTCTCAAATCCTATTTTCTCACTCAGAAAATCAACAAGAAAATGAAAGAAAATAAAATTTTAATTTCTTTTTTTATTTGTTTCAGTATGTTATAATGTTTTTAGCGGTTATTCGAGCACGAGCAACAGCAGCGCCGTTAAACTCCGCTTACACAAACGAAGAATTCGAGTTTTACTTATCAGATTCTGAATCAAAGCTTCTGTTAACACCGTTAGAAGGAAACGAGTTTGCACAAGCCGCAGCTTCAAAGCTCAATATCCCTCTCGGCTCGGCTTCATTAACCGGAACAACAGAAGCCGAAGCCGAACTCAAACTCTCGCTAAACTCCGTTGTTAACTCGGTCGACGACTCGGTTTCAGAACTAATTAACGAGTCATCCGACGTGGCACTATTTCTGCACACATCAGGAACAACGAGTAGACCAAAAGGAGTACCACTGAGTCAACACAATTTACTTTCATCAGTGAAAAACATTAAATCGGTTTACAAACTCATTGAGTCGGATTCGACGGTGATAGTTCTACCGCTTTTTCACGTTCACGGGTTAATCGCTGGGTTACTGAGTTCGCTCGGAGCGGGTGGAGCAGTTACGTTACCATTATCAGGAAGATTCTCTGCATCAACGTTTTGGAAAGATATGATAAAATACAATGCCACATGGTACACTGCAGTCCCAACGATACATCAGATTATACTAGATCGTTATTTAAGTAACCCTGAACCGGTTTACCCGAAGCTTCGGTTTATTAGAAGTTGTAGTGCGTCATTGGCACCGGTTATAATGGGTAGATTAGAGGAAGCATTTGGTGCACCAGTTTTGGAAGCGTATGCGATGACTGAAGCTTCGCATTTAATGGCTTCGAATCCGTTACCGGAAGATGGGCCCCATAAAGCTGGGTCGGTTGGGAAGCCTGTGGGTCAAGAAATGGTTATATTGGATGAAACGGGTCGGGTTCTTGAGGTTGAAGTTAAAGGTGAGGTTTGTATACGTGGAGATAATGTAACGAAAGGGTATAAGAATAACTTGGAAGCTAATAGGGTTGGTTTTTTGTATGGTTGGTTTCATACGGGAGATATTGGATTTTTTGATTCTGATGGGTATTTGCATCTCGTGGGAAGGATCAAGGAGCTCATCAATAGAGGAGGTATTTTTAATTTAATTTTAATTTAATTTATTTCATTTAATTTGAGAGTTGAGACCAAAAAAGTGCTATTATTGTTAAATTTAGAAAATTAGGGACCAAAATAGCTAAAATTGAAATAAAGGGACAAAAATTGCCAAATTGAAAAATTGAGGACTAAAATTGCAATTAGCATCAAAATTGAAAATTTGAGGACTAAAATTGCAATTAGCATCTTATATTATTTTGCTTCTTTACTGTCTTTTAATATTTGCAATAGATCTTAATTTTTTCGATTGTGTTTTTAGTTTTAGATAAATACGTGAGTTCTTAAGGGATGTGTGGGTATGGTCTCTTTTTATTAGAAAATAAAATAGATAGGAAGATTATCTGTATTTTTCTTTGAATAGAAATGTGAGATAAGTGTGGTCAGAATGAGTTTGAATCCTCACAAATATTTGTGAGACAATTTCGAAGAGAGAGTGACACAAATAAAAAATAATACTACTTATTACATTTGTTATTATATTGTATATGTTACTCTCTCTCTCCGAAATTGTGCCACAAATACATCTAACTAATTCAAATATTTTAATATCTATAAACATAATAGTTTTAAATTATTAAATTGTCTTTGTTTTTATATATTGAAAGATTAATGTAACTAATTCAAATATTTTAAGACACCCATGCTAGTGCTACGCATGGGAGAATAAACAAAGTATATATCCTCTTAAACGTATTCACCAAAAAAAGCATATCTTCTTAAATGTCGATCAGGCATCATCAACGTGGGTTCATTAGTTTAATCTACCAAGTAACTTCTTAATTAATATTTGCATGTTAGGTACGAAAGTTACGAATAATTAATAAAAATAATTAGTACTATAGTTTAAAACGGCTTTGATGGTGACGTTACATTAGCTATCCAATGTCTTTTAAAAGCTTTTGATTTCATTTTCGTAGTTAATGAGTAATAACTATCAACTTATATAAGGATGAGAATTAGGTTTGATTTGGTAGACACAATAGGAAAGGAGTGTAGGTAACAATTCATATCACAGAACATAAAGTGAGTTTGATTTATTGAGTAAAACATATAAATGTTAAAAAATTGAATTTTATTTTCATTTATTCAGTATAACAATAAAAATGTAGAAAATTTTAATTTTCACTTTTATTTAAAATAGCTTCAAATTTATTTCATAAATATTTTCAGGAGAGAAAATATCACCAATAGAAGTAGATGCTGTCCTTCTAACACATCCAGAAGTTGCTCAAGCAGTTGCTTTCGGAGTGCCAGATGAGAAATATGGAGAAGAGGTATGCATGTCTTTTTCACATTTACTTTTTGTTCTCATAATAGCTAATACTCTGTACATCTTGCTGTGAACTTTCCCCTCCTACCTTCGTGAAAAACAAACATACTAACCAACTGTACTACTTCATTTCATTGATTTTTCCTGTTTTAATTATATCTTTTTTTCATAGAACCTATTAATTATATTTATTTATTATTTACTTTTGTACTTACATGTGCTATTAAATCATTGAAGACATACAACACCCTATTTTATTGTTGGAACATTACTTTATAGTTTTTTTTTTGTAAAATCGTACAATTGTCAAATCATTGAAGAAAAAGTAACACCCTATTTTAAAATCCTGCAGTGACAATGAGAAATTTGTTTCTAAGCATAAGTGGAAGTTAGTTTTTTGTTAAAAGCATTAGATATAGATAGCGAACAATGATTCAAACCAAAAATATGAAAGGCACGACAAATAGTAAAGTAAGCTTGAGGAATAAACGCAGGCAACTTGGTTACATTAACATATATACATTTTTGTTGCATTACACAGTTCTATTTTCTCACCAAAAAAAAACACAGTTCTATTTTTGTGTTGGTTGGTATTCTATGATCACTCATGACGCATGAGTGAGGCCCACCATTTTGGTAACCTCTACCTAAAAGCCAAACTGAACCGAAGATTCTTGTGGTACTGGATTTTTCATTTTCATCCCCCAAATGTCATGCATACTCTTATTTTGTATTAACAATTTTTTGCGTACAAAAATACTCTTCTGCTTTAAAAGATTCCATTTTTTTGCCAGAACATCTTTTGGCCAAATCTGTTGCAGACATGTGACTTGTTACTATGTGTGATACTCATGCTATGACAACAATTGTTTTGTATAACTTTTCATTATCATGAAAAATTGCTTAAAACATTCAATAGGTTCATGGATTCATATTTGTTTTTATCAAAGGAAGTTAAATCATTTCATCTTGAAGGATGCATGTGTTAATAATAGTAACAACACATGTAGGAATATCAAAACAGATTATATTTTTTGTAAGGTCAATGGAAAAAGAAGTCAGAAATTTGTGGATGGCTATATGCTTGAAGGATGCATATGTTACTTTATTGTAAATTGTCTTGTTAATATCTTGTTACCTTTGAACAGATACATTGTGCAATCATCCCAAGAGAAGGATCAAACATTGATGAAGCAGAGGTGCTAAGATTTAGCAAGAATAATCTTGCATCTTTTAAAGTCCCCAAGAAGGTTTTCATTACTGATTCTTTGCCCAAGACCGCCACCGGCAAGATTTTGCGTCGCCTCGTGGCAGAACACTATGTCAACTCAAATTCGAGCTGAAGTCCTCAGCTTTGGAATCTCATATAAGTGGCCAATAAAAGATTTGGAGTGAAACTTAGTATTTAAGAGGAAGATATTTCTGCAACTGGTCCTTTCTACATGATAAAATATATTGCAGATTTTCATGATTCTTGTGAAGTGTTTTGTAATGCAATGTTTTATATGTAAATCAAATAAAGAATTTGAAGTCTCTTTTTGCTGACAATTGTATTTTCAAGAATCTGAGATTCAGGAAACTATATATTTATCTTCTGAGACAACAATCTGCATAAAAGGTCTACAACCTTTGTGAGGTAAAGAAATGGAAATTTAAGCTTTTGAAGGGTGTGCAATTGGTAACGGTACAAAGTAAATGATTTCTTGCCTTTAAAAAACGATTTCTTGCTATATCCAAAAAAATAAAACTATTTCTTGCCTGCATACTTACAAGTCACAACTAACAAACACCTAAAAAAAGATTTCTGGGCAGCAAGAGATTTATTTTTTTGACTCAGCAAGAGATTTTTTATTTATTTTTAACCTATGGGTTGTAATTTTTTAATATTAATATAGTTCTGGGGTCTAACTATAATTTCTACAACCTTTGAGGTGTTTTTTTTAAGAATCAACAAAAAACTGTTGGCTATAGAAGGTCAAAAGTGCATTTGTGTTTGATGGGAAAATTTTGCATCTTCCCATCTTAACCGGCACCTTTGTTCCATACTATTTGCGCAATTAGAAATGATCACTATAGTTCTTGAATTGAATGCATGATTTTGGTTTTAAATTGTTTTTAACAACACATAACATAAACAAAGTTGGTTTTGGTTGCAGGATTGATGAGAGGATAAGAAGTGTGCAGTTACTCTAAATTTAGTTAATTAAAAATTGAAATATTAGCCCCATTCACTGAACAGTGTTATTGTTGTTTCAGCATAAGTCTAAGTGGCAGCAACATAGATACTATAGTAGATTATATTCTGAATTTTCTTTATAAGCTTATATTCTGAATCTTTAGTTTAAGATATACACATGAGAAACACTATAAATGTGTAGTGTGCATTATTTTCTTTTGCTTTTGAAAGTTTGAAATGCATTTCATGATTATCAAACCTTTTCTTTCTCTTTCGCCCTTCTTCAAACATTCAAAGGATCATAATAAAAACTAGAATAATAGTTTAATTAAGTAATGGATGCCTAAAGCTATTAAAGGTCAAGAAGAATAGAATCTCATGACATTTAGATGGAAATGAAAAAAAATAGCAATTAATAGACGATAAGTATGGCTCCATGCCCTGTTGAAGAAAAGTAAACATAATTAACTTTCTATCCAATTCTTGTTCCTTAATTTACGTTGATAAAGGGATTGTGATACTAATTAGATATCTGCTTCTATAGTCTATAGTGTAAAGTAAAATACAAATTACCCTAATGCAAATATTATACTATAACTTTATTTCACACATCATATAAAATGGTATTGCTATAATACAGATTTTTCATTTACCAACAACACTGCATTTTGTACCACATGTCATCTAGGAAACGATAATAGTTATGCCTCCATGGTCTAGAAATGAACAAAGGAGCAACCACAGCCCAAAATCCCATAATAAATCCCAATGCCATAGTCACAAAGAACCAGTTAACTCCATGTGCACCACTTTCTTTGTAATTGTGATCATCATTAGGAATTTTCTTATGGAGACTGCAATTAATGGGGAGTGGCGTGCCGCACAGATAGTTGCCAATAAAGTTTGATGCTTCAAAAGTCTGCAATTGGGTGCCTATTGGAATTTCCCCTTTTAAATGATTATCCGACAAGTCAAGTTTGTTGAGAAAGCTTAAGTTTGATATGGTTGTAGGGATTTCTCCTGAAAGTTGATTCCGTGAAAAATCAATGGATTCCAATAATCTCATACTGCCAATATGTTGCGGGATTTGGCCACTCAATTGATTCCTAGACAAATTCAGATAAATCAACCCATCTAGATTTGTGATTCCTTGAGGTATTTCTCCAGATAAGTTATTATCAGAAAGATCAATATTTGTCACCAAGCCAAGAATATTTTTGTACTCTATACCTTTTCCTTTTACCCATAAGATTGAACTGACTATATTTTTTGTCCACGATGTATGATTTGAGACGAAATGAATAAGCAACTCTGTACTTTTATTCCTTAGCATCATTGCATTCAACTGGTTGAAACAATTTGGTATGTTTCCATAGAAATTGTTTTTTGCAAGGTCCAAATCCTGAAGAAAAATCATATCACAAATTTCTTTAGGAATATGACTCGAAAATCCGTTTGACCGAAGACGAAGAATTTTCAAATTTGAGAGCCTTTCTCCAATCCATGTTGGAATAGTTCCTTTAAACTTGTTTTCCCCAAGGTCCAACAAAACCAAGTTGCTATTCTTCTTTAGAAAAGTAGGAAATGTTCCAGAGATTGAGTTGTTACGAGCATGTAAAACCTGCAGTTTAATTAATGAACCCATAGACGTGGGTAACTTCCCAACAAAGTAATTGTTTTGTAAATTTAAACTCACTAGATTTGGCCACATTTTCCAGCAATCAGGTATTTCACCTGATAAATCATTTGATTCCAGGTTGAGAAACTCTAACGACATTGGGTTGTTTTGTTTTTTGCATAGAAAATCATTCATGAACCTGGAGATTGAATTGTTTGAAAGATCTAACCAATACATGGAATCATCAAAAAAATAGGGTAACTTTCCACGTAAGATATTTGAGCTTAAATCTACAACAGCGATAGATATCGACTTCACTGATGTATATGCAAGCTCACCGTGGATATGATTATGAGAGAGGTTCAAATGTTGAGCTTTAGAAAATATTCCCCAGAACCAAGGGTGGATAGAATCTTTTATCCCTGTGTTAGACAAATCCAAATACTTAATACCCTTTTGTGACTGAATCCATGTTGGAAAGTGAGGACCCAATTTCCATGAGCTCATTTGCAGTTCATTTAGGTGGAAGTTAGGATGCCAATTGGGACCCACTTCTAAAGTAAAATTGTTACCTGAGGCTGAAAACACTTTCAAGCTTGTGAAATTGGCAATATCATCTTCTGTGACCACTCCTTGAAATAGGTTGTCAGAAATGGCAAGATATGACAATTCAGAGAGTGATGTAAGAATCTCAAATGGGTTTCTATTGAAATGATTTTTGGAAAGGTCAAGGTATCTTAATGATGAAAGTTTTGCAAATGACCTTGGAAGTGCACCGTGAATTGAGTTGTTATAAAAATCCAGTGTGTGGATATTTTTAAAAAACCCAATTTGATCTGTTAGATTGCCTGAAAGCTGAGAACTCCAGAGTTCGAGTTTCATTAGCCTATGCGAAACACAGGGAGTGAGAATTTCCAAAATTTCATTAACCCATTGGTTGAGTTTGAGATTTGAGAAATTAATCTCCATTAAGTTGCAGAGATTACCTAAAGAAGGTGAAATTTTTCCTTCAAGTTGATGATTATATGACAAATCAAGTTTGACTAGAGAAGTCAAATTTCCCAAGGCATGAGAAATATTCCCACTCAAATTGTTCAATCCTAGGTTCAAGAACTTGAGATGATGAAGATTGTATAACCAGTCGGGTACAGAGGAAGAGAAGAAATTGCCGAACAAGTCAAGATTTTCAAGAAGTGTAAGGTTTTGAATAGCATTGGGACAACCTTGGATGTTATTAACTTGTAATTCAAGAGAAACAAGTTTCCTCAATCCAAATACCCACTTAGGGACAAAAGAAATCCCGATATTGGAAAGATCAAGAGTGAGGAGAGATGAAAAGTTAAGCAAAGGTGGTTGGTTATAATGAGTGGGAAGCATGCATCCTGACAAGCGTAATTCTATCAGAGAAGGAAGAGCTTGCAAAGTCTGTAGCCAATCAACTGAATTGGTAAGATTTACGTTTTTCAAATTAAGATATTGAAGTTGGGACATACTTGAAAGCCAGTGAAGACTTCTAGAAAACAGAGCTTCATCATGCTTGTAATAACTTCCAAGCTCAAGATGGAGCAAATTGGTGAGGTTCCCAATTTGAGATGGAATTGTTCCATTTGTAACATTACTCAAATCAAGATAGAGCAAATTAGAGAGATTCCCAATACGAGGAGAAATGATTCCATTGAATCCCGCATAAGAGAGATTCAGGTAAGTCAATGAGGTCATTTCCCAAATGAAAGTAGGAATTTGCATGTCTCCAAAATCATTGCCGCTTAAATCCAAGTGAGTCAAATGCTTCAACTCAATCAAAGAACCATTGACCACACCACCAAACGATGGCTTCACATAAGCTTCAGCAGCTTCAACAAATTCATAATAATAATAATAATAATAATCATAAATGGGTGGTGAAGAGTTGAGGTGAAGCTGAAGGACATTGGCTGTTATGTCACTACAGACAACTCCAAACCACTCACAGCAATTGGGATTGGAAGCATTCCAAGAGGAAAGCCTATTAGTATGATCAATGAGATTATATTTGAAACTCAAAAGTGCATCACGTTCACTTGGAATGCAACCAAGTTTTGATGAATTACATGTGCATGTATCAAAGTGAATTGTTAACAAGGTAAGACAACAAAGGTGAAATAAAAGGCTAGTGAAGATGGAAAACTTCATGATATATCACAATGTGGATTTGGGATAGGAAACAAGTTTTCTATGTAGTTGTTGATTCTATATGTTAAATGGTTCCCGTATTTATACTTGTTGTGTGTGCGCTGTATTATGTATTGGCTTTATCTATTTTCTTTATTTTTATCAATTCTTATTTCTTTGACGTGGTTTTTTATTTTTGTTTTTACAATTAAATTCCATTCCCTTCTATATTTTTCAATTAACATTGTTTCAATTATAACGACCTTGTCGTGCTTTACATTATTGCATGACTTAATTTGTTTCGTCATTTTTCTTGCATGTCATTCATTTTCAATTGTATGTTCATGTAATTTTTGTCAAAAAAAATTGTATGTTCATGTGATGTAACTTCTATATCGTAGAGACCACCCTAGAATGGGGCAGTGACACATCTGCTCAAAATGCTCAAAATTAATACATCTGCTCTATTATTCTCTTACAGTAAAATTCACACATCTCTCTCTCACCCAGGCACGGATCCACGTGACCCTACTCTTTGCTCTTTTTCTCAATCAATAATAATAGGGTATTTTAATATGTTGACCCCACTTTATTTTTTATGTTGACTCCACATGACCCAACTAGTATATTAGAGACAAATCAATGACATGTACTAATATTATATTATATTTGTTATATCCTATTGAAATTGGATCACACTTATACTTTATTAAAGTACTAATTTTACCTTTTTACCTTTGTAATTTGTAGTAATTTAGGTATTTTAGGACATTTTTGTAATGTAATTATGTATTTTGAAAATTACAATATGTTTTTGAAAAAATATTATAGGCTAGTTTTTTGCCCCCACAATTAAAAATTTCTGGATCCGTCACTGCTCTCACCATGTTGTGTATATTAGGGCTGTTCATGGTGCAGTTCGCAAGGAAAACCAAACCGAACTGAACCGGACTGATTCAAACAGTTCGTTGAACCGAACTGAACTGTTTTTACAGTTCGTTCAAACCAAACTGAACTGTTTTGACAGTTCAATTCGCACTTCAACTAAACTGAACTGTTAAAAAAATCAATAATCTGGCAGCAGAAAATTAAAAGAATAAAAATCGGAAATATTGCAAAAAGCAAACAAAACACACCAATGGCTGCAAACACCATAAATCAAATTCAATATCATCAAAGAGCCAATTTTAGGTGGTGAATAAAAATCAATTCACCAGACACTGCATTAAAAATTTAACATCAAATAAAATAAATAGAAAAAATAAAAAGGGAAGGAACCTTTGGTTAGTGACGTGGAGAGTTTTGTGGATCTTATGGTTAAACAAAGTTGAGAGATGATAGCGACGTCGTGTAGGTATAAATTTCCATAGTTCCATGGCGGTAGGTAACAATCTGGAAGCAATTCAGAAGAAATCTAATGTGCTTTGTTCTTTAGATATTTCGGGTCCTGAACTGATATTTCGGGTCCTGATAATCAAACCCACTGTCCTGAATTGTTCTTTTGATTTGATTCTACAAAGGTTCTTTTTTTTACAGTAGATTATACGAAGGTCGAAGGTGCTCGGGAGTTGGTTTTTGCAGATTAGGCAGAAGTGTTTTGATAGTTTCACTAACCGATTGGCCTTCAGTTCGTAACAGTTTATTGGTTCACTAACTGAATTGGTCTTAACAGTTCAGTTAGTGAATTGTCTTTAAAATATCAGTTAGGTTCTGAATTGTTTGTAAAAGTTCAGTTAATTTTGGTTCGGTTCGGTTCAGTTCGACAGTTCGGTTCAGTTTTTTAGTTCACATGAACGGCCCTAGTGTATATCAATACATAGGAATAATGTTTTGTTTAGGGGTAGTGTTTAATACTCCGTGTTAATCCATGCAATATTTTGCAATTTCTGGATTAATAAAAGAATGACATTATCGTCAAACACAGAATGTCGCCCTCGAACTTTATTTAATCAAAAAAAGAAATGTTTCCCTCAAATAACTCAAAATTTACCACCAAGTTACCATTATTATTATTTTTTGGAAATGACCAAAATACAATTAATATATTTTTTTGACAGCAAGGTTATTTTTTGAAAGTGACCAAAATACAACCAGTATTTAGTATTGTATCTCTTTAAAACTTTCCTTCCAACGACACTCTTTTTACGACTGAATGAAAGTCTTGTAAGTCTTAATTTATGAAAGCGAAACACGCTAATAGCTTGAGTTTTCAACATCTTATATATTTAGGGCGTGTTTGGATAAACAGGTTAATTAAACACTTAAGGCATAAGCGCTTATCATATAAGCAGTGGTGGAGCTAGCATAAATTTTATGGGGTGGCTAAATAAAAAACCCTTAGTGCTTTTTTCAATAAAGTTTTGCTTATCTAAAAAAAAAAGTTTAGTTACATTTTTTATCCCCCAACTTTCTTCGATTGATGAGTTGGTCGTCATTCTATTTTACTTTTGATTATTTTGCTCCCTTAAATTGACAATTTTGGTTCTTGTGGTTTTTTTTATTACATTTGCTACCTAAGAATAGTGGATTCAGCAATCCTGTTTCCCAACTTTCCAAAATTCAAGATTTTTAGGTACTAAAAGTACAAATATTTCATCATTTTGAGGGTAAAAATTGTTAAATTAAGAAAGTTAGAGACCAAAAATTGTCAAAAGTAAAATAGAGGGACCAAAATGACCAACTTAACAAAATTCACTATATTTGTTGGGGATAATGATAGACTAATGAACTTAAACTATGGACTTATTGTTAATCTTTTACCTTCTTAGACAAATAACTTGGTTGAAATAGCTAAACAATATATTACTAGGGTAGCTAAATTTAAAATATACCTATTTATTAAAATACATATATTATTTTTGGGGCCGGGACTACCCCAACATTATACTAGGAGCCTCCCCCGCATATAAGTGCTTATGTATAAGCTATTTAAATAGTAAATGATGAAATAATGTTGAACTATTTTTCATATTAGTGCCATGGGAAATCAAAATTAAATATTTATGTTTCTTTAGGAAAGAAGAAACCAAACGGGTTTAAATTTTCAAGCTAGAGAAAAACGGACGGGGTTGGTTCATTATACCCCTAGTGTGCACAAATATAGTTGTGCATAATGTGCATGAGACATTGAGAGAGATGGCAGAGGCACATGGCTATGCTCAAGTACTCATTAAATCAGTCATTTTCTTTGCCTTCATTGGTTGCAAAGGCTATTGGGTACTGTTGTTTACACAGGCCTTGTCTCTATTGGGGTCCTTTACCATATGATTTATGGACTTTGTCAATACGTGCTCATAATTGAGCGAAGCTTGAGGAACCTGTTTCTGAACCATTGAAGTTGTACGCATCGTTTGTCAAGGTTCATGCATGTGATGAAATAGGCACTCAACACCAATACAATTAAAATGTGAATTAGGAGCTAGAAGGGGGTGCCACCCCCTAATCCCCTATACTTGAGGAAGCATACACCACACAACTGAGGACTCCTATTTCCAAAAAAGACGCTTTAGAGGGTCAATACTCCATTCCAAGAAGAGACATTGACTAGACTTAGTCTTAGCCAATACGAATAGTGTTTGATTGCAAAAAAGAATGTCTCGGAGGTGTCCATAAGTCTAATAGAGAAGACCTTATTGTTTCAGGTTTCTCTAATCGCCCATAGAATAGCATTACACCATTATCAATCATTTCCTATCCCAAGTTGGAAAATTAACACTATAAAAATTTGAGAATAGGGTAGGTAGGCTACGTGGTAACACTAATGATACCCCAAGCGAATGAAAAACCAAGTATCATATCTTGACAGAAAATTCATACCTTGAGAATATGTCGATTTGACAGTATAGACACCCTCCAAACTGGTCTCCCAAACCTACATATCCTCAATAGTGAATGCGATCTCTAGAGCTACGTAAGACAAGATAAGCTGGTACGGATTGCACCAGATAGAGTCTCACAGGGGAAGTTTCCCATTTCAAAAAAAAAAATATGAGCTTTTTTCTTAAAATAAAAATATATGAGTTGTATCTTTAGTTCTACGTCAATCTCCCAGTTTGTTCGCATTAATATTATTTTTATCACTTTTAGATTCCGAGGGTGATACCTAGACTTGATGACGTCCAAAAAAGAAAAACCTCTTGACTCAATAAAAGATTACCACCACAATGGTATTTTACGACAAATAGTTATTTCGAAATAACATATACCCATTTTCTTAATAAAGTTGAAGAATTTAACTGTTTTTATATGAAACACAAATATATAGGTAGACTTAATTTTCTTTTGTAAGCGGAGTATTTTCCGCGCGCAACTGCATATATTAATCCCTCGAGCCGGATAGGACCACAAATAGATATCCCACAAATGTAGATAGATTCGAATTTAAAAGATGTAAATGTCATAACGTATCTTTAGGGCTTTCTATTTGAGAGTTTTTCCACATTAGATAAAGTATCGACCAAAACTTTTAAAAGTCTTACGTGATTTGTGGTTTAGCTTTGAGATAACATATTAGATAAAACAAGGACCAAGACTCTATAGAGGAAGACTTGTGGTCCAGTGATAGACAACTAGTTTAAAGAATGGAAGTTTAATATAAATATTTATAATAACAACAAAAATTACTTACCCAAATTATTTTTGGGAACTTTTCAAAGTTTATTCAAATTCCGTTAACTAATTTTTTATAAACAAACACAGGCAACCAACTAGACTAAAACCTTGGCATAAGAGAAGTTAAAGTCAAAATAATAATAGGGAGTCTCTAACAGAGTCCCCTAAAACTTTTCAACACAGATACAAAAATAAAAAAGCTAACGAGCAATAGTTAAATAAACACTTGAAACTGTAATTATAACCAACCAAACTTTGGCCAAATACTAATTTTCTGAAAACCCTAGAACCCGCTTACAAAAGCTAGATAAAAAAACATAGACATAATTTGTCTTTGAACGAATGTTATAGTCAGCTTTTCTGGACAGACAATCTGTTAATTCTAATCGTTAGTTAAAATTAACGGTTCAGATTACATCCTTAATTACAAGATCTTGTGTGATCTTAATTAATAAGGAAAAAAAATCATATGAGTATATGTTATATTAATATTCCCATATGCATAAGGGCAGGCTATGGTTCGTTAAATAGAATTTATTAAAAAATAGAGAAAAAGACAAAGAGGAGCACAAGGGGGGCTAGGCCAAAACCCTTGGCATAAGAGAAGCTAAAGACAAGACAATAATAGAGGCCCCCTTAAAGAGGCCCCTAAAACACAACAGCCTAGAAACTAAAAAACTAACTAACTATAGTTAGGCAAATAGAATGTCCTTGAAATAGGAGATGTAACCAACCAAGAACTGGCCAAAAACTAAGTTTCTAAAAAACCGAGGACCTGCTTACATACAAACTTGATGACGTCCCAGTCCGAAAAAAGGAAAACCTCCTGATACAATAAAAGGTTACCACCATAGTTGTGTGTGTGAGTTTCAAGTTGCATTTACCACTCCATCTAGAACAAAAAAAATGCAAAGACATAAATGTCATCACGTATCTTTAGAGCTTTCTATTTGAGAGCTTCCACATTAGATAAAGTATCGACCAAGACTTTTAAAAGTCTTTTGTGATTTGAGGTTTAGCTTTGAGATAACACATTAGATAAAACAAGGACCAAGACTTTATAGAGGAAGACTTGTGGTCCAGTGATTTATTTTTTGGTTCGATCCATTGCTGGATACCAGAGTGTTCCAACGCTTTCAACGAAAAACTAATCTCCGTTCGTACTTAGGATCAAATTTCACACTGACCAACCCCGAGTTTGTCCGCTGCGAGAATCAAACCCGACAGCACTGGGTCGACCCCCCGTGTCCCAGGGTAGACTAAGCCACTGGGCCAATGGTGTTGGTTTGGGGTCCACTGATTGACAAGTAGTTGAGAAAGAAAATTTAATATAAATATTAATTAGAACAAAAAAATTATTTACCCAAATTATTTTTGGGAATTTTTCAAACTAATTAAACACACCAGTCCACACATATTTTTCATTCTTATTTAGGTAGCAACAAACTTACAAACCACAACTAGTCTGGCACGCGAAATAAATTTGATATTGTATAATGGAAGTAACTATGCTAAAGCCAACAATCTTTAGTATCAGTGAAGTGTGATAACACTTTTATTTTTACTATATTTAGATATTAGAGAAATTAATAAGATTATTTGAACTAGTTTTACATATGTACTTGTTTATTAATTTTTATTGTGAACTAGGTATCCTCTGAATAAAGACTACAGAGACTAATATTTTGAGCCGGGTGGAACCACAAGGGCAAATAAAGTTCTTCCTTAAGAATTTTAACACTACAACTGCATCCCTAAGATTGGATTCGAACCCAATATCATTTTGGTTAAACTAGAAGAGATCCCAACCATTTCATCCAATTAAACAATTCATCTGGAGAAGTGCATGTCAACTATTTTTATCTAAGAAATGCTAACATTGAAAATTGATCCTAAAAAATAAATCAAGACATTATAAGATATTATTTTATACTCTAACAAGAACAAATAGATCACTTAAATTAATTTTGGGAAATTTTCAAAGTTTTGTTCATATGCCTTCAATTAATCAAAGAAATTCATAGATTCATATACTCTCTATAATGACAAGGGGGATATAGATACATGATGTACAAGATACAAGAAAAAATAGAAGGGAAAAATACAGTAATTTCCTCAATAATGACATTTAATTCTGCAAAATGACAAGGGGAGTATACATATTAATGTACAAGATACAAACAAAAATAAGGAAAAAATATAGCAACTCCTTTCCTCTATAATGTTGATGAGTTTCTAACTAAAAAATGTTTCCTACATTTTGGACCTAGAAGGTATGAGGAACCAAAAAAAAGCACTTACTAATTATCCAATACACTGTACGTATAGTTTGATAACTTCATATTATTGCAAGTCAAGCTAGTAAAGCAATTGAAAGGGGTGTATGAAAAAAGTCCTCCTAAATACAACTGAAAATATACATTAACTGATGAGCTATGATGTTTCCTTTTCTTCACAAAAGCTAGAAGAGGCTTGCTAATTCCAATTTACAGACTACAGAAACTATATAGATAATTTCTTAAACTGCATCAGCATACTTGATATTAGCTCGATGCAAAATCCGATCACAGTCCAAAGCTTTACCTTTCCCATTCTCTATACAAGAAAGCAAAATCTGTAAAAAGTTGGTTGCATCTTCCTCACATGTTAGTTCCAAGTTAGTTTGAGGAAGTGGAAGATGGGTTGGACAATGGTTCCACCGCACAGCTTTGGTTTTGTTGCTACTACCTCTCTTGGGAGAATGCTGATTCTGTTGCTTAAAATAGGAGTCTGGTCTACTACTAACAATGTGTACAACTGCTTCAGCACAGTCAGCATGTATTATACTCTCCAATCCAATCTCCAATTCAATTATCCATTCCATATCACCAGGGATGCCACAAAAGTCAGGCTTGCCCAACTTTATCAAACTTGGACTAAAAACAATCATTACAAATCTTTCTGTTATGACAACAAACTTACCAACTTCTTTAAGGGCTTTGCAAGCAACTAACTTCTCATCTTTGAACTTTAAGCCATCATCAGCCTCTATTAAGACTGATGCTCCAACTGCTTCCTCCCATGAATAGGATCTCAAAGGAAATTCATGGGACAGTGGTGTTGGAAGTCGGACCCTAAATTAGGAAAGTGACACCACCACGATAGTTTTTCCTTATTCTAGAAAATACTTAAATTAGAGCATGTTTGAAATCGCTTTTAAAAACAGTTTTTAGTTTTCTAAAACTGTAAATGAATAAGTTTGTTCTTTGTTAAATTTTAAACATTAGAAAACAGTTTTTAAAGGTACATATTTTATTATACATATAAATTAGCTCCCTCTCTCGTTTTCTGAGTGGTTGGCTTATATCCACCTCCTCATCTGAATAACTTGTAATGGTCTTAGAAATATCGACGTTAGATAACACATTGGATAAAACAAGGACTAAGCCTTCGTAAAGGAAGACTTCCAATAAATAAAAGTCTTGTGTGATTTGTGGTTTAGCTTTTAGATAACACATTAGATAAAACAAGGACCAAGACTTCATAAAGTGGTTTGCATGACAGAAACTAATATAAATATTTATAGGAAGAAATAAATTATTTACCTAAATTATTTTTTGGCAATTTTTCAAAGTTTTATCCTAATTCCTTCGACTAATTAAAGAAACCAATACATTCTCATATGTTTTCAAATTTTACTTAGGCAGTTAGCAGCAAACTTTCAAACCATAACTCGTCTGGCAGATGAATTAAATTCGATATTGTATTATGTAAGTAACTATGATAAAGTCAACAATCTTTATTATTAAGTGTTATAATATTTACATTTTATTTTTACTATATTTAGATGTTGGAGAAATAAGATTATTTGAATTAAACCACAAGGAGTTGGACTAGTGGAGCATGACGTGATTTGTATCTGAGAGGTCTGGACTTCAAATCCTTACTAGTTAGTCTTCTTCGGGTGAGGTAAATGTAATTACCTTTGTAAGTGCTTAAAGAGACTAGAGATCTTTCCTAGCTTGGACTGTCATTTCCTCATCCCTAATTTTTTTTGTAAAAAAAGATTTAATTATTTAAATTAGTTTAACATACATTTCTATAAATTAAGCAATTCATTTGTAGTAGCTCATGTCAACTACTTTTATTTATAGTCCTTGTGCACCACTACGACACTGACCAGTGACCACCACTCTGGGCATCTTCAACCACCACTACGACCACCTCTTTGACCACCATCAACCATCGACTACCACCAACAACCACTCTGGCCATCATGCTAACTGCCACTATGACCACCTCTGATCATTAACCTAACCACCACCAACTACTACTCTGACCATCGCCAACCACCATTTTGACCACCGTCAACCAACCTTTCAACCACCACTCCGCCACCGTCAACCACCAATTAGACCACAAAAACCACCACTATGACCACCTCTAATCATCAGTCTGCCACCAACAATTACCACTTTGACCACCACTTCAACCACTACCTACCACCACCGACCACCACTCTATGCCTCCGCCAACCACCACTTAATAAACATAAATTTATGATGAACATTTATTTTTATGTTTAAGTTTGAAAGTGATTTTGATTTTTAAAAATTTCTTAACTCAAAACTGAATTTGGTTTTGGTTTTTAAAATTTTTAAAATTCAAAACAAAATTTGTTTTGATTTTTGCAAATTTCAAAACAGAAAACAGAAAATCACCCCGAACGGGGCCTAAAATTTGGAGTGAGAGAGTGACATCTAGACTTGATGACATCGCCATCCAAAATAAGAAAATTCATCTTTTTTTATCACCAGAATTTAGTGTGATAGAATGACGTCCAAACTTGATGGCGTCCCTATCAAAAAAAGAAAAACATCAGGACTCAATAAAAGAATACCACCAAAATGGTATTTTACGACCAAAAGTTAAGTTTCGAAATAACATATACACATTTTCTTAATAAAGTTGAAGAATTTAGAGATGGTTTTGGAGCTCCCTTGGGTTGTTTTTCTATTAGGCTAGGTATTGCTCATTCTTTGATTGCGCAACTGGAAGACTTATCCTCTGAGGTACTGAGATTTATTTAAGGGGTTGACCTCTCCCAGCAGATATTTTTTCATATGCACTGGCCATGAATCAAACCCTTTCTTACAGCAGTCTACCAGTTGTGCTATACCATGTTAGTTCTTTCTTTCTTTGAAGTCCAAAGCATGGCCAATCTCTCACAAAGACCATTTCGTCACAAACCCAGAATCGCAAAAGGAACAAACTCAGGATCCCTCTTTATACACATCGTATATAAAAACTCGGTAGTCCATGTTTTTTTGACAATAAATATATAGTCTACTTTTTATTCTCCTGCCAATCCCTCTTTTATTTTCTTTTGCTTCTTTATTCTACTGTTTATTTATTTTCACACTTACGCTCTTTAGTATTTTTTTTAGAAACACGTTTTTCTTATATTCAAAATACATACTCAATTCATTTAAATAAATTTTTGTGCTAAAAACAGGGTGATTCTAGGCTGAAAGAGCAAATTGAATCTTTCACTGATGAAACACTAAAATTGGCCGTTGGATGTAGTATAAAAACTCACCAATGGTTGAGATTTAATATTGGTTGATTCAATCTTAACCATTCATAGAATTTTAAACAATATCCAATGGTCAATTTTAGTGTTTCACTGGTGAAAGATTTAATTTGCTATTTCACCCTAGAATCACCCCTAAAAACTCTCTCTCTTCAACACTCTCTTCATGATAAAATTAAGTTCATGTACGTTTTACTACTTTGGAAGTGATTTTTCGCTAGAGTTTTCAATAACTTATACATTTAATTTTGTCACTTGTGATTTTTGGCTTAATTTTAGAATTCCACAATAGATAAGTATGGCCAAGAATTCAAAAACCAAAAAGTCTTGCATTATTTGTGGTTTAGCTTTGGGATAATGCATTAATAAAACAAAGACCAAGACTTCATAACTTGTGGTAAAGCCGAGTAAACAAACACATGGTCAATCAGATTTTTCGTCATAGATTAGTTTTTGACAAAGCGGTAGATACTGTGCCCTACTAACACAGTAAAAAGTAGACCCACCTCTATTATGAATGAAGTGTTTTCATATTTACATATTACTTTCACTATATTTAAATGTTAGAGAAATATGATTATTTGAATTCATTTTACATGCTTCTCTATTAGTTAAGCAATTCATTTTAAATTAAAAATGATATAAAAATGAAAGATTGTTGAAATATAAGACTGGATTTAGTGCGCCTTATATTTTTTTTATTATATTTTTTGTCCTAAAAGTAAAAATATAATTTAAAAGCAATGCTCTGAAATAATATATGTTTTGAAATAATATACACAATTTCTTAATAAAGTTTTGATATTTTATGATCCATAATTATGTAAAATTGGAATGCATTAACCACTTGCACCACAAATTGGAATTTGACCTAAAGACTCTCAATTAATTGACTACATAATTATTAAATATTTAATTTTCAACCCGTCTTCGACCCTTGGCTTTAAATTCATGGGATCATATCCAAAGTTATTTTTGTTACAATTAAATCCTTTGTAAAGGACTAAGGTCTACTAAGTTAGAAATACTTTGCACAAGATTTCTCAATTAAGTTGGATTTATGCTTACATTGTGTTTTGGTATTTTAGTACAAGATTTCTTAATTAAATTAGATCTATGAACTATTATCGCCACACAACAGTAAAAAGACATCACCGTGCACTTTCATCGCCGCACAATCCCCAGCCTAATATTGCGGACAACCCTATCCCATTACCATCACAATGTAGCTATCCTACATTTTGAGAAGCTAAATATATATAATTTGAAGACTCTCGCTCCAAAACGCTTTTCATGATTGAATGAAATTCATGTGGGTTTTAACACTTTGAAAGAGACACACACTAATAATAGTTTGATTTTCAACAACTTACACATTTAGTCTTGTCACTTGTGATTTTTTGCATTGTCTTAGAATTCCCATTAGATAAAGTATCCACAGGGACTCTTAAGAGTCTTACATGATTTGTGGTTTAGCTTTGAGATAGATAAAATAAAGACCGAGACTTTATTAAAGAATCAGGCTTGTTGTCCAGTGGTAGACAAAGAATGAAAATTTAATACAGATATTTATAAGAACAAAAAAAATTATTTACCTAAATTATTTTTGGGAACTTTTCAAAGTTTTATTCAAATTTCTTCAACGAATTAAAAAACCCAGTACATATTCATTTATTTTCTATTTTTATTTAGGCAGTTAGCAACAAACTTTCAAATTACAATAAGTCTGCCACAAAATAAATTCGATATTTTATTATTTAAGTAACTATGATAAAGTTAACAATCTTTATTTACAGTAAAGTGTGATGTTATTTACTATATATTTTTACTATAATTAGATGTTAGAGAAATAAGATTATTTGAATTAGTTTTACATACATTTCTATTAATTAAGCAATTCATCTGGAGAAGTGCATGTCAACAATTTTACTTATAATGCTTGTGCACAACTGCAAATGGTATCGACCAAAAACTTAATTAAACAAAAGTCTCTCGTAATTTGTGGTTTAACTTGGAAATAACACATTAGATAAAACAAGGAACGAGACTTCATAAAAGAAGACTTGTGATCAAGTGATAGACAAGTACCGGTTTAGAGAATAGAAATTAAACATAAATATTTATAAGAACAAACAATTATTTACCTAAATTACTCTTTGAGAACTTTTCAAACTTTATTCAAATTCCGTCAACCATATAATTAAAGAAACCAATACATACATATATTTTATATTCTTATGTATTTATTGATTCTATATGTTATATGGTTTCACTACAACAGATTTGGGGATGGGCAGTGTTTTTTTTTAGCCATGGGTAGCGTTTCTGGGCGCTGCTAAATTTGGCGCTGGTGATTCCTCCCCAAAAATGGGCAGCGTTTGAGAAGCGCTGCTCATTAATAGCCATAGGCAGCGTTTGAAGGGAGAAGCGCTGCTCATTCACCTAGCGCGTTTAGAAATGGGCAGCGTTTGGTAAGGGGAAGCGCTGCCCATTTCTAAACGCGCAAGGTGAATGAGCAGCGCTTGGTGGGAGAAGCGCTGCCCATTCACCTAGCGCGTATAGCAATGGGCAGCGCTTGGTAAAGGAAAGCGCTGCCCATTGCTGGTGAATGAGCAGCGCTTCCCCCACCAAGCGCTGCTCATTCACCTAGCACATTTAGCAATGGGCAGCGCTTCCCTTTACCAAGCGCTGCCCATTGCTATACGCGCTAGGTGAATGGGCAGCGCTTCTCCCACCAAACGCTGCCCATTGTTTAATTTTTTTTTTCCTTTTTTTCTTGTTTTTTTGTACTTTCCTTTTTATATTTGATAATTTCCTGGTCATATACAGCCAATTAATACCAATCCAATCCATTATATACTAACAACATATATATATATATAAACTAGCTATATATCCCAATGCACCAATATGATCACAAACCAAAACAAACTAGCTAACAAGTTATTATATGTATCCAAAACTTAGCAACTTACAATATTAACAAATTAATATGTATCCAAATCAAACTCTCTACCAATATGTATCCAAAACTAGCCAGATACTTACAATATGTATCTAAATTAAAACAAGTTAGCAGCTAACATATGCATGAACTAATTCATATGCATGTATCCAAAACTAGCAAGCTACTTACAATATGTATCTAAATTAAAACAAGTTAGCAACTTACATATGCATGAACCAATTCATATGCATGTATCCAAATAAAACTCTAACAATTTACAAGATTACAATCTATCTAAAATCAAAAGAATTGCGAGACATAACGGCACCACTCTCCTCTAAGCTCATCAATCTGTGCAGTAGAGTATGTCTTCCACCGACAATCGGGAAAATACTGAAATTATATAATTAAATAAAATTAGAATTGAAATATATGGTTAAACCAAAATAAAAAAGAGTTCTGTAAAGATACCTGTCTGGGGATAACCATTTGATTGTGGGTAATAATTTCCTTCATAAATCTCATTACGTAATACCCACAATCATTGTTATTTGGTTGTTTCGGACACTACAAAACAAAAGATTAGTTAATTGTTAAATTTAATTTCATACATTTTTTTGACAACAATAATGTAAATAAATATATGAGAAGATTGATTACAAACTTACCACTATTGGCACCCATTTTGTCTGTGATTGTTCCAATCCCCAATATTCCTTCAAACAACTAAACACAATTGGATATAACTATATTATTAAAAATACATATAGTTAACAACTAAAACAAATAAATATGCAGAGTGATCGAAATACACACACCTATTAAATATGTCAACCAAGTCTGGGTGGGTGTTGAAATGACCATGCACAGAATCAATGTAGTACACCGTATCTGTCTTAGGATTTATTGCAAGCAAAATCCAATGATCCCTACAAAATAAAACTTTGAATAAGTAATTGACTAGTATTTAAAAAATGCATGTTATATAAGAATTAATAAATTAAATCTCTCACCCTACGAGACACGGTGCCAAAAACATGGTATCGACGCCTCTATGTTGAGCATCCGATAAGCGTCGAGTGATATAATTTGTAACATCTGTCTTGTTTTGTTCCACAAGGACGTTATAATTAGACAGATCCTCCCTGACATTACGGAGGTGTGTACTATCCGGACACAAGAACACATATCTCTGTGTCCGCTCCGAAGGGACCAAAATGTTATGATACAAGCACCTACAATTAGAGGTATATGTATATATAAATTAAATTAACAATATAATAAAATAAACTCAATGATGTTAAATAATAAATTACATACGTACCTGATATATGCTCTAATACAAACACTGGTTGCCCAATTCATCTGACATAAATCATTAATATCCTGTTTTGGGATTATCAATAGTTGATCGGGATTTCCAAAAATGTTGTCATCCATCTCCAATACAAGCGGGGTTTCATCATCCATCTTGAATTGTGCATGCATTTCGGTATACAAAATAATCCTAGAATCATCAATGGAAGAGGCGGAGGGCTGACACACTTTTGGAGAGGCGGGCTGAGTCACTTTTGGAGCAAGGGTGGACCGAGTCACTTTTCGAGGAGGGGCGGGCTGAGTCACTGTTGGAGGAGGAGAGGGCTGAGTCACTATTGGAGGAGGAGAGTGCCGAGTCACTTTTTGAGGGGCAGGCTGAGAAACTTGTGTTGAACGGCCGGACCGAGACACTTTCTTGCTAGTAGATATTGCCTTGCTAACACTTTTGCCCCTAGATTTTGCATTTTGGCGTACCTATATATAAATCAAATAATTTGTTAGCTAGCACACAATAAATGACAAAATAAAATAATTAGTTAGTTACAAATATATTGTCACTTACAACAATAAGGTGTGCTGGCCATGCCACAAATGTACCAACTGCATCTTGCACAGTTAGTAAATCTATACTGGGTATTGGAGCAGGCAAAATGCAGTCCCCCACAATTGCACAATCAACTCTGACTCTAACATGATTTGGAGGTATGGGTAAATTGTGCATCAAAGTTCCCAATTGGTCACATGTGAAGCCTATTGCAACCATTTGGTGTGAGTTTGAGATATACAATTCACACTCACACTCATTGTTGTCCTAAATCAATTATAAACAAAAATTAATAAATACATTGCGTAGAAGAAAGAGAGTTTAATAATTAATTTCTTATTTATCCTCAAAAAAAAAATTAATACCTTAGTTGACGCCATGGTGCAGCTATCTCGTGCGCTATCTGTGGCAGGGGATGGTACTGCAGGCGAAACCAACCCATAGTGCAATTTGATTTGACTAAGTTCAGACCTTAGACCTTCATACAATACCCGCAACTCTCTACTTTGTTTACAATCATGATGCTCCTCATAAGTTCTCTTCTTTGACCCAAGGTAGTTGGATGGATTAACGCCAAATCCACAACCCCTTGTACGACCTGGGTATTCTTCCTTTTCCAAGGCACGAGTCAGGATTTCCTTTTCAGAGCAATCAGTGATCTCCCCCTGTGACACAGACTCTGATATGGTTTCCTGATTCACAAACAAAAGTATAATAAATAAAATTATTATACATTTTAAATATCATAAAAGTTTCAAAACAATATTCGAATTTTGGAAATACTTACAATTCTGTCGGTCACCTCCTTAGTTTTGGGATCCACAACCTCTCCATCCTTTTGTCTGGCTGCTACCCACAAAAAATGTCGCTCAATGCTTTCTTTAGTAGGATCTTTCCCACTCTCCTCCAACTATATTTAAATTTACCAAATGTTAAGAAATTATAAATCAAAAGATTTATTAAACAAAGAGAAATCAAGCTTATTGTGTCTTACCAATCTCTCTTCAAAAACTTGATATCCACTAGCACCGCCTCTATAAGGGTACTCACAACCAGAAGCTCTCTCTCGATTCGCTTGGCATAGTTCCTATTTAGAGACATAAGTATACATTAATGTATAATATATAATTGTCAACTATATTTTAAGTTATAACTTAATAGATTATAGTACTAACCATGAAATCTTTATCTTCGGTGCGTCTCCTAACAAATGTAACCCAATCCTCCTCCGTAATAAATCCACTATATGGCGCTGGAGGCTTCCATCTGAGGTTTCCACTATTATCAAACAACCATTTTTTTTTTAAACTACCCCTGAAATTCCGATGTAGCTTTCCAGCTTCCTTCATACACCAGTCTTTTCGAGACTCATCCACATCAAAATATTTCTGCATACACATATTCAATAAAAATGATATAAATATATATAGTTACAAATTTATTAAATAAGATTACTAAAGAGATGTAAAATTATATACCTGTATTGTTAACCAAAACTCCTCTTTGTGGTTCCCCAAAACAGCACTTTTCTCACTCCAAGTACTGATTGTAATTGGTATCATTTGTTTTACCTTACTACCGAGGAAGGTAACCAAATCTGCGCGATTATCCCCAATTGGCTGGCCCTTAATATTCCACAACACCTACATTATGTCATTAGTAAATTAGTTAACAAACAATTAAAACTAAGTGTTGAATTAATAAATTAATTAGTAATTAGTAATTAGTAACTTACTGGTACTTTTCCTTTTCCTTTATTTACTCGATTGATGATATCTTTTTTGACCGTCATTCCACGAGGAGCCTGCCTTCTGATATACTTTTCAACCTCACACTGATGATCGCTGTCATGATCACTGTGATGATCACTATGATCCGCCATCTAACCTGCAATAAAACATAATCATTGTTATTGTTATATTTATCTATCCAAAATAAATAAATAGACAAGAAGATGAAAACTATGTAAAATAACTACTTGGAAATAGATAAAAAGCATATGATGTAAGTCTAAATTACCTTTTCCTTTTCTTGGATATAATTGTATTTGCAATTCGCGTCTTAGTATTTTTTTTTTGACGAATCGTAATCCCATCACTATGATCGTTTCTAACATACACAAAATCCTCTATAGGAGTACTTTCCCCTACAATTGGTAGTGACGTCCCAAAGAAAGGGTCGTCCTCAATACCATCATCATCGGTTGCTTGATCCTCAATGTCATTCACCAATTTTTTATTTGTCAATAAAACAATGGACCAATTTGTATCAACTGGATCAGTGACATAAAACACTTGTTGAGCTTGGGATGCCAAAATAAAAGGCTCATCTTTATATCCTAACTTATTGAAATTCACCCGCATGAACCCCGACTCATCAATCTGTAAACCACTATTATTGTCAACCCACTTACATTGGAACACAGGCTCCCGAAACATGTTGTAATCCAATTCCCATATGTGTTCAATGACCCCGAAGTATGACATATTCGCATATATGGGATTTCTGTCTTTGGCACTTGATGTATGCAAAGCTTGAGCTACAAGAGTCACCCCACTATTTTGCATTTTACTTTGATCATCATGGTTTTTTGTATAGAACGTGTACCCGTTCATTAGATAGCTGGTGTAAGAGAAAATTTGCATATTTGGGCCTTTTGCTAACCATCTCAATCTTTCTGAAATCGAGGAAGGATTCATAGCAAATTCGAAATCAATGTGCGCTTTTAGCCACACTATGAAACTCCGATTATGTTCTTTTGTTAACCAAACTTGAGTCTTATATGGGTGATCACTCTTAAGTATGTCCATGTGCTTGGAAACATATGAATCAACCTCAGTATCATTGTGCAAAACATATAAGTGTGCTTCATCTAGTTCTTTCCTTGATACCATCACTATTTTTGTTCCTGACATCCCTTTACTAATGCTTCCTAAGTGACGAGACCTTGGCAGTCCCACAGAATATTCAAGACTAGATAGATAGCCGGTACAGAACTCAATAGCTTCTTCAACTATGTAGCGCTCAACAATACAACCCTCGGGTCGTGATCGGTTTTTCACATAACCTTTTAATATCTTCATGTAACGCTCAAACGGATACATCCATCTCATGTAACATGGGCCACACAATTGTGTCTCCCTAATCAGATGAACTATTAGATGAATCATTATGTCAAAAAACGAAGGTGGGAAATACATCTCAAGCTCACACAAAGTGACAGTAATTTCTCTTTGCAATGATGGCAACTTTCCAGGGTCAATCACTCTACTACAAATCGCCTTAAAGAAGAAACTAAGTTTGGTTAGGGTCTTGCGTACTTTCTTAGGCAAAATGGAACGTATACCAATGGGTAGCAAATTTTCCATTAGTACATGGCAATCATGAGACTTTAAAGACTTTAACTTGAGGTCTTTCATCGATACAAGGTTCATAACATTTGAAGAGTAACCCTCTGGAACTTTAACTCCATGAAGAAACTTACAAAACACGGTCTTCTCCTTTTTAGATAAAGTATGAGCTGCCGGAGGTAGATATGTACGTGTACCCTTCTTTAACGGACCCAATTCTGGTCTCAACCCCATACTAAGCAAGTCCAACCTCGAGTTGATGGTATCTTTAGTCTTTCCTGGCATATTGAGCAAGGTACCGATGACACTTTCAAAGACATTTTTTTCAACATGCATCACATCAATGAAGTGCCTTACATATAATGACTTCCAGTATGGCAACTCAAAGAAAATAGACTTTTTCTTCCACCCCCGTTTGGCAAGCTCTCCTGCAAAAGGCTTCCCAAATTTAATGTTCAAACCTCTCACCTTTTCAAATAGTTGTTCACCCGTCAAAGCCATGGGAGCTTTACGGGTTTCGATATTCCCATTGAATGCCTTTTTCAACAATCGATACGAATGAGTAGATGGCAAAAACCTACGATGACCACAGTAGATATTCTTCCTACCATGTTCCAACCACATCCAATCAGTGTTATCTTCACATATAGGGCACGCACACTGACCTTTGTTACTGTACCCAGATAGATTGCCGTATGCTGGAAAGTCATTAATTGTGCCAAAAATCATAGCCCTCAGGGTGAAAGTTTCTTCTCTGAACCCATCATACACCTCTACTCCAGTCTCCCACATTAGCTTCAAGTCTTCAATTAACGGAGCCAAGTATACATCAATATCATTTCCCGGTTGCTTGGGCCCAGAAATTAACAAAGACAACATCATATATTTGCGTTTCATGCAAAGCCATGGAGGTAAGTTATAGATCGCCAAAATCACGGGCCATGTACTGTGGGAGCTACTCTGAATGCCGTGCGGATTAAATCCATCAGCAGACAATGCAAGTCGTAGGTTTCTTGGATCCAACCCGAAATCAGGATAATCAATATCAATTTTCTTCCATTGCGGAGAATCTGCCGGGTGTCGTAGCATGCCATCTTTAATCCTTTCATCATCATGCCATGTCAAGTGTTTTGCATCTTCTGAACTATGGTACATGCGCCTAAATCGAGGAATTATGGGAAAATACCACAACACCTTTTCTGGAGCAGATTCTTTCTTTTTATATCGCGATGCATTACATTTAGGACACGACTTTAACGAGGCATGTTCATTCCGAAATAAAATGCAATCATTGGGACAAGCATGTATCTTCTCATAGTTCAACCCAATGGACCCTAACATTCGTTTTGCATCATAGGTCCGAGAAGGGAGCACATTATCCTTCGGCAACATTTCTTTCAACAGTGCGAGTAATTCCGTAAAGCTCTTATCCGTCCATCCGTGGCAAGTTTTCAAGTTATACAACTTTATCACAGCCAATAGTTTTGTGAATTCAGTACAACCTGAATACAACGGTGTCTCCGCATCCGTTATCAATTTCTCAAACATTTGAGGACAATCATTAAGATCGTCTTCAACAGCCTTTGCCATCTCTTCAAATTCGCCCCCTTCAAATGTAGGTCTTTCGGTGTCAACCGGTGCACATCTCTCAGTACTATTACCCATATTTGAAGATTCACTTCTTTCCTCACCATGCATTGTCCAACAAGTGTAACTTTGATCTATTCCGTAACCCTTTAAATTTCCTGCCAACTCCTCTGCATTAACTGATTTTACATAACAACAACTCAAACAAGGACACTTCATGTTACTAGAAGTCCCTAAACGTTCAACAGCACACTTCACAAAATAATCCACTCCAGCAGCATATTCCTTGGACAGACCATTGGCAGACATCCACTCTCTATCCATAATTTCTCAGTATTTATTTATAATAAAATCCTGATAAGAGAACTTAAAAACCTATTATAGGTGACAAACAACAAACAATTCGCATATTTAGGCATATTTGATTTTACTTTGCTAGTTTCATTCACCACACATATACAAGTCCACATAACTTATATTCTTGTTCAAGTATAAATCATCATGGTTCAATCAAAACAGTTATTAGCAATTGATTTTTAGAATCATTGTTGTTGCCAAGACTAAGTTAGGTATCAATCTTTCATTTCAAGCACAACTAAAAGAAAAGGAACACATAAAATAAATAAGAGAGGCAATTTCAGTTTTAAATAAATAAATAGTCACTCTAGTTTTAAACAACAAAAGTACCTGAACAAGTGGAAGCAACAATGAACTCCAACCTAGGCGAACCACGCACCAGCAAATGAACCGAACTCTCGAACAGCGAATGCAAAGCTCCAACAAAACGAACTCGCAAAACCTAACAACAATTCACATATTCAGCAACAATCCTCAATTTCTCATGTTTAGAAATACATCACAAGTATCCCTTAACCTAGAACAACATTCAATTAACATGCATTTCACTAAATATCTCAAATTTATAAATACAACACAAGAATACCTTAACCTAGAGCAACATTAAATTAACAAGCATTTCATTTGGACATTTCAACAAACACTACACCTACATTTCCCCTCAAGTTTAGAAACACTTCACCCTTTCAAAGAACCAATCAACAAGCATCAAGTTTGAATCATCTAACTTAAGGTTTCAATGCCATTAAAATAACTAGAACAACAAGCAATCCTAAATATCTCAAATTTATAAAATCCCTTAACCTAGAGCAACATTAAACTAAAAAGCATTTCATTTGGACATTTCAACAAACACTACACCTACATTTTCCCTCATATTTAGAAACACCATTTCAAAGAACCAATTATCAAGCATTAAATTTCAATCATCTAACCTAAGTTACCAATGCCATTAAAATAATTAGAACAACATGTAATAATACTAACCTTAGTGAAAGAGAAACGAAAATGGGGAAGAAATGAGCTTCCAAGTACGAACCGAAATCCTTTGCAAAAATGGAGAAGTATGGAAGAGAAACGAAAATGGGAAGAAATGAGCTTTGGAGAAACGAAAATGAGAGCAGCCACGAGGGAGGGTGAGAACGAAAATGAGTGTGAGAACGAAAATGAGAGTGAGCACGAAAATGAGGGTGAGAACAAAAATGGTGAGCTAGAGTGTGAGAGTGAGCGCGAGAGAGAAGAGAGCAAGAGACTGTGCGTGATACCCGTTGAGAAGAGAGGAAAATAACGAAATAAAAAAAAGAGCAATGGGCAGCGTTTTAGCAAGAAGCGCTACCCATTGCCTAGCGCTTTTTAACAATAGCCAGCGCTTCCAATACAGGCGCTGCCTATTGGCCTTGCGCGTTTAAGCAATAGCCAGCGCTTCATATAAGCGCTACCTTTGGCCTTGCGCTTTTTTGCAATAGCCAGCGCTTCCAATACAGGCGCTACCTATTGGCCTTGCGCGTTTAAGCAATAGCCAGCGCTTCAGTATAAGCGCTACCTTTGGCCTTGCGCTTTTTTGCAATAGCCAGCGCTTCCAAATATAGGCGCTACCTATTGGCTTGCGCTTTTAAGCAATACCCAGCGCTTTCAATATAAACGCTGCCTATCCCTTTGACCGTTTCCCCTTACCTAGCGCTTTTTAATAAACGCTGCTTAAGGTAGCGCCTATTTTTCCTAATTCTGGCGTAGTGTTTTTTTTTTACTGTATTCTTTACTTTTATAAACTTTATTTATTTGTTGTGGTGCCTTTTATTTTTATTTTTGCAATTAAATTCCTACGTCAGTTATTTTTCAATGAACATTATTTTTTAGGAATTTAATTAATATTATCTTAGATTATAAGATCGTTGTGGTGCATTACATTATTGCATTGGCTTTGTTTTGTCCTTTTCCTTTCATGTAACCTCTATCGTAGAGACCACGCTTGTATAGGAAAGTGACACCACCACGATAGTTTTTCCTTATATTAGAAAATACTTAATTTAGAGCATGTTTGAAGTCGCTTTTAAAAACAGTTTCTAATTTTCTAAAACTTTAAATGAATAAGTTTGTTCTTTGTTAAATTTTAAACATTAGAAAACAGTTTTTAAAATTACATATTTTATCTTATATATAAATTTGCTCCCTTTCTCGTTTTCCAAGTGGTTGGCTTATATCCACCTCCTCATCTTAATAACTTGTAATGGTCTTAGAAATCGACATTAGATAATATATTTGATAAAACAAGGACCAAGACTTAATAAAGGAAGACTTACAATAAATAAAAGTCTCGTGTGATTTGTGGTTTAGCTTTTAAATAACACACATTAGAAAAACAAGGACCAAGACTTCATAAAGTGGTTTGCATATGATAAAAACTAATATAAATATTTATAAGAAGAACTAAATTATTTACCTAAATTATTTTTTGGGAACTTTTCAAGGTTTTATCCTAACTCCTTCGACTAATTAAAGAAGCCAATATACTTTCATATGTTTTCAATTTTTATTAGGCAGTTAGCAGCAAACTTTCAAACCATAACTAGTCTGGCAGATGAATTAAATTCGATATTGTATTATTAAGTGTGATAATATTTACATTTTATTTTTACTATATTTAGATGTTAGAGAAATAAGATTATTTGAATTAAACCTCAAGGAGTTGGACTAGTGGAGCATGACGATTTGTATCCGAGAGGTCTGGACCTCAAATCCTTACTAGTTAGTCTTCTTCGAGTGAGGTAAATGTAATTACCTTTGAAAGAGCTTAAAGAGACTAGAGGTCTTTTCTAGCTTGGACTGTCATTTCCTCACCCTTAATTTTTTTTTGTAAAAAAAGATTTAATTACTTAAATTAGTTTAACATACATTTCTATTAATTAAGTAATTCATTTGTAGTAGCTCATGTCAACTATTTTTATTTATAGTCCTTGTGCACAACTACAACACTGACCACCACTCTGGGCATCTTCAACCACCACTTCGACCACCTTTTTGACCACCTTCAACCATCGACCACCACCAATCACCACTCTGGCCGTCATTCAAATTGCCACTATGACCACCTCTAATCATTAACCTAACCACCACCAACTACTACTCTGACCACAGCCAACCGCCGTCGCCTACCACCAACCTCCACTTTGACCACCGTCAACCAACCTTTCAACCACCACTCCGCCATCGTCAACCACCATTATGACCACCTCTAATCATTAATCTGCCACCATCAATTACCACTTTGACCACCACTAACCACCACTCTATGCCTCCGCCAACTACCACTTAATAAACATAACTTTATGATGAACATTTATTTTTCTATTTAAGTTTGAAAGTGATTTTGATTTTTAAAAATTTCTTAACTCAAAACTGAATTTGGTTTTGGATTTTGAAATTTTTAATATTTAAAACAAAATTGGTTTTGATTTTTACAAATTTCAAAACAGAAAACACAAAATCAGCCTGAAAAGGGCCTAAAATTTGGAGTGAGAGAGTGACATCTAGACTTGATGACGTCGCAATCCAAAATAAGAAAATTCATCTGTTTTTTATCACCAGAATTTAGTGTGAGAGAATGACGTCCAAACTTGATGGCATGCCTGTCAAAAAAAGAAAAACATCCGGACTCAATAAAAGAATACCACCAAAATGGTATTTTACGACCAAAAGATAAGCCTTTTTAAAACTTATTATTTGCAAGGTTGATTTTAAAACTTTTTATTTTACAGGGGGGTAAATGGAAAATTGGGATATTTGCAAGGGGGGATCAAATATTTAAGCCTTTTTTTTTATCACTTTTAGAGTGAGAGGGTGATAGCGAGACTTCATGACGTCCAGTTTCTTAATAAAGTTGAAGAATTTAACTGTTTATATACGAAACACAAATATATAGGTAGACTCAACTTTCTTTTGTAAACTGGATATTTTCTGCGTGCTATTGCATATACTTATCCCTCGAATCGGATAGGACCACAAATGGCGGCAAAGGTATCCCAAAAATGTAGATAGATTCAAATTTAAAAGATGTAACACTCTTATGTAAAGAAGCATAACCACTCAAATATATAAACAACAAAATAGTTACATAATTAACCACAAAGTATCCAATAAGCCAGGGGTGTGGTTGAGCGGTTGGATTTCATCCTCCCTTAATCACGTGTCGAGGGTTCGATCCACGCCTTGGATATGGAGCAGCTTTAAATCTCTGGGCCAGCTGTCCCACCCTTCGAGGTGCCTCCAATCCAACGAGAGGATTAGTCACTGCATTCGACGGTAGATACCCTAGTCTCGACAAAAAAAAACCATAAGTATCCAAAAGTAAAATGCAAAGACATAAATGTCATAAAGTATCTTTAGGGCTTTCTATTTGAGAGCTTCCACATTAGATAAAGTATCGACCAAGACTTTTAAAAGTCCCGCGTGATTTGTGGTTTAGCTTTGAGATGACACATTAGATAAAACAAGGACGAAGACTCTATAGAGTAAGACTTGTGGTCCGGTGATTGACAACTAGTTGAGAATGAAAATTTAATATAAATATTTATAAGAACAAAAAATTTATTTACCCAAATTGTTTTTGGGAATTTTTCAAAGTTTATTCAAATTCTGTTAACTAATTAAAGACACCAACGCACACTTTTCATAGCAACAAACTTTCAAACCCCAACTAGTCTGGCACGCGAATTAAATATAATGGAAGTAATTCTTTATTATCAATGAAGTGTGATAAAACTTTTATTTTTAGTGTATTTAGATGTTTGTCTATTAATGAACTAGTATTACGTACATATTTGTCTATTAATTTTTTTTAACTAGGTATCCTCTGAATAGAGACACCAGAGATTAATCTCTTGAGCCGGGTGGAACCACAACGGGTGGCAAAGCTCTTCCACAAGAGTTTTAACTCTACTGCATTCCGAAGACTGGATTTAAACCCAATATCTCATTGGTTAAGCATGCATGGCAACGTCACTCGAACCCGTGGGTACTTATGCGACCCCGCCTCGAGTTTGACGGGGAAAACCTGCTCTGACCAGGGACGGAATGGGGTTTGGAGTGTTGATACCCACTCTGTTCCCTCCCCAAACCCGCTTGACAAAACATAAATTGGTTATTTTATTTTATTTTATGCATATTTACTTTTTTTTTCCGACCAAATTTATGCATATTTACTTGTTCATTTTGTTTCATCAGTTTTATTTATTTTTAATTTTAATCTATTTCCCAAAGAAAAGTTTATTTTAATACTTTTAACTTTATTTTATCATTGTATAATAATTATTGTTGTTGTTATTATTATTTTATTTTGTTAATTATTATAAATACATTTTTGTATTTTTCCTATAAATTTCTGACGGAAACGGGTAACTGCAAGGAACTCGTCCCCGTTTGGGACGGAGATGGGGCATGCAAAACCGACGCCGATAGAGATAGGGGTGGGGTCGAGGATGCAAAACTCGCCCCCGCCCCGCCCTGTTGCCATGTTAACTTAAGCTGGAAGTGAACCCAACCATTTCATCCAGTTAAGCACTTCATTTAGAGAAGTCCATGTCAACTATTTTTATTTATAAATAGGTCTCACGAACGACTTAGATCACCATCGCAGAAACCCTAATAGCCGCTGCAGAAACCCTTTGCTTTTTCCTAATCGCAGTAAAACTTAATTGCAGCATTTTTCAGTATTAGCGAGCATGAAATTTGATCCTAAACACTAGATAGATATAAACTCACAAGTATCTAGGTTAATCGCACTAAAACTTAATTGTAGCATCTAGGTTAGAATATTCCTAGTATCTAACATTGAGTGTCTAATCATTGAGTGGCTAGAAATAAACCTACTAGGTAAATACTAGATGTACCACCACCATGGTATTTTAAGGAACAACCTCTAGATACCAAGTTGAAATTAGAGAGAAAAAAATAAAAAATTTGAATATTATTGATAACCCAAGAAATGTTAACCTTGAAAATTGATCCTAAAAAATAAATCAAGATATATTTTAACATAATATAAAGATATGATAAGATATTATTTTATACTTTAACGAGAACAAGTAAATCACTTAAATTAATTTTGTGACTTTTTCAAAGTTTTGTTCAAATTCCTTCAATTAATAAAAGAAATACATAGATTCATACGCTCTCTAAAATGACAAGGGGGATATAGATACATGATGTAAAAGATACAAGAAAAAGTAGAAGGGAAAATACAGTAACTTCCTCAATAATGACATTTAATTCTGCAAAATGACAAGGGGAGTATACATATTAATGTACAAGATACAAACACAAATACAAGTAAAAAATATAGCAACTCCTTTCCTCTATAATGTTGATGAGTTTCTAACTAAAAAATGTTTCCTACATTTTGGACCTAGAAGGTATGAGGAACCAAAAAAAAGCACTTACTAATTATCCAATACACTGTACGTATAGTTTGATAACTTCATATTATTGCAAGTCAAGCTAGTAAAGCAATTGAAAGGGGTGTATGAAAAAAGTCCTCCTAAATACAACTGAAAATATACATTAACTGATGAGCTATGATGTTTCCTTTTCTTCACAAAAGCTAGAAGAGGCTTGCTAATTCCAATTTACAGACTACAGAAACTATATAGATAATTTCTTAAACTGCATCAGCATACTTGATATTAGCTCGATGCAAAATCCGACCAGAGTCCAAAGCTTTACCTTTCCCTTTTTCTATACAAGAAAGCAAAATTTGTAACAAGTTGGCTGCATCTTCCTCACATGTTAGTTCCAAGTTAGTTTGAGGAAGTGGAAGATGGGTTGGACAATGGTTCCACCGCACAGCTTTGATTTTGCTGCTACTACCTTTCTTGGGAGAATGCTGATTCTGTTGCCTAAAATAGGAGTCTGGTCTACTACTAACAATGTGTACAACTGCTTCAGCACAGTCAGCATGTATTATACTCTCCAATCCAATCTCCAATTCAATTATCCATTCCATATCACCAGGGATGCCACAAAAGTCAGGCTTGCCCAACTTTATCAAACTTGGACTAAAAACAATCATTACAAATCTTTCTGTTATGACAACAAACTTACCAACTTCTTTAAGGGCTTTGCAAGCAACTAACTTCTCATCTTTGAACTTTAAGCCATCATCAGCCTCTATTAAGACTGATGCTCCAACTGCTTCCTCCCATGAATAGGATCTCAAAGGAAATTCATGGGACAGGGGTCTTGGAAGTCGGACCCTAAATCGCCGTGATCTTAATTGATTGGGTTTGCTGCGGTTTCTAATACTGAGTGCAGTTTTCCCAGTAACTTCTAGTATACTTGCAGCAGGTTTTGCCACAAGTCCTGTAATCCCTAAAGCAACTCCTGCATTCAAGAAATACAAAATAGAAAGGCAATCACTAAACTAGTAAAAAAAGCCTCTAAATTCGTAAAGTTGCTTCAAATTTACAAGAAAGCGATCAAAATAGTTCATTCGCATTGTTTCACCTGAGAGGACACCAGGAAGACCATGCCTCTCAGCTCCTCTTATAGGTGACTGAAGAAGACCAGTGAGTCCCTGTAAACAACATAGGTGAGTGCAACTCAATATACATAGGAAACATTCACGTGAAGATGATAACGAAAGCAATAAAAGAAAGAACAAGACATGTAAAGTGGGAATAGATTCACTAGTAGAGATGCCGAAAACAAAAATCAACCAAAACTGCACAGATCAAGATTCTACGTATTGGCTGGTCTAGTATTGAACTTAATTTCTTATATTAAGTTCAGCTGTCACTATATGTAATCAAATAAATGGTATGCAATACTCTTTCACGGGTACACAGCATGTGATGGTCAAACACATGAAGTGCAGTTTGTAGAGTTCATTGAAATTGACTTGGAAAGGAGATGGGAAAACAATGTTTCCAATCCCGGATGGCTAACTTCAAACATTCACATACCTCCAAGACTTCATTAATGACACCTTTACTATCAGAAGCTACAGTTGCCTGCTGTTTTTCCATCATTGAAACTCTTTGGTCATCATATGTAAAAGCAACAATACCCTAGAAAAATAAAATTATGTTAGTGATTACAAACAAAGCAAGTTTATAAATCGAGCTACAATTGTATCGAAGCAAGAAACACCTTGCGTGCAGCTTTACTGAATTGAGAAGTTGCATCACTGACAGCATACAGTGTGTTACTTAAAAGACTAGTGGTGCCTTGAGCCATTCCCCTAATAAGTCCAGTAGGGCTCTGCAAATTAAATAAATAATGCTTAATTAATTTGTTTCACATTGAGAACAAAAATAAATAAAGAAGAAAACGGCAACATAGTTAGGCTTTTACCTGCATAATGCTCTTAGCAGAATCTCTTGGATGGATTCCCAACTAGCCATGTGATGTGCAATCGTTAAATCCTTTAGACAAATATGTGCTTCCTCAACATCAGCAAGAGCCATAAGACCTCTCTGTAATCATTTATAATCAGTGGGTAAAAAATAAACCACTTTATAAGTGAGTTGATTCTGCATTCATGTATTTCAGAAACTTCTAAAGCTTTTAAAATTGATAATAGTTGAACAGCATGAAATGCATGTATAGAATTGGACACCGAACTGCCTCTACCTACTTGGTTATGTCAATGACATCGCTATCATAAGTAATGATGAGGCTGACATCTATTGACTTAAACAACAAATGTCCATACTGTTCCAAGTTAAAGATTTGGGTCCCTTGAAATATTTTGTCGATTGAAGTGCAGCTATTGTTCGGCAAAAATATGCTTGTGATATACTTAATGAGGCTGGTATGTTTGATTGTTGACCATGTGTTACTCCATGGATTATCTTAGCTTGATCTTGTGTTTTTTGTTGGTTTATTTACAATTTGGTTGTGGCTATTTTCGTGCTTGAACTGTGAAGAATTTGTTGCAGAAAAATTATTTCCTCTCAAGACCAAATTTGCTGAGGGAGTGTCTCTTGGCTAAGCAAACTCACAGTGGTTGAATGCGAGATCATTGAATGCAACAACAACTGATGTGAATGGGGATTAAGATATTTGATGAAATTCCTCAATAAGGATGAAATCAATGGTCTGTGTTTGTGAATCTAAAATGTTGGACATGAGGTGTTTATTTGATGAGGTATATATTGGTACTTGAATACAATTTTGCATGTTCTTTGGTTGAACTTCAAAAACTTTTTATATCCATGTATTGGATTGGATGAGTTGCTTGCTACTAACCTTAGTGCTATTGGGTTTTTTGGTTAAAATAATAAATAAAGCAGGTATATAACTTGGCATGGCATGATATATTTTTTTGGGCAATCTATCTCAGTAAAAACAGATTACAAATATAATAAGCTAAGCTATGTAGTGTAAGGGATGGAGGCACCAAGTTGCAAAGGTACTGATATACTTTTGTACTAACATAACATAAATAGAGTGGTTACTTACTGTCATGTGTCTTGGATGTGAACACTAACTAGTTATTGATCATGTAATTGTTTCAAATTTTGCAATCAATCAACATCTTTGAAGAAAATAAACTTCGCTCTGTTCTATATCTGTTGATTTGATAAACAAATTTGTGATTATTGATAGCAGATCATAAATCTTGTGAAAATGTTTAAATGCTAACCTCAGGGTTTTGTGTACAGAAAATGTTAAAAACGTTATAATGGATATGGACCAGTTGAGGTAAGTTGGTTTTTGTGTAATGTAAATTATGCAGAAAACGGAGCTTTGAAAAAACTTGTGTATAGAGATGCAATTGCAGGCAATAGAAGGGATAGAAAATATGTTGTTCAACCAAGGAGCCTATATGCAACTGGTGTGCACATGTCAGAGAAGTTAACTGGAAAAACAACTCATAAACTGAAGGTAAGATCAAATGCTTCCACTACCATGGAACCATAGCCTATATGCAACTTGTATGCTAGCTTCAATTCATATTATTTCTTCCTCTCACTCAATTCATGATCCAAGTTTTTAATATCAGTGAAACTGGATTTTGATTTTGATTTTGATATTGATTTTGATTTTGACGTTTCTTGACGAGCGGAGGATTGATCCTATGGACATGCAAAGAGTTGGGGAACGCTCTGAAGGGATCATCAAAGAAAACACTTCTCCTAGTGTATTATTATTAATCAAGTGCAATTCTTTAGTTTTGTGTTGTGTGATCTAAACTCTAATCCTGCTTAGGTTTTGTCGCTTGAGCTGGGAAGAGCACCTTAATGAATAACCTTTTCCACATAAGTTTCAGGGAGATGGATGCTTTCAGGGAGATGAGATGGTCGCTTGTTCAGCCTATCATGTAGCAAGTTCTTCGAAGTAATCTACACATTTTGATCAATCCCTTGAAGGAGGTGATTAATTTCTTCTCTACTTGCTATGGTATGACTGAAAATTAGTTTTTGATAACTGCTGTGAAAGTGTGAGGAGTAGCAATTTGGACAAATTATGTTTGGAATTTGATCTTTGCAAAAAATAGCTGGATATTTAAGTTTGCAATGTTAGATGACAATTTGGTTGTACTTCAGAGTTTAACTTTATGCCTGTTTTTTCTGCAGACATATATCTTTTCAATCTTGCAGACATATATTTTGACTTGTTCTTGTTCAAATAGTTGGTCATGATAACTCTTGTGGATTTCAGGAACTCTTGCTCTTACTTCAAGGGAATTTGTTGAGGAGGATTTTGTTAAGGTAGCAGATTTTTTTGATGCAGCTGTAAACTATTCAAATCTGATTGTTTGTTACTCTAATTGTAAGTTAATGATAGTCTAAATCATGCTTAAGGGTGTACCAATTTGGATATCAACTTATTTTGATTGTATTTTCTGTTTTTCTCTACAGTATTGAAACTTTACTGTTTTTTTGGTAGTATATTGAAACTTTACTTAATATACATCGATTGGTAAATGTGGAAGAATGTGAAACTTTACTTAATATACATCTATTGGTGATGTTGTCACCAAAAAAAATCTATTGGTGATGTATAGTAGCTTCTTACTACTTCTTGCATGTATTCTACATTGGCTTTTTTATCAATCTGATATCATTTAACTCCATTTGACCTTGCTGATGATTGTTGCTAATGGACATTATGGAACTCATTTTGAAATTGACTTGTTCATGGTGATAAATGGTGTGCAAAGGTGAACTGATTTTCATGGTTTAGGCCTCTGATCTTGATACTGTAATTGAACTGTGCTAGTTTTCATGGTTTCCTCTTCTCGTTGCAAAGGTGTACTGATTTTTGTTTTCTTATACAGGATCTAAAGAAACGCACTACTTTTGCTCAGGATCCAAAGAAACTGATTTTTTATATATGATAAAATTTGCATATCCTCAAATGCAGTCATTTTAGGTGAACTGAAATTCATTTGATTTTATTTGATTACATTATCTTTTAATATTTCTAGGTTTGATTATATTATTCTGCATAATCATATACAGCCTTGGTGGTCACTCTTTGGTGCAGGTGAGTGATGTTGAAGTTAAACGTGCCATTGGTTTCTGTTGCTGTGAATTTGAAAGTTATGGTATCATGCATCTATATGGAACTATATCTTTTTTTTATCAAACATGAACTATAGAAAAAGGCATATATTTTTAGATTGGCATAAGTTTCTGTTTTCATTCTATTACATATTACATATAAAAATCAACTTTATTCTTGAACCAAAAAAAAATCAGCTTTATTCTACAAATTATGTGAAGATGGGTTTTTTTTTTTATGGTTCAGATTATTTGGTTACTTATAGAGGACCCACTATGGTCACTAATACCCTTTATGCTGCTGCTCTTTTCTTTAAGGAAGCTGCTCATTGGGATTGCTTCATCAATCTTAGTGCTTTGGATTATCCATTGATCACCGATGATGGTAATCACTTCATTCCTTATTTACTCCTTATGTCTGTGTCATGACGAGTAAATCAATGCAGTATTTTTGTTGCTTAGCGTCTGTTTTGTGGAAAATCATTTAATTTGTTATCTTTGAAACAATGATGGATGGACATTTATTTTATTGTCTTAGGCTGTTTCCAATCGTCAAGTTAGTGTTTAGGGATTTATTTTATCACCATTGTCTTAGGCATTTATTTTATCACCGTGTACATTTTCTAATCTTCTTATCTTTCAATAATTTGTCTTTTGTAATATATCCGCTCTCTTGATTCGTAGGAAATGGCGAAAATTCTAGTAGTGAAGGCTAGAGAAAGGGGAGTTGTTGGACTTGTTACGTGAAAATCTTAGAAACGATACCTTAAGAAGGCCTTCTATGGATCAAGATGACCAACTTGCATGAATATATCAATCTGCTGTGTATTATACTAAGGACACAGTAATTTCTTTTTCTTTTTTGTCTTATATTTGCATGAATATAAAAGTTGTATTAGATTTTAAAATGAATGTTGCTGACATTGGACAAAAATGTAATGAATGGTTGTATAATTGTACAGAATTGGCTTTGTGTCTACTATGCATTTAGGGCATATTATAATGAGCATTTTAGAAAGTTAATACATATTGTCATATTCCATATAATAATAGTAATAGTTATAATACCAGTCACTAAATTTGCTGCCAATTTGATATAAAATTTTTTTGTGGTTTCTTGCGGAATTTCCTGCAGATATTTCCTTTCCTGTGTAATTTCGTGCGGAAAGTTTGAATTTCCTGCGGAATTTCCTGCGGGATTCCTGCGGAACTTCCTACGGATGTTTCCTGCGGAATTTGCTGCGAACATCCTGCGGAGTTTCCTGAGGAATTTCCTGCGGAAATTTCCTGCCGATTTAAAAATCCGCAGGAAACAAATATCCACAAACAAAATAACTGGGAACCTTAATCCGCTGGAAATTCCGCAGGAAACCCGTTTCTTGCGAATGTTTAGTGTGTTTAGTGAAAATCCGCAGGAAATGACGAAAATTCTAGTAGTGAGTGGTCTTGGAAGTCAGTCCCTAAAGCGCTGTGATCTTAATTGATTGGGTTTGCTGCGGTTTCTAATACTGAGTGCAGTTTTCCCAGTAACTTCTAGTATACTTGCCGCAGGTTTTGCCACAAGTCCTGTAATTCCTAAAGCAACTCCTACATTCAAGAAATACAAAATAGAAAGGCAATCACTAAACTAGTAAAAAAAGTCTCTAAATTCTTAAAGTTGCTTCAAATTTATAAGAAAGCGATCAAAACAGTTCATTCGCATTGTTTCACCTGAGAGGACACCAAGAAGACCATGCCTCTCAGCTCCTCTTATAGGTGACTGAAGAAGACCAGTGAGTCCCTGTAAACAACATAGGTGAGTGCAACTCAATATACATAGGAAACATTCACATGAAGATGATAACGAAAGCAATAAAAGAAAGAACAAGACATGTAAAGTGGGAATAGATTCACTAGTAGAGATGCCAAAAACAAAAATCAACCAAAACTGCACAGATCAAGATTCTAGGTATTGGCTGGTCTAGTATTGAACTAAATTTCTTATATCAAGTTCAGCTGTCACTATATGTAATCAAATAAATGGTATGCAATACTCTTTCACGGGTACACAGCATGTGATGGTCAAACACATGAAGTGCAGTTTGTAAGAGTTCATTGAAATTGACTTGGAATGGAGATGGGAAAACAATGTTTCCAATCCCGGATGGCTAACTTCATTAATGACATTCGCACGATCCGTGTGCCCTAGGCGCACGACCCATGCGTGCTGCAAATTTTTAACAGGCATTGTGCAGAACCATGCGCACGGTCCATGCCACAGGGGCGCAGGGTCCGTGCGCTTTCATCAGCACACAGAATTTCGTTTCGTTTTCCCGTTTCGCTTCTCCTTTCGCGTCCAATCCGTAACCCAATCAACTTTCAACTTAAAAACAGTTTTATCACATATAATACCAGTCCAATCCATGTCAATTATTAAACAACACGCCAAGTAATTTCATTCATTCCGAACACAACTTCGTAGTTTTGAGAAATAACGGTTTTTGACTCAAAAATTTACGAAACACACAAAATCACACAATCAGTCACAATACTCAAACAATTCAGAAACAACATAAAAACCTAGACGTGAGTAGAACTCACCAATCGTGATGAAGATCACGAAAACCGACACAAAGCAACTGACAAAATAACACTTGAACGATCTCCATAACAGTTGCCTACGCTCCCACGAATTGCGAAACACCCCAAATTCGAATTCCGCTTCCACAATCTCTGAACCTCAACTCAAATGCACCCCAAATTACAATGTAGTTTCTGGGATTTGCTAGAATCTACTCACAAGTGCCCCACTACAACATGCAAGAGTCAAAACTTCATTTTTGGCCAAGATTGAGCTTGAGTTTCGAAAATGGTAAAATGGGTTAGAGGAAGAATGAGCTAATGAAATTGGTATCATTGTGTAGAAGATGAGAAATGGAAGGGAATGAAGTAAAAATCACTTACATGCATGGAGAATGGCGGATGATCTCTCCCTCTTCTTCTCCTTCTCACTCTCGCGTCTCTCCATTCTCTCTCTAATCTCTTTCTTTCTAAATTTCAGTTTTATGAGAGTGTGGGTTGTGTTTTGAGGGATTTATGAGTTGAGGGTACTAATGAGGGGGAAAGACCTAAACGCCCTTTTTATCTAATTCTCACTTAAAAACCCCAATTCTACTCAGTCAATCACACAATAATTCATATCATTCAAATAACATTGCATATAATTCATATATCTAAGAAATTAAATATTGCTTTCGTGACGGTGACATGTCTATGACTCGAGATAACATTTAATCAAACCAACAATCCCTAGTTAATTTCGTTACTCGAAATTAACCGAATTAGGGATGTTACAATTGAATAATCTTAACAAGCAAAATGTTTTATTCATAAAAAAATATTTGATATTATATAAAGATGTGATTAATTACTAATCGTATTATTATTTTTTTGACAGCTACTAATTGTATTATTAAGGATTACAAAATGAGAAATATAAAAAGTTTATATAGGAATACATTAAAGTGTTAGAAAATATTGTCACAAATAAGAAAAAAAATTGATAAATATAATAAGAAAATAGAACATAAAGGAAAAAAATCTAAAAGAAAAAGCTTCTCAAATGCATATACTAGTATAGCATATGCTAGTATAGATAGATAGAAAGAAACCAATACCGTTGGCTCAGTGGCATAATCTACTTTAAGACACGAAGGACCGATCTAGTGCTCTTGAGTTTGATTCCCGTAGTGGACAAACTCAGTGTTAGCCAGTGTGAAATTTAATCCTAAACACTGCATAGATATAACTCACAAGTATCACCACCTTGAAAATAAGACACATTTTTGTTTCAAATATTCCCTGTATTTTACTTCTATGGTTTGCATTCATCATTTTGATGGCGTCTCAATCCATAACAAGAAAATCTCCATACTAAATGCAAATTTACCACCACCAAGGTATTTTATGAAACAAGCTCTAGAGTCTGAGTTGAGTGTTATTGATAATGTAAGAAATGGTAACATTGAAAATTGATCCTAAAAACTAAATCAAGATATTTTAACAGAATATAAGATATTATTTTATACTCTAGATACCAAGTTGAAATTAGAGAGAAAATAATAAGAATTTTGAATATTATTGATAACCCAAGAAAAGTTAACCTTGAAAATTGATCCTAAAAAATAGATCAAGATATATTTTAACATAATATAAAGATATGATAAGATATTATTTTATACTTTAACGATAACAAGTAAATCACTTAAATTAATTTTGTGATTTTTTCAAAGTTTTGTTCAAATTCCTTCAATTAATAAAAGAAATACATAGATTCATATGCTCTCTAAAATGACAAGGGGGATATACATACATGATGTACAAGATAGAAGAAAAAGTAGAAGGGAAAAATACAGTAACTTCCTCAATAATGACATTTAATTCTGCAAAATGACAAGAGGAATATATACATATTAATGTACAAGATACAAAAATACAAGGAAAAAATATAGCAACTCCTTTCCTCTATAATGTTGATGAGTTTCTAACTAAAAAATGTTTCCTATATTTTGGACCTAGAAGGTATGAGGAACCAAAAAAAAGCACTTACTAATTATCCAATACTCTGTACGTATAGTTTGATAACTTCATATTATTGCAAGTCAAACTAGAAATGCAACTGAAAGTGGTGTATGAAAAAAGCCCTCCTAAATAGAAATCAAAATATACAACAATGATGAGTTTTGAAGTTTCCTTTTTCCTAACCAAAGCTAGAAGAGGCTTGGTAATTCAAATTTACAGACAACTCTGATTCACATTGTACAGTAGAAACTATATAGATATATAATTTCTTAAACTGCATCAGCATACTTGATATTAGCTCGATGCAAAATCCGACCAGAGTCCAAAGCTTTACCTTTCCCTTTTTCTATACAAGAAAGCAAAATTTGTAACAAGTTGGCTGCATCTTCCTCACATGTTAGTTCCAAGTTAGTTTGAGGAAGTGGAAGATGGGTTGGACAATGGTTCCACCGCACAGCTTTGATTTTGCTGCTACTACCTCTCTTGGGAGAATGCTGACTCTGTTGCCTAAAATAGGAGTCTGGTCTACTACTAACAATGTGCACAACTGCTTCAGCACAGTCAGCATGTATTATACTCTCCAATCCAATCTCCAATTCAATTATCCATTCCATATCACCAGGGATGCCACAAAAGTCAGGCTTGCCCAACTTTATCAAACTTGGACTAAAAACAATCATTACAAATCTTTCTGTTATGACAACAAACTTACCAACTTCTTTAAGGGCTTTGCAAGCAACTAACTTCTCATCTTTGAACTTTAAGCCATCATCAGCCTCTATTAAGACTGATGCTCCAACTGCTTCCTCCGACTCAAAGGAAGTTCACGGGACAGTGGTCTTGGAAGTCGGACCCTAAAGCGCCGTGAACTTTAAGCCATCTTCAGCCTCTATTAATGACGCCTTTACTGTCAGAAGCTACAGTTGCCTGCTGTTTTTCCATCATTGAAACTCTTTGGTCATCATTTTTACTAACATTTGTATTTTCAAGAATCTGAGATCCAGGAAAGTACATATTTATCTTCTGAAACAACAAACTGTGTAAAAGGTCTACAACCCTTGTGAGGTAAAGAAATTGAAATTTAAGCTTTTGAAGGGTGTGCAATTAGTAACTGTACAAAGTAAGAACGTTTTTGCATTGTGCATTATAACAGTTCCATTTGCAAATTGCAATGCGAACTTCATTTTTTTAAATATAATAATAATTAGAGGATGTAATTAGAATAAACAATGTTGAAATTAATGTAGGAGGGGCTTAGAATGAACCCAACTTTCTGGCCTCATATGTGTTGTTTGTAGACATGAGAAACACTATAATTGTCTAGTGTGCACTACTTTGTCTTCCTTTTGAAAAATTGAAATGCATTTCACAATTATCAAACCTTTTCTTTCTCTTAACCCTATTTCAAACATTCAAAAGAGTATAATAATAAATAGAATAATAGTTTAATCGAGTAATGGAGGCCTCTATCATGACATTTAGATGGAAATGAAGAAAAAATGATAATTGATAGATGATAGTATGCCTCCATATCCCATTGAAGAAAAAGTAAACGTAACTTTCCTTCCAACTCTTGTCCATCTACGGTATAAAGTAGGCAAAATTGTACTTTTGGCCCTTTATGTTTGGGGTTTGTGTCAATTTGGCCCTTTATGTTTTTTTTTCGTTTTAGCCCCTCATCTTTTTTTTGTGTGACATTTTGGCCCCTGCCGTTAGTTTTTTCTAACGGACGCCACACTGGCAGTTAACTGCTGACGTGGTGTCTTAAATGTCAGGGTTGACTTGGACCTGATTTGGTGATGTGGCACATGAGGGACCAAATTGAAACTTAAAAAGAACATAGAGGACTAAATTGAAACTGAAAAAGAACATGGAGGTGGTGGTGGTGGCTCGCCGGAGAAGATGAAGATGGAGGTGGTGTTTGGAGGAAGAAGATGAAGGTGTTTTTTGTTTTTGTTAATTTTATTTTTCAGTTTCAATTTAGTCCCCTATGTTCTTTTTAGGCTAAATTATAGTTTTGGTCCCCCTATTTTCACAAATTCGAACATTTGGTCCCCCTATTTTAAAAGCCAGACATTTAGTTCCTCTATTTTAAAAAAACTCAAACATTTAGTCCAAATGGGGGTTTTAATTTTTTTTGGCTGATTTGGAGGTTTGTCAACAAAAAAATCTGACGTGGCCTTCATTAATTGACATGGCGCCTAACATGTGGCTGCCACGTCAATTAATGAGCCACGTAAGCATGCCACATCATAAAGTTATTAATAAAATATTAAAAATAAAATTAAATTCGAAAAACTAAAATTAAAATAAAAAAGAAATAGAAATCCAGAACTAAAATTAATATAAAAAAGAAAGCCCGATGAATTTTCAACGTTTGAGAACTAAAATTAAAATCATTGTTTCATCCAAATCAAACACACCATTTGTTGCTCTTAAAACTTCAATCGCACCATTGTTGTTCCCAAACACAATTTCACCATTGTTGCTCATAAACCCAATCTTTATCTCTTCCCCTTGCTGCAGAAAACCCAAAAAACAAAAAACCCAGCAAATAAAACCCCGATTCGAAACTATTTCAACTTCTTCTCAACCCACCATCAACAGATTCGAAAACCCAGAACTCGACTTTAATGCTTTCGAATTCATCATCTTCATATGAGACGACTTCTTTCACTGTTTGCGCAAGAGCGTTTCAAATTGATTTGGGATTTTGGGATTTTGGTTGTAGGTGTTACAGATTTGAAGATTGAGATTGATTTGAAGATTGATTTGGGGTTCTAATTTATTTTCAGTTTTAATATAGAGATTGATTTGAAGCATTTGAAGATTGAGATTATTGTTTCTTTTTCTGGATACAGTTGCTGTTTCTTTTATTTTAATTTTAGTTTTTCTAATTTATTTTTTAATTTTAATATTTTATTAATAAGTTTATGATGTGGCATGCTTATGTGGCTCATTAATTGACGTGGCAGCCACATGTCAGACGCCACATCAATTAATGAAGGCCACATCAATTTTTTTTGTTGACAAACCTCCAAATCAACCAAAAAAAAATTAAAACCCCCATTTGGACTAAATGTTTGAGTTTTTTTAAAATAGGGGGACTAAATGTCTGATTTTTAAAATAGGGGGACCAAATATCCGAATTTGTGAAAATAGGGGGACAAAAACTATAATTTAGCCTTCTTTTTAAGTTTCAATTTGGTCATTTATGTGCCACATCACCAAATCAGGTCCAAGTCAACTCTGACATTTAAGACGCCACGTCAGCAGTTAACTGCCAGCGTGACGTCCGTTAGAAAAAACTTACGGCAGGGGCCAACATGACAAAAAAAAAACATGAGGGGCTAAAACGAGAAAAAAAAACATAAAGGGTCAAATTGACACAAACCCCAAACATAAAGGGTCAAAAGTGCAATTTAGCCTATAAAGTAAATACAAGTTACTAGAAATGCTGAAATTATGTCAACTTTATTTCCCACATCATATAAAATAGTAATGTTACAATACAAATCTTCAATCACCAACAAGACTGCATTTTGCACCACATGTCATCTAGGAAACGATAATATGTATGCCTCCATGATCTCGAAATGAACAAAGGAGCAACCACTAACCAGAATCCCATAATAAATCCCAATGCCATAGTTACAAAGAACCAGTTAATTCCATGTGCATCACTCTCCTGGTCATTGTGATCATCATTAGCAATTTGTTTATGAGAACCACAGTTAACAAGAAGTGGCGGGCAACACAAATTGTTGCCAACAAAGTCTGATGCATCAAAACTCTGCAATTGTGTGCCTGTTGGAATTGCCCCTTTCAAATGATTATGAGACAAGTCAAGCTTTTTCAGAAAGCTTATGTTTGATATGGTTGGAGGGATTTCTCCAGAAAGTTGCTTCCATGAGAAATCAATGTGTTCCTGTGATATCATATTGCCAATATGTTTCGGGATTTGGCCACTCAATTGATTCCTAGACAAATTCAGATAAATCAACCCATCTAGATTTGTGATTCCTTGAGGTATTTCACCAAGTCAAGAATACTTTTGGACTCTATACCTTTTTCTTTTACCCATAAGATTGAACTGACTATACTTTTTGTCGTCGATGTATAATTCACGTTTTGATTTCGTGATCAAACATTTTAAAAATATATGAAAATTTGTATATTTGATCTACTCAGTTGGAAAGAAAGAGTGTCGAATGATTGGTTTTTATTGTATGATTTTTTTTGATAGACAATGTTAGTGGGGGTGGGGGAAATGTTAGTTTTCGGGGATTGAACTCGAGACCTCCTTCTTGCACTCTTTTGGTGCACTCTTTCGGTATCCCTTAGCTCGCCAACTGGGCTACCTACTTGGGATATGCTAGTTGCGTTTGGGAACTCCTAATAATTCTCGCCCAATCAGATTTATTTTGAAAATCCAAATTCATATTTCACGTTTTGGCAATTGAGCACTAGTTACTTACATATATGCATTTGGGGGTAAAAGACTCCATATAGTACCACTAGTTGATTGTTCACAAATAGGAAGAACGTCTACAACCTTTGTGCAATTGGTAACGGTACAAAGTAAAGACATTTTTGCAATGTGCATTTCTTTATCTTAAATAGAATAAAAGATAATGGATTTAGAATAGGCAATGTTGAAATGAATGGATGGAGGGGTTTACGATAGAAACTGACAGAGGATAAGGAGAAAGAAGGCTGTCATGCTTATGCTTCATTGTATGATTATTTGACAATTGAAAAATTTATTAATTGCATCATTTACTAAGCATCATTAGTACGTACTCCCCCCCACCTTTTGTGAAGAGTTTGAGAGGGCATTCAATCATATACACAAAGCTTCACTCCAAAGGCTTTCATTGATAATCACCACCTTACTTTCATGCTATGTTCTTTTCCCTCATATCACAAAACTCCTCAACTTGTTTGCATCCTAACTTGCATTCTGTGAAAAATCAATGGATTCCAATAATCTCATATTGCCAATATGTTGTGGGATTTGGCCACTCAATTGATTCCTAGACACATTCAGATAAATAAACCCATCTAGATTTGTGATTCCTTGATGTATTTCCCCAAATAAGTTATTATCAGGAAGATCAATATTTGTCACCAAGCCAAGAATACTTTTGTACTCTATACCTTTTCCTTTTACCCATAAGATTGAACTGACTATATTTTTTATCGTCGATGTATAATTTGAGACGAAATGAATAAGCAACTCTTTACTTTTATTCTTAAGCATCATTGCATTCAACTGGTTGAAACAATTTGGTATGTTTACAGAGAAATTGTCTTTTGCAAGGTCCAAATCCTGAAGAAAAATCATATCACAAATTTCTTTAGGAATTTGACTCGAAAATCCGTTTGACCGAAGACGAAGAATTTTCAAGTTTGAGAGCCTTTCTCCAACCCATGTTGGAATAGTTCCTTTGAACTTGTTTTCCCCAAGGTCCAACAAAACCAAGTTGCTATTCTTCTTTAGAAAAGTAGGAAATGTTCCTGAGATTGAGTTGTTGCGAGTGTGTAAAACTTGCAGCCTAGTTAAGGAACCCATGGAAGCGGGTAAGTTCCCAACAAAGTAATTGTTTTGTAAATTTAATCTCACTAGATTTGGCCACATTTTCCAGCAACCAGGTATTTCACCTGATAAAGCATTTGATTCCAGGTTGAGCAACTCTAACGACATTGGGCTGTCTTGTTTTTTGCATAGAAAATCATTCATGAACCCGGAGAATGAATTGTTTGAAAGATCTAACCAATACATGGAATCATCAAAAAAACAGGGTAACTTTCCACGTAAGATATTTGAGCTTAAATCTACAACAGCGATAGATATCGACTTCGCTGATGTATATGCAAGCTCACCGTGGATATGATTATGAGAGAGGTTCAAATGTTTAGCTTTAGAAAATATTCCCCAGAACCAAGGGTGGATAGAATCTTCTATCCCTGTGTTAGACAAATCCAAATACTTAATACCCTTTTGTGACTGAATCCATGTTGGAAAGTGAGGACCCAATTTCCATGAGCTCATTTGCAGTGCATTTAGCTGGAAGTTAGGATGCCAATTGGGACCCACTTCTAAAGTAAAATTGTTACCTGAGGCTGAAAACACTTTCAAGCTTGTGAAATTGGCAATATTATCTTGTGACCACTCCTTGAAATAGGTTGTCAGAAATGGCAAGATATGACAATTTAGAGAGTGATGTAAGAATCTCAAATGGGTTTCCATTGAATTGATTTTTGGAAAGAATAAGGATGCTTAATGATGAAAGTTTTGCAAATGATCTTGGAAGTGCACCGTGAATTGAATTGTTAAAAAAAAATCCAATGTGTCAATATTTTTAAACAACCCAATTTGGTCTGTTAGATTACCTGAAAGTTGAGAACTCCAAATTATGAGTTTCGTTAGCTTGTGCGAAACGCACGAAATGAGAATTTCTAAAATTTCATTAACCCGTTGGTTGAGTTTGAGAAATGAGAAATTAATCTCCCTTAAGTTGCAGAGATTACCTAAAGAAGGTGGAATTTTTCCTTCAAGTTGATAATTATATGACAAATCTAGTTTGACTAGAGAAGTCAAATTTCCCAAGGCATGAGAAATATTCCCACTCAAATTGTTCCATCCTAGGTTCAAGAACTTGAGATGATGAAGATTGTATAACCAGTTGGGTATAGAAGAGGAGAATGAATTTTGGGATAGGTCAAGATTTTCAAGAAGTGTGAGGTTTTGAATAGCATTGGGAATTGGACCTTGGATGTTATTAACTTGTAATTCAAGAGAAACAAGTTTCCTCAATCCAAATACCCATTTAGGGACAAAAGAAATAATCCCGATATTGGAAATATCAAGAGTGAGGAGAGATGAAAAGTTAAGCAAAGGTGGTTGGTTATAATGAGTGGGAAGCATGCATCCTGACAAGCGCAATAATAATGACATTTAATTCTGAAAATGACAAGGGGGGTATACATATACATGATATCCAAGATACAAGGAAAAAATACAGTAACTTCCTCAATAATGACATTTAATTCTGAAAATGACAACGGGAATATATATACATATTAATGTACAAGATACAAACACAAAAAAAGGAAAAAAATATAGCAACTCATTTCCTCTATAATGTTGATGAGTTTCTAATGTTTCCTACATTTTGGACCAAGAAGGTATGAGGATCCAAAAAATAGCACTTACTAACTATCCAATACACTGTACGTATATGTTGATGACTTTAAATTGTTGCAAGTCAAGCTAGAAATGCAACTGAAAGAAAGTGGTGTATGAAAAAAGCCCTCCTAAATAGAAATGAGAATAATACATCAATGATGAGTTTTGAAGTTTCCTTTTTTCTCACCAAAGCTAGAAGAGGCTTGGTAATTCAAATTTACTGACCACTCTGATTCACATTGTATTCAAATATACATCAATGAAAATAAATAATGCTTAATTAATTTGTTTCACTTTCATAGTTAGTATACACACAAGTCTCTAACCATGTCCAAGGGTATGACTTGATAGATGATTAGTATTCCTCCATGCCCTGCTGAAGAAAAAGTAAACACAACTTTCTATCCAATTCTTGTCCCTTAATTTATGTTGTTATAGGTATTGTGATAAAGTAAATACAAAATACTATAACTTTATTTCCCACATCATATAAAATGGTAATGCTACAATACAAATTTTTCGTTCACCAACAAGACTGTATTTTGTACCACATATCATCTAGGAAATGATAATAGGTATACCTCCATGATCTAGAAATAAACAAAGGAGCAACCACTAACCAAAACCCCATAATAAATCCCAATGCCATAGTCACGAAGAACCAGTTAACTCCATGTGCATCACTCTCCTTGTCATTGTGATCATCACTAGGACTTCTCTTATGGGAATTGCAGTTAACAAGTAGTGGTGGGCCGCATAAATTGTTGCCAATAAACTTGGATGCATCAAAACTCTGCATTTGAGTGCCTGTTGGAATTGTCCCTTTCAAATGATTATGAGACAAGTCAAGTTTGTTGAGAAAGCTTAAGTCTGATATGGTTGTAGGTATTTCTCCTGAAAATTGATTCCATGAGAAATCAATGGATTCCAATGATGTCATATTGCCAATATGTTGTGGGATTTGGCCACTCAATTGATTCCTAGACAAATTCAGATAAATCATCCCATCTAGATTTGTGATTTCTTGAGGTATCTCTCCTGAAAAATTATTATCAGAAAGATCAACACTTGTCACCAAGCCAAGAAAACTTTTGTACTCCATACTTGTTCCTTTTACCCATAAGATTGCACTGACTATACTTTCCCGTTGGACATCAACGCGTACACTTGATCCAGGAGTTACACCATGTATGGTAGAATTGACAATTGAAGATTTACTTGTATTCGTTCGCTTCAAGGCATCCAAGTTTTTGAAACAATTTGGTATGTTTCCAGAAAATTTGTTTTCGGCAAGGTCCAAATACTGAAGAAATATGATATCACAAATTTTTTTAGGAATATGACTCGAAAATTCGTTTGACCGAAGACTAAGAATCTTCAAGTTTGAGAGCCTTTCTCCAACCCATTCTGGAATCGTTCCTGTAAATTGGTTCTCCCCAAGATCCAAGAATATTAAATTGTTATTCTTCAAAAAAGGAGGAAATGTTCCTGAGATCGAGTTGTTACGAATTTGCAAAGCTCGTAGCAAAGTTAAGAAACCCATGGAAGAAGGTAAGTTCCCAGTAAGGTGATTGTTTTGTAAATTTAAACTCACTAGATTTGGCCACATTTTCCAGCAATCTGGTATTTTCCCTGATAAATTATTTGATTCCAAATTGAGAAATCCTACCTGCATTGGGTTGTCTTGTTTTTTACATAGAAAATCAGTCATGAATCCAGAGAATGAATTGCTTGAAAGATCTAACCAAACCATGGAATCATCAAAAAAACTGGGTAATTTTCCATGTAAGAGATTTGAGCTTAGATCAACAGTCTTGATAGATATGGACTTCACTGATGAGTATGCAACCTCACCGTGGATATGATTATGAGAGAGGTTCAAGTAATCAGCTATAAAAAATATTTCCCAAAACCAAGGGTGGATAGAATCTGATATCCCCGTGTTAGACAAATCCAAATACTCAATACCCTTTTGCGACTGAATCCATGTTGGAAAGTGAGGACCCAATTTCCATGATCTCAATTGCAGTGCATATAGATGGAAGTTAGGATGCCAATTGGGACCCACTTCTAAAGTAAAATTGTTTCCTGAGGCTGAAAACACTTTCAATCTTGTGAAATTGGCAAGATCATCTTCTGTGACAACTCCTTGAAATAGGTCGTCCTGAATTGAAAGATATAACAATTCAGAGAGTGATGTAAGAATATCAAATGGGTTTCCATCGAATTGATTTTTGGATAGGTCGAGGTCTCTTAATGATGAAAGTTTTGCAAATGACCTTGGAAGTGCACCGTGAATTGAGTTGTTAAAAAAATCCAATGTGTCGATATTTTTAAACAACCCAATTTGATATGTTAGATTGCCTGAAAGCTTTGAATTCTGGAGTTGGAGTTTTGTTAGCCGGTGCGAAACACAAGGAGTGAGAATTTCTAAAATTTCACTAACCTTTTGGTTGAGTTTGAGATTTGAGAAATTAATTTCCCTTAAGTTGCAGAGATTACCAAAAGAAAGTGGAATTTTTCCTTCAAGTTGATAATTATATGACAAATCAAGTTTGACTAGAGAGGTTAAATTTCCCAAGGCATAAGAAATATTCCCATTCAAATTGTTCCTTCTTAGGTTCAAGAACTTGAGATGCTGAAGATTGTATAACCAGTTGGGTATAGAAAAGGAGAATGAGTTAAAGGACAGGTCAAGAGTTTCAAGAAGTGTGAGGTTTTGAATAGCATCAGGAATTGGACCTTGGATGTTATTAACTTGTAATTCAAGAGAAACAAGTTTCCTCAATCCAAATACCCACTTAGGGACAAAAGAAATCCCGATATTGGAAATATCAAGAGTGAGGAGAGATGAAAAGTTAAGCAAAGGTGGTTGGTTATAATGAGTGGGAAACATGCATCCTAACAAGCGCAACTCCACCAGAGAAGGAAGAGCTTGCAAAGTCTGCAGCCAATCAAGTGAATTGGAAAGGTCTGCATATTCCAAATTAAGATATTGAAGTTGGGACATACTTGAAAGCCAATTTGAGATGGAATACTTTTAGAAAATAGAGCTTCATGCTCGTAATCACTTCCAATGCCAAGATGGAGCAAATTGGTAAGGTTCCCAATTTGAGATGGAATTGTTCCATTTGTAACATAACTCAAATCAAGATAGAGTAAATTGGAGAGATTTCCAATACGAGGAGGAATGACTCCATTGAATTCTGCATCAGAGAGGTTCAGGTAAGTCAACGAGGTCATTTCCCAGAGGAAACTTGGAATTTGCAAATCTCCAAAAGCATTGTTGCTTAAATCCAAGTGAGTCAAATGCTTCAACTCAATCAAAGAGTCATTGACCACACCACCAAACTTCGACCTCATATAAGCTTCAAGAGCTTCTTTATTTTGATAATAATGATATTCATCAAAAATGGGTGGTGAAGAGTTGAGGTGAAGCTGAAGGACATTGGCTGTTATGTCACTACAGACAACTCCATTCCACTCGCAACAATTGGGATTGGAAGCATTCCAAGAGGAGAGCCTATTAGTATGATCAACGAGATGATATTTGAAATTTAAAAGCGCTTCACGTTCACTTGGAATGCAACAAACTTTTGATGAATTACCTTTGCATATATCAAAGTGAATTGTTAGCAAGGTAAGATAACAAAGGTGAAATAAAAGAACTGTGAAGATGGAAATCTTCATGATATAAAACAATGGGGATAGGAGGATAGGAAACAAGTTTCAGCTGGTAGTTGTTGTTGATTTTCTACATAAAATACCTCTGCATATTTATAGAGTTTGTCCTCACTTCTTTAGTGGCTTTTCATTTGATTTTTATTCAATGATTTTGTGATCATGCTAATTGGCTTTGGGAAATCCTAATAATTCTCGGCCAATCAGATTTATTTTGGAAATCCAAATTCATGTTTCACGTTTTGGAACTTGGCCATTGCTGGGAAAGTTCATAGAGTATATATATCTGATACCAGAAAAGTAAAAGAAGGCAGCGGAGAGAGGATCGATTGAATATGCAGAGTATATAACAAAGGAACTGATTATATTCAAAAGCTTGAATTACAGAGGGAGCAAAGTCCCTTTTTAAAGGAAAGCTAAGGCTTACTATTTAAGCCGGTAAAAGGCTATTATTACATTAGGTAGCCGGTACAAAAGATGACAAACTTACATTATTAACGCCGGGTACTCTTTGTGGGCCCCATAGGCACATCAATAATGAAGCAAACGACAAAAACTTTAAAAATTACAAAGACTTTTATAAAAGCTAATATTCTGCTTTTGTCACGAGGCCGACAGCATTATTTCTGGCTTGGCATTATGTGAATTATTGGCTTGGTAGCAGACAACTTTATAGCTGGCAATACCAAATTACTTTGGATTCTTTCCTTTTGTCTGATGGGTCATTGATTGGATCATTGCGTCCCAGAAATCTTCTGGAGTGGGATCCTCTTCTGCTTGGGATTCCCCTGCTAAGCAGTCAAAGGCATTTGAATCCATTGATCCTTGGGATGAGCTGGTCTTCATTGGCACAGCTTCGTTTTTGACTGGAAATGTCTTGAAAAACTGATTTTTCATGTGGTCTAAGGTCCTAACCATTATTTCTTCTTCCGATTCATTCGGGTGTCTTTTCTGAAAATAATCTTTTAAGTTGGCTATTGAAAGCTGCTGGGAGTCTGGCCTTTTGGCTTGATCATTACCGTCTTCAGCTATGGCTGTTTCAATTTTGGCTTCCATAATTTGGATGTCTTCAGTACTCATTTTACTCCACCATTTATAGAAGAAATTTCTTCTTAAAACTGGGATATTAAATTTGTCCTTAGATGTTGTAATAGTCCACCTCCAAATCCATGGAATTTGGAATTTAATAAAATATAGGCAAGGACATTGTCCAGTGATTAATTTGTTGGATGCTACCTTTAGGATTAAAGGACTATTAATGCACCAATTACATATAAATCTAGTAATTCTTCAGGCAAGATTTCCAAAGAAGGTCCAAACTTTGACCACCAATGGTAAAACCAATTTGGTACAGGCTTATTAAGCACTTCTGGAATAATGCTAAAGAACCAAGAATGTTTGTTCTTAGGATTTTGATAATAGAATGCCAATGAAAAGGCTTGGATGTAATCCCAATAGTTGAAATAAATATATTTACCTTCAGCAATTTTTATTGCCTTTTCTCCATTTGGATTTAATCCCCATTCTCTGGGTAGAAGGATCTTATTGATGTGGCATTTACTGAAGTTTATAAAACTTTCAGGATTATTGTTCTGATAGTGGTGTGTAATAGTTACTGATTCAGTAACAGATAATAATATTTCAAGATTGGGTCTGGATTTTCCATAAAGTCCAGGATATCCTCTATTTTCGAGATATCTTGTTCTGATTGACCATCCATCATTAGGGGTCATGGTGATATCCTCATCATCGATGAACATGATATCTTCTGTGGTAGGATTTTCAAAGTATTCTGTTACTTCTTGAGGAGAGTCATTGACTGCTGCCTCTTTGTAAGATGTTGTCTTATTTGATGAGGAAGAAGGTATATCTTCTTTCCTTGGTGGTGCAGGCAATTGCTGCATATTCCTTGTCCTGTTATGGTAGACAGTAGTCCAATCCCCTATTAGAGGAATGTTTGGTTCTTGGTAAGGTAGCATATTGCTACTCCTACCTCCACGGCCACGGCCATAACCGCGTCCTCTTCCCCTATTAGGGGTCGTCATTCTCCCTGCAAGAATTCACGTGTCAAATAGTCAGCAAGGGAATTATTTTCCCCTTTGATATATTGTATATCAAATTCAAAAGTAGATAATTGAGCTTGCCAACCAGCAAAGATTTGTTTTGCCACTAGATTCTTGACATCTTTTTCAATAATTGTTTTAGCAGAGCTACAATCAATTCTGAGAAGAAATTTTTGATTTAGTAAATCATCTTGGAATTTAGAAATACATTTTATAATAGAAAGCATTTCTTTCTTAATAGTTGAATATTTCGACTGGGTCGGATTCCATTTACCCGAAGTAAACCTAACTAGAACTTCCTTAGAGTCCTCATGATTGACTTGTTTTAGGATACCTCCATAGCCTAAGTTTGAAGCATCGGTTTCAACAATTTTAAAATATTTAGGGTTTGCTAAATTTAGACAAGGTAAACATTTTACTTTATTCTTAATTCTTTGGACAGCTTGGGAGTGCTTTTCTGTCCATGGCCCTGGATTCTTCCTAAGCCTATTATATAAAATGGCCGTATCCTTGGCTAGATTTTCATAGTAATCTGAAATATAATTTAAACTTCCTAAAAATCTTTGAAGCTGTTTCTTTTCAGAAATATCATTTGGGAATTTTGAAGCAAACTCTATGCTTCTATTGATAGGAACAATTGTTCCTTGGTCTATCTCATGCCCTAAAAACCTGACTTTGGTTTGGAATAGCTTCATTTTTGGAGCTGATATAACCAACCCATTATGTTTCACTAAACCTTTGAAGGTTTTTAGATGTTTCATATGCTGATCTATAGATCTAGAAAAAATTAAAACATCATCAATATAAACTATTATAAATTCAGAATAGGGGTTGAAAATATCATTCATGATATTCTGAAATTCGGAAGGGGCATTTTTTAATCCGAAAGGAAGAACATTCCATTCAAAATGCCCAAAGGGCACTGTAAAAGCTGTTTTGTACTTATCAGCTTCACTGATTTGGATCTGCCAATAACCTGATTTCATATCGAATTTAGAGAAAACTAAGGCATCACTTAGTCTGTCTAATAAATCCTTTTTATTAGGAATAGGATATCTAATCCATTTTAGAACTTTGTTAAGAGGTTTGTAATTTATAACTAACCTGGGAACTCCTCGTTCCTGTTCAGCATTCTTGTTGACATAGAACGCTGTACAACTCCATGGGGACTTAGAACTTCTAATTAATCCCTTTTCTAAAAGAGAATTTATCTCCTTTTTACATAAATCCAGATATTCTCTGTTCATCTGGGCAGGCCTAGCTTTAGTAGGAATTTGACTTTCATTAAAATCATCTAGGTAGGGTAGCTTTAGTAGGAATTCTCTTATTTCTCCTTTTATGAGGAGATTTATAAAAATCCTTTGAACTATCCTTGAAGTTCTTATAGGGCTTATTCCTTCCTATTTTTTGCTTTTTCTTGTTAATCCCGGGGGGTTTGTCTATATCAAAAGCAAATTGTTCGCAAAATTCACCCAACTGGTGTTTTTCAGAAAGTTTCTGCTTTTTCAACTGGTTTTTTAGTTTTATGTCATTACATAAAGCTAATCCTTCGTTAATACGACTACTAATAATTTGACCATAGGTTAGCTCAGCATAGTTAATATTTATGCCATCATTCTTAATCCTTAGAGATTGACGGATTTTTTCAGCAAATAAATAAGGTAATCCATCCACAAATTTGGATTTCCAGTGAATAGAATTAGGGTTATTTAGTTGAAAAACCCTTGATAAGAAAGTATCTTTATACCATCTAAAATGGGTTAAAGAGGGACATCTTAAATTCTGAAGAAGAGTTTGTAATTTCTCTCCTATGGGAATATTGGTTCCTACAAAATGTTGTAAGATAGAAAGACATAAGGTATACACAGCATCCTCTTCACCAGTGGTAGAAGTAACGGTGCTAGTACCTTCTTCAATTTTAATTTCTTTTTTGTGAGAAAGAATTTCTTTCTTTTGAATATCTGTGAGATAATGATCCCACCAGCCTCTTAATTGGCCGACAAAACCAGTAGCTATAAAAGAGGCTATGGAACTATCGAAATTTCCATGTTGCTTACAAACAGTGGAATACATAATCATTCTATGTATAGTGTCTATTATCTGTTTGTCATTTAAACCATCAATATTCCATTCATAAATGGATTTTCCAGAATAAGAATTTTGAAAAGGTTCATTCTCTTCAAAAAGTAAATCCTGTGGCGAAGGCCTTTTGTAATAATATTTTTCTAAAGATTTATTAGTATATATAGGGTTAATTCCTATATCTCTACTAATATCCTGATTACTAAACATTTTAGTTAACTCCTCAATATTACTATTATCCTCACTTTCTTCAGAAATTTCTGAAGTATTTTCTGAAGTATCTCTCTGAGATAGGACATTTAATCGTAAATCCTTTAGCTTCTGTTCAAGGATACGAGTAAATTCATTATTATTATTATCCATTTTAAAACCCTCTATAGATATAGGAGGTTGGATAATAGGAGTTTCAGTAACTATGGGAATAGTTTCTGTTGGTTTTTCTTTGCCTAATTGTTCCAAAATTAACCTTTGTTGAGCAATTTGCTTCTCGGCCAACTCCTTTAGGTATAATAAATCTTTTTCTAAAGAGACAAATTGTTCTCCTAAACACATAAGAAAAGTATTTGTATAGTTTTGGGACCTAATTATAGAGTTTAACTCTCTAATGGTAACCTGGTTTTGTTCTACCTTCTGTAAGGTAAGGAAAGCCTTGGCTTCAGCATTTTGGCCAAGGGTTATGGTCTGTTTGGGAGGAAAAGGAGAAATTATTTTATCTCCGTCCACTGTCTGCCAAGAGTTTGATTGCAAGACAAGGATTTCTTTATTAATTTTATTAATAAAATAAGTTATAAACCATTTAACAAAGGGAACATAATTCTGTGTTATGGTTAACTCTTCATAGTACTCATCTTTAAACTTATTTAGTTCAGGAGAAGAAATTTTTTTGAAATACCATTTTCTAAATTGGTAGTATCTTTCGTGTTGGAACTCATCATTAATGAGTTCTCTCATGCTACTTCCTGGAGATAAATCCATCATATATGGAAACTCATTTCAGATTGAGTAGGTGATTCCCTACTCTGGTTTGTCTTTTGGTAAATTCCATGAGGAACTTTATTTTCACTGAGGACTATGTTCTCTACAGTTTCTAATTCTTCTCTTACCTGAGAGGTAGAGGGTCTGGCCATTTCGCTAGGAGTTGTGTAAAACTCACTAACCGAATGTCTTGAGGATAGACTTCTAGGTATCCTGGTTATCCTTTTAGGATTAAACTTTATTTCTATATCCCCTTCAGTGTTCTGAATAATCTGATCTATCTCTTTATTTAGGATAGGCTCAGGGTCTATTTCCTGGGGAAGAGACCAAGTTGTAGGGAAATCTATTTCATCCCACTTAATTAACCTATTATTGGCTACGTTTGAGGTTAGTAGGTTTGTCTGGACTAAAGTTGTAGTTCCAGGGAAGGATATTTGTTTAGCCTTAGGGTTTAGGGTATTTAAAACCTTATAATATATTCTATAGCATATTTCTATTATCTCACTTCCTGGTTTGAAATTATAACCATTAGTATGAACAGTTAGCTGCATAGCATCTAATAAGTTTTTATCGGATAGAGATAAACTTAAATTTGGGGACACGTCAAAATAGACAGGTCCATGGCAAAGACTTGTTTCTATTAAAGCAGCTAGAGAAGGTTTAAAATCTTTACACCTTCCATCTCTGACATAAGCCATGATGCTGGAATTTAAACCTAACAAAGTTAAAGGTTTAAAAGCAATTTGAACTAATCCAATATGGATAAAATTATAGTCTTTGAAAGGGAGCAAATCTTTTTTGCTTAATAATCTAATAGTCTGAGTATTCTCAGAAACTTGAATAGTTTGTTCAATCTGCTTAACAGCAAAACGAGACATAACATCAAAAACACCAAATTTATAAATTTGCTTTGAAGGAACAGATGGTATAGTCCATCTATTTAATTGATCCAAAATTTTTGGATACTCAACAAGTTCTTCATTTTTTATCAAATTGTTTTGATGATCATAATCATCTAATTCCATAGCAGGAAGAAGCTAAGGATGTTGTGGTTGGTCGAATATCAAAGTTAAATCTGTAGTATATAAGTTGGACCTTTAAAACTATTATACAAACAACACTTAATCAGTCATCTTTGCAAACTACGTAGTAGTTTAACTATTAACCGATCAGGGATAGAAGGATTTCTCCTAAATCAAAGATGTCAAATGTTTTTAGCAAAAATTTTCTTTTTCGAAATTTCCTCATTATAACACTCCCTTCCTCTGGGAAAAATTCGAGGTTTTTTCTAAGAAAACACTAAAAACATCTTCAGTTTTCACAAACACTTAAAGACTTGTTGTTTGGATAATTATTTTATAGGAAAAACTTACATACTTAGATTTTTCTTTGATACTTAACCTTCCACAACACTAATTTAGCTATGTAAATTCATACCTTGGATAATGGCGATGATACCAGAAAAGTAAAAGAAGGCAGCGGAGAGAGGATCGATTGAATATGCAGAGTATATATATATATAGGGTGTATCAAGTGAGAGGAGTTTTAATATGAGAGGGTGAGAGGATTAAATCTAGACCGTGTAACAATACATGAGTGGTTGTGATTAAAAGATGGGTAGTTATCACTTTGACTTTTTGTTTTAATCTCAACCGTTCATGATTTGATCTATGCATTTGGGTGTAAAGGATTCCATAAAGTAACCACTAGGTGATAGTTCATAATAAAATAGAAAAAAAAGTTCACGCAGTTAGAAAAATAGTTGATGTGTGAGATTTATAGCTTTACTATCAAATACTGAAATTATTAGGCTGTCTACAATATCCTTGGTTCGAACCTTGGATCTCACAGTTGTGTGTTTGAGTTTCAACTGACACTTACCACTCCGTCTAAAAAAGAATAGGTGAGTTAACCGATCAATAAGTGTCAAATCTTGACTGAATAATTTGAGGGGCCCAACCAAATACTATAAATTAATTATCAAACTGTGTTCCATTTATCAAATAAAAGAACATTAAATACTGTAGATGTTAATTTATGGTGGTGGAGGATCCAAGTCCTATCTTCCCCTCAAATAAAAGAGATGTCACTGTGTTGTTTGAGGTTTGAGCATTTTTTGGATTGTTCTGAAGAAGAAAATAGCATAAAAAATATTTTATTATAGCCAGGTGTATAGTGAATAGAGAGAGAAAGAAAAGTAACATTGAAAAGTATAAAAAAATGAGGGAAAAGAGTGAGTGGTAACAACTTTTTTTTCAGCCTTGAACAAGGTAATAATCTTTTACGACTTTCAACTTTACTTTTTTGAATTGTCAAGAAAAAAACTTTACTTTTTTAAGAATGTAAAATGACAAAAAATATTTAAGAAATAATTAAACTACTTAATGATGACAAATGTTTAAATGAGAAAAGACAAGTAACTTAAGAAAAATGGTTAGGGTAAAATGCCACGAAAAGTGAGATGCTATACGTTATCCGCTAAATTACTACTTGAAGTAGCTTTTCAAAAAACGCTAAATCTTATCCGTAAAATGCTAAACATTAATGCTAAATGAAGAAAATATAATTTGGCCGGCGGAAAAGAAGAGGGACTTTCGGCTTAAGAGAGAAAAAGAGGAAAGGTTTGGTCATGTGGCAACTATAACATTAATTATATATATTATATATATATATATATATATATATATAAAAGCATATAGTAAAACTGGCTGATTGTTCATAAATAGAAAAAATGTTCACGCGGTTAGAAAAATAAGATGAGTTACGTGATCATGTGAAATACTGCGAAATACGTGTTTCTGGACTCACTAATTATAATTACGTGATCATATGAAATACTGCGAAATACGTTTATCCTCTATCCGCTAGTCTGTCCGATATCTTCTATTTTTTTGCCAAACAATGCCTAAGTCTTGCTTTTACGACTTTCAACTTTACTTTTTTAAATTGTCAAAAAAACTTTACTTTTTTGAAGAAGCACAATATGTACGGTTGGTTAGTGGCTAGATTTGATATTTTTGATGAGATTTACCTGTAGTGTAACTTACGAAAAAAATAAATGACTAAATTGTTATCTGAAATTAAATTAAGGGATTTCAGAAGTAGGTAAATTATTAGGCTATATATTATGTCACGGGTTCGAACCCTAGATCTCACAGTTATGTGTTTGAGTTTCAAATGGTATTTATCACTTCGTCTAAAAAAAGAAAAGTAGGTAAGTTAACCGATCAATAAGTGTCGAATCTTGACTGAATAATTTGAGGGGCCAACCAAATACTATAAACTACAAACTATGTTCAATTTATCAAATAAAATAATATTAAATACCACTACCGTAGTTGTTTATGGTGGTGGAGGATCCAAGTCCTATCTTCCCCAGTGTATTGTCTGAGGTTTGACACATTTTTTGGGTTGTTTTGAAGAAGAAAATAGCATAAAAAATATTTTATTATAGGTGTATAGTGAATAGAGAGAAAAAGAAAAGTAACATTGAAAAAGTATAAAGAAATGAGGGAAAAGAGTGAGTAGTAACAATTTTTTTTTTTCAGCCTTGAACAAGGTAATAATGCTTTTACGACTTTCAACTTTACTTTTTTGAATTGTCAAAAAAAACTTTACTTTTCTGAAGAAGCACAATATAAACAGTTGGCTAATGGTTACATTTGATATTTTTGATGAGATTTACCTGTATCTTGCAAAAAAATAAAGGACTAAATTGTTATCTGAAATTAAGTTAAGGAATTTCAGAAGCAATTTAACCTATTTTTTCGTTATTTTAGAAAAATACTCAATTTAGTCTTTAAAATTACATCTTTTCTCTTTTTCTCTTAAATTACCAACAAGAGTTGGTCCGAGCAGTAATTGGGTTCGGATCTCATCTTAAGGTATCGAGTTTGAATCTTGGTGCGACAAAAACTTTATTACGATAAGAGAACCACGCGTACCAACAAAACAAAGTATACGTGGGGTTATTTGATACTATGCTCCAATAAGACTACAAAAGAAAACTCTCATACATTAACTTCACACACATCTTTCTCTCTCTCAAAATATGTCTAGAAGATTTTTGTTTTTTACTAAAAATAGAATAAAAAAAAATATGCATGGGTATAAGAATAAAATATTCTTAATATTGTATTTTAGTTATAAACTTTTATCTGATAATTAATTTTGTAATGCAAGACTTCGCCTGAATATTATGCAATTTTTGGCAACTTCTTAATTAATATAAGCATGACATTATCGTGTATATTTACTTTGCCAAAAAGCTACCTGATTCCAAACTTTGTTTTGGTAAAGCTAGGGGTTAAAATAGCTGAAAAATGTAAAATAACAAAAAAATATTTAAGAAATGATTAAATTATTAATGATGACAAATGTTTAATGAGAAAAGAGAAGTAACTTAAGAAAAATAATTAGGGTAAAATGCCACAAAAAGTGAGATGCTATACACTATCCGCTAAATTGCTACTTGAAGTAGCTTTTCAAAAAACGTTGAATCTTACCCGTAAAATGCTAAACATTAGCGCTAAATGAAGAAACCATAATTTGGCCGGCGGAAAAGAAGAGGGAACTTTCGGCTAAAGAGAGAAAAATAGGAAAGGTTTGGTCAGGTGGCAACTATAACATTAATTATATATATAAGCATATAGTACAACTGGATGATTGTTCATAAATAGAAAAAATGTTCACGCTGTTAGAAAAATAAGATGAGTTACGTGATCATGTGAAATACCGTGAAATACGAGTTTCTGGACTCACTAAACTGGTTTAGAAAAATAAGATGAGTTACGTGTATACTGTGAAATACGTTTATCCTCTATCCGCTAGACTGTCCGATATCTTCTATTTTTTGCCAAACAATGCTTAAGTGTTTGTCATGACTGGTTTAAAGCATTTTTCAGTAGCTTACAACGTTTTTTTAAATGCTACTTGAAGATTCTCTCATATTTAAATATTAATAATAAATGTCTATTTATGTCATTTTATATTTATAGTGTTGTCCTCACTTCTTTAGTGGCTTTTCATTTGATTTTTATTCTATGATATTCTGAGCATGCTAATTGGCTTCCACAAAAAAAAAACATGCTAATTGGCTTTGGGAAATCCTAATATTTTAGAAAATACTCAATTTAGTCTTTAAAATTATATCTTCTCTCTTATTCTCTTAAATTACCAACGAGAGTTGGTCCGAGCAGTAATTGGGTTTGGATCTCATCTTAAGATATCGAGTTTGAATCTTGGTGTGACAAAAACTCTATTGCGATGAGAGAACCACGTGTACCAACAAAACCAAATAGACGTGAGGTTATTGGATACTATGCACCAATAACACTATAAAAGAAAATTCTCTTACGTTAACTTCACACACATCTTTCTCTCTCTCAAAAAATGTCTAGAAGATTTTCACTTTTTACTAAAAATAAAATAAAAAATAAATATGCATGGGTATAAGAATAAAATATTCTTAATATTGTATTTTAGTTATAAACTTGGTTTAAATATGTATTTAGTCCCTGCAAATGTTCCTGTTTTTCGATTTAGTCCCTGCAATTTTTTTTAATACGTCACTGCAAAATAACTTTTTTTTTAAATACGTCCCTACAAAATAAACTTTTTAAAAACGTCCCTGCAAAATAGCTTTGTTTTTAAATACGTCCCTACAAAATAACCTTTTTTTTTAAATACGTCCCTGCAAAATATCACAATTTTTTTTTGTTGGGACGTATTTCAAAAAAAAGGTTATTTTGCAGAGACGAATTTAAAAAAAAAAAAATTTGCAGGGACGTATTTAAAATTCCAACTTTCGGAAGGGCATATTCAAAAAAAGTTATTTTGCGGGGACGTATTTAAAAAAAAAATTTGCAGGGACTAAATCGAAAATCAGAACATTTGCAGGGACTAAATACATATTTAAACCTATAAACTTTCATCTGATAATTAATTTTGTAATGCAATGCAAGACTTCGCCTGAATATTATGAATTTTTGGCAACTTCTTAATTAATATAAGCATGACATTACCGTGTATATTTACTTTGCCAATAAGTTACCTGATTCCAAATATTGTTTCGGTAAAACTAGCGTTGAAAAGTGTAAAATGACAAAAATAGATATTTAAGAAATGATTAAATTACTTAATGATGACAAATGTTTAATGAGAAAATAGAAGTAACTTAAGAAAAATAGTTAGGGTAAAATGCCACAAAAAGTGAGATATTATACGCTATCCGCAAACTCTTGTACTCGTCACCTGCTAGTCAAATACGCTAGTCTTGTTCGCTATCCGCTAGCGAATGGGATAGCGAATGGGACGCGCCAAAGCGTAAGAATTCCACATTAGGTAAAGTATTGACCATGACTTTAATAAACAAAAGTCTTACGTGATTTGTGGTTTAGCTTTTTGGGATAACACATTGGATAAAAAAAGACCAAGACTTCATAAAGGAAGACTTGTAAAGGAAGACTTGTGGTATTGTGATATACAAGTTGTTTATAGAATAGAAATTTAATTTAAATACATTTATAAGAACAAACAAATTATTTACCTAAATTGTTTTTTGGAATTTTTCAAAATTTTATTTAAAAACCTTCAAGTATGATAATATTTACATTTTATCTTGAATATATTTAGATGTTAGAGAAATAAGATTATTTTAATTAGTTTTACATACTTTTCTATTAATTAAGCAATTCATTTGGAGAAGCGCATATATCAACTGTTTTTATTTACAAACTAGGTATCTTTGCAAACAACGGCAAAGGGTGCCTCTCTCGAGCTAAGTAGGATGTAACATCCCAAAATGACTAATCTCAATTCTTGAGATTAGTAGTTGATTTTGTTCCCTTGATTTCTAATTTGGTTGATTGTGTATGTTTGAAAACATGATTTCTAAGTAGAATTTCCTAATTGAGTTAATTATGTGCTTTTGGTTGAATTATTATATGATAGATAGGGATTTAAGTGTGTAATTGAGAAAGGGAACAATAGGGCCATTTCATTAGTTTTTAACTTCAGCTCACTAACTTCAGCTCATTTCATTAGTTTTATATGTAAATCAAATAAAGAATTTGTAAGTCTCTTTTTGCTGACAACTGTATTTTCAAGAATCTGAGATTCAGGAAAGTACATATTTATCTTCGGACACAACAAACTGTGTAAAAGGTCTACAACCTTTGTATGGTAAAGAAATGGAAATTTAAGCTTTTGAAGGGTGTGCAATTGGTAATGGTACAAAGTAAAGACATTTTTGCAATGTGCATTTCTTTATCTTAAATATTTGTGTCCTCTCTATTTTTTTTAGCTGTATCTATTTACGTGTGCAGTTTTCTCCAAAATAATTAAGTTGGTTATTTGCTTGATGATTTTCATGTATATTTTGTTCCACACTATTTGCTCAATTAGAAATGATCACTATAGCTTGAATTGAATGCATGATGTTGGTTTAAATTGTTTTTAACATTACATAAACAAAGTTGGTTTTGGTTGCTTGATTGATGAAAGGATAACAAGTGTGCATTTACTCTAAATTTAGTTAGTTAAAAATTGAAATATTACTTGTCAAAAAAAAAATTGAAATATTAGCCCCATTCACTAAACATGCCTGAAATCTTTATCAACTGTCCAAAAAAAAAGTGTTATTGTTGTTTTAGCATCTATTCTCCTTCAACGTGAGTCTAAGTGGCTGAAACTACAAATGTGTTATTTAATTGTGAATGCAAGCTATTTAATATATAGGGCCCTAACAAAGACATTCTGAATCTTTTGTTTGATTTATAGACACGAGAAACACTATAATTGTGTAGTGTGCATTATTTTCTCTTGTTTTTGAAAAATTGAAATGCATTTCACAATTATCAAACCCTTTCTTTCTCTTTCACCCTATTTCAAACATTCAAAGGATCATAACAAAAAAAAGAATAATAGTTTAATTAAGTAATGGATGCCTAAAGCTGTTAAAGGCCTAGAAGAATATAATCTTATGACATTTAGATGTCATATCTTGTTGAAGAAAAAGTAAACATAACTTTCTATCCAATTCTTGTCCCTTAATTTATGGTGTTACAGGGATTGTGACACTTATCAGATGTATGCTTCTATAGTGTAAGGTAAATACAAATTACCCTCAGTGCTAATACTATATTATAACTTTATTTGCCATATTATATCAAATGGTAATGCTACAATGTAGATCTTCATTCACCAACAATACTGCATTTTGTACCACATCTCATCTAGGAAATGATAATAGGTATGCCTCCATGATCTAGAAATGAACAAAGGAGCAACCATTGCCAAAAATCCCATAATAAATCCCAATGCCATAGTCACAAAGAACCAGTTAATTCCATGTGCATCACTCTTCTGGTCATCGTGATCATCATTAGGAATTTGGTTATGGGAACCGCAGTTAACAGGAAGGGGCGGACCACACAAATTGTTGCCAACAAAGTCGGATGCATCAAAACTCTGTAATTGGGTGCCTGTTGGAATTGCCCCTTTCAAATGATTATGAGACAAGTCAAGCTTTTTGAGAAAGCTTATGTTTGATATAGTTGGAGGGATTTCTCCAGAAAGTTGATTCCATGAGAAATCAACGTGTTCCAATGATATCATATTGCCAATATGTTGCGGGATTTGGCCACTCAAATGATTCCTAGACAAATTCAGATAAATCAACCCATCTAGATTTGTGATTCCTTGAGGTATTTCTCCAGATAAATTATTATCAGAAAGATCAATATTTGTCACCAAGCCAAGAATACTTTTGTACTCTATACCTTTTCCTTTTACCCATAAGATTGAACTGACAATATTTATTGTTGTCGATGTATAATTTGCGACGAAATGAATAAACAACTCTTTACTTTTATTCTTTAGCATCATTGCATCCAATTGGTTGAAACAATTTGGTATGTTTCCAGAGAAATTGTTTTTTGCAAGGTCCAAATCTTGAAGAAAAATCATATCACAAAATTCTTTAGGAATTTGACTCGAAAATTCGTTTGACCGAAGACGAAGAATTTTCAAGTTTGAGAGCCTTTCTCCAACCCATGTTGGAATAGTTCCTTTGAACTTGTTTTCCCCAAGGTCCAACAAAACCAAGTTGTTATTCTTCTTTAGAAAAGTAGGAAATGTTCCTGAAATTGAGTTGTTACGAGCGTGCAAAACCTGTAGCCTTGTTAAGGAACCCATGGAAGCGGGTAAGTTCCCAACAAAGTAATTGTTTTGTAAATTTAAACTCACTAGATTTGGCCACATTTTCCAGCAATCAGGTATGTCACCTGATAAATCATTTGATTCCAAGCTGAGAAACTCTAAGTACATTGGATTGTCTTGTTTTTTGCATAGAAAATCAGTCATGGACCCGGAGAATGAATTGCTTGAAAGATCTAACCAATACATGGAATCATCAAAAAAACAGGGTAACTTTCCACGTAAGATATTTGAGCTTAAATCAACGACATTGATAGATATTGACTTCATTGATGTATATGCAAGCACATTGTGGATATGATTATGAGAGAGGTTCAAGTAATAAGCTTCAGAAAATATTTCCCAAAACCTAGGGTGGATAGAATTTGATATCCCTGTGTTTGACAAATCCAAATACTTAATACCATTTTGTGACTGAATCCATGTTGGAAAGTGAGGACCCAATTTCCATGAGCTCATTTGCAGTGCATTTAACTGGAAGTTAGGATGCCAATTGGGACCCACTTCTAAAGTAAAATTGTTGCCTGAGGCTGAAAACACTTTCAAGCTTGTGAAATTGGCAATATCATCTTCTGTGACCACTCCTTTAAATAGGTTGTCAGGAATGGAAAGATATGACAATTTAGAGAGTGATGTAAGAATCTCAAATGGGTTTCCATTGAATTGATTTTTGGAAAGAATAAGGATGCTTAATGATGAAAGTTTTGCAAATGACCTTGGAAGTGCACCGTTAATTGAGTTGTTAAAAAAATCCAATGTGTCTATATTTTTAAACAACCCAATTTGATCTGTTATAGTGCCTGAAAGCTGAGAACTCCGGAATATGAGTTTCATTAGCCTGTGCGAAACACAAGAAGTGAGAATTTCCAAAATTTCATTAACCCGTTGGTTGAGTTTGAAATTTGAGAAATTAACCTCCCTTAAGTTGCAGAGATTACCAAAAGAAGGTGGAATTTTCCCTTCAAGTTGATAGTTACTTGACAAATCAAGTTTGACTAGAGAAGTTAAATTTCCCAAGGCATGAGAAATATTCCCACTCAAATAGTTCCATCCTTGGTTCAAGTACTTGAGATGATGAAGATTGTACAACCAGTCGGGTATAGAGGAGGTGAATGAATTGTAAGACATATCAAGATTTTCAAGAAATGTGAGGTTTTGAATAGCATCAGGAATCGAGCTTTGGATGTAGTTATCTTGTAATTGAAGAGAAACAAGTTTCCTCAATCCAAATATCCAGTTAGGGACAAAAGAAATCCCGGTATTGGAAATATCAAGAGTGAGGAGAGATGAAAAGTTAAGCAAAGGTGGTTGGATATAATGAGTGGGAAACATGCATCCTCGCAAGCGTAATTCCATTAGAGAAGGAAGAGCTTGCAAATTTTGTAGCCAATCAAGTGAATTGGAAAGGTTTGCATATCTCAATTTAAGATATTGAAGTTTGGACAGACTCGAAAGCCAGAGAAGACTTCTAGAAAACAAAACTTCATGCTTGAAATAATCACTTCCAAGGCCAAGATGGAGCAAATTGGTGAGGTTCCCAATTTGAGATGGAATTGTTCCATTTGTAACATAACTCAAATCAAGATACAGTAAATCGGAGAGATTCCCAATACGAGGAGAAATGATTCCATTGAATCTCGCATCAGAGAGGCTTAAGTATGTCAATGAGGTCATTTCCCAGAGGAAACTAGGAATTTGCATGTCTCCAAAATCATTGTTGCTTAAATCCAAGTGAGTCAAATGCTTCAACTCAATCAAAGAGTCATTGACCACACCACCAAACATCGACCTCAGATAAGCTTCAACAGCTTCTTCATATTCATAATATTGATAATAATAATCATGATAATTGGGTGGTGAAGAGTTTTTGAACATGTTTGCTAGTGAGGCTACTTGAGCAGATAGGGCATATATTTCACTAATTTCATGTACCCCTGATGATTTCTTTTGGGTACTTACCCTCTCAGTAGGCCAACTAGAACTATTAGTAGCAATTCTATCAATCAATTCACATGCTTCATTATAAGACAGATTTAACAATACACCACTAGATGATGCATCAAGCATTATTCTAGTTTGTGGTTCCAAACCATTATAAAATGTTTCCATCTGAATAATGACTGGAAGACCATGGTGTGGACATTTTCTTAAAAGTTCTTTCCATCTTTCCCATGCTTCAAACAATGATTCAGATTCTTTTTGTCTAAAAGATGTAATATCATTTCTCATTCTGGCATTTTTGATAGGTGGGAAATATTTTGACAAAAACTTTTCAGCCATTTCATTCCATGTATGAATAGAATTAGGCTCCAATGAATTTAACCAAGATTTAGCCTTATCTTTCAAAGAAGAATATGCAAATAGCTTAAGTCTAAATGCATCTTCACTAACACCAGGTATGATAAAGTTACTACATATTTCTAAAAACTGTTTTAAATGCTCATGGGGATCCTCATGAAGAAATCCACCAAATTGACCAATTGTTTGCAGCATTTGAAACATCATGGGTTTAAATTCAAAATGGACAGCCTCTATGTGAGGTCTTGCTATGCTTGTTTGCATGTTTTGATGATCAAACATAGCATAATCTCTCATAGGTCTATCTCTATCATTAATCATACCTATTGGTCCCATGCGAATGAATTGATTCCTGTGATCTGCTTCAGCATCTCCTTGTGATCCAGGACCACCTCTGACTGAGGCTGGTCTTGAGCCTTCTCCTTCACCTTGTTGAGACATAGTATGGCTGCAACTTTGAAGTTTTTGTTTCTAGAGTTTTCGCAACCTTCTAAACTGTCTTTCTATCTCTGGATTATACTCAAATTCTGGTGATCTGTCTCTGGGCATAAGCTAGTGCAGTTGCACTAAGTGTAACAGCACCTGTTTCTGCACAGAAAAATAAAATACCAGAATAACAAAACAAATAAAAATAAACACTAATCTATTGTCTTTAAAACAACAATAAAAATTAATGGCAATCCCCGGCAACGGCGCCAAAAACTTGATGTGTGAAAATAAGAGCGTGTGCAAGTATACGCAGTCACAAGTTATAGTATAAAAGATCGAACCCACAGAGATTGGATTAACTCTTATGCGTTGTTGTAAAGAAAGGTAAACTAGTGTGACTACACTATTCAAAATGTTTTGGTTTTGGTTGAAGTTGAAATGAAAATAAATAGACAGAAAGCAAGTAAATTGTGTAAGAAATCAGTTGAGAATGAGAGTTGGGATGTTTTCACAAACTAAATCACTCTTGAGAATATTGTGTTTTCTGTGGTGCAATTGCACTTAGTGCAGTTGCATCAGTGTGTGTTGGTCAGCTACTTTCGTCAGAGTTTCGTTACAAGCTCTATATGATCCTGTTTTTTTGCGGTAAAGAGTAGGGTTGTCAGTGCCTCTCTCGCCCCCTTACAGATAATCTAAGTTGCTTAAGTAAGTACACTCTTGTATCTTAAGATCTCTACACTTTTGTTGTAAGGACTATGTTAATCTTAAGCTAAGAATTAACATGGAATTAACAAGCTAACTTCATTAAAGCAAGTTTAACAAGAAGCTTTATTAAACACTTATCCTTACTTAGTTCTTGATTTCTAGTTATAAGCCAATTAAGTGAATATAACTCTACTTGTTCTAAGTGATCAACCTTAAAACAAGATTAAGAATTTAAACACAAGAACTAAAGTGCACACCACTTTGAAAACACAATAACTTTCCTCAAAAGATCATTGAAAAGCTAGAACATCCAAACTCAAAAGATTTTAGCTCATGATGAGCATGATAAAGCAAATATAAGTGAATGAAAGCATATTGCAATAAAGAGAAGTACAAGAGAATTCAAAAGAGTAACAAATGGAAAACTCTTGCATATATTTGCTTACAACTAATTTCTTGCACCTATTAGCTTCTTGAAGAAGTGGAGATAGAAGTTGTCAATTTCCTCTCACCTTCCTCTCAAACTAACACTATGAAACTATAAGAAAATAAAACTTTGAAACTAAGAAAAACTAAACTAAAAAGAACATAAAAAGATTATAAGATATGTGATCTATGTGATTTTAGATATTCTTCAAGTGAGGAATTTGAGTCCTATTTATAGCCTTGGAGGTTTCCTTCATGTTGAGGTTTCCTTGCTGATTTAAGTTAACCAAACCATGGTTACTTTTTAAAAGTTGAAGATCAGCTTGGCTTTCAACACTCATCCTTAATTTGAGGTCCAACAAATGGTTGCCACATGTCTTGTAAGATAGATCTTTGTGAAGCCTTTTTGATTGTAGGCGCCTCCTTTGCAAGTGGCCATGTGTTCCCATGTGACTTCTGAGCAAGCAGCAATCCAACTAAGCATTATGGCAATGGTAAGAATTGAGGTGCTTCCAATGTGGGGTTGTGAGCTGCTTCGGTACAGAGTGGTGCAGTTGCACCAAGTGCAATTGCACTGCTTGGTGCAGTTGCATCAACTGGTGCAATTGCACTAAACTGCGGCTGCACTGAACAAACACATCAAACATACCAATATACAATAAAATGCTAAGTTATGGACATCTCTTATCTGTAAACCATAAATGTTGTTATTTTATTCATACTAACATATTTAACATATAATAGACTTGATATTGGGCATTTATCTAAGTGAAAAAGCACAAATAACTCTATATAAAATAGAGTTATCAATATGCTTCTATAGTGTAAATTAAATACAAATTACCCTCAGTGCTAATACTATATTATAACTTTATTTGCCACACTATATCAAATGGTAATGCTACAATGTAGATCTTCATTCACCAACAAGACTGCATTTTGTACCACATCTCATCTAGGAAATGATAATAGGTATGCCTCCATGATCTAGAAATGAACAAAGGAGCAACCACTACCCAGAATCCCATAATAAATCCCAATGCCATAGTCACAAAGAACCAATTAACTCCATGCGCATCACTCTCCTGGTCATTGTGATCATCATTAGGAATTTGTTTATGGGAACCGCAATTAATAGAAAGTGGCGGGCCGCACAAATTGTTTCCGACGAAGTCGGATGCATCAAAACTCTGCAATTGGGTGCCTGTTGGAATTGCCCCTTTCAAATGATTATGAGACAAGTCAAGCATTTTGAGAAAGCTTATGTTTGATATAGTTGGAGGGATTTCTCCAGAAAGTTGATTCCATGAGAAATCAACGTGTTCCAATGATATCATATTGCCAATATGTTGCGGGATTTGGCCACTCAAATGATTCCTAGACAAATTCAGATAAATCAACCCATCTAGATTTGTGATTCCTTGAGGTATTTCTCCAGATAAGTTATTATCAGAAAGATCAATATTTGTCACCAAGCCAAGAATATTTTTGTACTCTATACCTTTTCCTTTTACCCATAAGATTGAACTAACTATATTTTTTGTCCACGATGTATGATTTGAGACGAAATGAATAAGCAACTCTGTACTTTTATTCCTTAGCATCATTGCATTCAACTGGTTGAAGCAATTTGGTATGTTTCCATAGAAATTGTTTTTTGCAAGGTCCAAATCCTGAAGAAAAATCATATCACAAATTTCTTTAGGAATATGACTCGAAAATCCGTTTGACCGAAGACGAAGAATTTTCAAATTTGAGAGCCTTTCTCCAATCCATGTTGGAATAGTTCCTTTAAACTTGTTTTCCCCAAGGTCCAACAAAACCAAGTTGCTATTCTTCTTTAGAAAAGTAGGAAATGTTCCAGAGATTGAGTTGTTACGAGCATGTAAAACCTGCAGTTTAATTAATGAACCCATAGACGTGGGTAACTTCCCAACAAAGTAATTGTTTTGTAAATTTAAACTCACTAGATTTGGCCACATTTTCCAGCAATCAGGTATTTCACCTGATAAATCATTTGATTCCAGGTTGAGAAACTCTAACGACATTGGGTTGTTTTGTTTTTTGCATAGAAAATCATTCATGAACCTGGAGATTGAATTGTTTGAAAGATCTAACCAATACATGGAATCATCAAAAAAATAGGGTAACTTTCCACGTAAGATATTTGAGCTTAAATCTACAACAGCGATAGATATCGACTTCACTGATGTATATGCAAGCTCACCGTGGATATGATTATGAGAGAGGTTCAAATGTTGAGCTTTAGAAAATATTCCCCAGAACCAAGGGTGGATAGAATCTTTTATCCCTGTGTTAGACAAATCCAAATACTTAATACCCTTTTGTGACTGAATCCATGTTGGAAAGTGAGGACCCAATTTCCATGAGCTCATTTGCAGTTCATTTAGGTGGAAGTTAGGATGCCAATTGGGACCCACTTCTAAAGTAAAATTGTTACCTGAGGCTGAAAACACTTTCAAGCTTGTGAAATTGGCAATATCATCTTCTGTGACCACTCCTTGAAATAGGTTGTCAGAAATGGCAAGATATGACAATTCAGAGAGTGATGTAAGAATCTCAAATGGGTTTCTATTGAAATGATTTTTGGAAAGGTCAAGGTATCTTAATGATGAAAGTTTTGCAAATGACCTTGGAAGTGCACCGTGAATTGAGTTGTTATAAAAATCCAGTGTGTGGATATTTTTTAAAAACCCAATTTGATCTGTTAGATTGCCTGAAAGCTGAGAACTCCAGAGTTCGAGTTTCATTAGCCTATGCGAAACACAAGGAGTGAGAATTTCCAAAATTTCATTAACCCATTGGTTGAGTTTGAGATTTGAGAAATTAATCTCCATTAAGTTGCAGAGATTACCTAAAGAAGGTGAAATTTTTCCTTCAAGTTGATGATTATATGACAAATCAAGTTTGACTATAGAAGTCAAATTTCCCAAGGCATGAGAAATATTCCCACTCAAATTGTTCAATCCTAGGTTCAAGAACTTGAGATGATGAAGATTGTATAACCAGTCGGGTACAGAGGAAGAGAAGAAATTGCCGAACAAGTCAAGATTTTCAAGAAGTGTAAGGTTTTGAATAGCATTGGGAATTGGACCTTGGATGTTATTAACTTGTAATTCAAGAGAAACAAGTTTCCTCAATCCAAATACCCAGTTAGGGACAAAAGAAATCCCGATATTGAAAATATCAAGAGTGAGGAGAGATGAAAAGTTAAGCAAAGGTGGTTGGTTATAATGAGTGGGAAGCATGCATCCTGACAAGCGTAATTCTATCAGAGAAGGAAGAGCTTGCAAAGTCTGTAGCCAATCAACTGAATTGGTAAGATTTACGTTTTTCAAATTAAGATATTGAAGTTGGGACATACTTGAAAGCCAGTGAAGACTTCTAGAAAACAGAGCTTCATCATGCTTGTAATAACTTCCAAGCTCAAGATGGAGCAAATTGGTGAGGTTCCCAATTTGAGATGGAATTGTTCCATTTGTAACATTACTCAAATCAAGATAGAGCAAATTGGAGAGATTCCCAATACGAGGAGAAATGATTCCATTGAATCCCGCATAAGAGAGATTCAGGTAAGTCAATGAGGTCATTTCCCAGAGGAAAGTAGGAATTTGCATGTCTCCAAAATCATTGCCGCTTAAATCCAAGTGAGTCAAATGCTTCAACTCAATCAAAGAACCATTGACCACACCACCAAACAATGGCTTCACATAAGCTTCAGCAGCTTCAACAAATTCATAATAATAATAATAATAATAATCATAAATGGGTGGTGAAGAGTTGAGGTGAAGCTGAAGGACATTGGCTGTTATGTCACTACAGACAACTCCAAACCACTCACAGCAATTGGGATTGGAAGCATTCCAAGAGGAAAGCCTATTAGTATGATCAATGAGATTATATTTGAAACTCAAAAGTGCATCACGTTCACTTGGAATGCAACCAAGTTTTGATGAATTACATGTGCATGTATCAAAGTGAATTGTTAACAAGGTAAGACAACAAAGGTGAAATAAAAGGCTAGTGAAGATGGAAAACTTCATGATATATCACAATGTGGATTTGGGATAGGAAACAAGTTTTCTATGTAGTTGTTGATTCTATATGTTAAATGGTTCCCGTATTTATACTTGTTGTGTGTGCGCTGTATTATGTATTGGCTTTATCTATTTTCTTTATTTTTATCAATTCTTATTTCTTTGACGTGGTTTTTTATTTTTGTTTTTACAATTAAATTCCATTCCCTTCTATATTTTTCAATTAACATTGTTTCAATTATAACGACCTTGTCGTGCTTTACATTATTGCATGACTTAATTTGTTTCGTCATTTTTCTTGCATGTCATTCATTTTCAATTGTATGTTCATGTAATTTTTGTCAAAAAAAATTGTATGTTCATGTGATGTAACTTCTATATCGTAGAGACCACCCTAGAATGGGGCAGTGACACATCTGCTCAAAATGCTCAAAATTAATACATCTGCTCTCTTATTCTCTTACAGTAAAATTCACACATCTCTCTCTCACCCAGGCACGGATCCACGTGACCCTACTCTTTGCTCTTTTTTTCAATCAATAATAGGGTATTTTAATATGTTGACCCCACTTTATTTTTTATGTTGACTCCATATGACCCAACTAGTATATTAGAGACAAATCAATGACATGTACTAATATTATATTATATTTGTTATATCCTATTGAAATTGGATCACACTTATACTTTATTAAAGTACTAATTTTACCTTTTTACCTTTGTAATTTGTAGTAATTTAGGTATTTTAGGACATTTTTGTAATGTAATTATGTATTTTGAAAATTACAATATGTTTTTGAAAAAATATTATAGGCTAGTTTTTTGCCCCCACAATTAAAAATTTCTGGATCCGTCACTACTCTCACCATGTTGTGTATATTAGGGCTGTTCATGGTGCAGTTCGCAAGGAAAACCAAACCGAACTGAACTGGACTGATTCAAACAGTTCGTTGAACCGAACTGAACTGTTTTTACAGTTCGTTCAAACCAAACTGAACTGTTTTGACAGTTCAATTCGCACTTCAACTAAACTGAACTGTTAAAAAAAATCAATAATCTGGCAGCAGAAAATTAAAAGAATAAAAATCGAAAATATTGCAAAAAGCAAACAAAACACACCAATGGCTGCAAACGCCATAAATCAAATTCAATATCATCAAAGAGCCAATTTTAGGTGGTGAATAAAAATCAATTCACCAGACACTGCATTAAAAATTTAACATCAAATAAAATAAATAGAAAAAATAAAAAGGGAAGGAACCTTTGGTTAGTGACGTGGAGAGTTTTGTGGATCTTATGGTTAAACAAAGTTGAGAGATGATAGCGACGTCGTGTAGGTATAAATTTCCATAGTTCCATGGCGGTAGGTAACAATCTGGAAGCAATTCAGAAGAAATCTAAGGTGCTTTGTTCTTTAGATATTTCGGGTCCTGAACTGATATTTCGGGTCCTGATAATCAAACCCACTGTCCTGAATTGTTCTTTTGATTTGATTCTACGAAGGTTCTTTTTTTTACAGTAGATTATACGAAGGTCGAAGGTGCTCGGGAGTTGGTTTTTGCAGATTAGGCAGAAGTGTTTTGATAGTTTCACTAACCGATTGGCCTTCAGTTCGTAACAGTTTATTGGTTCACTAACTGAATTGGTCTTAACAGTTCAGTTAGTGAATTGTCTTTAAAATATCAGTTAGGTTCTGAATTGTTTGTAAAAGTTCAGTTAATTTTGGTTCGGTTCGGTTCAGTTCGACAGTTCGGTTCAGCTTTTTAGTTCACATGAACGGCCCTAGTGTATATCAATACATAGGAATAATGTTTTGTTTAGAGGTAGTGTTTAATACTCCGTGTTAATCCATGCAATATTTTGCAATTTCTGGATTAATAAAAGAATGACATTATCGTCAAACACAGAATGTCGCCCTCGAACTTTATTTAATCAAAAAAAGAAATGTTTCCCTCAAATAACTCAAAATTTACCACCAAGTTACCATTATTATTATTTTTTGGAAACGACCAAAATACAATTAATATATTTTTTTGACAGCAAGGTTATTTTTTGAAAGTGACCAAAATACAACCAGTATTTAGTATTGTATCTCTTTAAAACTTTCCTTCCAACGACACTCTTTTTACGACTGAATGAAAGTCTTGTAAGTCTTAATTTATGAAAGCGAAACACGCTAATAGCTTGAGTTTTCAACATCTTATATATTTAGGGCGTGTTTGGATAAACAGGTTAATTAAACACTTAAGGCATAAGCGCTTATCATATAAGCAGTGGTGGAGCTAGCATAAATTTTATGGGGTGGCTAAATAAAAAACCCTTAGTGCTTTTTTCAATAAAGTTTTGCTTATCTAAAAAAAAAAGTTTAGTTACATTTTTTATCCCCCAACTTTCTTCGATTGATGAGTTGGTCGTCATTCTATTTTACTTTTGATTATTTTGCTCCCTTAAATTGACAATTTTGGTTCTTGTGGTTTTTTTTTATTACATTTGCTACCTAAGAATAGTGGATTCAGCAATTCTGTTTCCCAACTTTCCAAAATTCAAGATTTTTAGGTACTAAAAGTACAAATATTTCATCATTTTGAGGGTAAAAATTGTTAAATTAAGAAAGTTAGAGACCAAAAATTGTCAAAAGTAAAATAGAGGGACCAAAATGACCAACTTAACAAAATTCACTATATTTGTTGGGGATAATGATAGACTAATGAACTTAAACTATGGACTTATTGTTAATCTTTTACCTTCTTAGACAAATAACTTGGTTGAAATAGCTAAACAATATATTACTAGGGTAGCTAAATTTAAAATATACCTATTTATTAAAATACATATATTATTTTTGGGGCCGGGACTACCCCAACATTATACTAGGAGCCTCCCCCGCATATAAGTGCTTATGTATAAGCTATTTAAATAGTAAAGGATGAAATAATGTTGAACTATTTTTCTATAAGCCATAGCTGTTTCCATAAGCTATCTTTGGAGCTTATGGAAATTAGCTAAAAACAACTTATGAACATGTCATAAGCTATTTCCACAAGCTCTCCCAAACAGTTTCACAAGTGCTTATGCCAATAGATAAACTCAAATAAACCGATCCAAACGGGCCCTTAGTCTTATTGTGATTTTTGGATTAGTCTTAGAATTCCACATTAGATAAAGTACCGACCAAAAACTTCATTAAACAAAAGTCTTTCGTAATTTGTGGTTTAACAGGGAAATAACACATTAGATAAAACAAGGACCAAAACTTCATAAAGGAAGACTTATGGTCAAGTGATAGACAAGTGGTTCAGAGAATAGAAATAAAACATAAATATTTATAAGAACAAACAATTATTTACCTAAATTACTTTTTGAGAACCTTTCAAACTTCATTCAAATTCGGTCAACTATATAATTAAAGAAACCAATACATACATATATTTTATATTCTTCTTTAGGCAGTTAGAACAAAGGTGAAAAATAAAATGCTAGTGAAGGTGGAAAACCTTATGGTCACAATGTGGATTTAGGATAGGAACCAAGTTTTCTATATATGTATATGTTGATTCTATATGTTAAATGGTTCTCCCTATTTATACTTTTTGTTGTGCATTATATTGTGTATTATATGGGCTTTTTTCTTTCACTACTAGAAAAGTGACATATAGCAACGGCAAAAATCTTTGAGTAAAAGAGTTAAAAAATGTAGGTATATTACCGAAGACCTATACCAACGGATGGTTCTTTCCGTAGTCTTTATAACTACGGAAGAATAACGTCGCTATAGCCTATAGTGACTGTTTTTTTGACTGTTGAACAAAATCTTAGAGCTATATCCACATTTACTTTTCCGTCGGTATAGGTTTTAACAATACTCCTAATTTTGATATACCCACAGTTGAATCTCCATCAGTATAAGTTTTAGTGAGGCCTCGTAATTCACTATACCCACCATATCATTTTATTGGTACATAATTTATTGGCAACGTTTGTAGGTTTTAGTGACACCTCTTGGCCCACAGTTTGTGAAACTTTTGTAGGTATAGGAATTCTATACCTATGGTTTCATTTATACTGTCACTAAAGACGTCTGTTGGTATATGTCAATTTTCTTTTAGTGATTTTTATAAAGTTTATTTATTTATTTATTTTGATAAGCAAATGTTGGTCGGGGTGGGAGAATGTTATTTCCGGGATTTGAACCCTCATTCTTGCAGCTTTGCAACTCCTTCATGTCTCTTAGCTCACTAACTGAACTACCTTCCTGCGACATAAAGTTTATTTATTTGATGTGGTGCGTTTTATTTTTATTTTTGCAATTAAATTCCAATGTCAGTTATAATTCAATTAACATTATTTCGTTGGCTTTGTTTTGTCATTTTTCTTTCATGTAATTCATTTTCAATTGTATGTTCATTTAATGTAACCCCTATCGTAGAGACCACGCTAGTATAGGAAAGTGACACCACCACAAGAGTTTTTCCTTATCTTTAGAAAATACTCAATTTAGAGCATGCTTGAAATCACTTTTAAAAACAGTTTTTAATTTTCTAACACTTTAAATGAATAAGTTTGTTCTTTGTTAAATTTTAAAAATTAGAAAAGGGTTTTTAAAACTCAATTCAGACATATTCTTAGTACTTAAAACTACATATTTTCTCTTGCATTTAAGTTCGCTCCCTCTCTCGTTTTCCAAGTGGTTGGCTTATCCACCTCCTCATCTGAATAACTTGTAATAATCTTAGAAATCGACGTTAGATAACACATTAGATAAAACAAGAACCAATTCATAAAGGAAGACTTACAATAAATAAAAGTCTTGTGTGATTAGTGGATTAGCTTTTAGATAACACATTAGATAAAAACAAAGACCAAGACTTCATAAAGGAACACTTACAATAAATAAAAGTCTTGTGTGATTTGTGGTATAGCTTTTAGACAAGACATTAGATAAAACAAGTACCAAGACTTCATAAAGGAAGACTTGTGGTCTAGTGATAGATAAGTAGTTTGCATGATAGAAACTAATATAACTATTTATAAGAAGAAATAAATTATTTACCTCAATTATTTTTTGGGAATTTTTCAAAGTTTTATCCTAATTCCTTCGACTAATTAAAGAAACCAATACATTCTTATGTTTTCAATTTCTATTTAGGCAGTTAGCAGCAAACTTTCAAACCATATGTTTTCAAATTCGATATCGTATTTAGGTTTATATATTTGATCCCCCTGCAAATATTCCATTTTTCCATTTACCCCCACTGTAAAAAAAAAGTTTACGGTTACCCCCCTGCAAATATAAACAGTTTTCGGTCACCCCCCTCTGTTAGATTATGTAGTGTATAATGGGTAAAAACCATGTACGGTTACCCCTCTGCAAAATATAAAAAGTTTACGGTTACCCCCTGTAGGGGGTAACTAGAAACACTTATTATTTGCAAGGTTGATTTTAAAACTTTTTTTTTACAGGGGGTAAATGGAAAAATGGGATATTTGCAGGGGGATCAAATATTTAAGCCTTGTATTTATTAAGTGTGATAATATTTACATTTTACTTTGATTATATTTAGATGTTAGAGAAATGAGATTATTTGAATTAAACCTCAAGGGGATGGTCTAGTGGAGCATGATATGATTTATATCCAAGAGGTCTGGACTTCAAATCCTTACTAGTTAGTCTTTTACATGTGAGGTAAATGTAATTACCTTTGTAAGAGATTAAAGAGACCGGAGGTCTTTCCTAGTTTGGACTGTCCTTCCCTCACCTAGGGGTGTCGCGGTGCGGTTTGGTTCGGTTTTGAGACAAAAAGTGAACCGAACCGCATGGTAAAACTACGTGCGGTTTGGTTTGGTTTGATTGGCTTTCTAAAATAAAACCGAATCGTACCAAACCAAACCAATGCAGTTTGGATTGGTTCGATTTGTGACATCCGTGGCTGATGAGGGCGGGGAGTGATCGTCGGTGCCCAAAAAGGTGGCATGGCAAAGAGCGGCTCTCGGCAGCTTCAAAGCGAAGTGACGCGTGAATGAACCGAATACGCACCGGAACGAGAGAGATACTGAGGCTGTGCAGGTATGGGACTGTACAGTTGATGGAATGCTTAAAAGAATTAGTTTAGACTACCTATACCAACAAGATGCATCTTCTTTTCGGGAGCCCTTCCCATAAGAACTCCATAGTTAAGCGTGTTTGACTTGGAGTAGTAGTGGAATGGGTGACCTTTTGGGAAGTTTCCTAGAAAGCATGCAAGTGAGGGCAACGCATGCTAAAAAGTCACGTGTTGGTTCATGGCGGCAGTCAACCGTTCTAGAAGCAGTCTGGGATGTTACACGGTTTGTTTGATTTTTTTCAAGATAAAACATAATTTAAAATGGTGTTAAAATTAACTAACATAAAAAACGGCTAACATAAATATTTAAGAAAATATCTGCTCAAATATATGTAGTATATAAGTTATTCTTTTAATTTGTCAAAAAAAAAATAAGTTATTCTTTTAAGATAGCTACAGCCATGTTTAAAAGAATTTGAATTAAATATTTTATTGTAATTTTTAAATATAGCATAACAATATGCATTGTTTGTAAGTGATTCAAATAATTAATTGAATTTGGGCTAGGAAGTGAGTGAGAGTTGGGTTTAGTTGGAGTTAGGCTAGTAAGTGATTCAAACCACTAACAAAAATTTACCGCAAAAATAACTTTGGATATGACCCATGGATTTAATTGTAAGTAAATAAGTCTTAGGTTTATTGCGGTTTGGTTTGGTTTGGTTCGGTTGGTGGAACAAAAACCGCGGTCCAAACCGAACCGTGCGGTTGATTGAAAAAAGGAACCGAATAGATTTTGCGCTTTGCGGTTTTTTGCAGTTTTCGGTTTGGGTTGGTTCAGTTTGCAGTTTTCTATTGGATTGGTTCAGTTTTGAACACCCCTACCCTCACCCCTAATTTTGTTTTGTAAAAAAAGATTAATTATTTAAATTAGTTTAACATACATTTCTATTAATTAAGCAATTCAGTTGGAGAAGCTCATGTCAACTATTTTTATTTAAATTAAAAATGATATAAAATGAAAGATTGTTGAAATATAAGACTGGATTTAGTGCGCCTTATATTTTTTGTCCCTAAAAGTATTTTTTAAAGTAAAAGTAAAAAAAATAATTTAAAAGCAATGCTTTTTTTGAAGCAATTTAAAAGCAATGTTCTGAAATAATGTGTTTTGAAATAATATACACAATTTTTTAATAAAGTTTTGATATTATATGATACATAATTACATAAAATTGGAATGTATTAATTACTTGCACCCAAATTTGGAGTTTGGGATAAGGGATTTAGATCATTGGCATGCTACACAGATTCTACTAATGTCGTGCAGCTTGTTAACTCCCCTCTGAACCATTGGAATAGATATGCTTCGGTAATTCAGTCTATCAAAGATTTCCTAATACGAGATTGGGTGGTGTTGTTGGGTCATACCCTCCGCGAGGGCAATTCTTGTGCTGACTACTTCGCCAAACTAGGCGCTACCAGCACTAGTTCTTGGATGACTTTTGATGTTCCTCCGGCTGAAATCTCTCTAAACTTGCTAGTAGGGGTGGGAGCAGGCCAGACCGCTCGACAGGGGACTACAGCCCAGCCTACGTCAGGCCTAGGCCAGGCCAGACTTTTTTAAAAAAAGACCAGGCTAAGGCTTTTTAAAAAGCCTATTTAGCTAAAAAGGCCAGGCCACAGACCATCGAAAATGCCTTTTAGACCTACTAGGTCGGCCTATTTAAGTAAATATAAAAAATTCTTTTATTAATATTACTGTTATTATATTAAATTTAATATATTGTGTTAAATCATAAATTTTCTAATATTTTCTATTAATTAAAACATATCAACCTACATCAATTTTTTGACATATTTAAAGTTATAATATAAAATATAATTTAAATTGGATGTCATATAAAATAGAACTTAATTTTAGTGACATATTAGCTTCTTAGTCTATTTACAAAAACATACATCAGTCAAAGTCGCAGGCTTTCATAAAAAAATGGTCAAATAGGCTTTTAAACAGGATTTCAATAAGGCCAGGCCAGACCTAAAAAATGAGTCTACGACAGGCCACAAGCCAGGCTCAGACTTAATACATTCGACGCAGGCCAGACTCAGGCCATGCAAAGCCTAGCTCGGCCCAGCCTATTCCCACCCCTACTTGCTAGCAGATGCTGCTAGTGTGGAGTTTGTGAGAGTGTAGTTATTGGTTATCTTTCTTTTCTTTTTTCCCTTTTTTTTGCTCTGTTTTAGCTTTACCTTAAAAAAAAAAAAAATTGGAGTTTGACCTAAAGACTCTCAATTAATTGACTGGGTAATCAATAAATATTTAATTTTCAACCCGTCTTCGACCCTTGGCGTTAAATTCATGGGTCATATCCAAAGTTATTTTTGTTACAATTAAATCCTTTGTGGTTTTAATTGTGACCTTCTGGGAAGTTTCCTAGAAAGCATGCAAGTGAGGGCAACGCATGCTAAAAATTCACGTGTTGGTTCATGGCGGCAGTCAACTGTTCTAGAAGCAGTCTGGGATGTTACACGATTTGTTTGATTTTTTTCAAGATAAAACATAATTTAAAATGGTGTTAAAATTAACTAATATAAAAAACGGCTAACATAAATATTTAAGAAAATATTTGCTCAAATATATGTAGTATATAAGTTATTCTTTTAAGATAGCTACAGCCATGTTTAAAAGAATTTGAATTAAATATTTTATTGTAATTTTTAAATATAGCATAACAATATGCATTGTTTGTAAGTGATTCAAATAATTAATTGAATTTGGGCTAGGAAGTGAGTGAGAGTTGGGTTTTAGTTGGAGTTAGGCTAGTAAGTGATTCAAACCACTAACAAAAATTTCCCGCAAAAATAACTTTGGATATGACCCATGGATTTAATTGTAAGTAAATAAGTCTTAGGTTTATTGCGGTTTGGTTTGGTTTGGTTCGGTTGGTGGAACAAAAACTGCGGTCCAAACAGAACCGTGCGGTTGATTGAAAAAAGGAACCGAATAGATTTTGCGCTTTGCGGTTTTTTGCAGTTTTCGGTTTGGGTTGGTTCAGTTTGCAGTTTTCTATTGGATTGGTTCAGTTTTGAACACCCCTACCCTCACCCCTAATTTTGTTTTGTAAAAAAAGATTAATTATTTAAATTAGTTTAACATATATCAATCAATGAATTATCATAATTAATGATGGTGACCAACATATTATAAATAGAGCATGGTGTTATCTTATTAAGAAGACACACAAACCATAATTTCTATAGTGACCAACATAGTACAATTCAACTCTCTCTGGTACTCTGAAATGGAACTAGAACCGACCAATCCAAAAGAAAAATGGAATACTACTTACATGGATAAGAAATTCCTTTGATGTGAGCATCTGATTGGGAAGCATCCAAGGTGCACTGGAAAAACTGGAAGTGTATAAATTATGTCAGTGGTTCTCTAAATATAAGCTTAATATGACTCCTTGTTCAATCTCAAGACGGAAATCTGCCATCCTCTAAATATAGCAACTCCTTTCCTCAATAATGACAAGGGGGATGTAGATACATGATGTACAAGATACAAGAAAAAATAGAAGGGAAAAATACAGTAATTTCCTCAATAATGACATTTAATTCTGCAAAATGACAAGGGGAGTATACATATTAATGTACAAGATACAAACACAAATAAGGAAAAAATATAGCAACTCCTTTCCTCTATAATGTTGATGAGTTTCTAACTAAAAAATGTTTCCTACATTTAGGACCTAGAAGGTATGAGAAAACAAAAAAGTAGCATTTACTAATTATCCAATACATTGTACGTATAGTTTGATAACTTCGTATTATTGCAAGTCAAGCTAGAAAAGCAATTGAAAGGGGTGTATGAAAAAAGTCCTCCTAAATACAACTGAAAATATACATTAACTGATGAGCTATGATGTTTCCTTTTCTTCACAAAAGCTAGAAGAGGCTTGCTAATTCCAATTTACAGACTACAGAAACTATATAGATAATTTCTTAAACTGCATCAGCATACTTGATATTAGCTCGATGCAAAATTCGATCAGAGTCCAAAGCTTTACCTTTCCCTTTTTCTATACAAGAAAGCAAAATTTGTAACAAGTTGGCTGCATCTTCCTCACATGTTAGTTCCAAGTTAGTTTGAGGAAGTGGAAGTCGGACCCTAAATCGCCGTGATCTTAATTGATTGGGTTTGCTGCGGTTTCTAATACTGAGTGCAGTTTTCCCAGTAACTTCTAGTATACTTGCAGCAAGTTTTGCCACAAGTCCTGTAATCCCTAAAGCAACTCCTGCATTCAAGAAATACAAAATAGAAAGGCAATCACTAAACTAGTAAAAAAAGTCGCTAAATTCTTAAAGTTGCTTCAAATTTACAAGAAAGCGATCAAAATAGTTCATTCGAATTGTTTCACCTGAGAGGACACCAGGAAGACCATGCCTCTCAGCTCCTCTTATAGGTGACTGAAGAAGACCAGTGAGTCCCTGTAAACAACATAGGTGAGTGCAACTCAATATACATAGGAAACATTCACGTGAAGATGATAACAAAAGCAATAAAAGAAAGAACAAGACATGTAAAGTGGGAATAGAATCACTAGTAGAGATGCCGAAAACAAAAATCAACCAAAACTGCACAGATCAAGATTCTAGGTATTGGCTGGTCTAGTATTGAACTTAATTTCTTATATCAAGTTCAGCTGTCACTATATGTAATCAAATAAATGGTATGCAATACTCTTTCACGGGTACACAGCATGTGATGGTCAAACACATGAAGTGCAGTTTGTAAGAGTTCATTGAAATTGACTTGGAATTGGAAAGGAGATGGGAAAACAATGTTTCCATTCCCGGATGGCTAACTTCAAACATTCACATACCTCCAAGACTTCATTAATGACGCCTTTACTATCAGAAGCTAGTAGATATCAATGTTTGGTGGACAAACTTAATTACCTTATAGTAATGAGGCCTTTCATCACCTTGATGAAGGTCCACTCAAACATTGATGAAGAAGAGGTGCTAAGATTTAGCAAGAAGAATCTTGCATCGATCTTTTAAAGTCCCCAAGAAGGTTTTCATTACTGATTCTTTGCCCAAGACCGCCACCGGCAAGATTTTGCGTCGCCTCGTGGTAGAACACTATGTCAACTCAAATTCGAGCTGAAGTCCCCCAGCTTTGGAATCTCAAATAAGTGGCCAACAAAAGGGTTGGAATCTCATATAAGTGGCCAATAAAAGATTTGGAGCGAAACTTAGTATTTAACAGGAAGATATTTCTGCAACTGGTCCTTCTTACATGATAAAATATATTGCAGATTTTCATGATTCTTGTGAAGTGTTTTGCAATGCAATGTTTTATATGTAAATCAAATAAAGAATTTGTAAGTCTCTTTTTGCTGACAATTGTATTTTCAAGAATCTGAGATTCAGGAAAGTACATATTTATCTTCGGACACAACAAACTGTGTAAAAGGTCTACAACCTTTGTATGGGTAAAGAAATGGAAATTTAAGCCTTTGAAGGGTGTGCAATTGGTAATGGTACAAAGTAAAGACATTTTTGCAATGTGCATTTCTTAATCTTAAATATTTGTGTCCTCTCTATTTTTTTAGCTGTATCTATTTACGTGTGCAGTTTTCTCCAAAATAATTATGTTGGTTATTTGCTTGATGATTTTCATGTATATTTTGTTCCATACTATTTGCTCAATTAGAAATGATCACTATAGCTTGAATTGAATGCATGATGTTGGTTTAAATTGTTTTTAACAAAACATAACATAAACAAAGTTGGTTATTGTTGTTTTAGCATCTATTTTCCTTCAACGTGACTCTATGTGGCTGAAACTACAAATGTGTTATTTAATTGTGAATGCAAGCTATTTAATATATAGGGCCATAACAAAGACATTCTGAATCTTTAGTTTGATTTATAGACACGAGAAACACTATAATTCTATAGCTAGTGTGCATTATTTTCTCTTTTACCCTATTTCAAACATTCAGAGGATCATAACAAAAAATAGAATAATAGTTTAATTTAGTAATGGATGCCTAAAGCTATTAAAGGCCAAGAAGAATATAATCTTATGACATTGAGATGTCATATCTTGTTGAAGAAAATATAAACATAACTTTCTATCCAATTCTTGTCCCTTAGTTTATGGTGTTACAGGGATTGTGATACTTATTAGATATAAGCTTCTATAGTGTAAAATAAATACAAATTACCCTCAGTGCTAATACTATATTATAACTTTATTTGCCACATTATATCAAATGGTAATGCTACAATGTAGATCTTCATTCACCAACAAGACTGCATTTTGTACCACATGTCATCTAGGAAATGATAATAGGTATGCCTCCATGATCTAGAAATGAACAAAGGAGCGATCACAGCCCAGAATCCCATAATAAATCCCAATGCCATAGTCACAAAGAACCAGTTAATTCCATGTGCATCACTCTCGTGGTCATTGTGATCATCATTAGGAATTTGGTAATGGGTACCGCAGTTAACAGGAAGTGGCGGGTCACACAAATTGTTGCCAACAAAATTGGATGCATCAAAACTCTGCAATTGAGTGCCTGTTGGAATTATCCCTTTCAAATGATTATGAGACAAGTCAAGCTTTTTGAGAAAGCTTATGTTTGATATGGTTGGAGGGATTTCTCCAGAAAGTCGATTCCATGAGAAATTAATGTGTTCCAGTGATATCATATTGCCAATATATTGCGGGATTTTGCCACTCAATTGATTCCTAGACAAGTTCAGATAAATCAACCCATCTAGATTTGTGATTTCTTGAGGTATTTCTCCAGATAAGCTATTATAAGAAAGATCAATATTTGTCACCAAGCCAAGAATACTTTTGTACTCTATACCTTTTCCTTCTACCCATATGATTGAACTGAATATATTTTCTACCCCGTCAAACCAATGAGGTATGTTGGAATGCATAAATAAATCATTACTTTTATACCTTAGCATCATTGCACTCAAATGGTTGAAACAATTTGGTATGTTTCCTGAGAAATTGTTTTTTGCAAGGTCCAAATCCTGAAGAAAAATCATATCACAAATTTCTTTGGGAATTTGACTCGAAAATCCGTTTGACCGAAGACGAAGAATTTTCAAGTTTGAGAGCCTTTCTCCAATCCATGTTGGAATAGTTCCTTTAAACTTGTTTTCCCCAAGGTCCAAGCAAATCAAATTGTTATTCTTCTTTAGAAAAGTAGGAAATGTTCTAGAGATTCAGTTGCTACGCGCATGTAAAACCTGCAGTTTAGTTAATGAACCCATGGAAGCGGGTAAGTTCCCAACAAAGTAATTGTTCTATAAATTTAAACTCACTAGATTTGGCCACATTTTCCAGCAATCAGGTATTTCACCTGATAAATCATTTGATTCCAGGCTGAGAAACTCTAACCAATACATTGGGTTGTCTTGTTTGCATACAAAATCAGTCATGAACCCGGAGAGTGAATTGCTTGAAAGATCTAACCAATACGTGGAATCATAAAAAAAGGGGTAACTTTCCACTTAAGAGATTTGAGCTTAGATCAACAACATTGATGGATATTGACTTCATTGATGTATATGCAAGCTCACTGTGGATATGATTATGAGAGAGGTTCAAGTATTCAGCCATAGAAATTATTTCCCAAAACCAAGGGTGGATAGAATCTGATATCCCCGTGTTAGACAAATCCAAATACTTGATACCCTTTTGCGATTGAATCCATGTTGGGACCCAATTTCCACGAGCTCATTTGCAGTATATTTAGCTGGAAGTTGGGATGCCAATTGGGACCCACTTCTAAAGTAAAATTGTTAACTGAGACTGAAAACACTTTCAAGCTTGTGAAAATGGCAAGATCATCTTCTGTGACCACTTCTTGAAATAGGTTGTCATCAATTGCAAGATATGACAATTCAGAGAGTGATGTAAGAATCTCAAATGGGTTTCCATTGAATTGATTTTTGGAAAGGTCAAGGTATCTTAATGATGAAAGTTTTGCAAATGACCTTGGAAGTGCACCGTGAATTGAGTTGTTAAAAAAAACCAATATGTCGATATTTTTAAAAAACCCAATTTGGTCTGTTAGATTACCTGAAAGTTGAGAACTCCAAAATATGAGTTTTGTTAGCCCGTGCGAAACACAAGGAGTGAGAATTTCCAAAATTTCATTAACCCATTGGTTGAGTTTGAGATTTGAGAAATTAATCTCCCTTAAGTTGCAAAGATTACCAATAGATGGTGGAATTTTCCTTCAAGTTGATAGTTATTTGACAAATCAAGTTTGACTAGAGAAGTCAAATTTCCCAAGGCATGAGAAATATTTCCACTCAAATTGTTCCATCTTAGGTTCAAGAACTTGAGATGATAAAGATTGTATAACCAGTCGGGTATAGAAGAGAAGAATGAATTGTAAGACAGATCAAGATTTTCAAGAAGTGTGAGATTTTGAATAGCATCGAGAATAGGACCTTGAAGGATGTAATTTTCTTGTAATTCAAGAGAAACAAGTTTCCTCAATCCAAATACCCACTTAGGGACAAAAGAAATCCTGTTATGGGAAATATCAAGAGTGAGGAGAGATGAAAAGTTAAGCAAAGGTGGTTGGATATAATGAGTGGGAAACATGCATCCTCGCAAGCGTAATTCCATTAGAGAAGGAAGAGCTTGCAAAGTTTGTAGCCAATCAAGTGAATTGGAAAGGTTTGCATATCTCAATTTAAGATATTGAAGTTTGGACAGACTCGAAAGCCAGTGAAGACTTCTAGAAAACAGAGCTTGATGCTTGTAATCACTTCCAAGCTCAAGATGGAGCAAATTGGTGAGGTTCCCAATTTGAGATGGAATTGCTCCATTTGTAACATAACTCAAATCAAGATAGAGTAAATTGGAGAGATTTCCAATACGAGGAGGAATGACTCCATTGAATCCTGCATTGGAGAGGTTCAGGTAAGTCAACGAGGTCATTTCCCAGAGGAAACTTGGAATTCTCAAATCTCCAAAAGCATTGTTGCTTAAATCCAAGTGAGTCAAATGCTTCAACTCAATCAAAGAACCATTGACCACACCACAAACTTTGACCTCTTATAAGCTTCAACAGCTTCTTCATATTCATAATATTGATAATAATAATAATAATAATAATAATAATCATGATCATAAATGGGTGGTGAAGAGTTGAGGTGAAGCTCAAGGACGTTGGATGTTTTGTCATTACAGACAACTCCAGCCCATTCACAACAATTGCGATTGGAAGCATTCCAAGAGGAGAGCCTGCTAGAAGGATCAATGAGATGATTTTTGAAATTCAAAAGCGCATCACGTTCACTTGGAATGCAACCAACTTTTGATGAATAACTAGTGCATATATCAAAGTGAAATGATAGCAAGGAAAGACAACAAAGGTGAAATAAAAGGCTAGTGAACAGTGGCGGAGACTGAAAAAGTTGGGTGGGCCACTAAAATAAACTTAATATGTAAATTAAATACGCAATTAGCTCCAACACTAACCATACCCAAGTTGCAACTAGGTTGTCAATAAAAATTGAAAAAAGGGGGTGTGTCTCAATAAAATACCCGTTCGGTTGTGCCTAACCGAAAATATTCGTTTGCCCATAACCGAATCGGCAAAAAATGTGTGTTTTATTAATGACATTTTGGTCATTTCGCAGGGTTTGAGGGTGTAGAGTGAGAAGGGAGGAATGTGGGATAACCATGGGCCAAAGATTATACTAGTATGTGGCCCTATATGAATTTTTTTATTGGGTGGGCCATGGCCCTGCTGGGCCATGGCTGGCTCCGCCACTGCTAGTGAAGATGGAAATCTTCATGGTCACAATGTGGATTTGGGATAGGAAACAAGTTTTCTATGTAATTGTTGATTCTATATGTTAAATGGTTCCCCGTATTTATACTTGTTGTGCGCTGTATTATGTATTGGCTTTATCTATTTTCTTTATTTTTATGAATTCTTATTTCTTTGACGTGGTTTTTATTTTTGTTTTTACAATTAAATTCCATTGGCTTATATATTTTTCAATTAGCATTGCTTTTTTTTTTAGGAATTCAGCTAATACTACTATCTTCAATTACAACGACGTTGTCGTGCTTTACATTATTGCATTGGCTTTGTTTCATCATTTTTCTTTCAAATCATTCATGTAATTTTTGTCAATTTTTTTTTGTATGTTCATGTAATGTAACTTCTATATCGTAGAGACCATGCTAGAATGGGGCAGTGACACCACCACAGGTTTTCCTTATTTTAGGATTACTATAATACTACGTGTTAATCCAATTTATGTGAAGTTTAATCTTCAATAATCAATTGGATGATAAATCCTAAACAGTGTGTTTTTGAGTACTTTAGCGTTTAGAATTTTTTTAATTATATAAATACTGAAAGTTCGTCCCTCTATAACCGGTTTGGTGAAAAAAATATAATTTTGAGACTAACCCGTGTAACTCACCATTTTACTAATTTCATCACTTTAAAAAATTAATTTTTTATACGTTTTCTCTTTGTATTTTTATAACCATATTTTTTGAACCTTTAAAAAATTAATTTATTTTCATAGTTCTTCTCCTTATATTTTTTAGAACCACATTCTTTTGAACCTGAAATATCTTTTGAATCCATTTAGTTCGATTACAACCAATTATGGATATTTAATTTCAACGTTTTTGTTAATATTCTTATTAAATTTTATAATCTTCTTATTTAATTTATAGTTATAATTTAGTTTTTATTCACAGTTATTTGACAACATATTTTACAAACCAACACCATTGGTCCGCTGACATTAGCTACCCTAGGACACGGAGTCGACTCAGTGCTCCCGAGTTCGATTTCCGCAGTGGACAAGCTCTGTACAATTTAAGAAAAGAAATCGAGCAAAAATGTTTATAAGGAGGTTTGCTAATAAATGCGTAAAAAATTTATATTTTTGACAGCAAGGTTAATTATATATCTTATCAATCCCCTTTAATATAATTTTTGCTTATCAAAAAAAATATCTTATCAACTAGTATTAGTATTGTATAGTTGGGGCCAATGAGGTTGACTCAGTTGGTAAGGAGTTGGCTCACACTTCACAAGGGCATGGGTTCAACTTTTCCGTCCACTCAAGGAGCCTTGAGGCTGACCCTGACGCTAGTGAGCCCCCAGAGCCCGACTCACCTAAATGTTTTATAACCAAAAAAGTATTGTATTAAGAGGATTAACATATAGTTGTTAAATAACTAAATTTCATCACAATGTCATTCCCTGAACACGATAAACAAATATACTATAGCTAAAAATTAAGAGGTGTTACAGCATCTCTTCAAAACTTTCCTTCCAATGCTCATTTTAAGATTGAATGAAATTCATGTGAGTCTTATTACTATGAAAGTGAAACACGCTAATAGCTTGAGTTTTCAAAATCTTATATATTTAGTCTTATTGTGATTTTTTGATTAGTCTTAGACTTCCACATTCGATAAAGTATCGACCAAAAACTTCATTAAACAAAAGTCTTTCGTAATTTGTGGTTTAACTTGGAAATAACTCATTAGATAAAACAAGGACCAAAACTTCATAAAGGAAGACTTGGGGCAGGGCCGGCCCAACACTAAACGAGACCTAAAGCGAGCTCTCTCAAGACCGGCCCAACACTAAACGAGACCTAAAGCGAGCTCTAAAATGAGGCCATTTTATATTTTAATAATAATATTTTGTAAAAAAACAAAAATTATTACATTTTTATATAAATTGTTTAGCCTTTTGTGATGAAAAATCAGTTATCAAATTACATCAAAATTTAAATGTTGTAAGAAAATTTTGAAAATAATCTATTTTTGAGCTTTTTATGATACACAAAAAATCCAATGTTGTAAGAAAATTTTAATAATGAACTATTTTTATATGTAAAATTGTAGTTGAATTTTATGCACATAAAATCATCTTAATATAATTATTTAAAAAATAAAATTTAGTAATTAAAGTAACATAAATCAAATAAAATTTTTATATATCAATGGCATTTTTTACTGGGATCGAACCCCGTTTATTGTGAATAATGAGAGCCCTGTTTTTTTTAGTAATAATACATAACAATAAATTTTGAGACCCATGTTTTAAAGGGAAAATTGGAAGCCGAAATCCCTTGCTTTAGTTGCTTGAGCTAGCCTTGGGCCGGCCCTCTTGTGATCAAGTGATAGACAAGTGGTTTAGAGAATAGAAATTAAACATAAATGTTTATAAGAACAAACAGTTGTTTATAACCTAAATTACTTTTTGAGAACTTTTCAAAGTTTATTCAAATTCCGTCAACTATATAATTAAAGAAACCAATACATACATATATTTTACTTTTTGAGATCTTTTCAAAGTTTATTTATTTGATGGGGTGCCTTTTATTTTTATTTTTGCAATTTGTTCGGTACCGGAGTACAAGAGTGAAGCTCCCGAGGCTACATGAGGCTCCGAACTTAGGACTAAGTGCTTGATTGCTTCCATGTAAGTACGTTGTAGTTGGAATGGTGGACTCGGACGTCCGAGGTAGAGCTTCGTCCACACCGGGTGGGGGGGTACCTGCAAGACACTCCGACGCTCAAGTCAGTCTGTGAAAGATGAGGAGATAATGAGATAAATAAGACGAGGTAACTAATACGATCTCGGGACGGTGCCGAGGCGCTTGACTAAGTGTCCGAGCTCTGCATGCCCGAACTCAAAAGATCGGGTGTACCGAGCTCGGGGGAGATGAGATATGTGCGGAATTTGTCGTTGTTGTCCTTATTATCGTACCTGGGTTTGGAGGGCGGAACTTCTATTTATAGTCGGGACGCCGTACCTGGACCGTTGGATCCGGCGGGTCGATCCTGATCGTTGGTCAGGAGAGCCGTTCTGCAGTTGATATCTTGCGAGGCGGAAATGGGCCAAGCCTCAGCGGGTGAGGGTTTGGCCTTGTCCGAAACAGTGGCCCCTCAAGTCGAGAGAAGGACGGAATGAACTCGGTCTCGGCTTGCTGCGGACGTTAGTTGCTGCGGACGCCACCAAGTTCGCGGCCGTCGCTGCTCATTCCAAGGGGAGGAGCCGTCCGGCCTTTGGGATGCCCGAGGCCAAGACGTGTTATTGTTTTGCGAGTTAAGATAGAAAACATAATACGTTTAGATTAAGTATTGGCACCGTCCTCCCCTTGCAGATCATGACTCGAACCAGGAGTGAGGAGAGACAAGCACCGGGGAAACCGCCTGGGAAACCAATTCTGAGGAAGTCGGCCACGGGTGAGCCGATATTGGCCCCTAAGGGGGCCCCTTCTTTACTGTCTTCTACCTGCGCTCCTTCTCCTGCTGGGTCGGGAGCTTCGACCAGAGGGCCAGTTATGCAGACCTCGGAATGCACCGTTGAGGAGAACCCCGGAATGGAGGATGCTGAAGTCGCTTCTTGGGCTGAAGAACTTCAGGCTGAACTGGAAGTCGAAGCAGTGGCGGAGGAGCCCGAGGTCCTTGTTGAGGACGAGTTACCCTGGATAGCGATCAGGATCTGCAACACTATGGCAAGGTTGAGGCCGGGCAGAACCCTATCTTTCTACGAGAATTTCATCACCGGTCCCGCTGAGCAGAGGTGGAAATTAATGAATGCTGACAAGTATCTGATGTGCATGGAGCATGACGCGGCCGAATTCTTTCTTTACGGAGTTGTGCTGGAGACGATGGGAGTTCAGATCCCACTGACCGAGTTCCAGAAGAGTGTGCTCAAGTTTCTGCACGTGGCCCCTTCACAGTTGACGCCAAATGGTTGGGGATTCGTCCGAGGCTTTGAGCTGGTCATGGAGCGTCTCAGGAGAGTTCCAACGGCGGAGGTCTTTTTCTGCTTTTTCAACGTGCTCCGTTCCCTCGAGACTGGGTCTAAAGGCAAAAAGGCACGGACACGTCGGATTGAGATGCAACCCGTGTCGCTCTTATTTCTTTGCTGTTAATGATTCGAATCGGGATTTCAAGTCAAACTTCTTCTTCGTTAGAGCTTTGAGCAGCACAGCGAAACTTGCCGTTGCCGACTTTGAAGACAAAAAGTTGGTGGCTGGGCACTTTCCTCTTTTCTGGGATCAAAGCCATTACTTCTGGGACGGAGTGGAGATTAGTACTCAGAGCTACATGTCGAGCCCTGAAAAACTGAACGAAGAGGATAAAAAATCTTATGAACTGTTCAACAAATGGGGAAGAATAATGGTCAAGGCTGGACTCCGGTTTCATTGTAGCTCTATGATAGAAGCCTTGGCCATGTCCAAAGCCAGATTGGATCAATACTTTGCTACTTGTATAGTGCCTTTAATTTCTTGTTTATATTGTGCATAGTTGAACTCGACGTGCCATTGTTGTTGACTGATCCTTTTGTTGATTTTGCAGGCAAGATGGATGATCTAGATCTGGACGCCGTCTTCGAGGTGGCCGGGGTTGAGACCACGGTCACAATAAACAAGAGCACACCTACAAAGAAGGCAGCTGACAAGCCTTCTGGGTCAGTCACCGGGACCGGCCCATCAGACAAGACCACGGGAAAGCCCGACTCTGGGGGGCCCGTGGTAAATAAGCAGAAATCAAACCAGACTAAACCTCCTCCAAAGTCGCCCACGGTTCGCTCCTCTACTCCGCAGCCAGACGCGGCAGTAGGCAAGAAGAGGAGCAACGCCAAGGCCGTCGCCAGCGGACCTGCCAAAAAACAAAGGCCCACACAGCAGAATATAGATAAGGGCAAAAAGAAAGCTTCCCTGTCTGACTTCGAAGCCTGCATCCTAGTTGGTCAGACCGGTGCGGGGGTTATCAAGGAGCTGCGGGATCTAGCAGCCGGCAAGATGACTGTCCGCCTCAATGGTAAGATCTCCGTCCTTGACGCTGAAAATAGAATTTTACAAGGCAAATATATTCAAATATGTCGTGAGCTCAGTTCTTACCGAGATCGTAATTTGGTAGCCTACTCCGAGGAGAACCGGAGCCTGAAAGAGGAGCTGGGGAAGTTGAAGGACGCTCAGAATCAGCTCGAGGATGCGCGTGCTCAGGTTTCTCAGCAGAACAAACTGGTTGCCGACCTTCCCAAGCTGAAGGAGGATCTGAAGGCGGCACTGGAAATGGCGGAGGCAGCTGAGGCGGCAAAGGAGACGAAGTCCAAGGAAGTAGAGCAGCTGAAGGCGGACAAGGCTGTAGTGACTCAGAATGTGGCGAAAGCTGCTATGTCCGGCTTCAAGCGCTGCTTGACAATGGCTCTGGTCCTGGAACCTGGTTTGAACACCGACCTGCTGGATGCCAAGTACAAGGAAGAAAACGGGAGGATAGTTCACAGGGACACAGTGATCTATGATCCCACCGCTGTCCCAGCTGTTGAGGAGGAGGCTGCCATTGCCAATGTTGCGGAGAATGCTGAAATCGGAGGCGGAGCTTGCTGATTTGTTTTCAAGTTTTCCCTTGATTTGGTCCCGGGCATGTTCGGGGCCAATTTTGAATTGTAATATACAATGAGCGTCGTCCTTTTTTTCCGGTCATTGATTTGTTTTGGTCCTTTCATTAATTTTGTTGATTATTGATGAGTCCCCATCACATGATGGTTTTCAGTGTTAAAAAGGGATTTTTACTTGGAGTTTTTGATGAATAACAATGAAGTTGATGAGAATTTAACAATTTGTGCTATTAGAAATTTATTTGTTATGCAGTGTTTATGCTGGGTTTTGTCGTGATTTTGTGCCCAGGGACTAGGTGGAATTGAAGAACAAAGCAGTGCAGGCAAATGGACTCAATGGTGCAATTAGCAAGGAGCATTCAGCCAAATGGCGCGCAACTGGCGCGTGAGTGGCGCACCACGCGCGAGAAGACAGCAGGAAAGGCGCCTGACTGGCGCGTGAGTGGCGCTGGAGCGCGAGAAGACAGCAGGGAAGGCGCCTGACTGGCGCGCGAGTGGCGCTGGAGCGCGAGTGGCGCGCCAATCAGCGGCAGACGCGTTAAAACACGCGTTGGACGCGTTTTTCAGTATCTTTGGACGTATTCTGAACCCTAGCACACGGCAAGAACTGATTCCTTCTCACCGGTATTGAAGATTCAAGGCTTGGGGACAAGAATTGAAGCTTCATATGTGTTCATCATCATCTTCATCTTGTAATTCTTCTCTTTCTTTTTCCTTAATCATGTGTAACTAAACCCTAATGTTAGGGATGAATGAATATTGACGTAGCACTATTGTCGATGGTTTAGAATTTTATTTATATCATACTCTCTCGTATTTTGCGTATCGAATTTCTACGCTTAATGCTTTTTATGGTTGGAAAACTCATACAATGATATCTTGTTCAATTATGAAATGGAAGTTTTGTTTTTGAATGTTTGAAATTCTATACCTTCAATTCGTAGCTTAGGAATAATCTATGAGTTGTTGTATATTGCAAACCCTCGTTTTAAATGCTTGTCGTTAATTAGAATCGCTTAAGGAATTAGGGTTTGTAGTTATCGACAAAGGACAAGTTACCTAAGGAATTAGGAATTAGTGAATGTTGTGGGTTTGATAGCAAAATTAGAGAGAGCTTATCCTTCAAATTAAATCAGTGCAATAGTGTGAAATCAATAGGAATTCATCCCTAGCATCTTCTCCATCGTATCTTTTCAAACGCGTTCTTCGTTCTATTATTAAAAACATAAAAAGAATATTTTATTGCTTTACTTTAGAGCTTCATAGCTCAATCAAATCAATCTCATCCTAATTCACTTTGGTTCCTTTAGTAGTTGTTAACGTAACTGGTAATTAAATTCGATCCTTGAGGACGATACCCGGTACTTGCCGGTTTTATTACTTGCACGATTCGGTACACTTGCCGAAAGTTCAACAATTATTCGCCGTTCCTTATGCATGCTTTTGAATGAATGTCCGTAGAATTAGGAGAAACGACCGAGATTAGAACACGAGCTGTTGTAGGACGGCTTGTTCGTTCACAAAGGGAAATGCCATGACCCCGAATCCAGAGCGACGTTCGAGGTAGTCAATAGAAAGCTAGTAGGTCCTGATCCATCCCTCCAATTACAATAGAGCTGAAGATAAGCTTTGAAGAGGGGAAAGGCTAGCACGGGCCCCCTGCTTCGTAGCTGGATGAGAACCGCTGCGGGCCATTGCCTTCATAGATGAGAAACCCATTGCGGGCTCTTCTCTCCAGAGATTCCTCCAACGGAGATCGCTGTGGACCTCTGCCCTTCAACCCTTAATGGAGCGCGGAGCTCGGAGATTAGGGGTGCTGCAGGCTCGCACGAGGCAAAATTGGGAATACCTCGGCCTCTGATGGAGCTCGTCAGCTCGGAGATCAGAGGGAAGGTCGGACTCTCTGATGGAGCGCGGGGCTCGGAGATCAGAGAGCTATTGGAGCCGCTGCGGGCTATTGACTCGGCGCCGCGATCGCAAGAGAGATCTCAGTGGGCGAAGACCTGCAAAGAAATCATGAGAATATCGGACGAGGCCCTACCGTTGAGGTGGGCACCGGAAGTCGGCGATGAGAGTCCTTGAGACTCAAGTTGTGCTTGCGAGGCGAGCGATGTCTTTGAGGCTCAAGCCGAGGTCAGGAGGCGAGCAATTTCTTCAGGCTCAAGCCGTGGTTATGAGGCTACCGATGTCTTTGAGGCTCAAGCCGAGGTCAGGAGGCGAGCATTTTCTTCAGCCTCAAGCTGTGGTTGGCAGGCGAGGATAACCTCTTGGTGAAGCAAGTCAGTCCGGAGAGAGCTTGGTATTTTTTGAGAGATGGAAGCAAGCGGTGCTGCTCCCACTGTGGTCGCCAATGTTCGGTACCGGAGTACAAGAGTGAAGCTCCCGAGGCTAGATGAGGCTCCGAACCTGGGGCTAAGTGCTTGATTGCTTCCATGTAAATACGTTGCAGTTGGAATGGTGGGCTCGGACGTCCGAGGTAGAGCTTCGTCCACACCGGGTGGGGGTACCTGCAAGACACTCTGACGCTCAAGTCAGTATGTGAAAGATGAGCGGAGATAATGAGATAAATAAGACGAGGTAAATAATATGATCTCGGGACGGTGCTAAGGCGCTTGACTAAGTGTCCGAGCTCTGCATGCCCGAACTCAAAAGATCGGGTGTACCGAGCTCGGGGGAGATGAGATATGTGCGGAATTTGTCGTTGTCGTCCTTATTATCGTACCTGGGTTTGGAGGGCGGAACCTCTATTTATAGCCGGGACGCCGTACTTGGACCGTTGGATCCGGCGGGTCGATCCTGATCGTTGGTCAGGAGAGCCGTTCTGCAGTTGATATCTTGCGAGGCGGAAATGGGCCAGGCCTCAGCGGGTGAGGGTTTGGCCCAGTCCGGAACACAATTAAATTCCAATGTCAGTTATTTTTCAATGAACATTATTTTTTAGGAACATAATTAATATTATCTTAGATTATAAGATCGTTGTCGTGCATTACATTATTGCAATTGGCTTTGTTTTGCCATTTTTCTTTCATGTAATTCATTTTCAATTGTATGTTCATTCATGTAACCTCTATCGTAGAGACCACGCTAGTATAGGAAAGTGACACCACCACGATTGTTTTTCCTTATTTTAGAAAATACTTAAATTAGAGCATGTTTGAAATCGCTTTTAAAAACAGTTTTTAATTTTCGAAAACTTTAAATGAAATAAGTTTGTTCTTTGTAACATTAGAAAACAGTTTTTAAAATTACATATTTTATCTTACATATAAATTCGCTCCCTTTCTCGTATTCCGAGTGGTTGGCGTATATCCACCTCCTCATCTGAATAACGACGCTCAAGTCAGGGAGGTAGTCAATCACAAGTATATTAATGAGAGAGATTGATTACCATTAATGAGGTATTGAATGAGTATTTATAGAGTTTGGTGGTGTTGACCTAATGAATCCGGACCGTTGGATGAAGCAATTTGATCTTGGCCATTGATGATTGGACTTACTCTCAATGTGGGCCTTTTTGATAATGGGCCTAGTTGTAAATGTGGAAAGGTGAGCCTTATCCATAACATCTACTAAGTTAGAAATACTTGGCACAAAATTTCTCAATTAAGTTGGATTTATGCTTACATTGTGTTTTGGTATTTTAGTACAAGATTTCTTAATTAAATTGGATCTATGAACTATTATCGCCACACAACAGTAAACAGACATCACCATGCACTTTCATTGCCGCACAATCCCCAACCTAATATTGCGGACAACCCTATCCCATTACCATCACAATGTAGCTATCCGACATTTCGAGAAGCTAAATATAATTTGAAGACTCTCCCTGCAAAACTCTTTTCATGATTGAATGAAATTCATGTGGGTTTTAATACTTTGAAAGAGAGACACACTAATAATATCTTGACTTTTCAACAACTTACACATTTAGTCTTGTCATTTGTGATTTTTGCCATAGTCTTAGAATTCCCATTAGATAAAGTATCGACAGTGGACTCTTAAGAGTCTTACATGATTCGTGGTTTAGCTTTGAGATAACACACTAGATAAAACAAGGGCCAGGACTTTATAAAAGAATTAGGCTTGTGATCCAGTGGTAGGCAAAGAACGAAAATTTAATACAAATATTTATAAGAAGAAAAAAAATTATTTACCTAAATTATGTTTGGGAATTTTTCAAAGTTTTATTCAAATTTCTTCAACGAATTAAAAAACCAGTACATATTCATTTATTTTCTATTTTTATTTAGGCAGTTTGCAACAAACTTTCAAATTACAACTAGTCTGCAACGAAATAAATTTGATATTATATTATTTAAGTAACTATGATAAAGTCAACAATCTTTATTTTCAGTGAAGTGTGATGGTATTTACAATTTATTTTTACTATAATTAGATGTTAGAGAAATAAGATTATTTGAATTAGTTTTACATACATTTCTATTAATTAAGCAATTCATTTGGAGAAGTGCATGTCAACAATTTTATTTATAATGCTTGTGCACAACTGCAAATGCGATCTCTATACCTAGGTAAGACAACATAAGCTGGTATGAACTGCACCAAATAGAGTCTCACAGGGGAAGTTTCCCACTTAAAAAAAGAGCTTTTTTCTTATAATAAAAATATATGAGTTGTATCTTTAGTTCTCCGTCAATCACCCAGTTTGTTCACATTAATATTTTTTTATCACTTTTAGAGTGAGAGGGCGATACCTAGACTTGATGACGTCCAGTCCAAAAAAAGAAAAACCTCTTGACTCAATAAAAGATTACCACCACAATGGTATTTTACGACAAATAGTTATTTTGAAATAACATATACCCAATTTCTTAATAAAGTTGAAGAATTTAACTGTTTATATATGAAACACAAATATATAGGTAGACTCAATTTTCTTTTGTAAACTGGATGTTTTCTACACGCAACTGCAGATACTTATCCCTCGAATCGGATAGGACCACAAATGTAGATAGATTCAAATTTAAAAGATCTAACACTCTTATGTAAAGAAGCATAACCACTCAAATATATAAAAAAAATTTGTTACATAATTAACCACAAGTATCAAACCACGAGTATCCAATAGCCCAGGGATGTGGTTGAGCGGTTGCCATCCTCCCTTAACGAAGTGTCGAGGGTTCGATCCTCATCTTGGATATGGAGCAGCTTTAAGTCTCTGGGTGAGCTGTCCCACCCTTCGAGGTGCCTCCAATCCAACGAGAGGAATAGTCACTGCGTTCGGCGGTGGATACCCTGGTCTCGACAAAAAAAAAACCACGAGTATCCAAAAGTAAAATGCAAAGACATATATGTCATAACGTATCTTTAGGTCTTTCTATTTGAGAGCTTCCACATTAGATAAAGTATCGACCAAGACTTTTAAAATTAAGTCTTGCGTGATTTGTGGTTTAGCTTTGAGATAACACATTAGATAAAACAAGAACCAAGACTCTATAGAGGAAGACTTGTGGTCCGGTGATTGACAACTAGTTGAGAATGAAATTTAATATAAATATTTATAAGAACAAAAAAATTATTTACCCAAATTTTTTTTGGGAATTTTTCAAAGTTTATTCAAATTCTTTTAACTAATTAAAGACACCAACACACACATATATTTTTCATTCCTATTTAGGCAGCAACAAACATTCAAACCCCAACTAGCACGCGAATTAAATATAATGAAATTAACTATGCTAAAGTCAACAATCTTTATTATCAATGAAGTGTGATAACACTTTTATTTTTACTGTATTTAGATGTTAGAGAAATTAATAAGATTATTTGAACTAGTATTACATACATATTTGTCTATTAATGTTTTTTTTTGAACCAGGTATCCTTTGAATAGAGACTCCAGAGACTAATCTCTTGGGCCGGGTGGGACCACAACGGGTGGCAAAGCTCTTCCTCAAGAGTTTTAACACTACTGCATTCCCGAGACTGGATTCAAATATCACAATGGTTAAGCAGGCATGGCAACGTAACCCGAACTCACGGGTACCCACGCGACCCCGCCCCGAGTTTGAAGGGGAAAACCCGCTTTGACCGGGGACGGGACGGGGGTTCAGGGATGTTGATACCCACCCCGTCCCCGCCCCAAACCTGCTAGACAAAACATAAATTGGTTATTTTATTTTATGCACATTTACTTGTTCATTTTGTTTTATAAGTTTTATTTATTTTTAATTTTGATCTATTTCCCATAGAAAAGTCTGTTTTAATGGAGTTTTCTGGTTAGTGTCAACTTATTATAGGTCGTAGCTATTCACATGCTAGAGAAAATATCCAAGTTTTATAGGTCTATAGCTGATCTTTCTCTTAAATAGGTGGCATTGGCATGGGGTAAAAGCTCTAGTTAATATAGAATTATTATTGGGTAAAATTTGTTTTTTAAATTGCAACATGAGAAAACTTTGTTTAAATTGAAGGTAAGTATAAACTAAAAAAATATTTATTTAATAAAGGCAATTGCGGACTTAAAAACTAAAATAGAGTGTGTACATATTTGTCACGAAATTATTATTTCTCACTAAATCGGTTATTGAGGAATGGACTCTAAGTACTTGAACGGTAATTTTTTTTTCAAACACTAAAGTACCCGAAAATACGCTGCTTAGCATTAGATTTTACGTATTTTATCATGAAATTATATATTTTTTCACTAAATCGGTTATTGAGTCACAAATTTTTGACATTTGAATAGTAGATTTTTTTGGAAACAATAAAGCATAAAAAACACACTACTTAACATTGTACTTTACATATTTTTTTGAATTTATTTTTTTACCAAACCGGTCATTGAGGAACAAACTTTGTGTATTCGAACAGGTAAACTTTTTTCGATATTTAGGAATGAATTTTGAGTATTTGAAAAAGCATCACAAAAACGCACTAGCCAGCATCATAATTTACATAATCTATTGTGAAATTAATTTTCATTTTTTAGGAATCCGATTATTGAGGAATTTTTTTTTTGACAACTAATTTTGTTTCGGACTCTAAAGAACCTAAAAAAATTGCTAGCATCACATTTTACATAATATATCACGAAATTAATTTTCGTTTTTCACCAATCTGATTATCGGAAAAAAATAATTTTTTTTCAAAATTTTAATGTAATATATAAAAGGAAAATATTAAAAAAATGGGGGGTAGGGGGCGAGGGGGGAGGTTTGGAAGGAAAGTGGAGTGGGAGACTCTACAAGATTTATATTTTAAAGATTTATTGATTCTATATGTTAAATGGTTCCCCATATCTATACTTTTTGTTGTGCATTGTATTGTGTATTATATGGTTTATTTTCTGTATTCTTTACTTTTCTAAACTCTATTTATTTGATGTGGTGCCTTTTATTTTTATTTTTGCAATTAAATTCCAATGTCAGTTATTTTTCAATGAACATTATTTTTTAGGAACTTAATTAATATTATCTTAGATTATAAGATCGTTGTCGTGCATTACATTATTGCATTGGCTTTGTTTTGTCATTTTCCTTTCATGTAATTCATTTTCAATTTGTATGTTCATTCATGTAACCTCTATCGTAGAGACCACGCTAGTATAGGAAAGTGACACCACCACGATAGTTTTTCCTTATTCTAGAAAATACTTAAATTAGAGCATGTTTGAAATCGCTTTTAGAAACAGTTTTTAGTTTTCTAAAACTGTAAATGAATAAGTTTTTTCTTTGTTAAATTTTAAACATTAGAAAACAGTTTTTAAAGGTACATATTTTATTATACATATAAATTAGCTCCCTCTCTCGTTTTCTGAGTGGTTGGCTTATATCCACCTCCTCATCTGAATAACTTGTAATGGTCTTAGAAATATCGACGTTAGATAACACATTGGATAAAACAAGGACTAAGCCTTCGTAAAGGAAGACTTCCAATAAATAAAAGTCTTGTGTGATTTGTGGTTTAGCTTTTAGATAACACATTAGATAAAACAAGGACCAAGACTTCATAAAGTGGTTTCCATGATAGAAACTAATATAAATATTTATAGGAAGAAATAAATTATTTACCTAAATTATTTTTTGGCAATTTTTCAAAGTTTTATCCTAATTCCTTCGACTAATTAAAGAAACCAATACATTCTCATATGTTTTCAAATTTTACTTAGGCAGTTAGCAGCAAACTTTCAAACCATAACTCGTCTGGCAGATGAATTAAATTCGATATTGTATTATGTAAGTAACTATGATAAAGTCAACAATCTTTATTATTAAGTGTCATAATATTTACATTTTATTTTTACTATATTTAGATGTTGGAGAAATAAGATTATTTGAATTAAACCACAAGGAGTTGGACTAGTGGAGCATGACGTGATTTGTATCTGAGAGGTCTGGACTTCAAATCCTTACTAGTTAGTCTTCTTCGGGTGAGGTAAATGTAATTACCTTTGTAAGTGCTTAAAGAGACTAGAGATCTTTCCTAGCTTGGACTGTCATTTCCTCATCCCTAATTTTTTTTGTAAAAAAAGATTTAATTATTTAAATTAGTTTAACATACATTTCTATAAATTAAGCAATTCATTTGTAGTAGCTCATGTCAACTACTTTTATTTATAGTCCTTGTGCACCACTACGACACTGACCAGTGACCACCACTTTGGGCATCTTCAACCACCACTTCGACCACCTCTTTGACCACCATCAACCATCGACTACCACCAACCACCACTCTGGCCGTCATGCTAACTGCCACTATGACCACCTCTGATCATTAACCTAACCACCACCAACTACTACTCTAACCATCGCCAACCACCATTTTGACCACCGTCAACCAATCTTTCAACCACCACTCCGCCACCGTCAACCACCAATTAGACCACAAACAACCACCACTATGACCACCTCTAATCATCAGTCTGCCACCAACAATTACCACTTTGACCACCACTTCAACCACTACCTACCACCACCGACCACCACTCTATGCCTCCGCCAACCACCACTTAATAAACATAAATTTATGATGAACATTTATTTTTATGTTTAAGTTTGAAAGTGATTTTGATTTTTAAAAATTTCTTAACTCAAAACTGAATTTGATTTTGGTTTTTAAAATTTTTAAAATTCAAAACAAAATTTGTTTTGATTTTTGCAAATTTCAAAACAGAAAACAGAAAATCACCCCGAACGGGGCCTAAAATTTGGAGTGAGAGAGTGACATCTAGACTTGATGACATCGGCATCCAAAATAAGAAAATTCATCTTTTTTTATCACCAGAATTTAGTGTGATAGAATGACGTCCAAACTTGATGGCGTCCCTATCAAAAAAAGAAAAACATCAGGACTCAATAAAAGAATACCACCAAAATGGTATTTTACGACCAAAAGTTAAGTTTCGAAATAACATATACACATTTTCTTAATAAAGTTGAAGAATTTAGAGATGGTTTTGGAGCTCCCTTGGGTTGTTTTTCTATTAGGCTAGGTATTGCTCATTCTTTGATTGCGCAACTGGAAGACTTATCCTCTGAGGTACTGAGATTTATTTAAGGGGTTGACCTCTCCCAGCAGATATTTTTCCATACGCACTGGCCATGAATCAAACCCTTGACAAAATGGTTAATGAGCCGAAGTATCTACCACTTGTGCTTCTTTTTTTTTACAGCAGTCTACCACTTATACTATACCATGTTAGTTCTTTCTTTCTTTGAAGTCCAAAGCATGGCCAATCTCTCACAAAGACCATTTCGTCACAAACCCAGAATCGCAAAAGGAACAAACCCAGAATCGCAAAAGGAACAAACTCAGCATGGCCAATCTTTCTTTCTTTATACACATCGTATATAAAAACTCGGTAGTCCATGTTTTTTTGACAATAAATATATAGTCTACTTTTTATTCTCCTGCCAATCCCTCTTTTATTTTCTTTTGCTTCTTTATTCTACTGTTTATTTATTTTCACACTTACGCTCTTTAGTATTTTTTTTAGAAACACGTTTTTCTTATATTCAAAATACATACTCAATTCATTTAAATAAATTTTTGTGCTAAAAACAGGGTGATTCTAGGCTGAAAGAGCAAATTAAATCTTTCACTGATGAAACACTAAAATTGGCCGTTGGATGTAGTATAAAAACTCACCAATGGTTGAGATTTAATATTGGTTGATTCAATCTTAACCATTCATAGAATTTTAAACAATATCCAATGGTCAATTTTAGTGTTTCACTGGTGAAAGATTTAATTTGCTATTTCACCCTAGAATCACCCGTAAAAACTCTCTCTCTTCAACACTCTCTTCATGATAAAATTAAGTTCATGTACGTTTTACTACTTTGGAAGTGAATTTTCGCTAGAGTTTTCAATAACTTATACATTTAATTTTGTCACTTGTGATTTTTGGCTTAATTTTAGAATTCCACAATAGATAAGTATGGCCAAGAATTCAAAAACCAAAAAGTCTTGCATTATTTGTGGTTTAGCTTTGGGATAACATATTAATAAAACAAAGACCAAGACTTCATAACTTGTGGTAAAGCCGAGTAAACAAACACATGGTCAATCAGATTTTTCGTCATAGATTAGTTTTTGACAAAGCGGTAGATACTGTGCCCTACTAACACAGTAAAAAGTAGACCCACCTCTATTATGAATGAAGTGTTTTCATATTTACATATTACTTTCACTATATTTAAATGTTAGAGAAATATGATTATTTGAATTCATTTTACATGCTTCTCTATTAGTTAAGCAATTCATTTTAAATTAAAAATGATATAAAAATGAAAGATTGTTGAAATATAAGACTGGATTTAGTGCGCCTTATATTTTTTTTATTATATTTTTTGTCCTAAAAGTAAAAATATAATTTAAAAGCAATGCTCTGAAATAATATATGTTTTGAAATAATATACACAATTTCTTAATAAAGTTTTGATATTTTATGATCCATAATTATGTAAAATTGAAGTGCATTAACCACTTGCACCACAAATTGGAATTTGACCTAAAGACTCTCAATTAATTGACTACATAATCATTAAATATTTAATTTTCAACCCGTCTTCGACCCTTGGCTTTAAATTCATGGGATCATATCCAAAGTGATTTTTGTTACAATTAAATCCTTTGTAAAGGACTAAGGTCTACTAAGTTAGAAATACTTTGCACAAGATTTCTCAATTAAGTTGGATTTATGCTTACATTGTGTTTTGGTATTTTAGTACAAGATTTCTTAATTAAATTAGATCTATGAACTATTATCGCCACACAACAGTAAAAAGACATCACCGTGCACTTTCATCGCCGCACAATCCCCAGCCTAATATTGCGGACAACCCTATCCCATTACCATCACAATGTAGCTATCCTACATTTTGAGAAGCTAAATATATATAATTTGAAGACTCTCGCTCCAAAACGCTTTTCATGATTGAATGAAATTCATGTGGGTTTTAACACTTTGAAAGAGACACACACTAATAATAGTTTGATTTTCAACAACTTACACATTTAGTCTTGTCACTTGTGATTTTTGGCATAGTCTTAGAATTCCCATTAGATAAAGTATCCACAGGGACTCTTAAGAGTCTTACATGATTTGTGGTTTAGCTTTGAGATAGATAAAATAAAGACCGAGACTTTATAAAAGAATCAGGCTTGTTGTCCAGTGGTAGACAAAGAATGAAAATTTAATACAGATATTTATAAGAACAAAAAAAATTATTTACCTAAATTATTTTTGGGAACTTTTCAAAGTTTTATTCAAATTTCTTCAACGAATTAAAAAACCCAGTACATATTCATTTATTTTCTATTTTTATTTAGGCAGTTAGCAACAAACTTTCAAATTACAATAAGTCTGCCACAAAATAAATTCGATATTTTATTATTTAAGTAACAATGATAAAGTCAACAATCTTTATTTACAGTAAAGAGTGATGTTATTTACTATTTATTTTTACTATAATTAGATGTTAGAGAAATAAGATTATTTGAATTAGTTTTACATACATTTCTATTAATTAAGCAATTCATCTGGAGAAGTGCATGTCAACAATTTTACTTATAATGCTTGTGCACAACTGCAAATGGTATCGACCAAAAACTTAATTAAACAAAAGTCTCTCGTAATTTGTGGTTTAACTTGGAAATAACACATTAGATAAAACAAGGAACGAGACTTCATAAAAGAAGACTTGTGATCAAGTGATAGACAAGTACTGGTTTAGAGAATAGAAATTAAACATAAATATTTATAAGAACAAACAATTATTTACCTAAATTACTCTTTGAGAACTTTTCAAACTTTATTCAAATTCCGTCAACCATATAATTAAAGAAACCAATACATACATATATTTTATATTCTTATGTATTTATTGATTCTATATGTTATATGGTTTTTTTTCTGTATTCTTTACTTTTATAAACTTTAATTATTTGTTGTGGTGCCTTTTATTTTTATTTTTGCAATTAAATTCCTACGTCAGTTATTTTTCAATGAACATTATTTTTTAGGAACTTAATTAATATTATCTTAGATTATAAGATCGTTGTGGTGCATTACATTATTGCATTGGCTTTGTTTTGTCCTTTTCCTTTCATGTAACCTCTATCGTAGAGACCAAGCTTGTATAGGAAAGTGACACCACCACAATAGTTTTTCCTTATATTAGAAAATACTTAATTTAGAGCATGTTTGAAGTCGCTTTTAAAAACAGTTTCTAATTTTCTAAAACTTTAAATGAATAAGTTTGTTCTTTGTTAAATTTTAAACATTAGAAAACAGTTTTTAAAATTACATATTTTATCTTATATATAAATTCACTCCCTTTCTCGTTTTCCAAGTGGTTGGCTTATATCCACCTCCTCATCTGAATAACTTGTAATGGTCTTAGAAATCGACATTAGATAACATATTTGATAAAACAAGGACCTAGACTTCATAAAGGAAGACTTACAATAAATAAAAGTCTCGTGTGATTTGTGGTTTAGCTTTTAGATAACACATTAGATAAAACAAGGACCAAGACTTCATAAAGTGGTTTGCATGATAGAAACTAATATAAATATTTATAAGAAGAACTAAATTATTTACCTAAATTATTTTTTGGGAACTTTTCAAGGTTTTATCCTAACTCCTTCGACTAATTAAAGAAGCCAATACTTTCATATGTTTTTAATTTTTATTAGGCAGTTAGCAGCAAACTTTCAAACCATAACTAGTCTGGCAGATGAATTAAATTCGATATTGTATTATTAAGTGTGATAATATTTACATTTTATTTTTCCTATATTTAGATGTTAGAGAAATAAGATTATTTGAATTAAACCTCAAGGAGTTGGACTAGTGGAGCATGACGATTTGTATCCGAGAGGTCTGGACCTCAAATCCTTACTAGTTAGTCTTCTTCGAGTGAGGTAAATGTAATTACCTTTGAAAGAGCTTAAAGAGACTAGAGGTCTTTTCTAGCTTGGACTGTCATTTCCTCACCCTTAATTTTTTTTTTTGTAAAAAAAGATTTAATTACTTAAATTAGTTTAACATACATTTCTATTAATTAAGTAATTCATTTGTAGTAGCTCATGTCAACTATTTATATTTATAGTCCTTGTGCACAACTACGACACTGACCACCACTCTGGGCATCTTCAACCACCACTTCGACCACCTTTTTGACCACCTTCAACCATCGACCACCACCAACCACCACTCTGGCCGTCATTCAAATTGCCACTATGACCACCTCTGATCATTAACCTAACCACCACCAACTACTACTCTGACCACAGCCAACCGCCGTCGCCTACCACCAACCTCCACTTTGACCACCGTCAACCAACCTTTCAACCACCACTCCGCCACCGTCAACCACCATTATTACCACCTCTAATCATTAATCTGCCACCATCAATTACCACTTTGACCACCACTAACCACCACTCTATGCCTCCTCCAACCACCACTTAATAAACATAACTTTATGATGAACATTTATTTTTCTATTTAAGTTTGAAAGTGATTTTGATTTTTAAAAATTTCTTAACTCAAAATTGAATTTGGTTTTGGATTTTGAAATTTTTAATATTCAAAACAAAATTGGTTTTGATTTTTACAAATTTCAAAACAGAAAACACAAAATCACCCTGAAAAGGGCCTAAAATTTGGAGTGAGAGAGTGACATCTAGACTTGATGACGTCGCAATCCAAAATAAGAAAATTCATCTTTTTTTATCCCCAGAATTTAGTGTGAGAGAATGACGTCCAAACTTGATGGCATGCCTGTCAAAAAAAGAAAAACATCCGGACTCAATAAAAGAATACCACCAAAATGGTATTTTACGACCAAAAGTTAAGTTTCGAAATAACATATACACATTTTCTTAATAAAGTTGAAGAATTTATAGATGGTTTTGGAGCTCCCTTGAGTTGTTTTTCTCTTGGGTTAGGTATTGCTCATTCTTTAATCCGCAACTGCAAGACTTATCCTCTAAGGTACTGAGATTTATTTAAAGGGTTGACCTCTCCCAACATATATTTTTCCATACGCACCGGCCATGAATCGAACCCTTGACGAAATGGTTAATGAGCCCAAATATCTACCACTTGTGCTATACCATGTTAGTTCTTTCTTTCTTTGAAGTCCAAAGCATGGCCAATCTCTCACAAAGACCATTTCATCACAAACCCAGAATCGCAAAAGGAACAAACTCAGGATCCCTCTTTTTATACACATCGAATATATAAACTCAGGATCCCTCTTTTATTTTCTTTTGCGTCTTTATTCTATTGTTTTCTATATTTTTAAACACATTTTTTTATCTATTGCTCTCACTTGGGCTATGTAACTATTTTCATTACTTTAAACCGGCCAATTTATTTTCACACTTACTCTCTTTAGTATTTTTTTAGAAACACATTTTTCTTATATTCAAAATACATACTCAATTTATTTAAATAAATTTTAGTGCTTAAAACATTCTCTTCATGATAAAATTAAGTTCATGTACGTTTTACTACTTTGGAAGTGATTTTTTGCTAGAGCTTTCAACGATAGATAAGTATGACCAAGACTTCATAACTTGTAGTAAAGCCGAGTAAACAAACACGTGGTCAATCAGATTTTCGTCATAGATTAATTTCTGACAAAGTGGTAGATATTGTGCCCCACTAACACAGTAAAAAAAGTAGACCCACCCCTATTATGAATGAAGTGTCTTCATATTTACATATTATTTTCACTATATTTAAATGTTAGAGAAATATGATTATTCGAATTCGTTTTACATGCTTCTCTATTAGTTAAGCAATTCATTTTAAATTAAAAATGAAAGATTGTTGAAATATAAGACTGGATTTAGTGCGCCTTATATTTTTTTATTATATTTTTTTGTCCTAAAAGTAAAAAAATATTTTAAAAGCAATGCTTTGAAATAATATATGTTTTGAAATAATATACACAATTTCTTAATAAAGTTTTGATATTTTATGATCCATAATTATGTAAAATTGGAATGCATTAACTATTTGCACCACAACTTAGAGTTTGACCTAAAGACTCTCAATTAATTGACTATGTAATCAATAAATATTTAATTTTCAACCCGTCTTCGACCCTTGGCTTTAAATTCATGGGGTTATATCCAAAGTTATTTTTGTTACAATTAAATTCTTTGTAAAGGACTAAGGTCTATTAAGTTAGAAATACTTTGCACAAGATTTCTCAAATAAGTTGGATTTATGCTTACATTGTGTTTTGGTAATTTAGTACAAGATTTCTTAATTAAATTGGATCTATGAACTATTATCGCCACACAACAGTAAACAGACATCACCATGCACTTTCATCGCCGCACAATCCCCAGCGTAATATTGCGGACAACCCTATCCCATTACCATCACAATGTAGCTATCCGACATTTCGAGAAGCTAAATATATATATATATATATATATATATATATATATATATATAATTAAGACTCTCCCTTCATGATTGAATGAAATTCCATTTGGGTTTTAACACTTTGAAAATTAATAATAGTTTGAATTTTCAACAACTTACACATTTAGTCTTGTCACTTGTGATTTTTGGCGTAGTCTTAGAATTCCCATTAGATAAAGTATCAACAGGGACTCTTAAGAGTCTTACATGATTTGTGGTTTAGCTTTCAGATAACACACTAGGTAAAACAAGGACCGAGACTTTATAAAAGAATTAGGCTTGTGGTCCAGTGATAGACAAAGAACGTAAATTTAATACAAATATTTATAAGAACAAAAAAAAATATTTATCTAAATTATTTTTGGGAACTTTTCAAAGTTTTATTCAAATTTCTTCAACAAATTAATTAAAAAACCAGTACATATTCATTTATTTTCTATTTTTATTTAGGCAATTAGCAACAAACTTTCAAATTACAACTAGTCTGCCACGAAATAAATTTAATATTTTGTTATTTAAGTTATTATGATAAAGTAAACAATCTTTATTTTCTGTGAAGTGTGATGGTATTTACAATTTATTTTTACTATAATTAGATGTTAGGGAAATAAGATTAGTTGAATTAGTTTTACATACATTTCTATTAATTAAGCAATTCATTTGGAGAAGTGCATGTCAATAATTTTATTTATAATGCTTGTGCACAGCTGCAAATGCGATCTCTATAGCTAGGTAAGACAACATAAGCTGGTATGGACTGCACCAAATAGAGTCTCACAGGGGAAGTTTCACATAGTTTGTTTGCATTAATATTTTTTTTATCACTTTTAGAGTGAGAGGGTAATAGCTAGACTTCATGACGTCCAGTCCAAAAAAAAGAAAAACGTCTCGACTCAATAAAAGATTACCACCACAATGGTATTTTACGACAAATAGTTATTTCGAATTAACATATACCCAATTTCTTAATAAAGTTGAAGAATTGAACTGTTTATATACGAAACACAAATATATAGGTAGACTCAACTTTCTTTTGTAAATTGGATATTTTCTGCGTGCTATTGCAGATACTTATCCCTCGAATCGGATAGGACCACAAATGGCGGCAAAGGTATCCCACAAATGTAGATAGATTCAAATTTAAAAGATGTAACACTCTTATGTAAAGAAGCATAACCACTCAAATATATAAACAAAAAAATAGTTACATAATTAACCACAAGTATCAAACCACGAGTATCCAATAAGCCGGGGGTGTGGTTGAGCGGTTGGACTTCATCCTCCCTTAATCACGTGTTGAGGGTTCGATCCACGCCTTGGATATGGAGCAGCTTTAAATCTCTGGGTCAGCTGTCCCACCCTTCGAGGTGCCTCCAATCCAATGAGAGGATTAGTCACTGCATTCGGCGGTAGATACCCTAGTCTCGACAAAAAAAAACCCCAAGTATCCAAAAGTAAAATGCAAAGACATAAATGTCATAACGTATCTTTAGGGCTTTCTATTTGAGAGCTTCCACATTAGATAAAGTATCGATCAAGACTTTTAAAAGTCCCGCGTGATTTGTGGTTTAGCTTTGAGATAACACATTAGATAAAACAAGGACGAAGACTCTATAGAGTAAGACTTGTGGTCCGGTGATTGACAACTAGTTGAGAAATTAAATTTAATATAAATATTTATAAGAACAAAAAAATTATTTACCCAAATTGTTTTTGGGAATTTTTCAAAGTTTATTCAAATTCTGTTAACTAATTAAAGACACCAACGCACACTTTTCATAGCAACAAACATTCAAACCCCAACTAGTCTGGCACGCGAATTAAATATAATGGAAGTAATCTTTATTATCAATGAAGTGTGATTAAAAAAAACAATCTTTATTATCGATGAAGTGTGATAACACTTTTATTTTTTGTGTATTTAGATGTTTGTCTATTAATGAACTAGTATTACGTACATATTTGTCTATTAATTTTTTTTAACTAGGTATCCTCTGAATAGAGACTCCAGAGATTAATCTCTTGAGCCGGGTGGAACCACAACGGGTGGCAAAGCTCTTCCTCAAGAGTTTTAACTCTACTGCATTCCGAAGACTGGATTTAAACCCAATATCACATTGGTTAAGCATGCATGGCAACGTCACTCGAACCCGCGGGTACCTATGCGACCCCGCCCCGAGTTTGACGGGGAAAACCCGCTCTGACCAGGGACGGAATGGGGTTCGGAGTGTTGATACCCACTCTGTTCCCTCCCCAAACCCGCTCGACAAAACATAAATTGGTTATTTTATTTTATGCATATTTACTTGTTCATTTTGTTTCATCAGTTTTATTTATTTTTAATTTTAATCTATTTCCCATAGAAAAGTTTGTTTTAATACTTTTAACTTTATTTTATCATTGTATAATAATAATTATTATTGTTATTATTATTTTATTTTGTTAATTATTATAAATACATTTTTGTATTTTTCCTATAAATTTCTGACGGAAACGGGTAACTGCAAGGAACTCGTCCCCGTTTGGGACGGAGATGGGGGATGCAAAACCGACGCCGATAGAGATAGGGGTGGGGTCGAGGATGCAAAACTCACCCCCGCCCCGCCCTGTTGCCATGTTAACTTAAGCTGGAAGTGAACCCAACCATTTCATCCAGTTAAGCACTTCATTTAGAGAAGTCCATGTCAACTATTTTTATTTATAAATAGGTCTCACGAACGACTTAGATCACCGTCGCAGAAACCCTAATAGCCGCTGCAGAAACCCTTTGCTTTTTCCTAATCGCAGTAAAACTTAATTGCAGCATTTTTCAGTATTAGCGAGCATGAAATTTGATCCTAAACACTAGATAGATATAAACTCACAAGTATCTAGGTTAATCGCAGTAAAACTTAATTGTAGCATCTAGGTTAGAATATTCCTAGTATCTAACATTGAGTGTCTAATCATTGAGTGGCTAGAAATAAACCTACTAGGTAAATACTAGATGTACCACCACCATGGTATTTTAAGGAACAACCTCTAGATACCAAGTTGAAATTAGAGAGAAAAAAATAAAAAATTTGAATATTATTGATAACCCAAGAAATGTTAACCTTGAAAATTGATCCTAAAAAATAAAGCAAGATATATTTTAACATAATATAAAGATATGATAAGATATTATTTTATACTTTAACGAGAACAAGTAAATCACTTAAATTAATTTTGTGATTTTTTCAAAGTTTTGTTCAAATTCCTTCAATTAATAAAAGAAATACATAGATTCATATGCTCTCTAAAATGACAAGGGGGATATAGATACATGATGTAAAAGATACAAGAAAAAGTAGAAGGGAAAATACAGTAACTTCCTCAATAATGACATTTAATTCTGCAAAATGACAAGGGGAGTATACATATTAATGTGTACAAGATACAAACACAAATACAAGTAAAAAATATAGCAACTCCTTTCCTCTATAATGTTGATGAATTTCTAACAAAAAAATGTTTCCTACATTTAGGACCTAGAAGGTATGAGAAAACAAAAAAGTAGCATTTACTAATTATCCAATACATTGTACGTATAGTTTGATAACTTCGTATTATTGCAAGTCAAGCTAGAAAAGCAATTGAAAGGGGTGTATGAAAAAAGTCCTCCTAAATACAACTGAAAATATACATTAACTGGTCTACTACTAACAATGTGTACAACTGCTTCAGCACTGTCAACATGTATTATACAATCCAATCTCCAATTCAATTATCCATTCCATATCACCAGGGATGCCACAAAATTCAGGCTTGCCCAACTTTATCAAACTTGGACTAAAAACAATCATTACAAATCTTTCTGTTATGACAACAAACTTACCAACTTCTTTAAGGGCTTTGCAAGCAACTAACTTCTCATCTTTGAACTTTAAGCCATCATCAGCCTCTATTAAGACTGATGCTCCAACTGCTTCCTCCCATGAATAGGATCTCAAAGGAAATTCATGGGACAGTGGTGTTGGAAGTCGGACCCTAAAAGGATCACTCCTCTCATTTGCAAAATACACCAAAGTTGATGATCAACAATTTTCTCTCAACTTTCTCTCTTCTCCCTAAACTCATTTCTGGTTCTTCGAAAGCTTGAAATATTTCAAAGCTAAGAGTGGTTTTTATAACTATATTAGAGGTGTATATCTTAGAGCTAATTATTCACTGTGCAGTGGAAATTAGTAACAGTTATCTGGGCTGTTTTATCCTGGGGACGTCGTGGTTGATAGCCTACTTACACCTTGGAGTAGTGCCACGAAACGTCTTAAAGAAAGCGACCTAGTCCGCGACAGCATGTGATGGTCAAACACATGAAGTGCAGTTTGTAAGAGTTAATTGAAATTGACTTGGAATTGGAAAGGAGATGGGAAAACAATGTTTCCATTCCCGGATGGCTAACTTCAAACATTCACATACCTCCAAGACTTCATTAATGACACCTTTACTATCAGAAGCTACAGTTGCCAACTGTTTTTCCATCATTGAAACTCTTTGGTCATCATATGTAAATGCAACAATACCCTAGAAAAATAAAATTATGTTAATGATTACAAACAAAGCAAATTTATAAATCAAGCTACAACTGCATCGAAGCAAGAAACACCTTGCGTGCAGCTTTACTGAATTGAGAAGTTGCATCACTGACAGCATACAACGTGTTACTTAAAAGACTAGTGGTGCCTTGAGCCATTCCCCTAATAAGTCCAGTAGGGCTCTGCAAATTAAATAAATAATGCTTAATTAATTTGTTTCACATTGAGAACAAAAAATAAATAAGACCTCTCTATAATAATTGATAATCAGTGGTTAAAAAATAAACCACTTTATAAGTAAGTTGATTGTGAATTCATATATTTCAGAAACTTCTAAAGGTTTTAAAATTGACAATAGTTGAACAGCATGAAATGCATAATTGGACACAGGTCTCGTCCCATGCTCTGCTAAAGTCTCAGACTCCGCATCCTACATATGCGATAACCAAGTAACGCTACATATTGCTCCCAATCCAGCCTTTCATGGAGATTAAGCGCCACTTTGAGAGAGATAAGGTTCTTTCGAGAGAAATCATGACTTATTTGGTTGGTTTTAAAGATCAACTCAATGATATATTTACCAAGTCTCTTAGAGGACATCGTGTTGATTCTATTTGTAACAAGTTTGGTGCATATGACATATATGCTCCAGATTGAAGGGGAGTGTTAGAATCAAATCCAAGCATATTAGTATATTTATTTGAATCAATCCCTAGCTGCATATTGTCCAAAATTAGTGCTAGTTAGGATTAGAATTAGCAACAAATATCAATCAATGAATTATCATAATTAATGATGGTGACCAACATATTATAAATAGAGCATGGTGTTATCTTATTAAGAAGACACACAAACCATAATTTCTATAGTGACCAACATAGTACAATTCAACTCTCTCTGGTACTCTGAAATGGAACTAGAACCGACCAATCCAAAAGAAAAATGGAATACTACTTACATGGATAAGAAATTCCTTTGATGTGAGCATCTGATTGGGAAGCATCCAAGGTGCACTGGAAAAACTGGAAGTGTATAAATTATGTCAGTGGGTCTCTAAATAGTACACGGGTAACTAAAACTGCAGTAAGAATAAATATAAGGATGAGCAAGCGACCTTAAAGTCAATTTGATTGGCGCCAATTCGAGCATTTCAATATAAATTTTCTTCTGGGTTGTGGCTAACAGATGAATTTCCTGCCATGGGGCTCCAATTGGAATGATAGAAGGAAATGGTAAAATTATCTTAGATTTTCCATTAAACATAGGAGCAAATCCCCGTGGACATTGGGCAGCATACAATCTAAAATTTTCACTAGTTTGAGAAAATGAGGATGAATCCTTTAATGATTCCCCTTCATAGTGACTTGGAGACGGTTTGATTCCATACTGCAGCCCTGAAGATGAAGAGGCATTTGTGAAGAGCTCAAATAAGCTTAATATGACTTCTTGTTCAATCTCAAGACGGAAATCTGCCATCCTGCAAGCATTAAGAATAAATATGATAATAGGAAATAACTTCATAGTACATAAACACTAAAAAAACGTGGGTAACATTAAAAATATGACAATTTGAATCAAGAACACTAAGGACCTGAAAGGAAAAAAATTATCCACTAAAGTAAGTCTTTGGTATTTTCAAGTCAGATACAGGAAATCAAACTACTGCAGAGTCACCTTTGTTGCTCCTTCTGCATGGACTGATAAAAAGTGTTGGGAAATGACCTCCATAATTTCCCTCCTCCATGAACTCAAAAATTGGCACTAGCGGAAACGTGAAAAATAAGAGTAATGACACGAAGAGAATTTTAGCGTGGAAAACCTTCTCAATGTGAGAAAGGAAAAACCACGGGACCCTTAGGCCTCTTAAACTTCCACTATAATGATAATGGGAATACAACAACTTCACTCTTAGGTGGATCTCACTACAATGTATCTCTCAATTTGTAAGGAACACTCTCACAAATTGGCTCACTATTTCTCTCACAAGGAAACTCTCTATGAGGATGAGCAAGGCTCTCTTTCTCTCTTGCTTCTTGTTGTTCTTCTCTTGTGGTGTGTTATGAAGGCTTGCTCATGGTCCTATTTATAGGAGAAGCAAGCTAAGGTAAGTGTCCCTTGCAAGCAAGCTACGGTTACTTGTCCTTTGCCTTTCAAGCAATACACCAAGTGTCTCTTGCAAGCAAGCTAAGGTTGCCTTACTTGTTGTCAAATGTATGTTGGCCATGTGACAATGGCTGGACCCCACATTTCTCCCCCTCCAGCCATAGGGGAATGACCTTGATTAGTTTGGGGTTGCTGCCAATCCAGCAGCTTGTTTGCAGAACTCCATCTTCTCTTTTGGTAGAGGTTTTGTCATCATGTCTGCCCCATTCTCATTGGGGTGAACTTTCTCTACTTCAATAGTTTATTCTGCAACACGTCACAAATCCAGTGATACCTCACATCAATGTGTTTCGATCTGGAGTGGTATGTCGAGTTCTTGTTGAGATGAATTGTGCTCTGACTGTCACAATAGAGAACATAGCTTTCTTGATTCTGGCCTAACTCTTGTAGGAACTTCTTCATCCACAGGATCTCCTTACAACCTTTAGCGATTGCGATGTATTCAGCTTCTATGGTACTCAAGGCAATGCACTTTTGTAATCGTGATTGCCATGAGACAGCTCCCCCTGCAAAAGTAATCAAATATCCGGAAGTAGATTTTCTTGAATCTACATCTCCTACCATATCTGCATCTACATACCCAATGAGTAATTGCTTTTCATTGCCAAAACACAAACATTGTTTGGCAGTTCCTCTTAGATACCTCGGTATCCATTTCACAGCATTCCAATGCTCCTTTCCTGGATTCGACAAGAATTTACTCACAACTCCTACAGCGTAAGCAATGTCTGGTCTTGTACAAACCATTGCGTACAAAAGGGTACCCATAGTTGAAGAATACGGCACCTTGCTCATTTCTTCTTTTTCTTCTTCATTGCTTGGACATTGTGTCTTACTGAGTTTCAGATGACCAGGTAGTGGGACATGCACGGGTTTAGCATTATGCATGTTGAACCTCTCAAAGACTTTCTTGATATAATCTTCTTGTGACATCCACAACATTCTTTTGGGACGATCTCAAATGATCTTCATTCCAAGAATCTTCTTTACTGCACCCAAATCTTTCATGGCGAAAGATTTGCTCAATGCCTTCTTTAGAGCAGCTATCTTTGTCTTGTCTTTCCCAACAATGAGCATATCATCAACATACAACAAAAGTATGATGGATTCACCATTCTCATATTTCTTCACAAACACACATTGGTCTGCGGACGTCTTTTCAAATTTATGTTGGGTCATGAAGAGTTCAAACTTCTTGTACCTTGCCTTGGAGCTTGCTTCAACCCATGTAGACTTTTCTTCAAGCGACACACAAGGTGTTCTTTGCCTGGTTCTGCAAATCCTTCGGGTTGCTCCATGTATATTTCTTCGTCTAAGTCTCCATGTAAGAATGCTGTTTTAACATCAAGTTGCTCTATCTTCAAATCTAGTGTTGCAGCTAGACCAAGGATTGCTCTTATGGATGTCATCTTCACCACTGGTGAGAATATCTCTTCAAAGTCTATGCCTTTCTTCTGATGGCATCCCTTCACGACAACTCGTGCTTTGTATCTGGGGTTTGGGTTGTTCTCTTCAGACTTGAGTTTGAACACCCACTTGTTTTTCAACGCCCTTCTTCCCTTTGGTAATTTCACCAAGTCATACGTCTGGTTCTCCTTCAGTGACTGTAATTCTTCTTGCATGGCTTGCATCCATTTGTCCTTGCCATCCGTCTCAATGGATTCCATGAAGCTTTGAGGTTCTCCTATCATCGGTGAGAGTGACATACTCATCTGAGGAATATCTTCTTGATGGTTGTCTTACTCGCATGGATCTTCTCACTTGAGGTTCTTCGTCTGTCTGATCAGCCTCTATCATTTGCTCTCCCTGTATTTCCTGACCTTTTTCTGTTTGGTCAGGTTGCTCCATCTGATGGGGTTGTGTTGTCTGATCAAGTTCAATATCTCGTTGAGGAATCTCTCCCCCTGAGTTTTGTACCACAATGGTTTTTGGCTTCTTAGATTGAATATCATGGATTGTCTGATCTTCATAAAATACCACATCTCTACTTCGAACAATCTTCTTTGTTTGCAGGATCCCATAATCTGAAGCCAAGTTCATCTCTTGGTGAACCAAGGTATATGCACTCCTTCGTCTTAGTATCGAGTTTTGCTCTATCATCTTTGGGAATATGGACAAATGCCCTACACCCGAATACTCTCAATTGACCGTAGGAGGCTTTCTTTCCACATACCATACTTCATCTGGTATCTCTCCATTTAACGGTCTTGAAGGAGACAGGTTTATCAAATCAACCGCAGTTCTCACTGCTTCACCCCAAAATGATTTGGGAAGTTTTGCATGAGAAAGCATGCTTCTGACTTTCTCTGCAATCGTTCTGTTCATCCTTTCAGCTATTCCATTCATCTGGGGAGTCTTCGGAGATGTCTTCTCATGTCTTATCCCATGAGTTTTACAATATGCTTCAAATGGACCTAGGTATTCGCCTCCATTGTCACTTCTTAAGCATTTCAACTTTCTTCCAGATGTTCGTTCTACAGAGACGTGAAACTCCTTGAAAGCTTGTAGAACTTGATCTTTCTTCTTCAATGGATACACCCACACCTTTCTGGAGTGATCGTCAATGAAGGTAACAAAGTATTGTGCGCCACCAAGGGACCTTTCAGATGTGGAGCAAACATCCGAGTGAATAAGATCTAGGATTTTCTTCCGTCTTCTTGCATCATCTGATCTTTGAAAAGATACTCTGTGTTGTTTCCCTGCTAGACAGTCTTCACAGGATTCAAGTGGTTGTCCCTTGATATTTGAAAGATGATCTTTAGCAAGAATCTCTAAACCTTTCTCGCTCATGTGGCCGAGTCGTTTGTGCCACAATTCTTTGGTTGCGTCTTGAGAAACATTAGTCTCTCCCTTTTTTATCTTTCTCTGCATGATGTACAGGGAGCCTTCCTTTTTGCCACGAGCAACTGTCATGCTTCCTTTGCTAAGCTTCCATCTACCACCGCCGAACTGGTTTATCATCCCCAGATCATCTAACTTTCCTGCTGAGATAAGGTTTAGACGCATTTCTGGTACATGTCTTACTTCCTTCAGCACGAGCTTATTTCCATTTTCTGTGATCAGAGTCACTTCACCAATACCAATAATCTTACTTGTGACATGGTTACCCATCTTCACCGTACCAAAGTCTCCTTTTTGGTATGATGAGAATAATTCTTCATGAGGTGTAACGTGGAAAGATGCTCCTGTGTCAACTATCCAAGTGCAGTCATCGAATGCAACATTTAGATAATCGTCATCTCCAATAAAGAAAATATTCTCATCGTTCGAGGCTACTCCAGTTGTAGTTCCATCTTCCTTATTCTTCTTTGGGTTTATCAAATCTGGATGGACTGTTCCCGCTTGTTGATCTCTCTTCAAGAATCTGCACTCAGGTCTTTTGTGGTCTGGTTTGCCACAATAATAACAACTTAATCTTGTGCGAGACTTCGATCTAGCTTGTGATCTCCCATGACCTCCTCTTTCACGATTCTTACTCCTTCCTCTGTTATCAACAACATTGGCTTCGAACTGGTTGTTGAAGCCTCTTTCCCTCCGTCTTGACTCTTCATTTAGCAAGGAATCCGTAACAGAATCCATGACAAGTTTTCCGTCTGGAGCAGAGTTACTAAGAGTGACGACTAGAGTGTCCCAACTCTCAGGTAGAGAACTTAGGAGTAGAAGAGTTTGCAACTCATCATCTATCTTCATGTCAGCTTTCGTCAGTTGATTCACAATACCTTTGAAGGTATTCAAATGCTCGATCATGTTTTGACCGTCTGAGTACTCCAATTTCACCAGTCGTCTGACAAGGTGGGCTTTGTTTCTCGGCGTCTTCTTTTGAATCAAGGATTCAAGTTTCGTCCATAACTCATACGCATTGGTATAAGTTGACACATGCTCGAATAGACTCCTGTCTATGTATTTTCTGATCATGGCTACTACCTTCCGGTTTTGGAGCTCCCACTCTTTTTCTTCCTTCCCCTCTGGCTTATTCTTTTGGGAAATTGGCTCATGCAAATCTTTGCAATATAGGTGGTCTTCCATCATCGGCTTCCAATAGGTATAATTATCAGCAGTCAGCTTGAACATATCTCCATCATGATTGATAGATCCCTCCATCTTGAGAACACGGGAAAGTAGTTCCTCCAACTAGGAGATTTTGTGAATAGTGTCGTACACTGGAATAGTCACCGTAGTTTGTGAATAGTGAATAGTCACTGAGCTCTGATACCACTGTTGGGAAATGACCTCCATAATTTCCCTCCTCCGTGAACTCAAAAATAGGCACTAGCGGAAACGTGAAAAATAAGAGTAATGACACAAAGAATTTTAGCGTGGAAAACCTTCTCAATGTGAGAAAGGAAAAACCACGGGACCCTTAGGCCTCTTAAACTTCCACTATAATGATAATGGGAATACAACAACTTCACTCTTAGGTGGATCTCACTACAATGTATCTCTCAATTTGTAAGGAACACTCTCACAAATTGGCTCGCTATTTCTCTCACAAGGAAACTCTCTATGAGGATGAGCAAGGCTCTCTTTCTCTCTTGCTTCTTGTTGTTCTTCTTTTGTGGTGTGTTATGAAGGCTTGCTCATGGTCCTATTTATAGGAGAAACAAGCTAAGGTAAGTGTCCCTTGCAAGCAAGCTAAGGTTACTTGTCCTTTGCCTTTCAAGCAAAACACCAAGTGTCTCTTGCAAGCAAGCTTAGGTTGCCTTACATGTTGTCAAATGTATGTTGGCCATGTGACAATGGCTGGACCCCACAAAAAGAAAGTCCTCTCTGGCTTCTGAAATCATCATTTACATATGCAAGCATTAGATACCATTGCATCCAGACAAAAAGGCATATAACAAATGATGTACAAAAGGAACAAAATGTGAAATCACATTTTTTTATTTTGGAGAATGGAAGAATCTACCTCAGAGGTTGACGGCAAGTAGACAGGTATGTATTCTTTAACATCATCAAGAGCATACGACCCCAAAACACTCTCTCCAGGTACCTTATTTTTTGTAACAAACATTGTTAGGTTAAGTAATTTGCAGTTTTCATTGAACTATTTTTTCTTTTACCTTCACAACAAGACGATGAGGATAGCAGGGCTCATCCCAGGTGTAAGTGTAGGAAGCATAACAATGAATGACTGTGTCAAATATTTCACACCTCGGCTGATATATTCGCAATGTCTACAAAATAGCAAAATAACACATAAAATCCAATCAAAAATTATATTCGCAATCAAAAATATTTCTTTATACTGTCACTAAAGACGTCTGTTGGTATATGTCAATTTTCTTTTAGTGATTTTTATAAAGTTTATTTATTTATTTATTTTGATAAGCAAATGTTGGTCGGGGTGGGAGAATGTTATTTCCGGGATTTGAACCCTCCTTCTTGCAGCTTTGCAACTCCTTCGTGTCTCTTAGCTTACTAACTGAACTACCTTCCTGCGACATAAAGTTTATTTATTTGATGTGGTGCGTTTTATTTTTATTTTTGCAATTAAATTCCAATGTCAGTTATAATTCAATTAACATTATTTCGTTGGCTTTGTTTTGTCATTTTTCTTTCATGTAATTCATTTTCAATTGTATGTTCATTTAATGTAACCTCTATCGTAGAGACCACGCTAGTATAGGAAAGTGACACCACCACAAGAGTTTTTCCTTATCTTTAGAAAATACTCAATTTAGAGCATGCTTGAAATCACTTTTAAAAACAATTTAACTTTCACTCACACACCACTGAAGGGATGAGAGAGAAGCTCTCTCTTCTCTCTAGAATCCTTTCTTCTCCTCCCAACCTTAGGGTTAGTGGAGGCTATCCCCTCCTCCTTGGAGGCTCTCCACCCCTCCACCATGGAGGTTCCCCACTCCTCCACCATGGAGGCCCTGTTTTCCCCCACTGGTTGGGGTCTCTCTCTACACTCTTCCACCACCCTCCCCTCTCCCCCACCATAACCCAGCACCGACCATCCACCACACACCCACCTATCCAGCTCCAACTAACCCCCATCCCTTCACTCATCTCCTCATCGGCCTTCCTGAGAAACAACCGCCACCATAACCCTAAAACCCTTTCCCAAATCAACACTGTGCCAGCCGTGTTTGCTCCCACCAGATCAGTGATGATCTCCAACAAGCTGCTCCCTCCACCTGGCCCTGCCATCGTGCCGCCTCGACCGCCGCCTAAACCCCCTCCGACAGATCACGACATGCGATTGGCAGAATATGGTGATGCTGTTTGTTTTTGGTGGTATGGCCTTTCGCATCTCTTGGCGCTTGTGCTTCTTCCGATTGAAGGTCTGCTCGTTCTCCGGCCGCCGCCAAAGCCACCATGGAAGTATTACAGGTTTAACGCTTTGTTGAGGCTCAGTATTGTGGTTGCTGCTTCTATGGTTGATTTACGTTCTTCTTTGATCCACAATCATGTTAGACTTAGAACTGCACCCATACTGTTTGACAAAAGTCCCCACAAAGTCTTTGGTGTGTTTTGCATTTTGCTGTGTGCATTTTGGCACCTCTTCATAGAGACCGAAGAGGACTATGTGGCTAGCACCAGTTGCCTCGGTCCCTCCAAGTATCTTTCAGCTATCGAATACCAGGGAAATTGGTTGAATCCTGAGAACAAAATTAGTCGAAATGTGCCTTTCAGAAGTCAAAAATCATCCGGATTGGATTTGGAGAAAAAGACGAGAGATTCTCTATTCGTGATTGCCAAGGACTGGGAGAGGAAGCTACTGATAGTTTGGCTGTTAGATTGGCGTTATTGGTTTGTCTATGTTCCCATAGTTTCTAAACAATCTATGAGATGTGTCTATAATGTTTATGTTGTCTTCGTCGAGATGATGATCTTAGGTTGTGGATGGGAAATGTCCCAACACATTTGCTTTCATTCTACTTGTAATGCTGCTTTTGATCTCCTTTGAATGAAATGTCTTACCTTTCAAAAAAAAAAAGAAATCACTTTTAAAAACAGTTTTTAATTTTCTAAAACTTTAAATGAATAAGTTTGTTCTTTGTTAAATTTTAAAAATTAGAAAAGGGTTTTTAAAACTCAATTCAGACATATTCTTAGTCCTTAAAATTACATATTTTCTCTTACATTTAAATTCGCTCCCTCTCTCGTTTTCCAAGTGGTTGGCTTATCCACCTCCTCATCTGAATAACTTGTAATAATCTTAGAAATCGACGTTAGATAACACATTAGATAAAACAAGAACCAATTCATAAAGGAAGACTTACAATAAATAAAAGTCTTGTGTGATTTGTGGATTAGCTTTTAGATAACACATTAGATAAAAACAAAGACCAAGACTTCATAAAGGAACACTTACAATAAATAAAAGTCTTGTGTGATTTGTGGTTTAGCTTTTAGACAAGACATTAGATAAAACAAGGACCAAGACTTCATAAAGGAAGACTTGTGGTCTAGTGATAGATAAGTAGTTTGCATGATAGAAACTAATATAACTATTTATAAGAAGAAATAAATTATTTACCTAAATTATTTTTTGGGAATTTTTCAAAGTTTTATCGTAATTCCTTCGACTAATTAAAGAAACCAATACATTCTTATGTTTTCAATTTCTATTTAGGCAGTTAGCAGCAAACTTTCAAACCATATGTTTTCAAATTCGATATTGTATTTAGGTTTATATATTTGATCCCCCTGCAAATATTCCATTTTTCCATTTACCCCCACTGAAAAAAAAAGTTTACGGTTACCCCCCTGCAAATATAAACAGTTTTCGGTCACCCCCCTCTGTTAGATTATGTAGTGTATAATGGGTAAAAACCATGTACGGTTACCCCTCTGCAAAATATAAAAAGTTTACGGTTACCCCCTACAGGGGGTAACTAGAAACACTTATTATTTGCAAGGTTGATTTTAAAACTTTTTTTTTACAGGGGGTAAATGGAAAAATGAGATATTTGCAGGGGGATCAAATATTTAAGCCTTGTATTTATTAAGTGTGATAATATTTACATTTTGCTTTGATTATATTTAGATGTTAGAGAAATGAGATTATTTGAATTAAACCTCAAGGGGATGGTCTAGTGGAGCATGACATGATTTGTATCCAAGAGGTCTGGACTTCAAATCCTTACTAGTTAGTCTTTTACATGTGAGGTAAATGTAATTACCATTGTAAGAGATTAAAGAGACTGGAGGTCTTTCCTAGTTTGGACTGTCCTTCCCTCACCTAGGGGTGTCGCGGTGCGGTTTGGTTCGGTTTTGAGACAAAAAGTGAACCGAACCACATGGTAAAACTACGTGCGGTTTGGTTTGGTTCGATTGGCTTTCTAAAATAAAATCGAACCGTACCAAACCAAACCAATGCAGTTTGGATTGGTTCGATTTGTGACATCCGTGGCTGATGAGGGCGAGGAGTGATCGTCGGTGCCCAAAAAGGTGGCATGGCAAAGAGCGGCTCTCGGCAGCTTCAAAGCGAAGTGACGCGTGAATGAACCGAATACGCACCGGAACGATAGAGATACTGAGGCTGTGCAGGTATGGGATTGTACAGTTGATGGAAGGCTTAAAAGAATTAGTTTAGACTACCTATACCAACAAGATGCATATTCTTTTCGGGAGCCCTTCCCATAAGAACTCCATAGTTAAGCGTGTTTGACTTGGAGTAGTAGTGGGATGGGTGACCTTCTGGGAAGTTTCCTAGAAAGCATGCAAGTGAGGGCAACGCATGCTAAAAATTCACGTGTTGGTTCATGGCGGCAGTCAACTGTTCTAGAAGCAGTCTGGGATGTTACACGATTTGTTTGATTTTTTTCAAGATAAAACATAATTTAAAATGGTGTTAAAATTAACTAATATAAAAAACGGCTAACATAAATATTTAAGAAAATATTTGCTCAAATATATGTAGTATATAAGTTATTCTTTTAAGATAGCTACAGCCATGTTTAAAAGAATTTGAATTAAATATTTTATTGTAATTTTTAAATATAGCATAACAATATGCATTGTTTGTAAGTGATTCAAATAATTAATTGAATTTGGGCTAGGAAGTGAGTGAGAGTTGGGTTTTAGTTGGAGTTAGGCTAGTAAGTGATTCAAACCACTAACAAAAATTTCCCGCAAAAATAACTTTGGATATGACCCATGGATTTAATTGTAAGTAAATAAGTCTTAGGTTTATTGCGGTTTGGTTTGGTTTGGTTCGGTTGGTGGAACAAAAGCTGCGGTCCAAACCGAACCGTGCGGTTGATTGAAAAAAGGAACCGAATAGATTTTGCGCTTTGCGGTTTTTTGCAGTTTTCGGTTTGGGTTGGTTCAGTTTGCAGTTTTCTATTGGATTGGTTCAGTTTTGAACACCCCTACCCTCACCCCTAATTTTGTTTTGTAAAAAAAGATTAATTATTTAAATTAGTTTAACATATATCAATCAATGAATTATCATAATTAATGATGGTGACCAACATATTATAAATAGAGCATGGTGTTATCTTATTAAGAAGACACACAAACCATAATTTCTATAGTGACCAACATAGTACAATTCAACTCTCTCTGGTACTCTGAAATGGAACTAGAACCGACCAATCCAAAAGAAAAATGGAATACTACTTACATGGATAAGAAATTCCTTTGATGTGAGCATCTGATTGGGAAGCATCCAAGGTGCACTGGAAAAACTGGAAGTGTATAAATTATGTCAGTGGTTCTCTAAATATAAGCTTAATATGACTCCTTGTTCAATCTCAAGACGGAAATCTGCCATCCTCTAAATATAGCAACTCCTTTCCTCAATAATGACAAGGGGGATGTAGATACATGATGTACAAGATACAAGAAAAAATAGAAGGGAAAAATACAGTAATTTCCTCAATAATGACATTTAATTCTGCAAAATGACAAGGGGAGTATACGTATTAATGTACAAGATACAAACACAAATAAGGAAAAAATATAGCAACTCCTTTCCTCTATAATGTTGATGAGTTTCTAACTAAAAAATGTTTCCTACATTTAGGACCTAGAAGGTATGAGAAAACAAAAAAGTAGCATTTACTAATTATCCAATACATTGTACGTATAGTTTGATAACTTCGTATTATTGCAAGTCAAGCTAGAAAAGCAATTGAAAGGGGTGTATGAAAAAAGTCCTCCTAAATACAACTGAAAATATACATTAACTGATGAGCTATGATGTTTCCTTTTCTTCACAAAAGCTAGAAGAGGCTTGCTAATTCCAATTTACAGACTACAGAAACTATATAGATAATTTCTTAAACTGCATCAGCATACTTGATATTAGCTCGATGCAAAATCCGATCAGAGTCCAAAGCTTTACCTTTCCCTTTTTCTATACAAGAAAGCAAAATTTGTAACAAGTTGGCTGCATCTTCCTCACATGTTAGTTCCAAGTTAGTTTGAGGAAGTGGAAGTCGGACCCTAAATCGCCGTGATCTTAATTGATTGGGTTTGCTGCGGTTTCTAATACTGAGTGCAGTTTTCCCAGTAACTTCTAGTATACTTGCAGCAGGTTTTGCCACAAGTCCTGTAATCCCTAAAGCAACTCCTGCATTCAAGAAATACAAAATAGAAAGGCAATCACTAAACTAGTAAAAAATCAACCAAAACTGCACAGATCAAGATTCTAGGTATTGGCTGGTCTAGTATTGAACTTAATTTCTTATATCAAGTTCAGCTGTCACTATATGTAATCAAATAAATGGTATGCAATACTCTTTCACGGGTACACAGCATGTGATGGTCAAACACATGAAGTGCAGTTTGTAAGAGTTCATTGAAATTGACTTGGAATTGGAAAGGAGATGGGAAAACAATGTTTCCATTCCCGGATGGCTAACTTCAAACATTCACATACCTCCAAGACTTCATTAATGACACCTTTACTATCAGAAGCTAGTAGATATCAATGTTTGGTGGACAAACTTAATTACCTTATAGTAATGAGGCCTTTCATCACCTTGATGAAGGTCCACTCAAACATTGATGAAGAAGAGGTGCTAAGATTTAGCAAGAAGAATCTTGCATCGATCTTTTAAAGTCCCCAAGAAGGTTTTCATTACTGATTCTTTGCCCAAGACCGCCACCGGCAAGATTTTGCGTCGCCTCGTGGTAGAACACTATGTCAACTCAAATTCGAGCTGAAGTCCCCCAGCTTTGGAATCTCAAATAAGTGGCCAACAAAAGGGTTGGAATCTCATATAAGTGGCCAATAAAAGATTTGGAGCGAAACTTAGTATTTAACAGGAAGATATTTCTGCAACTGGTCCTTCTTACATGATAAAATATATTGCAGATTTTCATGATTCTTGTGAAGTGTTTTGCAATGCAATGTTTTATATGTAAATCAAATAAAGAATTTGTAAGTCTCTTTTTGCTGACAATTGTATTTTCAAGAATCTGAGATTCAGGAAAGTACATATTTATCTTCGGACAAAACAAACTGTGTAAAAGGTCTACAACCTTTGTATGGGTAAAGAAATGGAAATTTAAGCCTTTGAAGGGTGTGCAATTGGTAATGGTACAAAGTAAAGACATTTTTGCAATGTGCATTTCTTAATCTTAAATATTTGTGTCCTCTCTATTTTTTTAGCTGTATCTATTTACGTGTGCAGTTTTCTCCAAAATAATTATGTTGGTTATTTGCTTGATGATTTTCATGTATATTTTGTTCCATACTATTTGCTCAATTAGAAATGATCACTATAGCTTGAATTGAATGCATGATGTTGGTTTAAATTGTTTTTAACAAAACATAACATAAACAAAGTTGGTTATTGTTGTTTTAGCATCTATTTTCCTTCAACGTGACTCTATGTGGCTGAAACTACAAATGTGTTATTTAATTGTGAATGCAAGCTATTTAATATATAGGGCCATAACAAAGACATTCTGAATCTTTAGTTTGATTTATAGACACGAGAAACACTATAATTCTATAGCTAGTGTGCATTATTTTCTCTTTTACCCTATTTCAAACATTCAGAGGATCATAACAAAAAATAGAATAATAGTTTAATTTAGTAATGGATGCCTAAAGCTATTAAAGGCCAAGAAGAATATAATCTTATGACATTGAGATGTCATATCTTGTTGAAGAAAATATAAACATAACTTTCTATCCAATTCTTGTCCCTTAGTTTCTGGTGTTACAGGGATTGTGATACTTATTAGATATAAGCTTCTATAGTGTAAAGTAAATACAAATTACCCTCAGTGCTAATACTATATTATAACTTTATTTGCCACATTATATCAAATGGTAATGCTACAATGTAGATCTTCATTCACCAACAAGACTGCATTTTGTACCACATGTCATCTAGGAAATGATAATAGGTATGCCTCCATGATCTAGAAATGAACAAAGGAGCGATCACAGCCCAGAATCCCATAATAAATCCCAATGCCATAGTCACAAAGAACCAGTTAATTCCATGTGCATCACTCTCGTGGTCATTGTGATCATCATTAGGAATTTGGTAATGGGTACCGCAGTTAACAGGAAGTGGCGGGTCACACAAATTGTTGCCAACAAAATTGGATGCATCAAAACTCTGCAATTGAGTGCCTGTTGGAATTATCCCTTTCAAATGATTATGAGACAAGTCAAGCTTTTTGAGAAAGCTTATGTTTGATATGGTTGGAGGGATTTCTCCAGAAAGTCGATTCCATGAGAAATTAATGTGTTCCAGTGATATCATATTGCCAATATATTGCGGGATTTTGCCACTCAATTGATTCCTAGACAAGTTCAGATAAATCAACCCATCTAGATTTGTGATTTCTTGAGGTATTTCTCCAGATAAGCTATTATAAGAAAGATCAATATTTGTCACCAAGCCAAGAATACTTTTGTACTCTATACCTTTTCCTTCTACCCATATGATTGAACTGAATATATTTTCTACCCCGTCAAACCAATGAGGTATGTTGGAATGCATAAATAAATCATTACTTTTATACCTTAGCATCATTGCACTCAAATGGTTGAAACAATTTGGTATGTTTCCTGAGAAATTGTTTTTTGCAAGGTCCAAATCCTGAAGAAAAATCATATCACAAATTTCTTTGGGAATTTGACTCGAAAATCCGTTTGACCGAAGACGAAGAATTTTCAAGTTTGAGAGCCTTTCTCCAATCCATGTTGGAATAGTTCCTTTAAACTTGTTTTCCCCAAGGTCCAAGCAAATCAAATTGTTATTCTTCTTTAGAAAAGTAGGAAATGTTCCAGAGATTCAGTTGCTACGCGCATGTAAAACCTGCAGTTTAGTTAATGAACCCATGGAAGCGGGTAAGTTCCCAACAAAGTAATTGTTCTATAAATTTAAACTCACTAGATTTGGCCACATTTTCCAGCAATCAGGTATTTCACCTGATAAATCATTTGATTCCAGGCTGAGAAACTCTAACCAATACATTGGGTTGTCTTGTTTGCATACAAAATCAGTCATGAACCCGGAGAGTGAATTGCTTGAAAGATCTAACCAATACGTGGAATCATAAAAAAAGGGGTAACTTTCCACTTAAGAGATTTGAGCTTAGATCAACAACATTGATGGATATTGACTTCATTGATGTATATGCAAGCTCACTGTGGATATGATTATGAGAGAGGTTCAAGTATTCAGCCATAGAAATTATTTCCCAAAACCAAGGGTGGATAGAATCTGATATCCCTGTGTTAGACAAATCCAAATACTTGATACCCTTTTGCGATTGAATCCATGTTGGGACCCAATTTCCACGAGCTCATTTGCAGTATATTTAGCTGGAAGTTGGGATGCCAATTGGGACCCACTTCTAAAGTAAAATTGTTAACTGAGACTGAAAACACTTTCAAGCTTGTGAAAATGGCAAGATCATCTTCTGTGACCACTTCTTGAAATAGGTTGTCATCAATTGCAAGATATGACAATTCAGAGAGTGATGTAAGAATCTCAAATGGGTTTCCATTGAATTGATTTTTGGAAAGGTCAAGGTATCTTAATGAAGAAAGTTTTGCAAATGACCTTGGAAGTGCACCGTGAATTGAGTTGTTATAAAAAACCAATATGTCGATATTTTTAAAAAACCCAATTTGGTCTGTTAGATTACCTGAAAGTTGAGAACTCCAAAATATGAGTTTTGTTAGCCCGTGCGAAACACAAGGAGTGAGAATTTCCAAAATTTCATTAACCCATTGGTTGAGTTTGAGATTTGAGAAATTAATCTCCCTTAAGTTGCAAAGATTACCAATAAATGGTGGAATTTTCCTTCAAGTTGATAGTTATTTGACAAATCAAGTTTGACTAGAGAAGTCAAATTTCCCAAGGCATGAGAAATATTTCCACTCAAATTGTTCCATCTTAGGTTCAAGAACTTGAGATGATAAAGATTGTATAACCAGTCGGGTATAGAAGAGAAGAATGAATTGTAAGACAGATCAAGATTTTCAAGAAGTGTGAGATTTTGAATAGCATCGAGAATTGGACCTTGAAGGATGTAATTTTCTTGTAATTCAAGAGAAACAAGTTTCCTCAATCCAAATACCCACTTAGGGACAAAAGAAATCCTGTTATGGGAAATATCAAGAGTGAGGAGAGATGAAAAGTTAAGCAAAGGTGGTTGGATATAATGAGTGGGAAACATGCATCCTCGCAAGCGTAATTCCATTAGAGAAGGAAGAGCTTGCAAAGTTTGTAGCCAATCAAGTGAATTGGAAAGGTTTGCATATCTCAATTTAAGATATTGAAGTTTGGACAGACTCGAAAGCCAGTGAAAACTTCTAGAAAACAGAGCTTGATGCTTGTAATCACTTCCAGCCCATTCACAACAATTGCGATTGGAAGCATTCCAAGAGGAGAGCCTGCTAGAAGGATCAATGAGATGATTTTTGAAATTCAAAAGCGCATCACGTTCACTTGGAATGCAACCAACTTTTGATGAATAACTGGTGCATATATCAAAGTGAAATGATAGCAAGGAAAGACAACAAAGGTGAAATAAAAGGCTAGTGAACAGTGGCGGAGACTGAAAAAGTTGGGTGGGCCACTAAAATAAACTTAATATGTAAATTAAATACGCAATTAGCTCCAACACTAACCATACCCAAGTTGCAACTAGGTTGTCAATAAAAATTGAAAAAAGGGGGTGTGTCTCAATAAAATACCCGTTCGGTTGTGCCTAACCGAAAATATTCGTTTGCCCATAACCGAATCGGCAAAAAATGTGTGTTTTATTAATGACATTTTGGTCATTTCGCAGGGTTTGAGGGTGTAGAGTGAGAAGGGAGGAATGTGGGATAACCATGGGCTAAAAATTATACTAGTATGTGGCCCTATATGAATTTTTTTATTGGGTGGGCCATGGCCCTGCTGGGCCATGGCTGGCTCCGCCACTGCTAGTGAAGATGGAAATCTTCATGGTCACAATGTGGATTTGGGATAGGAAACAAGTTTTCTATGTAATTGTTGATTCTATATGTTAAATGGTTCCCCGTATTTATACTTGTTGTGCGCTGTATTATGTATTGGCTTTATCTATTTTCTTTATTTTTATGAATTCTTATTTCTTTGACGTGGTTTTTTATTTTTGTTTTTACAATTAAATTCCATTGGCTTATATATTTTTCAATTAGCATTGCTTTTTTTTTTAGGAATTCAGCTAATACTACTATCTTCAATTACAACGACGTTGTCGTGCTTTACATTATTGCATTGGCTTTGTTTCATCATTTTTCTTTCAAATCATTCATGTAATTTTTGTCAATTTTTTTTTGTATGTTCATGTAATGTAACTTCTATATCGTAGAGACCATGCTAGAATGGGGCAGTGACACCACCACAGGTTTTCTTTATTTTAGGATTACTATAATACTACGTGTTAATCCAATTTATGTGAAGTTTAATCTTCAATAATCAATTGGATGATAAATCCTAAACAGTGTGTTTTTGAGTACTTTAGCGTTTAGAATTTTTTTAATTATATAAATACTGAAAGTTCGTCCCTCTATAACCGGTTTGGTGAAAAAAATATAATTTTGAGACTAACCCGTGTAACTCACCATTTTACTAATTTCATCACTTTAAAAAATTAATTTTTTATACGTTTTCTCTTTGTATTTTTATAACCATATTTTTTGAACCTTTAAAAAATTAATTTATTTTCATAGTTCTTCTCCTTATATTTTTTAGAACCACATTCTTTTGAACCTGAAATATCTTTTGAATCCATTTAGTTCGATTACAACCAATTATGGATATTTAATTTCAACGTTTTTGTTAATATTCTTATTAAATTTTATAATCTTCTTATTTAATTTATAGTTATAATTTAGTTTTTATTCACAGTTATTTGACAACATATTTTACAAACCAACACCATTGGTCCGCTGACATTAGCTACCCTAGGACACGGAGTCGACTCAGTGCTCCCGAGTTCGATTTCCGCAGTGGACAAGCTCTGTACAATTTAAGAAAAGAAATCGAGCAAAAATGTTTATAAGGAGGTTTGCTAATAAATGCGTAAAAAATTTATATTTTTGACAGCAAGGTTAATTATATATCTTATCAATCCCCTTTAATATAATTTTTGCTTATCAAAAAAAATATCTTATCAACTAGTATTAGTATTGTATAGTTGGGGCCAATGAGGTTGACTCAGTTGGTAAGGAGTTGGCTCACACTTCACAAGGGCATGGGTTCAACTTTTCCGTCCACTCAAGGAGCCTTGAGGCTGACCCTGACGCTAGTGAGCCCCCAGAGCCCGACTCACCTAAATGTTTTATAACCAAAAAAGTATTGTATTAAGAGGATTAACATATAGTTGTTAAATAACTAAATTTCATCACAATGTCATTCCCTGAACACGATAAACAAATATACTATAGCTAAAAATTAAGAGGTGTTACAGCATCTCTTCAAAACTTTCCTTCCAATGCTCATTTTAAGATTGAATGAAATTCATGTGAGTCTTATTACTATGAAAGTGAAACACGCTAATAGCTTGAGTTTTCAAAATCTTATATATTTAGTCTTATTGTGATTTTTTGATTAGTCTTAGACTTCCACATTCGATAAAGTATCGACCAAAAACTTCATTAAACAAAAGTCTTTCGTAATTTGTGGTTTAACTTGGAAATAACTCATTAGATAAAACAAGGACCAAAACTTCATAAAGGAAGACTTGGGGCAGGGCCGGCCCAACACTAAACGAGACCTAAAGCGAGCTCTCTCAAGACCGGCCCAACACTAAACGAGACCTAAAGCGAGCTCTAAAATGAGGCCATTTTATATTTTAATAATAATATTTTGTAAAAAAACAAAAATTATTACATTTTTATATAAATTGTTTAGCCTTTTGTGATGAAAAATCAGTTATCAAATTACATCAAAATTTAAATGTTGTAAGAAAATTTTGAAAATAATCTATTTTTGAGCTTTTTATGATACACAAAAAATCCAATGTTGTAAGAAAATTTTAATAATGAACTATTTTTATATGTAAAATTGTAGTTGAATTTTATGCACATAAAATCATCTTAATATAATTATTTAAAAAATAAAATTTAGTAATTAAAGTAACATAAATCAAATAAAATTTTTATATATCAATGGCATTTTTTACTGGGATCGAACCCCGTTTATTGTGAATAATGAGAGCCCTGTTTTTTTTAGTAATAATACATAACAATAAATTTTGAGACCCATGTTTTAAAGGGAAAATTGGAAGCCGAAATCCCTTGCTTTAGTTGCTTGAGCTAGCCTTGGGCCGGCCCTCTTGTGATCAAGTGATAGACAAGTGGTTTAGAGAATAGAAATTAAACATAAATGTTTATAAGAACAAACAGTTGTTTATAACCTAAATTACTTTTTGAGAACTTTTCAAAGTTTATTCAAATTCCGTCAACTATATAATTAAAGAAACCAATACATACATATATTTTACTTTTTGAGATCTTTTCAAAGTTTATTTATTTGATGGGGTGCCTTTTATTTTTATTTTTGCAATTTGTTCGGTACCGGAGTACAAGAGTGAAGCTCCCGAGGCTACATGAGGCTCCGAACTTAGGACTAAGTGCTTGATTGCTTCCATGTAAGTACGTTGTAGTTGGAATGGTGGACTCGGACGTCCGAGGTAGAGCTTCGTCCACACCGGGTGGGGGGGGTACCTGCAAGACACTCCGACGCTCAAGTCAGTCTGTGAAAGATGAGGAGATAATGAGATAAATAAGACGAGGTAACTAATACGATCTCGGGACGGTGCCGAGGCGCTTGACTAAGTGTCCGAGCTCTGCATGCCCGAACTCAAAAGATCGGGTGTACCGAGCTCGGGGGAGATGAGATATGTGCGGAATTTGTCGTTGTTGTCCTTATTATCGTACCTGGGTTTGGAGGGCGGAACCTCTATTTATAGTCGGGACGCCGTACCTGGACCGTTGGATCCGGCGGGTCGATCCTGATCGTTGGTCAGGAGAGCCGTTCTGCAGTTGATATCTTGCGAGGCGGAAATGGGCCAAGCCTCAGCGGGTGAGGGTTTGGCCTTGTCCGAAACAGTGGCCCCTCAAGTCGAGAGCAGGACGGAATGAACTCGGTCTCGGCTTGCTGCGGACGTTAGTTGCTGCGGACGCCACCAAGTTCGCGGCCGTCGCTGCTCATTCCAAGGGGAGGAGCCGTCCGGCCTTTGGGATGCCCGAGGCCAAGACGTGTTATTGTTTTGCGAGTTAAGATAGAAAACATAATACGTTTAGATTAAGTATTGGCACCGTCCTCCCCTTGCAGATCATGACTCGAACTAGGAGTGAGGAGAGACAAGCACCGGGGAAACCGCCTGGGAAACAAATTCTGAGGAAGTCGGCCACGGGTGAGCCGATATTGGCCCCTAAGGGGGCCCCTTCTTTACTGTCTTCTACCTGCGCTCCTTCTCCTGCTGGGTCGGGAGCTTCGACCAGAGGGCCAGTTATGCAGACCTCGGAATGCACCGTTGAGGAGAACCCCGGAATGGAGGATGCTGAAGTCGCTTCTTGGGCTGAAGAACTTCAGGCTGAACTAGAAGTCGAAGCAGTGGCGGAGGAGCCCGAGGTCCTTGTTGAGGACGAGTTACCCTGGATAGCGATCAGGATCTGCAACACTATGGCAAGGTTGAGGCCGGGCAGAACCCTATCTTTCTACGAGAATTTCATCACCGGTCCCGCTGAGCAGAGGTGGAAATTAATGAATGCTGACAAGTATCTGATGTGCATGGAGCATGACGCGGCCGAATTCTTTCTTTACGGAGTTGTGCTGGAGACGATGGGAGTTCAGATCCCACTGACCGAGTTCCAGAAGAGTGTGCTCAAGTTTCTGCACGTGGCCCCTTCACAGTTGACGCCAAATGGTTGGGGATTCGTCCGAGGCTTTGAGCTGGTCATGGAGCGTCTCAGGAGAGTTCCAACGGCGGAGGTCTTTTTCTGCTTTTTCAACGTGCTCCGTTCCCTCGAGACTGGGTCTAAAGGCAAAAAGGCACGGACACGTCGGATTGAGATGCAACCCGTGTCGCTCTTATTTCTTTGCTGTTAATGATTCGAATTGGGATTTCAAGTCAAACTTCTTCTTCGTTAGAGCTTTGAGCAGCACAGCGAAACTTGCCGTTGCCGACTTTGAAGACAAAAAGTTGGTGGCTGGGCACTTTCCTCTTTTCTGGGATCAAAGCCATTACTTCTGGGACGGAGTGGAGATTAGTACTCAGAGCTACATGTCGAGCCCTGAAAAACTGAACGAAGAGGATAAAAAATCTTATGAACTGTTCAACAAATGGGGAAGAATAATGGTCAAGGCTGGACTCCGGTTTCATTGTAGCTCTATGATAGAAGCCTTGGCCATGTCCAAAGCCAGATTGGATCAATACTTTGCTACTTGTATAGTGCCTTTAATTTCTTGTTTATATTGTGCATAGTTGAACTCGACGTGCCATTGTTGTTGACTGATCCTTTTGTTGATTTTGCAGGCAAGATGGATGATCTAGATCTGGACGCCGTCTTCGAGGTGGCCGGGGTTGAGACCACGGTCACAATAAACAAGAGCACACCTACAAAGAAGGCAGCTGACAAGCCTTCTGGGTCGGTCACCGGGACCGGCCCATCAGACAAGACCACGGGAAAGCCCGACTCTGGGGGGCCCGTGGTAAATAAGCAGAAATCAAACCAGACTAAACCTCCTCCAAAGTCGCCCACGGTTCGCTCCTCTACTCCGCAGCCAGACGCGGCAGTAGGCAAGAAGAGGAGCAACGCCAAGGCCGTCGCCAGCGGACCTGCCAAAAAACAAAGGCCCACACAGCAGAATATAGATAAGGGCAAAAAGAAAGCTTCCCTGTCTGACTTCGAAGCCTGCATCCTAGTTGGTCAGACCGGTGCGGGGGTTATCAAGGAGCTGCGGGATCTAGCAGCCGGCAAGATGACTGTCCGCCTCAATGGTAAGATCTCCGTCCTTGACGCTGAAAATAGAATTTTACAAGGCAAATATATTCAAATATGTCGTGAGCTCAGTTCTTACCGAGATCGTAATTTGGTAGCCTACTCCGAGGAGAACCGGAGCCTGAAAGAGGAGCTGGGGAAGTTGAAGGACGCTCAGAATCAGCTCGAGGATGCGCGTGCTCAGGTTTCTCAGCAGAACAAACTGGTTGCCGACCTTCCCAAGCTGAAGGAGGATCTGAAGGCGGCACTGGAAATGGCGGAGGCAGCTGAGGCGGCAAAGGAGACGAAGTCCAAGGAAGTAGAGCAGCTGAAGGCGGACAAGGCTGTAGTGACTCAGAATGTGGCGAAAGTTGCTATGTCCGGCTTCAAGCGCTGCTTGACAATGGCTCTGGTCCTGGAACCTGGTTTGAACACCGACCTGCTGGATGCCAAGTACAAGGAAGAAAACGGGAGGATAGTTCACAGGGACACAGTGATCTATGATCCCGCCGCTGTCCCAGCTGTTGAGGAGGAGGCTGCCATTGCCAATGTTGCGGAGAATGCTGAAATTGGAGGCGGAGCTTGCTGATTTGTTTTAAAGTTTTCCCTTGATTTGGTCCCGGGCATGTTCGGGGCCAATTTTGAATTGTAATATACAATGAGCGTCGTCCTTTTTTTCCGGTCATTGATTTGTTTTGGTCCTTTCATTAATTTTGTTGATTATTGATGAGTCCCCATCACATGATGGTTTTCAGTGTTAAAAAGGGATTTTTACTTGGAGTTTTTGATGAATAACAATGAAGTTGATGAGAATTTAACAATTTGTGCTATTAGAAATTTATTTGCTATGCAGTGTTTATGCTGGGTTTTGTCGTGATTTTGTGCCCAGGGACTAGGTGGAATTGAAGAACAAAGCAGTGCAGGCAAATGGACTCAATGGTGCAATTAGCAAGGAGCATTCAGCCAAATGGCGCGCAACTGGCGCGTGAGTGGCGCACCACGCGCGAGAAGACAGCAGGAAAGGCGCCTGACTGGCGCGTGAGTGGCGCTGGAGCGCGAGAAGACAGCAGGGAAGGCGCCTGACTGGCGCGCGAGTGGCGCTGGAGCGCGAGTGGCGCGCCAATCAGCGGCAGACGCGTTAAAACACGCGTTGGACGCGTTTTTCAGTATCTTTGGACGTATTCTGAACCCTAGCACACGGCAAGAACTGATTCCTTCTCACCGGTATTGAAGATTCAAGGCTTGGGGACAAGAATTGAAGCTTCATATGTGTTCATCATCATCTTCATCTTGTAATTCTTCTCTTTCTTTTTCCTTAATCATGTGTAACTAAACCCTAATGTTAGGGATGAATGAATATTGACGTAGCACTATTGTCGATGGTTTAGAATTTTATTTATATCATACTCTCTCGTATTTTGCGTATCGAATTTCTACGCTTAATGCTTTTTATGGTTGGAAAACTCATACAATGATATCTTGTTCAATTATGAAATGGAAGTTTTGTTTTTGAATGTTTGAAATTCTATACCTTCAATTCGTAGCTTAGGAATAATCTATGAGTTGTTGTATATTGCAAACCCTCGTTTTAAATGCTTGTCGTTAATTAGAATCGCTTAAGGAATTAGGGTTTGTAGTTATCGACAAAGGACAAGTTACCTAAGGAATTAGGAATTAGTGAATGTTGTGGGTTTGATAGCAAAATTAGAGAGAGCTTATCCTTCAAATTAAATCAGTGCAATAGTGTGAAATCAATAGGAATTCATCCCTAGCATCTTCTCCATCGTATCTTTTCAAACGCGTTCTTCGTTCTATTATTAAAAACATAAAAAGAATATTTTATTGCTTTACTTTAGAGCTTCATAGCTCAATCAAATCAATCTCATCCTAATTCACTTTGGTTCCTTTAGTAGTTGTTAACGTAACTGGTAATTAAATTCGATCCTTGAGGACGATACCCGGTACTTGCCGGTTTTATTACTTGCACGATTCGGTACACTTGCCGAAAGTTCAACAAGTTTTTGGCGCCGTTGCCGGGGATTGAAATTTCAATTACCAGTAAATTCGAAGGCAACAGCTAATTCGAACCTGTACATACTTTAGTTTTATTTTAGTTTTCTTGTTTTTTTTTTCTTTTTACATTTTTTTTATCTTTTTACCACTTTTACTCCCTTGATTCTATGAAAGCCAGGTGAATACTTTATCAATCATGGAGTCCACACTGCCTCCCCTTCGTTGTTGTTGTTGTGGAGGACCCCATTTAAATGGCAATTGTGAGACATACTCCTATTGTGATCTTTGTGGGAAGGATCTTGTTTATTGCTCTTGTGAACCAGAATGGATACTGATTGATGAGTCCTATCCTTGGTTGGCTCAACCTAAAGTTCTTGAGGAGCCAGATTTGATAGTCATTGACAAATCATATCACTGGTTGGCTGATGATTGGTTAGCAGATGAACAACCACTTAATCAAAATTCAGAACAAGAAGAACAGGGTTTAATAATAGAAGAATTATGGGAGAAAAAGAAAGATGGGGAAGAACAAAGAATTGAACGGGAGGATCCTCTTGTTTGGAGGGAAGCTAAAAATTCTCAATCTTGGGAAGGTGTGGAAATCCAACAAGAAATCTCCCAACAAATCATTTTCTCTACTCATCTTTTGAGAAGTAAGGAATATGGGAGTGAAGACCTTGATCGATATTTAGACTCCTTCTATTCCTTGCACGACATCATTCACCTTGAGAGGGTATGGAAGCATACACAATTGTACCTCAAGTTCATGAAGTTCCTGCCTCATAAACGGAAGAAGAAGGATGATGTGTTCTTTGTGTCATATATTCCACCTTGAGAGAGTGGAATTGCAACGTCAAGCTAGTGACGTTAAAGAAGCGCTTTTTGGGAGGCAACCCAATTTTCTCAACCCTTATCTTTTTAATTTTTCGCATTATTTTTCTTAAATTAGGTACTTTAGGATGCATGTTAGTCACAATCAATTTTTGCAAGAATCAAATGATCTCTGCCAATTCGCGCTGCACTGGCGCTTCAGTGGCGCGTCGCGCGCCACTCTGTGGCATGCCCCTGCCAATTCGCGCGCCACTTGCGCGTAAGTGGCACCCCGCGCGCCACTGGAAGTATAAATCTCGCGCGCCACTGGCGCTGGGCATCCTCTCACGCGTGAATCATCTTCCAATCTTAGGTTTTCTAAAATTTTATTGATCCAAGGAGCTTTAATCTAAAAGTTTGTTGTGGGATTTTGAATTTACACCTTATTGTCTTCACCCACATCAATTATCAAGTAAGTATTCCCTTCTCAAACTTAATTTCTTTCAAGATTCATCTCATTGCACTTAATGGGTAAACTCAAGTTTTGATGATGATTTTGATAGAAATTGTAATATGGTTGTTGTTGTGTTGATTTATGTGTTGAGAAATTGATGAAAATCAAGTTTGGGGTTGATTAAGTTGATTGTAGGTTGTTGTTCATGTGTGGAGTGGATGTGCACACCACTTGTTTGATAAAATGTTTAAACTAGAAACCATGAACAACATGCTTGCATTTGTAAACAACAACCTTGTGCTTGAAAATAGTTTGAGAATTTGGTTATGTGAACTCAATACCTTCTTGAAAGATAAATTATGTGTGATTATAGTTGAACAAGAAGAGTTATGTCATGTTTATTTGTGCACTAACCTTGACCAATCTTGTGCGCGAAAATTTTATTATGATGTGAACAGGATATGGCCGGCAAAGGAAAGAAGAGGAAGACGGTTGGTCGTGGTTCGACATCCCAAACTCATAATTCCGAGTACAACTCTGAGATGTTTAGATCATTGGGATGAGAGCCCTCTACAGAGCCATGTGCACGGTTCAGAGTGGAGGACAGTTGGACCCGGAGGCTGACATCTTTCAGACACCTCCGCAGTAGACCCTGGACGCGGTTGAGTAGTCTACTCACCGCTATGGTATTTTCTCTCTTTCCCTTATCCTTGCATTAGTTGGTTGTGTACTTTGGTGTTTATTTTAGTTAGTTGTTGCTATGTGATTCTATTTTTGTTTTGCTTTTGTTTCTGTAAATAGGCCTTCCCCTAAATTAATCAGTTAGGACACTGCAAAGTTTTGAGCGGGGGGAGGACCTATTGTCAAGTCAGTGTCAGTGTCATGGAGTATGTGCAATCATGTAGCGAATTATTCAAAAAAAAAAATGAGTTGAGCAAACTTAGTGATGAATTGGTGAGAATTGAGCGAATAGTACCCCTGTGGTGAATGATCTAGTGCACTCTTGCTTCCACACTTAAAACATGAACTCAGATGGAACCTAGTGATCCTAGAGATGATTGTAGCTAAACTAGCTGTTTGGTGGACCATGGGAGTTGCCAAATTTTTACTAAAAATATAGGGTAGCATAAGAAACTAAGTTTGGGGTTCGTTGAGCTATATTAAGGCAAAGCATGAAAGAATGGGATTAAGCCAAGTGCACATAGCTTAGAATGTTTGTATTGTGATTGTAAATATGTGTCATTGTTGTCATTGCCCATAAAAAAAAAAAAAAAAGAAAAGAAAAGAAAAGAGTGAAATAAGCTGCCCTTTTGAACTGAGTAGGGAGGCTATTCTGTGGAGACACATTATAGTTTCAGTCAAAAAGATGAGAAATGGTAGTTAGGTTGATTATGAAGTAGGGAGGCCAATTTGTGGTGACACACTTTGGTTTCAGTCGAAATAAGTAATCAGCCTGTGAGAAAAGTGAGGAAAGAATCAGGGCAATGCAACATAAATGTCAAGTATTGTTTGTTTTTGAATTCTGTTTTAGTTTCTATTGCTGCAGCATTTCAGTAAAGTTGTAATAAGTGCACTGTCCTAGAGTTCGGAATTGCTAAATCAAAGCCCTTTGTCATGCTTAACCCCCATTCGGAGCGAGAATTGTTAGTCTACCTTTTGTTTTGAAACATCTTTGGCAGTCTCGGAAGAAAGCCCTCTAGTCTTAGTTAAACGCATTTTGAAACTAGCTGTGTTCCAACTGAGTTAAGTGTCACACACGCACTATTGAGCAAGAATGTGCTAGTAAAAGTACCACATGTGGGTTTGCAATTGAGGGACCAGTCTGAAAGTTGATGCTCAACTTGTTGCCTTGATGTTTGTGTTAAGTGATGGATTCCTATATGATTGCATGTTATCTGATGTTTGTTTTGTCTTGTCTTGTCTTTGCTTGAGGACAAGCAAACGTTTAAGTTTGGGGTTGTGATGAGTCCCCATCACATGATGGTTTTCAGTGTTAAAAAGGGATTTTTACTTGGAATTTTTGATGAATAACAATGAAGTTGATGAGAATTTAACAATTTGTGCTATTAGAAATTTATTTGCTATGCAGTGTTTATGCTGGGTTTTGTCGTGATTTTGTGCCCAGGGACTAGGTGGAATTGAAGAACAAAGCAGTGCAGGCAAATGGACTCAATGGTGCAATTAGCAAGGAGCATTCAGCCAAATGGCGCGCAACTGGCGCGTGAGTGGCGCACCACGCGCGAGAAGACAGCAGGAAAGGCGCCTGACTGGCGCGTGAGTGGCGCTGGAGCGCGAGAAGACAGCAGGGAAGGCGCCTGACTGGCGCGTGAGTGGCGCTGGAGCGCGAGAAGACAGCAGGGAAGGCGCCTGACTGGCGCGCGAGTGGCGCTGGAGCGCGAGTGGCGCGCCAATCAGCGGCAGACGCGTTAAAACACGCGTTGGACGCGTTTTTCAGTATCTTTGGACGTATTCTGAACCCTAGCACACGGCAAGAACTGATTCCTTCTCACCGGTATTGAAGATTCAAGGCTTGGGGACAAGAATTGAAGCTTCATATGTGTTCATCATCATCTTCATCTTGTAATTCTTCTCTTTCTTTTTCCTTAATCATGTGTAACTAAACCCTAATGTTAGGGATGAATGAATATTGACGTAGCACTATTGTCGATGGTTTAGAATTTTATTTATATCATACTCTCTCGTATTTTGCGTATCGAATTTCTACGCTTAATGCTTTTTATGGTTGGAAAACTCATACAATGATATCTTGTTCAATTATGAAATGGAAGTTTTGTTTTTGAATGTTTGAAATTCTATACCTTCAATTCGTAGCTTAGGAATAATCTATGAGTTGTTGTATATTGCAAACCCTCGTTTTAAATGCTTGTCGTTAATTAGAATCGCTTAAGGAATTAGGGTTTGTAGTTATCGACAAAGGACAAGTTACCTAAGGAATTAGGAATTAGTGAATGTTGTGGGTTTGATAGCAAAATTAGAGAGAGCTTATCCTTCAAATTAAATCAGTGCAATAGTGTGAAATCAATAGGAATTCATCCCTAGCATCTTCTCCATCGTATCTTTTCAAACGCGTTCTTCGTTCTATTATTAAAAACATAAAAAGAATATTTTATTGCTTTACTTTAGAGCTTCATAGCTCAATCAAATCAATCTCATCCTAATTCACTTTGGTTCCTTTAGTAGTTGTTAACGTAACTGGTAATTAAATTCGATCCTTGAGGACGATACCCGGTACTTGCCGGTTTTATTACTTGCACGATTCGGTACACTTGCCGAAAGTTCAACAATTATTCGCCGTTCCTTATGCATGCTTTTGAATGAATGTCCGTAGAATTAGGAGAAACGACCGAGATTAGAACACGAGCTGTTGTAGGACGGCTTGTTCGTTCACAAAGGGAAATGCCATGACCCCGAATCCAGAGCGACGTCCGAGGTAGTCAATAGAAAGCTAGTAGGTCCTGATCCATCCCTCCAATTACAATAGAGCTGAAGATAAGCTTTGAAGAGGGGAAAGGCTAGCACGGGCCCCCTGCTTCGTAGCTGGATGAGAACCGCTGCGGGCCATTGCCTTCATAGATGAGAAACCCATTGCGGGCTCTTCTCTCCAGAGATTCCTCCAACGGAGATCGCTGTGGACCTCTGCCCTTCAACCCTTAATGGAGCGCGGAGCTCGGAGATTAGGGGTGCTGCAGGCTCGCACGAGGCAAAATTGGGAATACCTCGGCCTCTGATGGAGCTCGTCAGCTCGGAGATCAGAGGGAAGGTCGGACTCTCTGATGGAGCGCGGGGCTCGGAGATCAGAGAGCTATTGGAGCCGCTGCGGGCTATTGACTCGGCGCCGCGATCGCAAGAGAGATCTCAGTGGGCGAGGACCTGCAAAGAAATCATGAGAATATCGGACGAGGCCCTACCGTTGAGGTGGGCACCGGAAGTCGACGATGAGAGTCCTTGAGACTCAAGTTGTGCTTGCGAGGCGAGTGATGTCTTTGAGGCTCAAGCCGAGGTCAGGAGGCGAGCAATTTCTTCAGGCTTAAGCCGTGGTTATGAGGCTACCGATGTCTTTGAGGCTCAAGCCGAGGTCAGGAGGCGAGCATTTTCTTCAGCCTCAAGCTGTGGTTGGCAGGCGAGGATAACCTCTTGGTGAAGCAATTCAGTCCGGAGAGAGCTTGGTATTTTTTGAGAGATGGAAGCAAGCGGTGCTGCTCCCACTGTGGTCGCCAATGTTCGGTACCGGAGTACAAGAGTGAAGCTCCCGAGGCTAGATGAGGCTCCGAACCTGGGGCTAAGTGCTTGATTGCTTCCATGTAAATACGTTGCAGTTGGAATGGTGGGCTCGGACGTCCGAGGTAGAGCTTCGTCCACACCGGGTGGGGGTACCTGCAAGACACTCTGACGCTCAAGTCAGTATGTGAAAGATGAGCGGAGATAATGAGATAAATAAGACGAGGTAAATAATATGATCTCGGGACGGTGCTAAGGCGCTTGACTAAGTGTCCGAGCTCTGCATGCCCGAACTCAAAAGATCGGGTGTACCGAGCTCGGGGGAGATGAGATATGTGCGGAATTTGTCGTTGTCGTCCTTATTATCGTACCTGGGTTTGGAGGGCGGAACCTCTATTTATAGCCGGGACGCCGTACTTGAACTGTTGGATCCGGCGGGTCGATCCTGATCGTTGGTCAGGAGAGCCGTTCTGCAGTTGATATCTTGCGAGGCGGAAATGGGCCAGGCCTCAGCGGGTGAGGGTTTGGCCCAGTCCGGAACACAATTAAATTCCAATGTCAGTTATTTTTCAATGAACATTATTTTTTAGGAACATAATTAATATTATCTTAGATTATAAGATCGTTGTCGTGCATTACATTATTGCAATTGGCTTTGTTTTGCCATTTTTCTTTCATGTAATTCATTTTCAATTGTATGTTCATTCATGTAACCTCTATCGTAGAGACCACGCTAGTATAGGAAAGTGACACCACCACGATTGTTTTTCCTTATTTTAGAAAATACTTAAATTAGAGCATGTTTGAAATCGCTTTTAAAAACAGTTTTTAATTTTCGAAAACTTTAAATGAAATAAGTTTGTTCTTTGTAACATTAGAAAACAGTTTTTAAAATTACATATTTTATCTTACATATAAATTCGCTCCCTTTCTCGTATTCCGAGTGGTTGGCGTATATCCACCTCCTCATCTGAATAACGACGCTCAAGTCAGGGAGGTAGTCAATCACAAGTATATTAATGAGAGAGATTGATTACCATTAATGAGGTATTGAATGAGTATTTATAGAGTTTGGTGGTGTTGACCTAATGAATCCGGACCGTTGGATCAAGCAATTTGATCTTGGCCATTGATGATTGGACTTACTCTCAATGTGCGCCTTTTTGATAATGGGCCTAGTTGTAAATGTGGAAAGGTGAGCCTTATCCATAACATCTACTAAGTTAGAAATACTTGGCACAAAATTTCTCAATTAAGTTGGATTTATGCTTACATTGTGTTTTGGTATTTTAGTACAAGATTTCTTAATTAAATTGGATCTATGAACTATTATCGCCACACAACAGTAAACAGACATCACCATGCACTTTCATTGCCGCACAATCCCCAACCTAATATTGCGGACAACCCTATCCCATTACCATCACAATGTAGCTATCCGACATTTCGAGAAGCTAAATATAATTTGAAGACTCTCTCTGCAAAACTCTTTTCATGATTGAATGAAATTCATGTGGGTTTTAATACTTTGAAAGAGAGACACACTAATAATATCTTGACTTTTCAACAACTTACACATTTAGTCTTGTCATTTGTGATTTTTGCCATAGTCTTAGAATTCCCATTAGATAAAGTATCGACAGTGGACTCTTAAGAGTCTTACATGATTCGTGGTTTAGCTTTGAGATAACACACTAGATAAAACAAGGGCCAGGACTTTATAAAAGAATTAGGCTTGTGATCCAGTGGTAGGCAAAGAACGAAAATTTAATACAAATATTTATAAGAAGAAAAAAAATTATTTACCTAAATTATGTTTGGGAATTTTTCAAAGTTTTATTCAAATTTCTTCAACGAATTAAAAAACCAGTACATATTCATTTATTTTCTATTTTTATTTAGGCAGTTTGCAACAAACTTTCAAATTACAACTAGTCTGCAACGAAATAAATTTGATATTATATTATTTAAGTAACTATGATAAAGTCAACAATCTTTATTTTCAGTGAAGTGTGATGGTATTTACAATTTATTTTTACTATAATTAGATGTTAGAGAAATAAGATTATTTGAATTAGTTTTACATACATTTCTATTAATTAAGCAATTCATTTGGAGAAGTGCATGTCAACAATTTTATTTATAATGCTTGTGCACAACTGCAAATGCGATCTCTATACCTAGGTAAGACAACATAAGCTGGTATGAACTGCACCAAATAGAGTCTCACAGGGGAAGTTTCCCACTTAAAAAAAGAGCTTTTTTCTTATAATAAAAATATATGAGTTGTATCTTTAGTTCTACGTCAATCACCCAGTTTGTTCACATTAATATTTTTTTTATCACTTTTAGAGTGAGAGGGCGATACCTAGACTTGATGACGTCCAGTCCAAAAAAAGAAAAACCTCTTGACTCAATAAAAGATTACCACCACAATGGTATTTTACGACAAATAGTTATTTTGAAATAACATATACCCAATTTCTTAATAAAGTTGAAGAATTTAACTGTTTATATATGAAACACAAATATATAGGTAGACTCAATTTTCTTTTGTAAACTGGATGTTTTCTACACGCAACTGCAGATACTTATCCCTCGAATCGGATAGGACCACAAATGTAGATAGATTCAAATTTAAAAGATCTAACACTCTTATGTAAAGAAGCATAACCACTCAAATATATAAAAAAAAATTGTTACATAATTAACCACAAGTATCAAACCACGAGTATCCAATAGCCCAGGGATGTGGTTGAGCGGTTGCCATCCTCCCTTAACGAAGTGTCGAGGGTTCGATCCTCATCTTGGATATGGAGCAGCTTTAAGTCTCTGGGTGAGCTGTCCCACCCTTCGAGGTGCCTCCAATCCAACGAGAGGAATAGTCACTGCGTTCGGCGGTGGATACCCTGGTCTCGACAAAAAAAAAACCACGAGTATCCAAAAGTAAAATGCAAAGACATATATGTCATAACGTATCTTTAGGTCTTTCTATTTGAGAGCTTCCACATTAGATAAAGTATCGACCAAGACTTTTAAAATTAAGTCTTGCGTGATTTGTGGTTTAGCTTTGAGATAACACATTAGATAAAACAAGAACCAAGACTCTATAGAGGAAGACTTGTGGTCCGGTGATTGACAACTAGTTGAGAATGAAATTTAATATAAATATTTATAAGAACAAAAAAATTATTTACCCAAATTTTTTTTGGGAATTTTTCAAAGTTTATTCAAATTCTTTTAACTAATTAAAGACACCAACACACACATATATTTTTCATTCCTATTTAGGCAGCAACAAACATTCAAACCCCAACTAGCACGCGAATTAAATATAATGAAATTAACTATGCTAAAGTCAACAATCTTTATTATCAATGAAGTGTGATAACACTTTTATTTTTACTGTATTTAGATGTTAGAGAAATTAATAAGATTATTTGAACTAGTATTACATACATATTTGTCTATTAATGTTTTTTTTTGAACCAGGTATCCTTTGAATAGAGACTCCAGAGACTAATCTCTTGGGCCGGGTGGGACCACAACGGGTGGCAAAGCTCTTCCTCAAGAGTTTTAACACTACTGCATTCCCGAGACTGGATTCAAATATCACAATGGTTAAGCAGGCATGGCAACGTAACCCGAACTCACGGGTACCCACGCGACCCCGCCCCGAGTTTGAAGGGGAAAACCCGCTTTGACCGGGGACGGGACGGGGGTTCAGGGATGTTGATACCCACCCCGTCCCCGCCCCAAACCTGCTAGACAAAACATAAATTGGTTATTTTATTTTATGCATATTTACTTGTTCATTTTGTTTTATAAGTTTTATTTATTTTTAATTTTGATCTATTTCCCATAGAAAAGTCTGTTTTAATAATTTTAACTTCATTTTATCGTTGTATAATTATTATCATTATTTTATTTTATTAATTATTATAAATACATTTTTTGTATTTTTCCTACAAATTTCTGGCGAAAACAGGTACCCGCAGGGAACCCGTCCCCGTTCGCGACGGAGATGGGAAATGTAAAACCCGACGCCGATAGAGATAGGGGCGGGGTCGGGGATGCAAAACCCGCCCCCGCCCCGCCCTGTTGCCATGTTAACTTAACTGGAAGTGAACCCAACCATTTCATCCAGTTAAGCAATTCATTTAGAGAAGTCCATGTCAACTAATTTTATTTATAAATAGGTCTCACGAACGACTAAGATCACCGCCGTAAAAACCTTAATCGCCGCTGCAAAAACTCTCAATAGTAGAAACCCTTCGCTTTTTCCTAATCGCAATAAAACTTAATTGCAACATTTTTCAGTATTAGCAAGTGTAAAATTTGATCCTAAACACTAGGTAGATATAAACTCCCAAGTATCACCACCTTGAAAATAAGACACATTTTTTTTTAAAATATTCCCTGTATTTTACTTCTGTGGTTTCCATTCGTAGCTTTGATGGCGTCTCAATCCATTAGAAGAAAATCTCCATAATCTAATGTAACAGTAATAAATATTAGTATTTACCTTTTTGCCTAGTAGGTTTATTTCTAGTCCTTTTATGCTTTTGTCTTGTTATGTGACTCTGTGATCTAGAGTATTCCTAGGAAATGACTCACCTAGTTTCTAAAAGTTGGTGTATCATCTAGGTTAGAATATTCCTAACATCTAGCATTGAGTGGCTAATCATTGAGTGGCTAGAAATAAACCTACTAGGTAAATACTAATACTTATTACGTACTGTTACATCTAAATGAAAATTTTGAATATTATTGATAACGAAATGTTAACCTTGAAAATTGATCCTAAAAAATAAATCAAGATATATTTTTTGATTACAATGAAAGGAAAAGACAGAGACAGAGAAAAAAAGAACTAAGCTCTAATCCTAGTTATACTGTCCCATAGAAGCGCCATATTTAGCAAGCCAATCAGCACAAGAATTTCCTTCCCTTAATGAATGAGTAAAGGATAGCTGCCAATCCTGATTCAACAATGATCTAATGTGATCAATAATTGGGGCATAGGGGTGAGATTGGGGCACTCCTACTTCAATAAGAGAAATGGCGGTGGTAGAATCAGATTCACAAATAATACGTCGGAAGCCATTATTCCAAGCAATCATAAGGCCCTTAGCAATAGCCTGAAGTTCAGCATTCATGATAGTTGTTATGCCACAGCCACTAGAGAAGCCAAGAATCCATTGCCCCAGGTTATTCCTAAAAAGACCTCCATAACCTGAACGACCGGGGTTACTCAAAGAGCTTCCATCCACATTTAATTTGAGCCACTGATCAGGAGGGGGACTCCAAGTTACTAGTCGTTGTTGTCTATTGTTTGTGTCTGAAGCAAAGACCTTGTGAGCAATATCCAAAAGAGAACGAATTCTGCTAATAATTTTCCAATTTCCCCACTGAGTGTCAGAGAAGACTTCATCATTACGGGCTCTCCATAACATCCAGCAAGTTACAGTGAATAGAAGACCAAAATTACCTGTTGCATTTGTCATGAACCAAAGGAGGGGATCATCCAAATCAAAGTCCTGCAAATTATGAAATCCAAAAATAGACCAGATGTATAAAACTGTTGGACAATCACGCAATGTATGCAGCAGAGATTCAATATGAAATCCACATCTATGGCAGGATTGGTCCTATGTGACATGTCTAGCAAACCTGTAAGAATTAGTAGGGAGACTGTTGTGCATGACCAACCAAACAAAGTGTTTTATACTTTCAGGCAGTTTCAATTTCCAGATCCATTTCCACTCAGAATTGTCACCATTCACAGTATGTTGTACAGGTTCATGTTGATTAACAAGCCAATCAAAATATATTTTAACATAATATAAAGATATGATAAGATATTATTTTATACTTTAACGAGAACAAGTAAATCACTTAAATTAATTTTGTGATTTTTTCAAAGTTTTGTTCAAATTCGTTCAATTATTAAAAGAAATACATAGATTCATATGCTCTCTAAAATGACAAGGGGGGTATACGTACGTGATGTACAAGATACAGAAATTTGGGGTTTTGTCCAGCTCCTTGCCCTCACTATTGTCCAGTGTCATGAATAGTTTTTCAAATCAAACAGGGTATAACTGGAGTTGTCCAGTCCATTCTCCTGTTGTTTAGAAAATCAAACGCATCCGAAGAACAAATTTAAAGGTTATGGAAAGGTTTATTTGAATGTTTTCAATGACTGTTGTGGTTACAAACAAGAGTAGTATCTATGTTCTATAATACTTATTTTCTTACTGTTGGCACTAGGAGAATATGTGGAGAAGTAGGTGTCATATTGGGTGGCTTCAAAATCTAATTCCAGGCAAATGGTTTTTCTAGGTTGCTGAAACAAGCTATCATCCTCTCTTTCATAGGAACCAGAAAACAGATTAGACACAAAAGTAAGAGGACTAGGATTGTTGATGCGAGAAAGTGTATGGCCAGAAAGTGAATGAACTGGTGGAAAAACAAGAAAGGGAGGTCAACAGGAAGAACTTGGCAGGAAGCAGTGCCCCTTCAATATTTTAGGGTACTGACAACTAAAAAGTGCCCATTCATGTTTTCTCATGAGTTGTTTGCATAAGTAGAGTTCCTTAGACTAGGAGCTCTTGATACCATGTGAAAAATAAAATGTCAATTTTATAAATGTGCTTAACCATGCATTTGATTTACTAAAAAGAAAAAGACTAGACAAGACAACTTCCGTTGTACTCTATTTGATTTGAAAACTGTTCGTGGTACTGGACAACAGTTAGGATAGGGATTGGACAAACACCCGGATTTCTCTCGATCACAAAACAACAGCAGAACTTTCTGTCCCGCGGTATAATTTTCTATCAAAAATTGTAAGTGTATAAACTATGTCAGTGGGTCTCTAAATATAGTACACAGGGGTAACTAAAACTGCAGTTAGAATAAATATAAGGATGAGCAAGCGACCTTAAAGTCATTTTGATTGGCGCCAATTCGAGAATTTCAGTATAGTTAGGAAATGACTTAAAGAAGAAAGCGTAAACATGGTTAGGTTTTTAAACCTGCATGATGCTCTTTGCAGACACATACAAGAAATCTCTAATGCCAAGGGATTACCAATGACACCAGCCGAACCAAGCAAAAAAAGGTATATGTTTGTTATACAGATGTTACACATAATTCTCAATAGACGTATCATATGAATGGCACATAATTCTCACTAGAAACTCACGCACACAACTGTGAGGTACCGGGTTCGAACGCGGGGCATGATATCTAACCTAACAATTACGGTATTTGCCAATTAAGCAAGGCCTTACATATAATTTTATTTTCATTTATATAAAAAGCAGGTAGAAAATTTTATTATTCACTCTTATTTAAAATAGCTTTTAATTTATCTCATAAATATTTTCAGTAGAGAAAATATCACCAATTGGTGATATTTTCTTGTCCTACATACTCTGATTTTGTATTAACAATTTTGGCTTACCAGAAGTTGCTCAAACAGTTGCTTTTGGAGTGCCTGATGAGAAATATGGAGAGGAGGTATACATGTCTTTTTCAGATGATTTATGTTGTTATATATAGGGATTGTGATACTAAATAGATATCCTTCTATAGTATAAAGTAAATAAAAATTGCCGGAAATACTGAAATTATATTATAACTTTATTTCCCCACATCATATGATATGGTAATGCTACAATACATATCTTCATTCACCAATAAGACTGTATCTTGTACCACATGTCATCTAGGAAACGATAATAGGTATGCCTCCATGATCTAGAAATGAACAAAGGAGCAACCACTGCCCAGAATCCCATAATAAACCCCAATGCCATAGTCACAAAGAACCAGTTAATTCCATGTGCATCACTCTTCTGGTCATCGTGATCATCATTAGGAATTTGGTTATAGGAACCGCAGTTAACAGGAAGTGGCAGGCCGCACAAATTGTTGCCAACAAAATTGGATGCATCAAAACTCTGCAATTGGGTGCCTGTTGGAATTATCCCTTTCAAATGATTATGAGACAAATCAAGCTTTTTGAGAAAGCTTATGTTTGATATGGTTGGAGGGATTTCTCCAGAAAGTCGATTCCATGAGAAATCAATGTGTTCCAGTGATATCATTGTTGAACTTTCGGCAAGTGTACCGAATCGTGCAAGTAATAAAACCGGCAAGTACCGGGTATCGTCCTCAAGGATCGAATTTAATTACCAGTTACGTTAACAACTACTAAAGGAACCAAAGTGAATTAGGATGAGATTGATTTGATTGAGCTATGAAGCTCTAAAGTAAAGCAATAAAATATTCTTTTTATGTTTTTAATAATAGAACGAAGAATGCGTTTGAAAAGATACGATGGAGAAGATGCTAGGGATGAATTCCTATTGATTTCACACTATTGCACTGATTTAATTTGAAGGATAAGCTCTCTCTAATTTTGCTATCAAACCCACAACATTCACTAATTCCTAATTCCTTAGGTAACTTGTCCTTTGTCGATAACTACAAACCCTAATTCCTTAAGCGATTCTAATTAACGACAAGCATTTAAAACGAGGGTTTGCAATATACAACAACTCATAGATTATTCCTAAGCTACGAATTGAAGGTATAGAATTTCAAACATTCAAAAACAAAACTTCCATTTCATAATTGAACAAGATATCATTGTATGAGTTTTCCAACCATAAAAAGCATTAAGCGTAGAAATTCGATACGCAAAATACGAGAGAGTATGATATAAATAAAATTCTAAACCATCGACAATAGTGCTACGTCAATATTCATTCATCCCTAACATTAGGGTTTAGTTACACATGATTAAGGAAAAAGAAAGAGAAGAATTACAAATTGGAGATGAAGACAAACACATGTGAAGCTTCAATCCTTGTTCCCAAGTCTCGAATCTTCAACGCCGATCCAGAGCAATCCGTTCTCGCCGTGTGCTAGGGTTCAAAATACGTTCCCAGATACTGAAAAATGCGTCCAACGCGTGTTTTAACGCGTCTGCCGCTGATTGGCGCGCCACTCGCGCTCCAGCGCCACTCGCACGCCAGTCAGGCGCCTTCCCTGCTGTCTTCTCGCGCTCCAGCGCCACTCACGCGCCAGTCAGGCGCCTTTCCTGCTGTCTTCTCGCGCGTGGTGCGCCACTCACGCGCCAGTTGCGCGCCATTTGGCTGAATGCTCCTTGCTAATTGCACCATTGAGTCCATTTGCCTGCACTGCTTTGTTCTTCAATTCCACCTAGTCCCTGGGCACAAAATCACGACAAAACCCAGCATAAACACTGCATAGCAAATAAATTTCTAATAGCACAAATTGTTAAATTCTCATCAACTTCATTGTTATTCATCAAAAACTCCAAGTAAAAATCCCTTTTTAACACTGAAAACCATCATGTGATGGGGATTCATCACAACCCCAAACTTAAACGTTTGCTTGTCCTCAAGCAAAGACAAGACAAGACAAAACAAACATCAGATAACATGCAATCACATAGGAATCCATCACTTAACACAAACATCAAGGAAACAAGTTGAGCATCAACTTTCAGACTGGTCCCTCAATTGCAAACCCACATGTGGTACTTTTACTAGCACATTCTTGCTCAATAGTGCGTGTGTGACACTTAACTCAGTTGGAACACAGCTAGTTTCAAAATGCGTTTAACTAAGACTAGAGGGCTTTCTTCCGAGACTGCCAAAGATGTTTCAAAACAAAAGGTAGACTAACAATTCTCGCTCCGAATGGGGGTTAAGCATGACAAAGGGCTTTGATTTAGCAATTCCGAACTCTAGGACAGTGCACTTATTACAACTTCACTGAAATGCTGCAGCAATAGAAACTAAAACAGAATTCAAAAACAAACAATACTTGACATTTATGTTGCATTGCCCTGATTCTTTCCTCACTTTTCTCACAGGTTGATTACTTATTTCGACTGAAACCAAAGTGTGTCACCACAAATTGGCCTCCCTACTTCATAATCAACCTAACTACCATTTCTCATCTTTTTGACTGAAACTATAATGTGTCTCCACAGAATAGCCTCCCTACTCAGTTCAAAATGGCAGCTTATTTCACTCTTTTCTTTTCTTTTTCTTCTCTTCTTTTTTTTTTAATGGGCAATGACAACAATGACACATATTTACAATCACAATACAAACATTCTAAGCTATGTGCACTTGGCTTAATCCCATTCTTTCATGCTTTGCCTTAATATAGCTCAAAGAACCCCAAACTTAGTTTCTTATGCTACCCTATATTTTTAGTAAAAATTTGGCAACTCCCATGGTCCACCAAACAGCTAGTTTAGCTACAATCATTTCTAGGATCACTAAGTTCCACCTGAGTTCATGTTTTAAGTGTGGAAGCAAGAGTGCACTAGTTCATTCACCACAGGGGTACTATTCGCTCAATTCTCACCAATTCATCACTAAGTTTGCTCAACTCATTTTTTTTTGAATAATTCGCTACATGATTGCACATACTCCATGACACTGACACTGACTTGACAATAGGTCCTTCCCCCGCTCAAAACTTTGCAGTGTCCTCACTGATTAATTTAGGGGAAGGCCTATTTACAGAAACAAAAGCAAAACAAAAAAAGAATCACATAGCGACAACTAACTAAAATAAACACCAAAGTACACAACCAACTAATGCAAGGATAAGGGAAAGAGAGAAAATACCATAGCGGTGAGTAGACTACTCAACCGCGTCCAGGGTCTACTGCGGAGGTGCCTGAAAGATGTCAGCCTCCGGGTCCAACTGTCCTCCACTCTGAACCGTGCACATGGCTCTGTAGAGGGCTCTCATCCCAATGATCTAAACATATCAGAGTTGTACTCGGAATTATGAGTTTGGGATGTCGAACCACGACCAACCGTCTTCCTCTTCTTTCCTTTGCCGGCCATATCCTGTTCACATCATAATAAAATTTTCGCGCACAAGATTGGTCAAGGTTAGTGCACAAATAAACATGACATAACTCTTCTTGTTCAACTATAGTCACACATGATTTACCTTTCAAGAAGGTATTGAGTTTACATAACCAAATTCTCAAACTATTTTCAAGCACAAGGTTGTTGTTTACAAATGCAAGCATGTTGTTCATGGTTTCTAGTTTAAACATTTTATCAAACAAGTGGTGTGCACATCCACTCCACACATGAACAACAACCTACAATCAACTTAATCAACCCCAAACTTGATTTTCATCAATTTCTCAACACATAAATCAACACAACAACAACCATATTACGATTTCTATCAAAATCATCATCAAAATTTGAGTTTACCTATTAAGTGCAATGAGATGAATCTTGAAAAAAAAAATTAAGTTTGAGAAGGGAATACTTACTTGATAATTGATGTGGGTGAAGACAATAAGGTGTAAATTCAAAACCCCACAACAAACTTATAGATTAAAGCTCCTTGGATCAAGAAAATTTTAGAAAACCTAAGTTTGGAAGGAGCTTCACGCGTGACAGGTTCCCCAGCGCCAGTGCAGCGCGAATTTTATACTTCCAGTGGCGCGCGGGGCGCCACTTACGCTCAAGTGGCGCGCGAATTGGCAGGGGCGTGCAACAGAGTGGCGCGCGACGCGCCATCCCAGCGCCAGTGCAGCGCGAATTGGCAGGGGCGTGCAACAAAGTGGCGCGTGACGCGCCAGTGCAGCGCGAATTGGCAGAATGCCCTGTGAGTTTTGCGCGACTTGGCTGAGACCATTTGCTTCTTGCAAAAATTGATTGTGACTAACATGCATCCTAAAGTACCTAATTTAAGAAAAATAATGCGAAAAATTAAAAAGATAAGGGTTGAGAAAATTGGGTTGCCTCCCAAAAAGCGCTTCTTTAACGTCACTAGCTTGACGTTACCTCGATTTTTTTTTTTTACGGGTCGCTCAAAACCAAGGCCAGCTTCTCTCTTTCCACCACTTCGCCAAGGTATGGCTTCAATCTCTGCCCATTAACCATCCAACTTCTTTTCGAGGACGGTTCCTCCACTTCGATTGCTCCATAAGGCTTAACCTCTTTGATTGTGAATGGACCAGACCATTTGGACTTCAGTTTACCAGGAAATAACTTCAGTCTAGAATTAAACAAAAGAACCTGTTGCCCTGGCCTGAATTCTCTTTTTAAGATCTTCTTGTCATGGTATGCTTTGACCTTCTGCTTGTACAGCTTTGAAGATTCATATGCTTGCAACCTCATTTCTTCGAGTTCATGAAGCTGCAGCTTCCTGTTCTCACCTGCATCATTCAAATCAAAGTTACACATTTTAAGAGCCCAATATGCTTTATGCTCCAACTCAACCGGTAAATGGCATGATTTGCCATAAACCATTTGATATGGAGTTAAGCCTATGGGAGACTTGAAAGCTGTCCTATAAGCCCATAGAGCGTCATCTAACTTAAGTGACCAATCTTTTCTAGATGATGAGACTGTCTTCTCCAGAATTCTCTTTATATCCCTGTTTGACACTTCAGCTTGCCCATTGGTCTGAGGGTGATATGGAGATGCTACTTTGTGCTTTACACCATATTTGGAGAGCACATTGTTTAGCTGGGTGTTGCAAAAGTGGCTACCTCCATCACTGATTAAAACTCTCGGGACCCCAAATCTTGAAAAGATGTTCTTCTTCACAAATTTCACCACGGTCTGAGAGTCGCTCTTTGAGGTGGCAATGGCTTCCACCCACTTTGAAACATAGTCAACTCCCACCAAAATATACATGAAAGAGTGAGATGGTGGGAATGGCCCCATGAAATCAATGCCCCAACAATCAAACACTTCAACTTCTAGAATGGGGTTCAATGGCATCTCCCCCCTACGTGAAATATTGCCGGTCCTCTGGCATTTGTCACAGCTCTTTACATAATCTTGCGCATCCTTGAAGACGGATGGCCAATAAAAACCAGACTGAAGTACCTTAGCAGCTGTGCGTTCCCCGTTATAGTGCCCTCCACATGGAGAATCATGACAATGCCACAGAATACTTTTACTTTCATCTCCGAAAACACATCGCCTGAGAAGTCCATCCGTACCAACTTTGAAGAGATACGGATCATCCCAAAGGTAATGTTGAGCATCACGGAGGAACTTTTTCTTTTGTTGCCATGTGAAGTCTTCCGGCACCATCCCGGCTACTTTGTAATTTGCTATGTCGGCAAACCACGGTCTCTCTTCAACTGCCAACAACTTCTCGTCGGGGAATTCTTCAAGAATTTCATTCTCCCGAGCCGTGACCTCTTTGTTGTCCAGCCTAGATAAATGATCTGCCACCACATTTTCGCTCCCCTTTTTGTCTTTGATCTCCAAATCAAATTCCTGCAAAAGCAAAATCCACCTAAGGAGTCGAGGCTTAGACTCGCCCTTGGTTAACAGATATTTGATTGCTGCATGGTCAGTGAAAACAATTACTTTAGAACCAACCAAATAGGAGCGAAATTTTTCCAATGCAAACACTATGGCTAGCAATTCTTTTTCAGTTGTTGCATAATTCACTTGATTTTCATTCAAAACCTTGCTAGCATAGTATATAGCATGAAAGAATTTCTCCGATCTCTGCCCCAATACAGCACCCGCTGCATAGTCACTAGCGTCACACATAAGTTCAAATGGAACATCCCAATTGGGGGCTACTATGACTGGAGCAGAGATGAGTTTTCCCTTCAAGATATTAAAAGCACACAAACAATCATTATCAAAAACAAATTCAGCCTCCTTAACAAGTAGATTGCATAAAGGTTTTGCAATCTTGGAGAAGTCTTTTATGAAACGTCGATAAAAACCGGCGTGCCCTAAAAAACTTCTCACTCCTTTTACATTTAGAGGAGGAGGTAACTTTTCTATTACTTCAATTTTTGCTTGGTCAACCTCAATGCCTTTTGCAGAGATTTTATGGCCAAGCACAATACCTTCTTTAACCATAAAGTGGCACTTCTCCCAATTCAAAACTAAATTGGTTTCAGCGCATCTCTTCAAAACTGCATCAAGGTTAGACAAGCAAGAATCATAACTAGGACCAAAAACAGAAAAGTCATCCATAAATACCTCAATCGCATTTTCCATCATATCAGAGAATATAGAAAGCATGCACCTTTGAAAAGTCGCTGGAGCATTGCACAACCCGAAGGGCATCCTCCGATATGCGAACACACCGAAGGGACATGTAAAGGCTGTCTTCTCTTGATCTTCTGGGTCTACCGCTATCTGGTTGTACCCAGAGTATCCATCCAAAAAGCAATAGAAAGCTTGTCCAGCCAACCTCTCCAGCATCTGATCCATGAACGGCAATGGGAAGTGGTCCTTCCGAGTTGCTTGGTTTAACCTCCGGTAGTCAATGCACATCCTCCAACCCGTAACAGTTCGAGTCGGAATCAGCTCATTCTTATCATTTCTCACTACGGTCATACCACCCTTCTTGGGAACCACATGAACCGGACTCACCCACGAGCTATCTGAGATAGGATAAATCATCCCGGCATCTAAGAGCTTTAAGACTTCCTTTCGCACCACCTCTTTCATGGTAGGATTTAGTCTCCGCTGAGGTTGAATCACAGGTTTGAATTCTTCCTCGAGTTTGATCTTATGCATGCAAAATGCTGGACTTATCCCCTTAAGGTCGGAGATAGTCCAGCCTAAAGCATTTTTGTTACTTCTTAGCACCCTCATCAACTTCTCCTCTTCCAATTTGGTCAAGGAGCTACTAATGATAGCTGGATGAAGATCATCAATTGCAAGGAAAACATACTTCAAATGAGGGGGGAGTTGTTTCAATTCAGGAATCTTTTTCTCGGGACTCTCCCCCCTATCTAGCTCCTCTTTTTTCTTGAAAACTCTTTCTACTTGAGAAGCTTCAAATTGCAGAATACAATCTTCTATTTCACTTCCCAAGTTCTCATTTGCTTCTTCAATAGAGTTCACAATTACCTTCTCTAATGGAGGAGATGGTAAGTCATGTCTAAAAGTTTCTTGAACAGAGTTCTCAATCACATCCACTCTAAAACACTGCCCTTTGTCATCCGGATGGCGCATAGCTTCAAAAACATTAAAAGTAACCTTCTCATCTTGGAACCTCAAGATTAGCTTACCTTGCTGCACATCAATCAAGGCTCTCCCAGTGGCTAAGAATGGTCTACCAAGGATAATTGGTACCTCGGTATCTTCCTCCATGTCAAGAATTACAAAGTCAACAGGAAATAGAAATTTGTCAACTCTTACCAGAACATCTTCTAAGACTCCATAGGGATATTTGATGGATCGATCAGCAAGATGCAACGACATTCTAGTTGGTTTAACCTCACCTCCACCAAGTCTCTTCAGCATCGATAAGGGCATAAGATTAATGCTAGCCCCCAGATCACAAAGAGCCTTGCCAATAGCTAAGTCACCAATTGCACAAGGGATGGTGAAATTTCCAGGATCTTTCATTTTCTGAGGAAGCTTCCTTTGGATGATAGCACTGCACTCTTCAGTCAAAGCCACTGTTTCGTCTTCTTTGAATTTCCTCTTCTTTGTCAACAGCTCCTTCATGAACTTGGCATAAGTGGGCATCTGCTCCAGAGCTTCTGCAAAGGGTATGTTGATTTGAAGCTGCTTGAAAATATCCATGAACTTTGCAAACTGCTCATCTTTTTGATTCTTCTTACTAGCATGAGGATATGGCAACTTTATGTGTGAAGGAGGTGCCTTTGGTTTCTCTTTCACCTGTACATCAAAAAACAATTTGTTTTCATCAAGGTTAGACTTCACACCTCCCTCATTTTTTTCACCCAACTCCTTTTCGACTTCTCCATTTTTCTCATTTTTTTCACTCAACTCACTTTTTTCATTTTCTACTGACACCTTCTTCTCACAATTTACCACAGGAGTCCTCAACTCCCGACCACTTCTTAGTGTAATAGCCTTAGCAGTTTCATTTTTTGGGTTATCAATAGTAGTAGCAGAGAATCCACTACCAAATGATTCAGCAAGTTTCTTTGATAATTGCCCAATCTGAACCTCTAAGTTTTTCATGGAAGCTTCATGATTCTTTTCCATATTTTTCATAGCTTGGTCTTGAGATAGGAAAGTTGTCTTTGTCATCTGCATGAATTGAGTCAAAGCATCTTCCATTTGAGACGGCTTCTTTGGTTCTTGATGAGGTGCTTGATACTGTTGTTGCTGACTTGACCCTGCGGCATCATTATTTTTCCAAGAGAAGTTGGGATGATTCTTCCACCCAGAATTGTATGTGTTAGAAAACGGGTTCCCACCTTGCTTCTGAAAGTTTCCCATGTAATTAACCTGTTCACTGCTATCTCCATGAGTTGCACAGTCACCTTCATGAGCTTCTCTACCACAATAGCTACACGCACCGAAATGCACTGCTTGAGCAGTTGCAGGAGTTTGAGATCCACCTGGCAAGGCAGCAGCTAACTGTTTAGTGAGAGCCTCGATTTGAAGTGACATTACCTTTTGTTGAGCCAACACAGCACTATTAGAGTCCAACGCTAACATCCCTTTCTTCATTGTTGCCCCTCTATCATTTTGAATTCTGTACTCATTAGAAGCCATATGCTCTACCAATTGTCTTGCTTCCTCTGCAGTTTTGGTACCCAAAGACCCTCCAGCTGAGGCATCTAGCATCATCCTTGTTTGAGGCCGCAAACCATGACAGAAGGTTTGCAACTGAACAAAGTCATCAATACCATGCGAAGGACATTTTTTTAACAGCAATTTGAACCTTTCCCACGCATCATATAGAGATTCTGTGTCCCCCTGCTCGAAGTTTGATATTTCAGCCCGCTTCTTGATGAACTTTGAAATTGGGAAAAATCTTTCAAGAAATTTGCTCTCTAGATCACCCCAATTGTTGATAGTTCCTGCTGGGATAGTGTTCAACCAATCTTTAGCCCTACCAGTCAAAGTATATGGAAATAGCCGCAACTTTTTCTGGTCTTCAGTCACTCCCGCAGGATTTGTGGACCCACAAATTTCATAGAATTGAAATAAATGTTGATTTGGATCTTCAGCATCAGACCCAGAGAATTGTTCTGATTTCAAGGCGTTGAGAATCGAAGACTTGATCTCAAATGCTACCGCTCCCACAGGTTGGAAGGTGTAAGCTTGGACGCCTTGGTTTCTTCTCCCAAAGTCGCCTAGAGTGCGCCTTGGTGGTAAAGCGTCTCCCATGATTTCGGTCACAGTTGGTTGCACAGAAGACTCTCCGGTTGTTGAGATTTGCTCTCTTTGCTTTCTTAACTTGGTTTCCTTTCGATTAGCTCTCGCAGTCTTCTCGATCTCAGGATTGAAGAGTAAATCTTTAGGATCTACTGTTCCACGCATGCACTGAGACAACAAGAAACTCAGACAAGTGTCAAAGCAAACTGTGTAATATATATTCAGTAAACAAAAATAAAGCTAAAGTAAATGTAAATATGTACGGGTTCGAATTAGCAGTTGCCTTCGAATTACTGGTGAATGTAATTTCGATCCCCGGCAACGGCGCCAAAAACTTGTTGAACTTTCGGCAAGTGTACCGAATCGTGCAAGTAATAAAACCGGCAAGTACCGGGTATCGTCCTCAAGGATCGAATTTAATTACCAGTTACGTTAACAACTACTAAAGGAACCAAAGTGAATTAGGATGAGATTGATTTGATTAAGCTATGAAGCTCTAAAGTAAAGCAATAAAATATTCTTTTTATGTTTTTAATAATAGAACGAAGAATGCGTTTGAAAAGATACGATGGAGAAGATGCTAGGGATGAATTCCTATTGATTTCACACTATTGCACTGATTTAATTTGAAGGATAAGCTCTCTCTAATTTTGCTATCAAACCCACAACATTCACTAATTCCTAATTCCTTAGGTAACTTGTCCTTTGTCGATAACTACAAACCCTAATTCCTTAAGCGATTCTAATTAACGACAAGCATTTAAAACGAGGGTTTGCAATATACAACAACTCATAGATTATTCCTAAGCTACGAATTGAAGGTATAGAATTTCAAACATTCAAAAACAAAACTTCCATTTCATAATTGAACAAGATATCATTGTATGAGTTTTCCAACCATAAAAAGCATTAAGCGTAGAAATTCGATACGCAAAATACGAGAGAGTATGATATAAATAAAATTCTAAACCATCGACAATAGTGCTACGTCAATATTCATTCATCCCTAACATTAGGGTTTAGTTACACATGATTAAGGAAAAAGAAAGAGAAGAATTACAAATTGGAGATGAAGACGAACACATGTGAAGCTTCAATCCTTGTTCCCAAGTCTCGAATCTTCAACGCCGATCCAGAGCAATCCGTTCTCGCCGTGTGCTAGGGTTCAAAATACGTTCCCAGATACTGAAAAACGCGTCCAACGCGTGTTTTAACGCGTCTGCCGCTGATTGTCGCGCCACTCGCGCTCCAGCGCCACTCGCGCGCCAGTCAGGCGCCTTCCCTGCTGTCTTCTCGCGCTCCAGCGCCACTCACGCGCCAGTCAGGCGCCTTTCCTGCTGTCTTCTCGCGCGTGGTGCGCCACTCACGCGCCAGTTGCGCGCCATTTGGCTGAATGCTCCTTGCTAATTGCACCATTGAGTCCATTTGCCTGCACTGCTTTGTTCTTCAATTCCACCTAGTCCCTGGGCACAAAATCACGACAAAACCCAGCATAAACACTGCATAGCAAATAAATTTCTAATAGCACAAATTGTTAAATTCTCATCAACTTCATTGTTATTCATCAAAAACTCCAAGTAAAAATCCCTTTTTAACACTGAAAACCATCATGTGATGGGGATTCATCAATCATATTGCCAATATGTTGTGGGATTAGGCCACTCAAGTGATTCCTAGACAAATTGAGATAAATCAACCCATCTAGATTTGTGATTTCTTGAGGTATTTCTCCAGATAAATTATTATTAGAAAGATCAATATTTGTCACCAAGCCAAGAATACTTGTGTATTCTATACCTTTTCCTTCTACCCATATGATTGAACTGACTATATTTTTGGTCCCCAATATTAAAGGAGTTCTGTAGGAATGCATAAATAAATCTTTACTTTTATTCCTTACCATCATTGCATTCAATTGGTTGAAACAATTTGGTATGCTTCCAGAGAAATTGTTTTTTGCAAGGTCCAAATCTTGAAGAAAAATCATATCACATATTTCTTTAGGAATATGACTTGAGAATCTGTTTGACCGAAGGCGGAGAATTTTCAATTGTGAGAGCCTTTCTCCAATCCATGTTGGAATAGTTCCTTTAAACTTATTTTCCCCAAGGTCCAAACAAATCAAGTTGTTATTTTTCTTTAGAAAAGTGGGAAATGTTCCAGAGATTGAGTTGTTACGAATGTGCAAAACCTCTAGCATAGTCAAGGAACCAATGGAAAGGGGTAAGTTCCCAACAAGGTGATTACTTTGTAAGTTTACATTCACCAGATATGGCCACATTTCCCAACAATCAGGTATTTCCCCTGATAAATTATTATATGCTAGATTGAGAAAATTTACCTCCATTGGGTTGTCTTGTTTTTTGCATAGAAAATCAGTCATGAACTCGGAGAATGAATTGCTTGAAAGATCTAACCAATGCATGGAATCGTCAAAAAAACAGGGTAACTTTCCACTTAAAAGATTCGAGCTTAGATCAACAACATTGAAAAATATCGACTTCGTTGATGTATATGCAAGCTCACTGTGGATATGATTATGAGAGAGGTTCAAGTAATCAGCTTTAGAAAATATTTCCCAAAACCAAGGGTGGATAGAATCTGATATCCCTGTGTTAGACAAATCCAAATACTTAATACCCTTTTGTGACTGAATCCATGCTGGAAAGTGAGGACCCAATTTCCAAGATCCTATTTCCAGTGCAATTAGCTGGAAGTTAGGATGCCAATTGGGACCCACTTCTAAAGTAAAATTGTTACCTGAGGCTAAAAACAGTCTCAAACTTGTGAAATTGGCAAGATCATCTTCTGTGACAACTCCTTCAAATAGGTTGTTAGAAATGGCAAGATAAGACAATTTAGAGTGTGATGTAAGAATCTCAAATGGGTTTCCATTTAACTGATTTCTAGAAAGAAGAAGGGTTCTTAATGATGAAATTTTTGCAAATGATCTTGGAAGTGCGCCGTGAATTGAGTTGTTAAAAAAATCCAGCGTGTGGATATTTTTAAACAACCCAATTTGATCTGTTAGATTGCCTGAAAGTTGAGAACTCCAGATTTTGAGTTTCGTTAGCCTGTGCGAAACACAAGGAGTGAGAATTTCTAAAATTTCATTAACCCGTTGGTTGAGTTTGAGATTTGAGAAATTAATCTCTGTTAAATTGCAGAGATTTCCTAAAGAATGTGGAATTTGTCCTCTAAGCTGATCATTAAATGACAAATCAAGTTTGACTAGAGAAGTCAAATTTCCCAATGCATGAGAAATATTCCCACTCAAATTGTTCCATCCTAGGTTCAAGAACTTGAGATGATGATGATTGTATAACCAGTCGGGTATAGAAGAGGAGAATAAATTGTTAGACACATCAAGATTTTCAAGAAGTGTGAGGTTTTGAATGGCATTAGGAATTAGACCTGGTATGTAATTATCTTGTAATTCAAGAGAAACAAGTTTCTTCAATCCAAATACCCACTTAGGGACAGAAGAAAACCTGATATAGGAAATATCAAGAGTGAGGAGAGATGAAAAGTTAAGCAAAGGTGGTTGGTTATAATGAGTGGGAAGCATGCATAATGGCAAACGTAATTCCATCATAGAAGGAAGAGCTTGCAAAGTTTGTAGCCAATCAAGTGAATTGGAAAGGTTTGCATTTCTCAAATTAAGATGTTGAAGTTTGGACAGACTCAAAAGCCAGTGAAGACTTCTAGAAAACAGAGCTTCATGCTTGTAATAACTTCCAAGCTCAAGATGGAGCAAATTGGTGAGGTTCCCAATTTCAGATGGAATTGTTCCATTTGTAACATAACTTAAATCAAGATAGAGTAAATTGGAGAGATTCCCAATCCGAGAAGAAATGATTCCATTGAATCCCGCATAAGAGAGATTCAGGTAAGTCAATGAGGTCATTTCCCAAAGGAAACTAGGAATTTGCATGTCTCCAAAATCATTGTTGCTTAAATCCAAGTGAGTCAAATGCTTCAACTCAATCAAAGAATCATTGATCTCACCACGAAAGCACAACCTATCATAAGCTTCATAAGCATCAACATATTCATAAAGATTATAATAGCGACCATCAATGGGTGGTGAAGAGTGGAGGTGAAGCTGAATGACATTGGCTGTTATGTCACTACAGACAACTCCAACCCACTCACAACAATCGGGATTGGAAGCATTCCAAGAGGAAAGCCTATTAGTATGATCAATGAGATTATATTTGAAACTCAAAAGTGCATTACGTTCACTTGGAATGCAACCAAGTTTTGATGAATAACTGGTGCATATATCAAAGTGAAATGATAGCAAGGAAAGACAACAAAGGTGAAATAAAAGGCTAGTGAAGATGGAAAACTTCATGATAGATTTGGGATAAGAAACAAGTTTTCTTTGCAATTGTGATTCCTATATGTTAAATGCTTCCCCGTATTTATACTTGTTGTTGTGCACTGTATTATGTATTATATTGCCTTTATCCATTTTCTTTATTTTTATCAATTCTTATTTCTTTGATGTGGTGTCTTTTATTTTTGTTTTTACAATTAAATTCAACTCGCTAACTTATTTTTCAATTAGCATTGTTTTTTTTAGGAATTCAGCTAATACTATCTTCAATTATAACAACCTTGTCGTGCTTTACATTACTGCATTGACTTTGTTTCGTCATTTTTCTTTCATGTCATTCATGTAATTTTTGTAAAAAAAAATTGTATGTTCATGTAATGTAACTTCTATATCGTAGAGACCACGCTAGAATTCTTATTTCCTTATTTTAGAAAATGCTCAAATTAATTCATCTGCTCTCTTATTCTCTCACCATGTTGTGCATATCAATACATAGGAATAATGTTTTATTTATGGGAGGTGTTTAATGCTCGAAATTAACTGTTTCTTGTTTGTATTAATTATTGGGTTGGAGTAACATAATACGTCGTGTTAATCCAATTTTTGTTTATATAAAAACACCTCCCTCTCTCTCTCACACAGACTTTTTAAAAATATGCACAAGAAATTTTACTTTTACTAAAAAGAAAATAAAAAATAAATATGGGTAAAAAATATTCTTTTAATTATATTTTGGTTTGAAATTTTTTATCTGTTAACTAATTTAGTAATGAAACACTTTGCCTGAATATTTTGCAATATTTTGCAATTGCTGAATTAATAAAAGAATGACATTATCGTCAAACACAGAATGTCGCCCTCAAATTTTATTTAGTTAGAAAACCAAATGTTGCCCTCAAATAACTCAAAATTTACCACCAAGTTACCATTATTATTATTTTTTGAAAACGACCAAAATACATTTAATATTTTTTTTGACAGCAAGGTTATTTTTTGAATATAGTTGGGGCTAACGAATGTTGGCTCAGTGGATAATTAAGGAGTTGGCTCACACCTAACAATGGTGTGGGTTCAACTCCTGCCTCCAGCGTGAAGACTTTTTGATAGGTGATTTGTCGTTGTAAGTACTCGGTAAACACTCAAAGAGCCTTGAGGCCGTCAAAACCAAAAAAAAAGTATTGTATAGTTGATTTATTAAGAGGATCAACATATAGCTGTTAAATGGCTAAATTTCATCATAATGTCATTCCCTGAACATGATAGACAAATATACTATATATAGCTAAAAATTAAGAGGAGTTATAGCATCTCTTTAAAACTTTCCTTCCAACGCTCATTTTAGATTGAATGAAATTTTTGTGAGCCATAACAATATGAAAGTGAAACATGCCTAATTTAGTCTTATTGTGATTTTTGGTTTAGTCTTAGAATTAAAAATTAGATAAAGGGTCCGTTTAGTTAAACAGCTTAGTTAATAGCTTATGGCATAAGCGTTTATCGTATAAGTGCTTATGCGTAAGTTGTTTATATAATAAACAATAAAATAATGTTAAAACTATTTTTCTATAAGCCATAAGCTGTTTTCATAAGCTATCTCGAAGAGCATATAGAAATTAGTTGAAAACAACTTATGAACAAGTCATAAGGTGTTTCCACAAGTTCTCCCAAACAGTTTCATAAGTGTTTATAGCAGTAGGTAAGCCCAAATAAACCAATCCAAATGGACCCAAAGTATCGACCAAAAACTTAATTAAACAAAAGTCTTTCGTAATTTGTGGTTTAACTTGGAAATAGCACATTAGATAAAACAAGGACCAAAACTTCATAAAGGAAGACTTATGGTCAAGTGATAGACAAGTGGTTTAGAGAATAGAAATTAAACGTAAATATTTATAAGAACAAACAATTATTTACCTAAATTACGTTTTGAGAACTTTTCAAACTTTATTCAAATTCTGTCAACTATATAATTAAAGAAACCAATGCATACATATATTTTATATTCTTATTTAGGCAGTTAGCAACAAAGGTGAAATAAAAGGCTAGTGAAGGTGGAAAACTTTATGGTCACAATATGTATTTAGGACAGGAACCAAGTTTTCTATGTACTGGCCATGTTACCCGTGCCGTGCACGGGGGCGAAAAAAAAAACAAAAGTTGCGACACAAAAAGTCTAAATATTACATTCCCATAGCAATAAAAGTTTCAACAAAGGTTTGAAGATAGAGCAAAATAAACAAAACAAGGATAAAATGTCTTGAAGGTACATGCCACTAAAAAAAGCCATTACATAATAATAGGATTGTGAGCACTTTGGCCAACTTCTTCATGATGAGAAGAGTTAGTCCTATGAATGGGACGGCAGCCTCGATGAGGGTAGAGCATCTAAATTGGAGGCGGCTGATTGCACATTGTTCTAAGACGAACACGTGCAGCAGTCATCGGACAATGGATTTTGAAGCAACCCTTTGAAACATAGGTTAAAACGACCTCACTCCTAGTAGATGTTCCAATCAAACCATCAACACCAAAGAGATTCATAATCTCAGTAGTCTTGGTCTTAATATAAGGCACGTTGTGTTGCTATTAGGTTGTTAGCATACCCGCCATCGGCTTAAGCACCGTTAACATTTCCACCATAAGCATTTTGATTAAGATACTTCACTTGGATGGAAGGTCATTGATTACGCATAACACGTCGTCAACGATAATCAACAATAGTTGTCAAGGAACATGAATATTGAAATGCCCTTGAGATACATAAGTGAAATCAAAAAGTGCGGGACCTTCAAGCAAAAAGATTCATTATAGCAGTGATTTTGGTCTTTAAGTAAGATTGCCCAGTCTTATTCACAGAAAGAGTATACATCAACATAAAATGTTTCTCAAAACATAAAGAAAGTGATTTTAGAGTACTAAAAATGCCAAGCATTTAGTAAGTGACACACATTTTATCAACTTCCCAATTACTGAGTCTGACCCAAAGTGGGTTTCTTGATGACAAACCCATTCAAACTAATTTTCAAATTTAAATATGATTCCAATCAACGGCTTTCAAAATTTAACCTCTACCAAACCCTTTACTCGCCCCAAAGAAAACAATCTGAAGACAAATCAAACTCTACTCGTTACAAATTCAACACAAGAAAAAGAATGATATAAGACGTCGCCACTCTACTCTCAAAGTGTGGTGTTTTAAAATGTGGTGTAGAATGATACTGCAAACTTTTGTCCCCTGTAGCTTTAACTTTGTCTTCATCTTCATCAACCCACCTTGTAATCCTATGAACAAAACAGAGTTTTCTGGTTAGTGTCAACTTATTATAGGTCGTAGCTATTCACATGCTAGAGAAAATATCCAAGTTTTATAGGTCTATAGCTGATCTTTCTCTTAAATAGGTGGCATTGGCATGGGGTAAAAGCTCTAGTTAATATAGAATTATTATTGGGTAAAATTTGTTTTTTAAATTGCAACATGAGAAAACTTTGTTTAAATTGAAGGTAAGTATAAACTAAAAAAATATTTATTTAATAAAGGCAATTGCGGACTTAAAAACTAAAATAGAGTGTGTACATATTTGTCACGAAATTATTATTTCTCACTAAATCGGTTATTGAGGAATGGACTCTAAGTACTTGAACGGTAATTTTTTTTTCAAACACTAAAGTACCCGAAAATACGCTGCTTAGCATTAGATTTTACGTATTTTATCATGAAATTATATATTTTTTCACTAAATCGGTTATTGAGTCACAAATTTTTGACATTTGAATAGTAGATTTTTTTGGAAACAATAAAGCATAAAAAACACACTACTTAACATTGTACTTTACATATTTTTTTGAATTTATTTTTTTACCAAACCGGTCATTGAGGAACAAACTTTGTGTATTCGAACAGGTAAACTTTTTTCGATATTTAGGAATGAATTTTGAGTATTTGAAAAAGCATCACAAAAACGCACTAGCCAGCATCATAATTTACATAATCTATTGTGAAATTAATTTTCATTTTTTAGGAATCCGATTATTGAGGAATTTTTTTTTTGACAACTAATTTTGTTTCGGACTCTAAAGAACCAAAAAAAATTGCTAGCATCACATTTTACATAATATATCACGAAATTAATTTTCGTTTTTCACCAATCTGATTATCGGAAAAAAATAATTTTTTTTCAAAATTTTAATGTAATATATAAAAGGAAAATATTAAAAAAATGGGGGGTAGGGGGCGAGGGGGGAGGTTTGGAAGGAAAGTGGAGTGGGAGACTCTACAAGATTTATATTTTAAAGATTTATTGATTCTATATGTTAAATGGTTCCCCATATCTATACTTTTTGTTGTGCATTGTATTGTGTATTATATGGTTTTTTTTCTGTATTCTTTACTTTTCTAAACTCTATTTATTTGATGTGGTGCCTTTTATTTTTATTTTTGCAATTAAATTCCAATGTCAGTTATTTTTCAATGAACATTATTTTTTAGGAACTTAATTAATATTATCTTAGATTATAAGATCGTTGTCGTGCATTACATTATTGCATTGGCTTTGTTTTGTCATTTTCCTTTCATGTAATTCATTTTCAATTTGTATGTTCATTCATGTAACCTCTATCGTAGAGACCACGCTAGTATAGGAAAGTGACACCACCACGATAGTTTTTCCTTATTCTAGAAAATACTTAAATTAGAGCATGTTTGAAATCGCTTTTAGAAACAGTTTTTAGTTTTCTAAAACTGTAAATGAATAAGATTTTTCTTTGTTAAATTTTAAACATTAGAAAACAGTTTTTAAAGGTACATATTTTATTATACATATAAATTAGCTCCCTCTCTCGTTTTCTGAGTGGTTGGCTTATATCCACCTCCTCATCTGAATAACTTGTAATGGTCTTAGAAATATCGACGTTAGATAACACATTGGATAAAACAAGGACTAAGCCTTTGTAAAGGAAGACTTCCAATAAATAAAAGTCTTGTGTGATTTGTGGTTTAGCTTTTAGATAACACATTAGATAAAACAAGGACCAAGACTTCATAAAGTGGTTTGCATGATAGAAACTAATATAAATATTTATAGGAAGAAATAAATTATTTACCTAAATTATTTTTTGGCAATTTTTCAAAGTTTTATCCTAATTCCTTCGACTAATTAAAGAAACCAATACATTCTCATATGTTTTCAAATTTTACTTAGGCAGTTAGCAGCAAACTTTCAAACCATAACTCGTCTGGCAGATGAATTAAATTCGATATTGTATTATGTAAGTAACTATGATAAAGTCAACAATCTTTATTATTAAGTGTCATAATATTTACATTTTATTTTTACTATATTTAGATGTTGGAGAAATAAGATTATTTGAATTAAACCACAAGGAGTTGGACTAGTGGAGCATGACGTGATTTGTATCTGAGAGGTCTGGACTTCAAATCCTTACTAGTTAGTCTTCTTCGGGTGAGGTAAATGTAATTACCTTTGTAAGTGCTTAAAGAGACTAGAGATCTTTCCTAGCTTGGACTGTCATTTCCTCATCCCTAATTTTTTTTGTAAAAAAAGATTTAATTATTTAAATTAGTTTAACATACATTTCTATAAATTAAGCAATTCATTTGTAGTAGCTCATGTCAACTACTTTTATTTATAGTCCTTGTGCACCACTACGACACTGACCAGTGACCACCACTTTGGGCATCTTCAACCACCACTTCGACCACCTCTTTGACCACCATCTACCATCGACTACCACCAACCACCACTCTGGCCGTCATGCTAACTGCCACTATGACCACCTCTGATCATTAACCTAACCACCACCAACTACTACTCTAACCATCGCCAACCACCATTTTGACCACCGTCAACCAACCTTTCAACCACCACTCCGCCACCGTCAACCACCAATTAGACCACAAACAACCACCACTATGACCACCTCTAATCATCAGTCTGCCACCAACAATTACCACTTTGACCACCACTTCAACCACTACCTACCACCACCGACCACCACTCTATGCCTCCGCCAACCACCACTTAATAAACATAAATTTATGATGAACATTTATTTTTATGTTTAAGTTTGAAAGTGATTTTGATTTTTAAAAATTTCTTAACTCAAAACTGAATTTGATTTTGGTTTTTAAAATTTTTAAAATTCAAAACAAAATTTGTTTTGATTTTTGCAAATTTCAAAACAGAAAACAGAAAATCACCCCGAACGAGGCCTAAAATTTGGAGTGAGAGAGTGACATCTAGACTTGATGACATCGGCATCCAAAATAAGAAAATTCATCTTTTTTTATCACCAGAATTTAGTGTGATAGAATGACGTCCAAACTTGATGGCGTCCCTATCAAAAAAAGAAAAACATCAGGACTCAATAAAAGAATACCACCAAAATGGTATTTTACGACCAAAAGTTAAGTTTCGAAATAACATATACACATTTTCTTAATAAAGTTGAAGAATTTAGAGATGGTTTTGGAGCTCCCTTGGGTTGTTTTTCTATTAGGCTAGGTATTGCTCATTCTTTGATTGCGCAACTGGAAGACTTATCCTCTGAGGTACTGAGATTTATTTAAGGGGTTGACCTCTCCCAGCAGATATTTTTTCATACGCACTGGCCATGAATCAAACCCTTGACAAAATGGTTAATGAGCCGAAGTATCTACCACTTGTGCTTCTTTTTTTTTACAGCAGTCTACCACTTATACTATACCATGTTAGTTCTTTCTTTCTTTGAAGTCCAAAGCATGGCCAATCTCTCACAAAGACCATTTCGTCACAAACCCAGAATCGCAAAAGGAACAAACCCAGAATCGCAAAAGGAACAAACTCAGCATGGCCAATCTTTCTTTCTTTATACACATCGTATATAAAAACTCGGTAGTCCATGTTTTTTTGACAATAAATATATAGTCTACTTTTTATTCTCCTGCCAATCCCTCTTTTATTTTCTTTTGCTTCTTTATTCTACTGTTTATTTATTTTCACACTTACGCTCTTTAGTATTTTTTTTAGAAACACGTTTTTCTTATATTCAAAATACATACTCAATTCATTTAAATAAATTTTTGTGCTAAAAACAGGGTGATTCTAGGCTGAAAGAGCAAATTAAATCTTTCACTGATGAAACACTAAAATTGGCCGTTGGATGTAGTATAAAAACTCACCAATGGTTGAGATTTAATATTGGTTGATTCAATCTTAACCATTCATAGAATTTTAAACAATATCCAATGGTCAATTTTAGTGTTTCACTGGTGAAAGATTTAATTTGCTATTTCACCCTAGAATCACCCCTAAAAACTCTCTCTCTTCAACACTCTCTTCATGATAAAATTAAGTTCATGTACGTTTTACTACTTTGGAAGTGAATTTTCGCTAGAGTTTTCAATAACTTATACATTTAATTTTGTCACTTGTGATTTTTGGCTTAATTTTAGAATTCCACAATAGATAAGTATGGCCAAGAATTCCAAAACCAAAAAGTCTTGCATTATTTGTGGTTTAGCTTTGGGATAACACATTAATAAAACAAAGACCAAGACTTCATAACTTGTGGTAAAGCCGAGTAAACAAACACATGGTCAATCAGATTTTTCGTCATAGATTAGTTTTTGACAAAGCGGTAGATACTGTGCCCTACTAACACAGTAAAAAGTAGACCCACCTCTATTATGAATGAAGTGTTTTCATATTTACATATTACTTTCACTATATTTAAATGTTAGAGAAATATGATTATTTGAATTCATTTTACATGCTTCTCTATTAGTTAAGCAATTCATTTTAAATTAAAAATGATATAAAAATGAAAGATTGTTGAAATATAAGACTGGATTTAGTGCGCCTTATATTTTTTTTATTATATTTTTTGTCCTAAAAGTAAAAATATAATTTAAAAGCAATGCTCTGAAATAATATATGTTTTGAAATAATATACACAATTTCTTAATAAAGTTTTGATATTTTATGATCCATAATTATGTAAAATTGGAGTGCATTAACCACTTGCACCACAAATTGGAATTTGACCTAAAGACTCTCAATTAATTGACTACATAATCATTAAATATTTAATTTTCAACCCGTCTTCGACCCTTGGCTTTAAATTCATGGGATCATATCCAAAGTGATTTTTGTTACAATTAAATCCTTTGTAAAGGACTAAGGTCTACTAAGTTAGAAATACTTTGCACAAGATTTCTCAATTAAGTTGGATTTATGCTTACATTGTGTTTTGGTATTTTAGTACAAGATTTCTTAATTAAATTAGATCTATGAACTATTATCGCCACACAACAGTAAAAAGACATCACCGTGCACTTTCATCGCCGCACAATCCCCAGCCTAATATTGCGGACAACCCTATCCCATTACCATCACAATGTAGCTATCCTACATTTTGAGAAGCTAAATATATATAATTTGAAGACTCTCGCTCCAAAACGCTTTTCATGATTGAATGAAATTCATGTGGGTTTTAACACTTTGAAAGAGACACACACTAATAATAGTTTGATTTTCAACAACTTACACATTTAGTCTTGTCACTTGTGATTTTTGGCATAGTCTTAGAATTCCCATTAGATAAAGTATCCACAGGGACTCTTAAGAGTCTTACATGATTTGTGGTTTAGCTTTGAGATAGATAAAATAAAGACCGAGACTTTATAAAAGAATCAGGCTTGTTGTCCAGTGGTAGACAAAGAATGAAAATTTAATACAGATATTTATAAGAACAAAAAAAATTATTTACCTAAATTATTTTTGGGAACTTTTCAAAGTTTTATTCAAATTTCTTCAACGAATTAAAAAACCCAGTACATACTCATTTATTTTCTATTTTTATTTAGGCAGTTAGCAACAAACTTTCAAATTACAATAAGTCTGCCACAAAATAAATTCGATATTTTATTATTTAAGTAACAATGATAAAGTCAACAATCTTTATTTACAGTAAAGAGTGATGTTATTTACTATTTATTTTTACTATAATTAGATGTTAGAGAAATAAGATTATTTGAATTAGTTTTACATACATTTCTATTAATTAAGCAATTCATCTGGAGAAGTGCATGTCAACAATTTTACTTATAATGCTTGTGCACAACTGCAAATGGTATCGACCAAAAACTTAATTAAACAAAAGTCTCTCGTAATTTGTGGTTTAACTTGGAAATAACACATTAGATAAAACAAGGAACGAGACTTCATAAAAGAAGACTTGTGATCAAGTGATAGACAAGTACTGGTTTAGAGAATAGAAATTAAACATAAATATTTATAAGAACAAACAATTATTTACCTAAATTACTCTTTGAGAACTTTTCAAACTTTATTCAAATTCCGTCAACCATATAATTAAAGAAACCAATACATACATATATTTTATATTCTTATGTATTTATTGATTCTATATGTTATATGGTTTTTTTTCTGTATTCTTTACTTTTATAAACTTTAATTATTTGTTGTGGTGCCTTTTATTTTTATTTTTGCAATTAAATTCCTACGTCAGTTATTTTTCAATGAACATTATTTTTTAGGAACTTAATTAATATTATCTTAGATTATAAGATCGTTGTGGTGCATTACATTATTGCATTGGCTTTGTTTTGTCCTTTTCCTTTCATGTAACCTCTATCGTAGAGACCAAGCTTGTATAGGAAAGTGACACCACCACAATAGTTTTTCCTTATATTAGAAAATACTTAATTTAGAGCATGTTTGAAGTCGCTTTTAAAAACAGTTTCTAATTTTCTAAAACTTTAAATGAATAAGTTTGTTCTTTGTTAAATTTTAAACATTAGAAAACAGTTTTTAAAATTACATATTTTATCTTATATATAAATTCACTCCCTTTCTCGTTTTCCAAGTGGTTGGCTTATATCCACCTCCTCATCTGAATAACTTGTAATGGTCTTAGAAATCGACATTAGATAACATATTTGATAAAACAAGGACCTAGACTTCATAAAGGAAGACTTACAATAAATAAAAGTCTCGTGTGATTTGTGGTTTAGCTTTTAGATAACACATTAGATAAAACAAGGACCAAGACTTCATAAAGTGGTTTGCATGATAGAAACTAATATAAATATTTATAAGAAGAACTAAATTATTTACCTAAATTATTTTTTGGGAACTTTTCAAGGTTTTATCCTAACTCCTTCGACTAATTAAAGAAGCCAATACTGTCATATGTTTTTAATTTTTATTAGGCAGTTAGCAGGAAACTTTCAAACCATAACTAGTCTGGCAGATGAATTAAATTCGATATTGTATTATTAAGTGTGATAATATTTACATTTTATTTTTCCTATATTTAGATGTTAGAGAAATAAGATTATTTGAATTAAACCTCAAGGAGTTGGACTAGTGGAGCATGACGATTTGTATCCGAGAGGTCTGGACCTCAAATCCTTACTAGTTAGTCTTCTTCGAGTGAGGTAAATGTAATTACCTTTGAAAGAGCTTAAAGAGACTAGAGGTCTTTTCTAGCTTGGACTGTCATTTCCTCACCCTTAATTTTTTTTTTTGTAAAAAAAGATTTAATTACTTAAATTAGTTTAACATACATTTCTATTAATTAAGTAATTCATTTGTAGTAGCTCATGTCAACTATTTATATTTATAGTCCTTGTGCACAACTACGACACTGACCACCACTCTGGGCATCTTCAACCACCACTTCGACCACCTTTTTGACCACCTTCAACCATCGACCACCACCAACCACCACTCTGGCCGTCATTCAAATTGCCACTATGACCACCTCTGATCATTAACCTAACCACCACCAACTACTACTCTGACCACAGCCAACCGCCGTCGCCTACCACCAACCTCCACTTTGACCACCGTCAACCAACCTTTCAACCACCACTCCGCCACCGTCAACCACCATTATTACCACCTCTAATCATTAATCTGCCACCATCAATTACCACTTTGACCACCACTAACCACCACTCTATGCCTCCTCCAACCACCACTTAATAAACATAACTTTATGATGAACATTTATTTTTCTATTTAAGTTTGAAAGTGATTTTGATTTTTAAAAATTTCTTAACTCAAAATTGAATTTGGTTTTGGATTTTGAAATTTTTAATATTCAAAACAAAATTGGTTTTGATTTTTACAAATTTCAAAACAGAAAACACAAAATCACCCTGAAAAGGGCCTAAAATTTGGAGTGAGAGAGTGACATCTAGACTTGATGACGTCGCAATCCAAAATAAGAAAATTCATCTTTTTTTATCCCCAGAATTTAGTGTGAGAGAATGACGTCCAAACTTGATGGCATGCCTGTCAAAAAAAGAAAAACATCCGGACTCAATAAAAGAATACCACCAAAATGGTATTTTACGGCCAAAAGTTAAGTTTCGAAATAACATATACACATTTTCTTAATAAAGTTGAAGAATTTATAGATGGTTTTGGAGCTCCCTTGAGTTGTTTTTCTCTTGGGTTAGGTATTGCTCATTCTTTAATCCGCAACTGCAAGACTTATCCTCTAAGGTACTGAGATTTATTTAAAGGGTTGACCTCTCCCAACATATATTTTTCCATACGCACCGGCCATGAATCGAACCCTTGACGAAATGGTTAATGAGCCCAAATATCTACCACTTGTGCTATACCATGTTAGTTCTTTCTTTCTTTGAAGTCCAAAGCATGGCCAATCTCTCACAAAGACCATTTCATCACAAACCCAGAATCGCAAAAGGAACAAACTCAGGATCCCTCTTTTTATACACATCGAATATATAAACTCAGGATCCCTCTTTTATTTTCTTTTGCGTCTTTATTCTATTGTTTTCTATATTTTTAAACACATTTTTTTATCTATTGCTCTCACTTGGGCTATGTAACTATTTTCATTACTTTAAACCGGCCAATTTATTTTCACACTTACTCTCTTTAGTATTTTTTTAGAAACACATTTTTCTTATATTCAAAATACATACTCAATTTATTTAAATAAATTTTAGTGCTTAAAACATTCTCTTCATGATAAAATTAAGTTCATGTACGTTTTACTACTTTGGAAGTGATTTTTTGCTAGAGCTTTCAACGATAGATAAGTATGACCAAGACTTCATAACTTGTAGTAAAGCCGAGTAAACAAACACGTGGTCAATCAGATTTTCGTCATAGATTAATTTCTGACAAAGTGGTAGATATTGTGCCCCACTAACACAGTAAAAAAGTAGACCCACCCCTATTATGAATGAAGTGTCTTCATATTTACATATTATTTTCACTATATTTAAATGTTAGAGAAATATGATTATTCGAATTCGTTTTACATGCTTCTCTATTAGTTAAGCAATTCATTTTAAATTAAAAATGAAAGATTGTTGAAATATAAGACTGGATTTAGTGCGCCTTATATTTTTTTATTATATTTTTTTGTCCTAAAAGTAAAAAAATATTTTAAAAGCAATGCTTTGAAATAATATATGTTTTGAAATAATATACACAATTTCTTAATAAAGTTTTGATATTTTATGATCCATAATTATGTAAAATTGGAATGCATTAACTATTTGCACCACAACTTAGAGTTTGACCTAAAGACTCTCAATTAATTGACTATGTAATCAATAAATATTTAATTTTCAACCCGTCTTCGACCCTTGGCTTTAAATTCATGGGGTTATATCCAAAGTTATTTTTGTTACAATTAAATTCTTTGTAAAGGACTAATAAGTTAGAAATACTTTGCACAAGATTTCTCAAATAAGTTGGATTTATGCTTACATTGTGTTTTGGTAATTTAGTACAAGATTTCTTAATTAAATTGGATCTATGAACTATTATCGCCACACAACAGTAAACAGACATCACCATGCACTTTCATCGCCGCACAATCCCCAGCGTAATATTGCGGACAACCCTATCCCATTACCATCACAATGTAGCTATCCGACATTTCGAGAAGCTAAATATATATATATATATATATATATATATATATATATATATATATAATTAAGACTCTCCCTTCATGATTGAATGAAATTCCATTTGGGTTTTAACACTTTGAAAATTAATAATAGTTTGAATTTTCAACAACTTACACATTTAGTCTTGTCACTTGTGATTTTTGGCGTAGTCTTAGAATTCCCATTAGATAAAGTATCCACAGGGACTCTTAAGAGTCTTACATGATTTGTGGTTTAGCTTTCAGATAACACACTAGGTAAAACAAGGACCGAGACTTTATAAAAGAATTAGGCTTGTGGTCCAGTGATAGACAAAGAACGTAAATTTAATACAAATATTTATAAGAACAAAAAAAAATATTTATCTAAATTATTTTTGGGAACTTTTCAAAGTTTTATTCAAATTTCTTCAACAAATTAATTAAAAAACCAGTACATATTCATTTATTTTCTATTTTTATTTAGGCAATTAGCAACAAACTTTCAAATTACAACTAGTCTGCCACGAAATAAGTTTAATATTTTGTTATTTAAGTTATTATGATAAAGTAAACAATCTTTATTTTCTGTGAAGTGTGATGGTATTTACAATTTATTTTTACTATAATTAGATGTTAGGGAAATAAGATTAGTTGAATTAGTTTTACATACATTTCTATTAATTAAGCAATTCATTTGGAGAAGTGCATGTCAATAATTTTATTTATAATGCTTGTGCACAGCTGCAAATGCGATCTCTATAGCTAGGTAAGACAACATAAGCTGGTATGGACTGCACCAAATAGAGTCTCACAGGGGAAGTTTCACATAGTTTGTTTGCATTAATATTTTTTTTATCACTTTTAGAGTGAGAGGGTAATAGCTAGACTTCATGACGTCCAGTCCAAAAAAAAGAAAAACGTCTCGACTCAATAAAAGATTACCACCACAATGGTATTTTACGACAAATAGTTATTTCGAATTAACATATACCCAATTTCTTAATAAAGTTGAAGAATTGAACTGTTTATATACGAAACACAAATATATAGGTAGACTCAACTTTCTTTTGTAAATTGGATATTTTCTGCGTGCTATTGCAGATACTTATTCCTCGAATCGGATAGGACCACAAATGGCGGCAAAGGTATCCCACAAATGTAGATAGATTCAAATTTAAAAGATGTAACACTCTTATGTAAAGAAGCATAACCACTCAAATATATAAACAAAAAAATAGTTACATAATTAACCACAAGTATCAAACCACGAGTATCCAATAAGCCGGGGGTGTGGTTGAGCGGTTGGACTTCATCCTCCCTTAATCACGTGTCGAGGGTTCGATCCACGCCTTGGATATGGAGCAGCTTTAAATCTCTAGGTCAGCTGTCCCACCCTTCGAGGTGCCTCCAATCCAACGAGAGGATTAGTCACTGCATTCGGCGGTAGATACCCTAGTCTCGACAAAAAAAAAAACCCCAAGTATCCAAAAGTAAAATGCAAAGACATAAATGTCATAACGTATCTTTAGGGCTTTCTATTTGAGAGCTTCCACATTAGATAAAGTATCGATCAAGACTTTTAAAAGTCCCGCGTGATTTGTGGTTTAGCTTTGAGATAACACATTAGATAAAACAAGGACGAAGACTCTATAGAGTAAGACTTGTGGTCCGGTGATTGACAACTAGTTGAGAAATTAAATTTAATATAAATATTTATAAGAACAAAAAAATTATTTACCCAAATTGTTTTTGGGAATTTTTCAAAGTTTATTCAAATTCTGTTAACTAATTAAAGACACCAACGCACACTTTTCATAGCAACAAACATTCAAACCCCAACTAGTCTGGCACGCGAATTAAATATAATGGAAGTAATCTTTATTATCAATGAAGTGTGATTAAAAAAAACAATCTTTATTATCAATGAAGTGTGATAACACTTTTATTTTTTGTGTATTTAGATGTTTGTCTATTAATGAACTAGTATTACGTACATATTTGTCTATTAATTTTTTTTAACTAGGTATCCTCTGAATAGAGACTCCAGAGATTAATCTCTTGAGCCGGGTGGAACCACAACGGGTGGCAAAGCTCTTCCTCAAGAGTTTTAACTCTACTGCATTCCGAAGACTGGATTTAAACCCAATATCACATTGGTTAAGCATGCATGGCAACGTCACTCGAACCCGCGGGTACCTATGCGACCCCGCCCCGAGTTTGACGGGGAAAACCCGCTCTGACCAGGGACGGAATGGGGTTCGGAGTGTTGATACCCACTCTGTTCCCTCCCCAAACCCGCTCGACAAAACATAAATTGGTTATTTTATTTTATGCATATTTACTTGTTCATTTTGTTTCATCAGTTTTATTTATTTTTAATTTTAATCTATTTCCCATAGAAAAGTTTGTTTTAATACTTTTAACTTTATTTTATCATTGTATAATAATAATTATTATTGTTATTATTATTTTATTTTGTTAATTATTATAAATACATTTTTGTATTTTTCCTATAAATTTCTGACGGAAACGGGTAACTGCAAGGAACTCGTCCCCGTTTGGGACGGAGATGGGGGATGCAAAACCGACGCCGATAGAGATAGGGGTGGGGTCGAGGATGCAAAACTCACCCCCGCCCCGCCCTGTTGCCATGTTAACTTAAGCTGGAAGTGAACCCAACCATTTCATCCAGTTAAGCACTTCATTTAGAGAAGTCCATGTCAACTATTTTTATTTATAAATAGGTCTCACGAACGACTTAGATCACCGTCGCAGAAACCCTAATAGCCGCTGCAGAAACCCTTTGCTTTTTCCTAATCGCAGTAAAACTTAATTGCAGCATTTTTCAGTATTAGCGAGCATGAAATTTGATCCTAAACACTAGATAGATATAAACTCACAAGTATCTAGGTTAATCGCAGTAAAACTTAATTGTAGCATCTAGGTTAGAATATTCCTAGTATCTAACATTGAGTGTCTAATCATTGAGTGGCTAGAAATAAACCTACTAGGTAAATACTAGATGTACCACCACCATGGTATTTTAAGGAACAACCTCTAGATACCAAGTTGAAATTAGAGAGAAAAAAATAAAAAATTTGAATATTATTGATAACCCAAGAAATGTTAACCTTGAAAATTGATCCTAAAAAATAAAGCAAGATATATTTTAACATAATATAAAGATATGATAAGATATTATTTTATACTTTAACGAGAACAAGTAAATCACTTAAATTAATTTTGTGATTTTTTCAAAGTTTTGTTCAAATTCCTTCAATTAATAAAAGAAATACATAGATTCATATGCTCTCTAAAATGACAAGGGGGATATAGATACATGATGTAAAAGATACAAGAAAAAGTAGAAGGGAAAATACAGTAACTTCCTCAATAATGACATTTAATTCTGCAAAATGACAAGGGGAGTATACATATTAATGTGTACAAGATACAAACACAAATACAAGTAAAAAATATAGCAACTCCTTTCCTCTATAATGTTGATGAATTTCTAACAAAAAAATGTTTCCTACATTTAGGACCTAGAAGGTATGAGAAAACAAAAAAGTAGCATTTACTAATTATCCAATACATTGTACGTATAGTTTGATAACTTCGTATTATTGCAAGTCAAGCTAGAAAAGCAATTGAAAGGGGTGTATGAAAAAAGTCCTCCTAAATACAACTGAAAATATACATTAACTGGTCTACTACTAACAATGTGTACAACTGCTTCAGCACTGTCAACATGTATTATACAATCCAATCTCCAATTCAATTATCCATTCCATATCACCAGGGATGCCACAAAATTCAGGCTTGCCCAACTTTATCAAACTTGGACTAAAAACAATCATTACAAATCTTTCTGTTATGACAACAAACTTACCAACTTCTTTAAGGGCTTTGCAAGCAACTAACTTCTCATCTTTGAACTTTAAGCCATCATCAGCCTCTATTAAGACTGATGCTCCAACTGCTTCCTCCCATGAATAGGATCTCAAAGGAAATTCGCGGAACAGTGGTCTTGGAAGTCGGACCCTAAAGCACCGTGATCTTAATTGATCGGGTTTGCTGCAGTTTCTAATACCGAGTGCAGTTTTCCCTGTAACTTCTAGTATTTGTTTCCCCGAAAACAAAAATCAACCAAAACTGCACAGATCAAGATTGTATTGGCTGGTCTAGTATTTGTTGGAACTTTAATAGAATTGTGTGTGAAATAAAAAGTCCCACATTGCTTGGAATAGACACTATGTCAGTGTTTATAACTGGGAAACTCACCCAATAGTTTGGGGCCCAAGGGTCACCCAATTTTGTGGATGGGAGAGGATACACACAAAATGATCACTACACGTGCGCGCCGCCGCCGTCCGACCGGGCTAAGTGGTGTATTTATTTTGTCAAAAAAAAATTATTTTTTTGTTGTTGACCGTTGCTGACCTGTTGACCAACCAAACAAAAGTTAACAGAATTTTTTATTTGCATATAAATGTAGCCGTTGGGAATGCATTTCCAACGGATACATTCCCTCACTTGGCCTATAAAAGGATCACTCCTCTCATTTGCAAAATACACCAAAGTTGATGATCAACAATTTTCTCTCAACTTTCTCTCTTCTCCCTAAACTCATTTCTGGTTCTTCGAAAGCTTGAAATATTTCAAAGCTAAGAGTGGTTTTTATAACTATATTAGAGGTGTATATCTTAGAGCTAATTATTCACTGTGCAGTGGAAATTAGTAACAGTTATCTGGGCTGTTTTATCCTGGGGACGTCGTGGTTGATAGCCTACTTACACCTTGGAGTAGTGCCACGAAACGTCTTAAAGAAAGCGACCTAGTCCGCGACTCAACCCAGTAATCTCTTCGGCTTGATTTCGAAAAACTTTGTTGTTTAAAGGAAAGTTTTGGCTAGGAAAGATTTGGTTTTTAAGCGTGTCCATTGTGACCCACCTCTCTTTCTTGGGAACCTACTCGGAATAACTGTATTGAACTTACTTTCTTATATCAAGTTCAGCTGTCACTGTATGTAATCAAATAAATGGTATGCAATACTCTTTCACGGGTACACAGCATGTGATGGTCAAACACATGAAGTGCAGTTTGTAAGAGTTAATTGAAATTGACTTGGAATTGGAAAGGAGATGGGAAAACAATGTTTCCATTCCCGAATGGCTAACTTCAAACATTCACATACCTCCAAGACTTCATTAATGACACCTTTACTATCAGAAGCTACAGTTGCCAACTGTTTTTCCATCATTGAAACTCTTTGGTCATCATATGTAAATGCAACAATACCCTAGAAAAATAAAATTATGTTAATGATTACAAACAAAGCAAATTTATAAATCAAGCTACAACTGCATCGAAGCAAGAAACACCTTGCGTGCAGCTTTACTGAATTGAGAAGTTGCATCACTGACAGCATACAACGTGTTACTTAAAAGACTAGTGGTGCCTTGAGCCATTCCCCTAATAAGTCCAGTAGGGCTCTGCAAATTAAATAAATAATGCTTAATTAATTTGTTTCACATTGAGAACAAAAAATAAATAAGACCTCTCTGTAATAATTGATAATCAGTGGTTAAAAAATAAACCACTTTATAAGTAAGTTGATTGTGAATTCATATATTTCAGAAACTTCTAAAGGTTTTAAAATTGACAATAGTTGAACAGCATGAAATGCATAATTGGACACAGGTCTCGTCCCATGCTCTGCTAAAGTCTCAGACTCCGCATCCTACATATGCGATAACCAAGTAACGCTACATATTGCTCCCAATCCAGCCTTTCATGGAGATTAAGCGCCACTTTGAGAGAGATAAGGTTCTTTCGAGAGAAATCATGACTTATTTGGTTGGTTTTAAAGATCAACTCAATGATATATTTACCAAGTCTCTTAGAGGACATCGTGTTGATTCTATTTGTAACAAGTTTGGTGCATATGACATATATGCTCCAGATTGAAGGGGAGTGTTAGAATCAAATCCAAGCATATTAGTATATTTATTTGAATCAATCCCTAGCTGCATATTGTCCAAAATTAGTGCTAGTTAGGATTAGAATTAGCAACAAATATCAATCAATGAATTATCATAATTAATGATGGTGACCAACATATTATAAATAGAGCATGGTGTTATCTTATTAAGAAGACACACAAACCATAATTTCTATAGTGACCAACATAGTACAATTCAACTCTCTCTGGTACTCTGAAATGGAACTAGAACCGACCAATCCAAAAGAAAAATGGAATACTACTTACATGGATAAGAAATTCCTTTGATGTGAGCATCTGATTGGGAAGCATCCAAGGTGCACTGGAAAAACTGGAAGTGTATAAATTATGTCAGTGGGTCTCTAAATAGTACACGGGTAACTAAAACTGCAGTAAGAATAAATATAAGGATGAGCAAGCGACCTTAAAGTCAATTTGATTGGCGCCAATTCGAGCATTTCAATATAAATTTTCTTCTGGGTTGTGGCTAACAGATGAATTTCCTGCCATGGGGCTCCAATTGGAATGATAGAAGGAAATGGTAAAATTTTCTTAGATTTTCCATTAAACATAGGAGCAAATCCCCGTGGACATTGGGCAGCATACAATCTAAAATTTTCACTAGTTTGAGAAAATGAGGATGAATCCTTTAATGATTCCCCTTCATAGTGACTTGGAGACGGTTTGATTCCATACTGCAGCCCTGAAGATGAAGAGGCATTTGTGAAGAACTCAAATAAGCTTAATATGACTTCTTGTTCAATCTCAAGACGGAAATCTGCCATCCTGCAAGCATTAAGAATAAATATGATAATAGGAAATAACTTCATAGTACATAAACACTAAAAAAACGTGGGTAACATTAAAAATATGACAACTTGAATCAAGAACACTAAGGACCTGAAAGGAAAAAAATTATCCACTAAAGTAAGTCTTTGGTATTTTCAAGTCAGATACAGGAAATCAAACTACTGCAGAGTCACCTTTGTTGCTCCTTCTGCATGGACTGATAAAAAGTGTTGGGAAATGACCTCCATAATTTCCCTCCTCCATGAACTCAAAAATTGGCACTAGCGGAAACGTGAAAAATAAGAGTAATGACACGAAGAGAATTTTAGCGTGGAAAACCTTCTCAATGTGAGAAAGGAAAAACCACGGGACCCTTAGGCCTCTTAAACTTCCACTATAATGATAATGGGAATACAACAACTTCACTCTTAGGTGGATCTCACTACAATGTATCTCTCAATTTGTAAGGAACACTCTCACAAATTGGCTCACTATTTCTCTCACAAGGAAACTCTCTATGAGGATGAGCAAGGCTCTCTTTCTCTCTTGCTTCTTGTTGTTCTTCTCTTGTGGTGTGTTATGAAGGCTTGCTCATGGTCCTATTTATAGGAGAAGCAAGCTAAGGTAAGTGTCCCTTGCAAGCAAGCTACGGTTACTTGTCCTTTGCCTTTCAAGCAAAACACCAAGTGTCTCTTGCAAGCAAGCTAAGGTTGCCTTACTTGTTGTCAAATGTATGTTGGCCATGTGACAATGGCTGGACCCCACATTTCTCCCCCTCCAGCCATAGGGGAATGACCTTGATTAGTTTGGGGTTGCTGCCAATCCAGCAGCTTGTTTGCAGAACTCCATCTTCTCTTTTGGTAGAGGTTTTGTCATCATGTCTGCCCCATTCTCATTGGGGCGAACTTTCTCTACTTTCAATAGTTTATTCTGCAACACGTCACAAATCCAGTGATACCTCACATCAATGTGTTTCGATCTGGAGTGGTATGTCGAGTTCTTGTTGAGATGAATTGTGCTCTGACTGTCACAATAGAGAACATAGCTTTCTTGATTCTGGCCTAACTCTTATAGGAACTTCTTCATCCACAGGATCTCCTTACAACCTTTAGCGATTGCGATGTATTCAGCTTCTATGGTACTCAAGGCAATGCACTTTTGTAATCGTGATTGCCATGAGACAGCTCCCCCTGCAAAAGTAATCAAATATCCGGAAGTAGATTTTCTTGAATCTACATCTTCTACCATATCTGCATCTACATACCCAATGAGTAATTGCTTTTCATTGCCAAAACACAAACATTGTTTGGCAGTTCCTCTTAGATACCTCGGTATCCATTTCACAGCATTCCAATGCTCCTTTCCTGGATTCGACAAGAATCTACTCACAACTCCTACAGCGTAAGCAATGTCTGGTCTTGTACAAACCATTGCGTACAAAAGGGTACCCATAGCTGAAGAATACGGCACCTTGCTCATTTCTTCTTTTTCTTCTTCATTGCTTGGACATTGTGTCTTACTGAGTTTCAGATGACCAGGTAGTGGGACATGCACGGGTTTAGCATTATGCATGTTGAACCTCTCAAAGACTTTCTTGATATAATCTTCTTGTGACATCCACAACATTCTTTTGGGACGATCTCAAATGATCTTCATTCCAAGAATCTTCTTTACTGCACCCAAATCTTTCATGGCGAAAGATTTGCTCAATGCCTTCTTTAGAGCAGCTATCTTTGTCTTGTCTTTCCCAACAATGAGCATATCATCAACATACAACAAAAGTATGATGGATTCACCATTCTCATATTTCTTCACAAACACACATTGGTCTGCGGACGTCTTTTCAAATTTATGTTGGGTCATGAAGAGTTCAAACTTCTTGTACCTTGCCTTGGAGCTTGCTTCAACCCATGTAGACTTTTCTTCAAGCGACACACAAGGTGTTCTTTGCCTGGTTCTGCAAATCCTTCGGGTTGCTCCATGTATATTTCTTCGTCTAAGTCTCCATGTAAGAATGCTGTTTTAACATCAAGTTGCTCTATCTTCAAATCTAGTGTTGCAGCTAGACCAAGGATTGCTCTTATGGATGTCATCTTCACCACTGGTGAGAATATCTCTTCAAAGTCTATGCCTTTCTTCTGATGGCATCCCTTCACGACAACTCGTGCTTTGTATCTGGGGTTTGGGTTGTTCTCTTCAGACTTGAGTTTGAACACCCACTTGTTTTTCAACGCCCTTCTTCCCTTTGGTAATTTCACCAAGTCATACGTCTGGTTCTCCTTCAGTGACTGTAATTCTTCTTGCATGGCTTGCATCCATTTGTCCTTGTCATCCGTCTCAATGGATTCCATGAAGCTTTGAGGTTCTCCTATCATCGGTGAGAGTGACATACTCATCTGAGGAATATCTTCTTGATGGTTGTCTTACTCGCATGGATCTTCTCACTTGAGGTTCTTCGTCTGTCTGATCAGCCTCTATCATTTGCTCTCCCTGTATTTCCTGACCTTGTTCTGTTTGGTCAGGTTGCTCCATCTGATGGGGTTGTGTTGTCTGATCAAGTTCAATATCTCGTTGAGGAATCTCTCCCCCTGAGTTTTGTACCACAATGGTTTTTGGCTTCTTAGATTGAATATCATGGATTGTCTGATCTTCATAAAATACCACATCTCTACTTCGAACAATCTTCTTTGTTTGCAGGATCCCATAATCTGAAGCCAAGTTCATCTCTTGGTGAACCAAGGTATATGCACTCCTTCGTCTTAGTATCGAGTTTTGCTCTATCATCTTTGGGAATATGGACAAATGCCCTACACCCGAATACTCTCAATTGACCGTAGGAGGCTTTCTTTCCACATACCATACTTCATCTGGTATCTCTCCATTTAACGGTCTTCAAGGAGACAGGTTTATCAAATCAACCGCAGTTCTCACTGCTTCACCCCAAAATGATTTGGGAAGTTTTGCATGAGAAAGCATGCTTCTGACTTTCTCTGCAATCGTTCTGTTCATCCTTTCAGCTATTCCATTCATCTGGGGAGTCTTCGGAGACGTCTTCTCATGTCTTATCCCATGAGTTTTACAATATGCTTCAAATGGACCTAGGTATTCGCCTCCATTGTCACTTCTTAAGCATTTCAACTTTCTTCCAGATGTTCGTTCTACAGAGACGTGAAACTCCTTGAAAGCTTGTAGAACTTGATCTTTCTTCTTCAATGGATACACCCACACCTTTCTGGAGTGATCGTTAATGAAGGTAACAAAGTATTGTGCGCCACCAAGGGACCTTTCAGATGTGGAGCAAACATCCGAGTGAATAAGATCTAGGATTTTCTTCCGTCTTCTTGCATCATCTGATCTTTGAAAAGATACTCTGTGTTGTTTCCCTGCTAGACAGTCTTCACAGGATTCAAGTGGCTGTCCCTTGATATTTGAAAGATGATCTTTAGCAAGAATCTCTAAACCTTTCTCGCTCATGTGGCCGAGTCGTTTGTGCCACAATTCTTTGGTTGCGTCTTGAGAAACATTAGTCTCTCCCTTTTTTATCTTTCTCTGCATGATGTACAGGGAGCCTTCCTTTTTGCCACGAGCAACTGTCATGCTTCCTTTGCTAAGCTTCCATCTACCACCGCCGAACTGGTTTATCATCCCCAGATCATCTAACTTTCCTGCTGAGATAAGGTTTAGACGCATTTCTGGTACATGTCTTACTTCCTTCAGCACGAGCTTATTTCCATTTTCTGTGATCAGAGTCACTTCACCAATACCAATAATCTTACTTGTGACATGGTTACCCATCTTCACCGTACCAAAGTCTCCTTTTTGGTATGATGAGAATAATTCTTCATGAGGTGTAACGTGGAAAGATGCTCCTGTGTCAACTATCCAAGTGCAGTCATCGAATGCAACATTTAGATAATCGTCATCTCCAATAAAGAAAATATTCTCATCGTTCGAGGCTACTCCAGTTGTAGTTCCATCTTCCTTATTCTTCTTTGGGTTTATCAAATCTGGATGGACTGTTCCCGCTTGTTGATCTCTCTTCAAGAATCTGCACTCAGGTCTTTTGTGGTCTGGTTTGCCACAATAATAACAACTTAATCTTGTGCGAGACTTCGATCTAGCTTGTGATCTCCCATGACCTCCTCTTTCACGATTCTTACTCCTTCCTCTGTTATCAACAACATTGGCTTCGAACTGGTTGTTGAAGCCTCTTTCCCTCCGTCTTGACTCTTCATTTAGCAAGGAATCCGTAACAGAATCCATGACAAGTTTTCCGTCTGGAGCAGAGTTACTAAGAATGACGACTAGAGTGTCCCAACTCTCAGGTAGAGAACTTAGGAGTAGAAGAGTTTGCAACTCATCATCTATCTTCATGTCAGCTTTCGTCAGTTGATTCACAATACCTTTGAAGGTATTCAAATGCTCGATCATGTTTTGACCGTCTGAGTACTCCAATTTCACCAGTCGTCTGACAAGGTGGGCTTTGTTTCTCGGCGTCTTCTTTTGAATCAAGGATTCAAGTTTCGTCCATAACTCATACGCATTGGTATAAGTTGACACATGCTCGAATAGACTCCTGTCTATGTATTTTCTGATCATGGCTACTACCTTCCGGTTTTGGAGCTCCCACTCTTTTTCTTCCTTCCCCTCTGGCTTATCCTTTTGGGAAATTGGCTCATGCAAATCTTTGCAATATAGGTGGTCTTCCATCATCGGCTTCCAATAGGTATAATTATCAGCAGTCAGCTTGAACATATCTCCATCATGATTGATAGATCCCTCCATCTTGAGAACACGGGAAAGTAGTTCCTCCAACTAGGAGATTTTGTGAATAGTGTCGTACACTGGAATAGTCACCGTAGTTTGTGAATAGTGAATAGTCACCGAGCTCTGATACCACTGTTGGGAAATGACCTCCATAATTTCCCTCCTCCGTGAACTCAAAAATAGGCACTAGCGGAAACGTGAAAAATAAGAGTAATGACACAAAGAATTTTAGCGTGGAAAACCTTCTCAATGTGAGAAAGGAAAAACCACGGGACCCTTAGGCCTCTTAAACTTCCACTATAATGATAATGGGAATACAACAACTTCACTCTTAGGTGGATCTCACTACAATGTATCTCTCAATTTGTAAGGAACACTCTCACAAATTGGCTCGCTATTTCTCTCACAAGGAAACTCTCTATGAGGATGAGCAAGGCTCTCTTTCTCTCTTGCTTCTTGTTGTTCTTATTTTGTGGTGTGTTATGAAGGCTTGCTCATGGTCCTATTTATAGGAGAAACAAGCTAAGGTAAGTGTCCCTTGCAAGCAAGCTAAGGTTACTTGTCCTTTGCCTTTCAAGCAAAACACCAAGTGTCTCTTGCAAGCAAGCTTAGGTTGCCTTACATGTTGTCAAATGTATGTTGGCCATGTGACAATGGCTGGACCCCACAAAAAGAAAGTCCTCTCTGGCTTCTGAAATCATCATTTACATATGCAAGCATTAGATACCATTGCATCCAGACAAAAAGGCATATAACAAATGATGTACAAAAGGAACAAAATGTGAAATCACATTTTTTTTATTTTGGAGAATGGAAGAATCTACCTCAGAGGTTGACGGCAAGTAGACAGGTATGTATTCTTTAACATCATCAAGAGCATACGACCCCAAAACACTCTCTCCAGGTACCTTATTTTTTGTAACAAACATTGTTAGGTTAAGTAATTTGCAGTTTTCATTGAACTATTTTTTCTTTTACCTTCACAACAAGACGATGAGGATAGCAGGGCTCATCCCAGGTGTAAGTGTAGGAAGCATAACAATGAATGACTGTGTCAAATATTTCACACCTCGGCTGATATATTCGCAATGTCTACAAAATAGCAAAATAACATATAAAATCCAATCAAAAATTATATTCGCAATCAAAAATATTTCTTTATACTGTCACTAAAGACGTCTGTTGGTATATGTCAATTTTCTTTTAGTGATTTTTATAAAGTTTATTTATTTATTTATTTTGATAAGCAAATGTTGGTCGGGGTGGGAGAATGTTATTTCCGGGATTTGAACCCTCCTTCTTGCAGCTTTGCAACTCCTTCGTGTCTCTTAGCTTACTAACTGAACTACCTTCCTGCGACATAAAGTTTATTTATTTGATGTGGTGCGTTTTATTTTTATTTTTGCAATTAAATTCCAATGTCAGTTATAATTCAATTAACATTATTTCGTTGGCTTTGTTTTGTCATTTTTCTTTCATCTAATTCATTTTCAATTGTATGTTCATTTAATGTAACCTCTATCGTAGAGACCACGCTAGTATAGGAAAGTGACACCACCACAAGAGTTTTTCCTTATCTTTAGAAAATACTCAATTTAGAGCATGCTTGAAATCACTTTTAAAAACAATTTAACTTTCACTCACACACCACTGAAGGGATGAGAGAGAAGCTCTCTCCTCTCTCTAGAATCCTTTCTTCTCCTCCCAACCTTAGGGTTAGTGGAGGCTATCCCCTCCTCCTTGGAGGCTCTCCACCCCTCCACCATGGAGGTTCCCCACTCCTCCACCATGGAGGCCCTGTTTTCCCCCACTGGTTGGGGTCTCTCTCTACACTCTTCCACCACCCTCCCCTCTCCCCCACCATAACCCAGCACCGACCATCCACCACACACCCACCTATCCAGCTCCAACTAACCCCCATCCCTTCACTCATCTCCTCATCGGCCTTCCTGAGAAACAACCGCCACCATAACCCTAAAACCCTTTCCCAAATCAACACTGTGCCAGCCGTGTTTGCTCCCACCAGATCGGTGATGATCTCCAACAAGCTGCTCCCTCCACCTGGCCCCGCCATCGTGCCGCCTCGACCGCCGCCTAAACCCCCTCCGACAGATCACGACATGCGATTGGCAGAATATGGTGATGCTGTTTGTTTTTGGTGGTATGGCCTTTCGCATCTCTTGGCGCTTGTGCTTCTTCCGATTGAAGGTCTGCTCGTTCTCCGGCCGCCGCCAAAGCCACCATGGAAGTATTACAGGTTTAACGCTTTGTTGAGGCTCAGTATTGTGGTTGCTGCTTCTATGGTTGATTTACGTTCTTCTTTGATCCACAATCATGTTAGACTTAGAACTGCACCCATACTGTTTGACAAAAGTCCCCACAAAGTCTTTGGTGTGTTTTGCATTTTGCTGTGTGCATTTTGGCACCTCTTCATAGAGACCGAAGAGGACTATGTGGCTAGCACCAGTTGCCTCGGTCCCTCCAAGTATCTTTCAGCTATCGAATACCAGGGAAATTGGTTGAATCCTGAGAACAAAATTAGTCGAAATGTGCCTTTCAGAAGTCAAAAATCATCCGGATTGGATTTGGAGAAAAAGACGAGAGATTCTCTATTCGTGATTGCCAAGGACTGGGAGAGGAAGCTACTGATAGTTTGGCTGTTAGATTGGCGTTATTGGTTTGTCTATGTTCCCATAGTTTCTAAACAATCTATGAGATGTGTCTATAATGTTTATGTCGTCTTCGTCGAGATGATGATCTTAGGTTGTGGATGGGAAATGTCCCAACACATTTGCTTTCATTCTACTTGTAATGCTGCTTTTGATCTCCTTTGAATGAAATGTCTTACCTTTCAAAAAAAAAAGAAATCACTTTTAAAAACAGTTTTTAATTTTCTAAAACTTTAAATGAATAAGTTTGTTCTTTGTTAAATTTTAAAAATTAGAAAAGGGTTTTTAAAACTCAATTCAGACATATTCTTAGTCCTTAAAATTACATATTTTCTCTTACATTTAAATTCTCTCCCTCTCTCGTTTTCCAAGTGGTTGGCTTATCCACCTCCTCATCTGAATAACTTGTAATAATCTTAGAAATCGACGTTAGATAACACATTAGATAAAACAAGAACCAATTCATAAAGGAAGACTTACAATAAATAAAAGTCTTGTGTGATTTGTGGATTAGCTTTTAGATAACACATTAGATAAAAACAAAGACCAAGACTTCATAAAGGAACACTTACAATAAATAAAAGTCTTGTGTGATTTGTGGTTTAGCTTTTAGACAAGACATTAGATAAAACAGGGACCAAGACTTCATAAAGGAAGACTTGTGGTCTAGTGATAGATAAGTAGTTTGCATGATAGAAACTAATATAACTATTTATAAGAAGAAATAAATTATTTACCTAAATTATTTTTTGGGAATTTTTCAAAGTTTTATCCTAATTCCTTCGACTAATTAAAGAAATTAATACATTCTTATGTTTTCAATTTCTATTTAGGCAGTTAGCAGCAAACTTTCAAACCATATGTTTTCAAATTCGATATTGTATTTAGGTTTATATATTTGATCCCCCTGCAAATATTCCATTTTTCCATTTACCCCCACTGAAAAAAAAAGTTTACGGTTACCCCCCTGCAAATATAAACAGTTTTCGGTCACCCCCCTCTGTTAGATTATGTAGTGTATAATGGGTAAAAACCATGTACGGTTACCCCTCTGCAAAATATAAAAAGTTTACGGTTACCCCCTACAGGGGGTAACTAGAAACACTTATTATTTGCAAGGTTGATTTTAAAACTTTTTTTTTACAGGGGGTAAATGGAAAAATGAGATATTTGCAGGGGGATCAAATATTTAAGCCTTGTATTTATTACGTGTGATAATATTTACTTTTTGCTTTGATTATATTTAGATGTTAGAGAAATGAGATTATTTGAATTAAACCTCAAGGGGATGGTCTAGTGGAGCATGACATGATTTGTATCCAAGAGGTCTGGACTTCAAATCCTTACTAGTTAGTCTTTTACATGTGAGGTAAATGTAATTACCTTTGTAAGAGATTAAAGAGACTGGAGGTCTTTCCTAGTTTGGACTGTCCTTCCCTCACCTAGGGGTGTCGCGGTGCGGTTTGGTTCGGTTTTGAGACAAAAAGTGAACCGAACCACATGGTAAAACTACGTGCGGTTTGGTTTGGTTCGATTGGCTTTCTAAAATAAAATCGAACCGTACCAAACCAAACCAATGCAGTTTGGATTGGTTCGATTTGTGACATCCGTGGCTGATGAGGGCGAGGAGTGATCGTCGGTGCCCAAAAAGGTGGCATGGCAAAGAGCGGCTCTCGGCAGCTTCAAAGCGAAGTGACGCGTGAATGAACCGAATACGCACCGGAACGATAGAGATACTGAGGCTGTGCAGGTATGGGATTGTACAGTTGATGGAAGGCTTAAAAGAATTAGTTTAGACTACCTATACCAACAAGATGCATATTCTTTTCGGGAGCCCTTCCCATAAGAACTCCATAGTTAAGCGTGTTTGACTTGGAGTAGTAGTGGGATGGGTGACCTTCTGGGAAGTTTCCTAGAAAGCATGCAAGTGAGGGCAACGCATGCTAAAAATTCACGTGTTGGTTCATGGCGGCAGTCAACTGTTCTAGAAGCAGTCTGGGATGTTACACGATTTGTTTGATTTTTTCAAGATAAAACATAATTTAAAATGGTGTTAAAATTAACTAATATAAAAAATGGCTAACATAAATATTTAAGAAAATATTTGCTCAAATATATGTAGTATATAAGTTATTCTTTTAAGATAGCTACAGCCATGTTTAAAAGAATTTGAATTAAATATTTTATTGTAATTTTTAAATATAGCATAACAATATGCATTGTTTGTAAGTGATTCAAATAATTAATTGAATTTGGGCTAGGAAGTGAGTGAGAGTTGGGTTTTAGTTGGAGTTAGGCTAGTAAGTGATTCAAACCACTAACAAAAATTTCCCGCAAAAATAACTTTGGATATGACCCATGGATTTAATTGTAAGTAAATAAGTCTTAGGTTTATTGCGGTTTGGTTTGGTTTGGTTCGGTTGGTGGAACAAAAACTGCGGTCCAAACCGAACCGTGCGGTTGATTGAAAAAAGGAACCGAATAGATTTTGCGCTTTGCGGTTTTTTGCAGTTTTCGGTTTGGGTTGGTTCAGTTTGCAGTTTTCTATTGGATTGGTTCAGTTTTGAACACCCCTACCCTCACCCCTAATTTTGTTTTGTAAAAAAAGATTAATTATTTAAATTAGTTTAACATATATCAATCAATGAATTATCATAATTAATGATGGTGACCAACATATTATAAATAGAGCATAGTGTTATCTTATTAAGAAGACACACAAACCATAATTTCTATAGTGACCAACATAGTACAATTCAACTCTCTCTGGTACTCTGAAATGGAACTAGAACCGACCAATCCAAAAGAAAAATGGAATACTACTTACATGGATAAGAAATTCCTTTGATGTGAGCATCTGATTGGGAAGCATCCAAGGTGCACTGGAAAAACTGGAAGTGTATAAATTATGTCAGTGGTTCTCTAAATATAAGCTTAATATGACTCCTTGTTCAATCTCAAGACGGAAATCTGCCATCCTCTAAATATAGCAACTCCTTTCCTCAATAATGACAAGGAGGATGTAGATACATGATGTACAAGATACAAGAAAAAATAGAAGGGAAAAATACAGTAATTTCCTCAATAATGACATTTAATTCTGCAAAATGACAAGGGGAGTATACATATTAATGTACAAGATACAAACACAAATAAGGAAAAATATAGCAACTCCTTTCCTCTATAATGTTGATGAGTTTCTAACTAAAAAATGTTTCCTACATTTAGGACCTAGAAGGTATGAGAAAACAAAAAAGTAGCATTTACTAATTATCCAATACATTGTACGTATAGTTTGATAACTTCGTATTATTGCAAGTCAAGCTAGAAAAGCAATTGAAAGGGGTGTATGAAAAAAGTCCTCCTAAATACAACTGAAAATATACATTAACTGATGAGCTATGATGTTTCCTTTTCTTCACAAAAGCTAGAAGAGGCTTGCTAATTCCAATTTACAGACTACAGAAACTATATAGATAATTTCTTAAACTGCATCAGCATACTTGATATTAGCTCGATGCAAAATTCGATCAGAGTCCAAAGCTTTACCTTTCCCTTTTTCTATACAAGAAAGCAAAATTTGTAACAAGTTGGCTGCATCTTCCTCACATGTTAGTTCCAAGTTAGTTTGAGGAAGTGGAAGTCGGACCCTAAATCGCCGTGATCTTAATTGATTGGGTTTGCTGCGGTTTCTAATACTGAGTGCAGTTTTCCCAGTAACTTCTAGTATACTTGCAGCAGGTTTTGCCACAAGTCCTGTAATCCCTAAAGCAACTCCTGCATTCAAGAAATACAAAATAGAAAGGCAATCACTAAACTAGTAAAAAAAGTCGCTAAATTCTTAAAGTTGCTTCAAATTTACAAGAAAGCGATCAAAATAGTTCATTCGCATTGTTTCACCTGAGAGGACACCAGGAAGACCATGCCTCTCAGCTCCTCTTATAGGTGACTGAAGAAGACCAGTGAGTCCCTGTAAACAACATAGGTGAGTGCAACTCAATATACATAGGAAACATTCACGTGAAGATGATAACAAAAGCAATAAAAGAAAGAACAAGACATGTAAAGTGGGAATAGAATCACTAGTAGAGATGCCGAAAACAAAAATCAACCAAAACTGCACAGATCAAGATTCTAGGTATTGGCTGGTCTAGTATTGAACTTAATTTCTTATATCAAGTTCAGCTGTCACTATATGTAATCAAATAAATGGTATGCAATACTCTTTCACGGGTACACAGCATGTGATGGTCAAACACATGAAGTGCAGTTTGTAGAGTTCATTGAAATTGACTTGGAAAGGAGATGGGAAAACAATGTTTCCATTCCCGGATGGCTAACTTCAAACATTCACATACCTCCAAGACTTCATTAATGACGCCTTTACTATCAGAAGCTAGTAGATATCAATGTTTGGTGGACAAACTTAATTACCTTATAGTAATGAGGCCTTTCATCACCTTGATGAAGGTCCACTCAAACATTGATGAAGAAGAGGTGCTAAGATTTAGCAAGAAGAATCTTGCATCGATCTTTTAAAGTCCCCAAGAAGGTTTTCATTACTGATTCTTTGCCCAAGACCGCCACCGGCAAGATTTTGCGTCGCCTCGTGGTAGAACACTATGTCAACTCAAATTCGAGCTGAAGTCCCCCAGCTTTGGAATCTCAAATAAGTGGCCAACAAAAGGGTTGGAATCTCATATAAGTGGCCAATAAAAGATTTGGAGCGAAACTTAGTATTTAACAGGAAGATATTTCTGCAACTGGTCCTTCTTACATGATAAAATATATTGCAGATTTTCATGATTCTTGTGAAGTGTTTTGCAATGCAATGTTTTATATGTAAATCAAATAAAGAATTTGTAAGTCTCTTTTTGCTGACAATTGTATTTTCAAGAATCTGAGATTCAGGAAAGTACATATTTATCTTCGGACACAACAAACTGTGTAAAAGGTCTACAACCTTTGTATGGGTAAAGAAATGGAAATTTAAGCCTTTGAAGGGTGTGCAATTGGTAATGGTACAAAGTAAAGACATTTTTGCAATGTGCATTTCTTAATCTTAAATATTTGTGTCCTCTCTATTTTTTTAGCTGTATCTATTTACGTGTGCAGTTTTCTCCAAAATAATTATGTTGGTTATTTGCTTGATGATTTTCATGTATATTTTGTTCCATACTATTTGCTCAATTAGAAATGATCACTATAGCTTGAATTGAATGCATGATGTTGGTTTAAATTGTTTTTAACAAAACATAACATAAACAAAGTTGGTTATTGTTGTTTTAGCATCTATTTTCCTTCAACGTGACTCTATGTGGCTGAAACTACAAATGTGTTATTTAATTGTGAATGCAAGCTATTTAATATATAGGGCCATAACAAAGACATTCTGAATCTTTAGTTTGATTTATAGACACGAGAAACACTATAATTCTATAGCTAGTGTGCATTATTTTCTCTTTTACCCTATTTCAAACATTCAGAGGATCATAACAAAAAATAGAATAATAGTTTAATTTAGTAATGGATGCCTAAAGCTATTAAAGGCCAAGAAGAATATAATCTTATGACATTGAGATGTCATATCTTGTTGAAGAAAATATAAACATAACTTTCTATCCAATTCTTGTCCCTTAGTTTATGGTGTTACAGGGATTGTGATACTTATTAGATATAAGCTTCTATAGTGTAAAGTAAATACAAATTACCCTCAGTGCTAATACTATATTATAACTTTATTTGCCACATTATATCAAATGGTAATGCTACAATGTAGATCTTCATTCACCAACAAGACTGCATCTTGTACCACATGTCATCTAGGAAACGATAATAGGTATGCCTCCATGATCTAGAAATGAACAAAGGAGCGATCACAGCCCAGAATCCCATAATAAATCCCAATGCCATAGTCACAAAGAACCAGTTAATTCCATGTGCATCACTCTCGTGGTCATTGTGATCATCATTAGGAATTTGGTTATCGCAGTTAACAGGAAGTGGCGGGTCACACAAATTGTTGCCAACAAAATTGGATGCATCAAAACTCTGCAATTGAGTGCCTGTTGGAATTATCCCTTTCAAATGATTATGAGACAAGTCAAGCTTTTTGAGAAAGCTTATGTTTGATATGGTTGGAGGGATTTCTCCAGAAAGTCGATTCCATGAGAAATTAATGTGTTCCAGTGATATCATATTGCCAATATATTGCGGGATTTTGCCACTCAATTGATTCCTAGACAAGTTCAGATAAATCAACCCATCTAGATTTGTGATTTCTTGAGGTATTTCTCCAGATAAGCTATTATAAGAAAGATCAATATTTGTCACCAAGCCAAGAATACTTTTGTACTCTATACCTTTTCCTTCTACCCATATGATTGAACTGAATATATTTTCTACCCCGTCAAACCAATGAGGTATGTTGGAATGCATAAATAAATCATTACTTTTATACCTTAGCATCATTGCACTCAAATGGTTGAAACAATTTGGTATGTTTCCTGAGAAATTGTTTTTTGCAAGGTCCAAATCCTGAAGAAAAATCATATCACAAATTTCTTTGGGAATTTGACTCGAAAATCCGTTTGACCGAAGACGAAGAATTTTCAAGTTTGAGAGCCTTTCTCCAATCCATGTTGGAATAGTTCCTTTAAACTTGTTTTCCCCAAGGTCCAAGCAAATCAAATTGTTATTCTTCTTTAGAAAAGTAGGAAATGTTCCAGAGATTCAGTTGCTACGCGCATGTAAAACCTGCAGTTTAGTTAATGAACCCATGGAAGCGGGTAAGTTCCCAACAAAGTAATTGTTCTATAAATTTAAACTCACTAGATTTGGCCACATTTTCCAGCAATCAGGTATTTCACCTGATAAATCATTTGATTCCAGGCTGAGAAACTCTAACCAATACATTGGGTTGTCTTGTTTGCATACAAAATCAGTCATGAACCCGGAGAGTGAATTGCTTGAAAGATCTAACCAATACGTGGAATCATAAAAAAAGGGGTAACTTTCCACTTAAGAGATTTGAGCTTAGATCAACAACATTGATGGATATTGACTTCATTGATGTATATGCAAGCTCACTGTGGATATGATTATGAGAGAGGTTCAAGTATTCAGCCATAGAAATTATTTCCCAAAACCAAGGGTGGATAGAATCTGATATCCCTGTGTTAGACAAATCCAAATACTTGATACCCTTTTGCGATTGAATCCATGTTGGGACCCAATTTCCACGAGCTCATTTGCAGTATATTTAGCTGGAAGTTGGGATGCCAATTGGGACCCACTTCTAAAGTAAAATTGTTAACTGAGACTGAAAACACTTTCAAGCTTGTGAAAATGGCAAGATCATCTTCTGTGACCACTTCTTGAAATAGGTTGTCATCAATTGCAAGATATGACAATTCAGAGAGTGATGTAAGAATCTCAAATGGGTTTCCATTGAATTGATTTTTGGAAAGGTCAAGGTATCTTAATGATGAAAGTTTTGCAAATGACCTTGGAAGTGCACCGTGAATTGAGTTGTTATAAAAAACCAATATGTCGATATTTTTAAAAAACCCAATTTGGTCTGTTAGATTACCTGAAAGTTGAGAACTCCAAAATATGAGTTTTGTTAGCCCGTGCGAAACACAAGGAGTGAGAATTTCCAAAATTTCATTAACCCATTGGTTGAGTTTGAGATTTGAGAAATTAATCTCCCTTAAGTTGCAAAGATTACCGATAGATGGTGGAATTTTCCTTCAAGTTGATAGTTATTTGACAAATCAAGTTTGACTAGAGAAGTCAAATTTCCCAAGGCATGAGAAATATTTCCACTCAAATTGTTCCATCTTAGGTTCAAGAACTTGAGATGATAAAGATTGTATAACCAGTCGGGTATAGAAGAGAAGAATGAATTGTAAGACAGATCAAGATTTTCAAGAAGTGTGAGATTTTGAATAGCATCGAGAATAGGACCTTGAAGGATGTAATTTTCTTGTAATTCAAGAGAAACAAGTTTCCTCAATCCAAATACCCACTTAGGGACAAAAGAAATCCTGTTATGGGAAATATCAAGAGTGAGGAGAGATGAAAAGTTAAGCAAAGGTGGTTGGATATAATGAGTGGGAAACATGCATCCTCGCAAGCGTAATTCCATTAGAGAAGGAAGAGCTTGCAAAGTTTGTAGCCAATCAAGTGAATTGGAAAGGTTTGCATATCTCAATTTAAGATATTGAAGTTTGGACAGACTCGAAAGCCAGTGAAGACTTCTAGAAAACAGAGCTTGATGCTTGTAATCACTTCCAAGCTCAAGATGGAGCAAATTGGTGAGGTTCCCAATTTGAGATGGAATTGCTCCATTTGTAACATAACTCAAATCAAGATAGAGTAAATTGGAGAGATTTCCAATACGAGGAGGAATGACTCCATTGAATCCTGCATTGGAGAGGTTCAGGTAAGTCAACGAGGTCATTTCCCAGAGGAAACTTGGAATTCTCAAATCTCCAAAAGCATTGTTGCTTAAATCCAAGTGAGTCAAATGCTTCAACTCAATCAAAGAACCATTGACCACACCACAAACTTTGACCTCTTATAAGCTTCAACAGCTTCTTCATATTCATAATATTGATAATAATAATAATAATAATAATAATAATAATAATAATAATAATGATCATAAATGGGTGGTGAAGAGTTGAGGTGAAGCTCAAGGACGTTGGATGTTTTGTCATTACAGACAACTCCAGCCCATTCACAACAATTGCGATTGGAAGCATTCCAAGAGGAGAGCCTGCTAGAAGGATCAATGAGATGATTTTTGAAATTCAAAAGCGCATCACGTTCACTTGGAATGCAACCAACTTTTGATGAATAACTGGTGCATATATCAAAGTGAAATGATAGCAAGGAAAGACAACAAAGGTGAAATAAAAGGCTAGTGAACAGTGGCGGAGACTGAAAAAGTTGGGTGGGCCACTAAAATAAACTTAATATGTAAATTAAATACGCAATTAGCTCCAACACTAACCATACCCAAGTTGCAACTAGGTTGTCAATAAAAATTGAAAAAAGGGGGTGTGTCTCAATAAAATACCCGTTCGGTTGTGCCTAACTGAAAATATTCGTTTGCCCATAACCGAATCGGCAAAAAATGTGTGTTTTATTAATGACATTTTGGTCATTTCGCAGGGTTTGAGGGTGTAGAGTGAGAAGGGAGGAATGTGGGATAACCATGGGCCAAAGATTATACTAGTATGTGGCCCTATATGAATTTTTTTATTGGGTGGGCCATGGCCCTGCTGGGCCATGGCTGGCTCCGCCACTGCTAGTGAAGATGGAAATCTTCATGGTCACAATGTGGATTTGGGATAGGAAACAAGTTTTCTATGTAATTGTTGATTCTATATGTTAAATGGTTCCCCGTATTTATACTTGTTGTGCGCTGTATTATGTATTGGCTTTATCTATTTTCTTTATTTTTATGAATTCTTATTTCTTTGACGTGGTTTTTTATTTTTGTTTTTACAATTAAATTCCATTGGCTTATATATTTTTCAATTAGCATTGCTTTTTTTTTTTAGGAATTCAGCTAATACTACTATCTTCAATTACAACGACGTTGTCGTGCTTTACATTATTGCATTGGCTTTGTTTCATCATTTTTCTTTCAAATCATTCATGTAATTTTTGTCAATTTTTTTTTGTATGTTCATGTAATGTAACTTCTATATCGTAGAGACCATGCTAGAATGGGGCAGTGACACCACCACAGGTTTTCCTTATTTTAGGATTACTATAATACTACGTGTTAATCCAATTTATGTGAAGTTTAATCTTCAATAATCAATTGGATGATAAATCCTAAACAGTGTGTTTTTGAGTACTTTAGCGTTTAGAATTTTTTTAATTATATAAATACTGAAAGTTCGTCCCTCTATAACCGGTTTGGTGAAAAAATATAATTTTGAGACTAACCCGTGTAACTCACCATTTTACTAATTTCATCACTTTAAAAAATTAATTTTTTATACGTTTTCTCTTTGTATTTTTATAACCATATTTTTTGAACCTTTAAAAAATTAATTTATTTTCATAGTTCTTCTCCTTATATTTTTTAGAACCACATTCTTTTGAACCTGAAATATCTTTTGAATCCATTTAGTTCGATTACAACCAATTATGGATATTTAATTTCAACGTTTTTGTTAATATTCTTATTAAATTTTATAATCTTCTTATTTAATTTATAGTTATAATTTAGTTTTTATTCACAGTTATATGACAACATATTTTACAAACCAACACCATTGGTCCGCTGACATTAGCTACCCTAGGACACGGAGTCGACTCAGTGCTCCCGAGTTCGATTTCCGCAGTGGACAAGCTCTGTACAATTTAAGAAAAGAAATCGAGCAAAAATGTTTATAAGGAGGTTTGCTAATAAATGCGTAAAAAATTTATATTTTTGACAGCAAGGTTAATTATATATCTTATCAATCCCCTTTAATATAATTTTTGCTTATCAAAAAAAATATCTTATCAACTAGTATTAGTATTGTATAGTTGGGGCCAATGAGGTTGACTCAGTTGGTAAGGAGTTGGCTCACACTTCACAAGGGCTTGGGTTCAACTTTTCCGTCCACTCAAGGAGCCTTGAGGCTGACCCTGACGCTAGTGAGCCCCCAGAGCCCGACTCACCTAAATGTTTTATAACCAAAAAAGTATTGTATTAAGAGGATTAACATATAGTTGTTAAATAACTAAATTTCATCACAATGTCATTCCCTGAACACGATAAACAAATATACTATAGCTAAAAATTAAGAGGTGTTATAGCATCTCTTCAAAACTTTCCTTCCAATGCTCATTTTAAGATTGAATGAAATTCATGTGAGTCTTATTACTATGAAAGTGAAACACGCTAATAGCTTGAGTTTTCAAAATCTTATATATTTAGTCTTATTGTGATTTTTTGATTAGTCTTAGACTTCCACATTCGATAAAGTATCGACCAAAAACTTCATTAAACAAAAGTCTTTCGTAATTTGTGGTTTAACTTGGAAATAACTCATTAGATAAAACAAGGACCAAAACTTCATAAAGGAAGACTTGGGGCAGGGCCGGCCCAACACTAAACGAGACCTAAAGCGAGCTCTCTCAAGACCGGCCCAACACTAAACGAGACCTAAAGCGAGCTCTAAAATGAGGCCATTTTATATTTTAATAATAATATTTTGTAAAAAAACAAAAATTATTACATTTTTATATAAATTGTTTAGCCTTTTGTGATGAAAAATCAGTTATCAAATTACATTAAAATTTAAATGTTGTAAGAAAATCTTGAAAATAATCTATTTTTGAGCTTTTTATGATACACAAAAAATCCAATGTTGTAAGAAAATTTTAATAATGAACTATTTTTATATGTAAAATTGTAGTTGAATTTTATGCACATAAAATCATCTTAATATAATTATTTAAAAAATAAAATTTAGTAATTAAAGTAACATAAATCAAATAAAATTTTTATATATCAATGGCATTTTTTACTGGGATCGAACCCCGTTTATTGTGAATAATGAGAGCCCTGTTTTTTTTAGTAATAATACATAACAATAAATTTTGAGACCCATGTTTTAAAGGGAAAATTGGAAGCCGAAATCCCTTGCTTTAGTTGCTTGAGCTAGCCTTGGGCCGGCCCTCTTGTGATCAAGTGATAGACAAGTGGTTTAGAGAATAGAAATTAAACATAAATGTTTATAAGAACAAACAGTTGTTTATAACCTAAATTACTTTTTGAGAACTTTTCAAAGTTTATTCAAATTCCGTCAACTATATAATTAAAGAAACCAATACATACATATATTTTACTTTTTGAGAACTTTTCAAAGTTTATTTATTTGATGGGGTGCCTTTTATTTTTATTTTTGCAATTTGTTCGGTACCGGAGTACAAGAGTGAAGCTCCCGAGGCTACATGAGGCTCCGAACTTAGGACTAAGTGCTTGATTGCTTCCATGTAAGTACGTTGTAGTTGGAATGGTGGACTCGGACGTTCGAGGTAGAGCTTCGTCCACACCGGGTGGGGGGGGGGTACCTGCAAGACACTCCGACGCTCAAGTCAGTCTGTGAAAGATGAGGAGATAATGAGATAAATAAGACGAGGTAACTAATACGATCTCGGGACGGTGCCGAGGCGCTTGACTAAGTGTCCGAGCTCTGCATGCCCGAACTCAAAAGATCGGGTGTACCGAGCTCGGGGGAGATGAGATATGTGCGGAATTTGTCGTTGTTGTCCTTATTATCGTACCTGGGTTTGGAGGGCGGAACCTCTATTTATAGCCGGGACCCCGTACCTGGACCGTTGGATCCGGCGGGTCGATCCTGATCGTTGGTCAGGAGAGCCGTTCTGCAGTTGATATCTTGCGAGGCGGAAATGGGCCAAGCCTCAGCGGGTGAGGGTTTGGCCTTGTCCGAAACAGTGGCCCCTCAAGTCGAGAGCAGGACGGAATGAACTCGGTCTCGGCTTGCTGCGGACGTTAGTTGCTGCGGACGCCACCAAGTTCGCGGCCGTCGCTGCTCGTTCCAAGGGGAGGAGCCGTCCGGCCTTTGGGATGCCCGAGGCCAAGACGTGTTATTGTTTTGCGAGTTAAGATAGAAAACATAATACGTTTAGATTAAGTATTGGCACCGTCCTCCCCTTGCAGATCATGACTCGAACCAGGAGTGAGGAGAGACAAGCACCGGGGAAACCGCCTGGGAAACCAATTCTGAGGAAGTCGGCCACGGGTGAGCCGATATTGGCCCCTAAGGGGCCCCCTTCTTTACTGTCTTCTACCTGCGCTCCTTCTCCTGCTGGGTCGGGAGCTTCGACCAGAGGGCCAGTTATGCAGACCTCGGAATGCACCGTTGAGGAGAACCCCGGAATGGAGGATGCTGAAGTCGCTTCTTGGGCTGAAGAACTTCAGGCTGAACTGGAAGTCGAAGCAGTGGCGGAGGAGCCCGAGGTCCTTGTTGAGGACGAGTTACCCTGGATAGCGATCAGGATCTGCAACACTATGGCAAGGTTGAGGCCGGACAGAACCCTATCTTTCTACGAGAATTTCATCACCGGTCCCGCTGAGCAGAGGTGGAAATTAATGAATGCTGACAAGTATCTGATGTGCATGGAGCATGACGCGGCCGAATTCTTTCTTTACGGAGTTGTGCTGGAGACGACGGGAGTTCAGATCCCACTGACCGAGTTCCAGAAGAGTGTGCTCAAGTTTCTGCACGTGGCCCCTTCACAGTTGACGCCAAATGGTTGGGGATTCGTCCGAGGCTTTGAGCTGGTCATGGAGCGTCTCAGGAGAGTTCCAACGGCGGAGGTCTTTTTCTGCTTTTTCAACGTGCTCCGTTCCCTCGAGACTGGGTCTAAAGGCAAAAAGGCACGGACACGTCGGATTGAGATGCAACCCGTGTCGCTCTTATTTCTTTGCTGTTAATGATTCGAATCGGGATTTCAAGTCAAACTTCTTCTTCGTTAGAGCTTTGAGCAGCACAGCGAAACTTGCCGTTGCCGACTTTGAAGACAAAAAGTTGGTGGCTGGGCACTTTCCTCTTTTCTGGGATCAAAGCCATTACTTCTGGGACGGAGTGTAGATTAGTACTTAGAGCTACATGTCGAGCCCTGAAAAACTGAACGAAGAGGATAAAAAATCTTATGAACTGTTCAACAAATGGGGAAGAATAATGGTCAAGGCTGGACTCCGGTTTCATTGTAGCTCTATGATAGAAGCCTTGGCCATGTCCAAAGCCAGATTGGATCAATACTTTGCTACTTGTATAGTGCCTTTAATTTCTTGTTTATATTGTGCATAGTTGAACTCGACGTGCCATTGTTGTTGACTGATCCTTTTGTTGATTTTGCAGGCAAGATGGATGATCTAGATCTGGACGCCGTCTTCGAGGTGGCCGGGGTCGAGACCACGGTCACAATAAACAAGAGCACACCTACAAAGAAGGCAGCTGACAAGCCTTCTGGGTCGGTCACCGGGACCGGCCCATCAGACAAGACCACGGGAAAGCCCGACTCTGGGGGGCCCGTGGTAAATAAGCAGAAATCAAACCAGACTAAACCTCCTCCAAAGTCGCCCACGGTTCGCTCCTCTACTCCGCAGCCAGACGCGGCAGTAGGCAAGAAGAGGAGCAACGCCAAGGCCGTCGCCAGCGGACCTGCCAAAAAACAAAGGCCCACACAGCAGAATATAGATAAGGGCAAAAAGAAAGCTTCCCTGTCTGACTTCGAAGCCTGCATCCTAGTTGGTCAGACCGGTGCGGGGGTTATCAAGGAGCTGCGGGATCTAGCAGCCGGCAAGATGACTGTCCGCCTCAATGGTAAGATCTCCGTCCTTGACGCTGAAAATAGAATTTTACAAGGCAAATATATTCAAATATGTCGTGAGCTCAGTTCTTACCGAGATCGTAATTTGGTAGCCTACTCCGAGGAGAACCGGAGCCTGAAAGAGGAGCTGGGGAAGTTGAAGGACGCTCAGAATCAGCTCGAGGATGCGCGTGCTCAGGTTTCTCAGCAGAACAAACTGGTTGCCGACCTTCCCAAGCTGAAGGAGGATCTGAAGGCGGCACTGGAAATGGCGGAGGCAGCTGAGGCGGCAAAGGAGACGAAGTCCAAGGAAGTAGAGCAGCTGAAGGCGGACAAGGCTGTAGTGACTCAGAATGTGGCGAAAGCTACTATGTCCGGCTTCAAGCGCTGCTTGACAATGGCTCTGGTCCTGGAACCTGGTTTGAACACCGACCTGCTGGATGCGAAGTACAAGGAAGAAAACGGGAGGATAGTTCACAGGGACACAGTGATCTATGATCCCGCCGCTGTCCCAGCTGTTGAGGAGGAGGCTGCCATTGCCAATGTTGCGGAGAATGCTGAAATCGGAGGCGGAGCTTGCTGATTTGTTTTCAAGTTTTCCCTTGATTTGGTCCCGGGCATGTTCGGGGCCAATTTTGAATTGTAATATACAATGAGCGTCGTCCTTTTTTTCCGGTCATTGATTTGTTTTGGTCCTTTCATTAATTTTGTTGATTATTCGCCGTTCCTTATGCATGCTTTTGAATGAATGTCCGTAGAATTAGGAGAAACGACCGAGATTAGAACACGAGCTGTTGTAGGACGGCTTGTTCGTTCACAAAGGGAAATGCCATGACCCCGAATCCAGAGCGACGTCCGAGGTAGTCAATAGAAAGCTAGTAGGTCCTGATCCATCCCTACAATTACAATAGAGCTGAAGATAAGCTTTGAAGAGGGGAAAGGCTAGCACGGGCCCCCTGCTTCGTAGCTGGATGAGAACCGCTGCGGGCCATTGCCTTCATAGATGAGAAACCCATTGCGGGCTCTTCTCTCCAGAGATTCCTCCAACGGAGATCGCTGTGGACCTCTGCCCTTCAACCCTTAATGGAGCGCGGAGCTCGGAGATTAGGGGTGCTGCAGGCTCGCACGAGGCAAAATTGGGAATACCTCGGCCTCTGATGGAGCTCGTCAGCTCGGAGATCAGAGGGAAGGTCGGACTCTCTGATGGAGCGCGGGGCTCGGAGATCAGAGAGCTATTGGAGCCGCTGCGGGCTATTGACTCGGCGCCGCGATCGCAAGAGAGATCTCAGTGGGCGAAGACCTGCAAAGAAATCATGAGAATATCGGACGAGGCCCTACCGTTGAGGTGGGCACCAGAAGTCGGCGATGAGAGTCCTTGAGACTCAAGTTGTGCTTGCGAGGCGAGCGATGTCTTTGAGGCTCAAGCCGAGGTCAGGAGGCGAGGAATTTCTTCAGGCTCAAGCCGTGGTTATGAGGCTACCGATGTCTTTGAGGCTCAAGCCGAGGTCAGGAGGCGAGCATTTTCTTCAGCCTCAAGCTGTGGTTGGCAGGCGAGGATAACCTCTTGGTGAAGCAAGTCAGTCCGGAGAGAGCTTGGTATTTTTTGAGAGATGGAAGCAAGCGGTGCTGCTCCCACTGTGGTCGCCAATGTTCGGTACCGGAGTACAAGAGTGAAGCTCCCGAGGCTAGATGAGGCTCCGAACCTGGGGCTAAGTGCTTGATTGCTTCCATGTAAATACGTTGCAGTTGGAATGGTGGGCTCGGACGTCCGAGGTAGAGCTTCGTCCACACCGGGTGGGGGTACCTGCAAGACACTCTGACGCTCAAGTCAGTATGTGAAAGATGAGCGGAGATAATGAGATAAATAAGACGAGGTAAATAATATGATCTCGGGACGGTGCTAAGGCGCTTGACTAAGTGTCCGAGCTCTGCATGCCCGAACTCAAAAGATCGGGTGTACCGAGCTCGGGGGAGATGAGATATGTGCGGAATTTGTCGTTGTCGTCCTTATTATCGTACCTGGGTTTGGAGGGCGGAACCTCTATTTATAGCCGGGACGCCGTACTTGGACCGTTGGATCCGGCGGGTCGATCCTGATCGTTGGTCAGGAGAGCCGTTCTGCAGTTGATATCTTGCGAGGCGGAAATGGGCCAGGCCTCAGCGGGTGAGGGTTTGGCCCAGTCCGGAACACAATTAAATTCCAATGTCAGTTATTTTTCAATGAACATTATTTTTTAGGAACATAATTAATATTATCTTAGATTATAAGATCGTTGTCGTGCATTACATTATTGCAATTGGCTTTGTTTTGCCATTTTTCTTTCATGTAATTCATTTTCAATTGTATGTTCATTCATGTAACCTCTATCGTAGAGACCACGCTAGTATAGGAAAGTGACACCACCACGATTGTTTTTCCTTATTTTAGAAAATACTTAAATTAGAGCATGTTTGAAATCGCTTTTAAAAACAGTTTTTAATTTTCGAAAACTTTAAATGAAATAAGTTTGTTCTTTGTAACATTAGAAAACAGTTTTTAAAATTACATATTTTATCTTACATATAAATTCGCTCCCTTTCTCGTATTCCGAGTGGTTGGCGTATATCCACCTCCTCATCTGAATAACGACGCTCAAGTCAGGGAGGTAGTCAATCACAAGTATATTAATGAGAGAGATTGATTACCATTAATGAGGTATTGAATGAGTATTTATAGAGTTTGGTGGTGTTGACCTAATGAATCCGGACCGTTGGATGAAGCAATTTGATCTTGGCCATTGATGATTGGACTTACTCTCAATGTGGGCCTTTTTGATAATGGGCCTAGTTGTAAATGTGGAAAGGTGAGCCTTATCCATAACATCTACTAAGTTAGAAATACTTGGCACAAAATTTCTCAATTAAGTTGGATTTATGCTTACATTGTGTTTTGGTATTTTAGTACAAGATTTCTTAATTAAATTGGATCTATGAACTATTATCGCCACACAACAGTAAACAGACATCACCATGCACTTTCATTGCCGCACAATCCCCAACCTAATATTGCGGACAACCCTATCCCATTACCATCACAATGTAGCTATCCGACATTTCGAGAAGCTAAATATAATTTGAAGACTCTCCCTGCAAAACTCTTTTCATGATTGAATGAAATTCATGTGGGTTTTAATACTTTGAAAGAGAGACACACTAATAATATCTTGACTTTTCAACAACTTACACATTTAGTCTTGTCATTTGTGATTTTTGCCATAGTCTTAGAATTCCCATTAGATAAAGTATCGACAGTGGACTCTTAAGAGTCTTACATGATTCGTGGTTTAGCTTTGAGATAACACACTAGATAAAACAAGGGCCAGGACTTTATAAAAGAATTAGGCTTGTGATCCAGTGGTAGGCAAAGAACGAAAATTTAATACAAATATTTATAAGAAGAAAAAAAATTATTTACCTAAATTATGTTTGGGAATTTTTCAAAGTTTTATTCAAATTTCTTCAACGAATTAAAAAACCAGTACATATTCATTTATTTTCTATTTTTATTTAGGCAGTTTGCAACAAACTTTCAAATTACAACTAGTCTGCAACGAAATAAATTTGATATTATATTATTTAAGTAACTATGATAAAGTCAACAATCTTTATTTTCAGTGAAGTGTGATGGTATTTACAATTTATTTTTACTATAATTAGATGTTAGAGAAATAAGATTATTTGAATTAGTTTTACATACATTTCTATTAATTAAGCAATTCATTTGGAGAAGTGCATGTCAACAATTTTATTTATAATGCTTGTGCACAACTGCAAATGCGATCTCTATACCTAGGTAAGACAACATAAGCTGGTATGAACTGCACCAAATAGAGTCTCACAGGGGAAGTTTCCCACTTAAAAAAAGAGCTTTTTTCTTATAATAAAAATATATGAGTTGTATCTTTAGTTCTACGTCAATCACCCAGTTTGTTCACATTAATATTTTTTTTATCACTTTTAGAGTGAGAGGGCGATACCTAGACTTGATGACGTCCAGTCCAAAAAAAGAAAAACCTCTTGACTCAATAAAAGATTACCACCACAATGGTATTTTACGACAAATAGTTATTTTGAAATAACATATACCCAATTTCTTAATAAAGTTGAAGATTTTAACTGTTTATATATGAAACACAAATATATAGGTAGACTCAATTTTCTTTTGTAAACTGGATGTTTTCTACACGCAACTGCAGATACTTATCCCTCGAATCGGATAGGACCACAAATGTAGATAGATTCAAATTTAAAAGATCTAACACTCTTATGTAAAGAAGCATAACCACTCAAATATATAAAAAAAAAATTGTTACATAATTAACCACAAGTATCAAACCACGAGTATCCAATAGCCCAGGGATGTGGTTGAGCGGTTGGCATCCTCCCTTAACGAAGTGTCGAGGGTTCGATCCTCATCTTGGATATGGAGCAACTTTAAGTCTCTGGGTGAGCTGTCCCACCCTTCGAGGTGCCTCCAATCCAACGAGAGGAATAGTCACTGCGTTCGGCGGTGGATACCCTGGTCTCGACAAAAAAAAAACCACGAGTATCCAAAAGTAAAATGCAAAGACATATATGTCATAACGTATCTTTAGGTCTTTCTATTTGAGAGCTTCCACATTAGATAAAGTATCGACCAAGACTTTTAAAATTAAGTCTTGCGTGATTTGTGGTTTAGCTTTGAGATAACACATTAGATAAAACAAGAACCAAGACTCTATAGAGGAAGACTTGTGGTCCGGTGATTGACAACTAGTTGAGAATGAAATTTAATATAAATATTTATAAGAACAAAAAAATTATTTACCCAAATTTTTTTTGGGAATTTTTCAAAGTTTATTCAAATTCTTTTAACTAATTAAAGACACCAACACACACATATATTTTTCATTCCTATTTAGGCAGCAACAAACATTCAAACCCCAACTAGCACGCGAATTAAATATAATGAAATTAACTATGCTAAAGTCAACAATCTTTATTATCAATGAAGTGTGATAACACTTTTATTTTTACTGTATTTAGATGTTAGAGAAATTAATAAGATTATTTGAACTAGTATTACATACATATTTGTCTATTAATGTTTTTTTTTTAACCAGGTATCCTTTGAATAGAGACTCCAGAGACTAATCTCTTGGACCGGGTGGGACCACAACGGGTGGCAAAGCTCTTCCTCAAGAGTTTTAACACTACTGCATTCCCGAGACTGGATTCAAATATCACAATGGTTAAGCAGGCATGGCAACGTAACCCGAACTCACGGGTACCCACGCGACCCCGCCCCGAGTTTGAAGGGGAAAACCCGCTTTGACCGGGGACGGGACGGGGGTTCAGGGATGTTGACACCCACCCCGTCCCCGCCCCAAACCTGCTAGACAAAACATAAATTGGTTATTTTATTTTATGCATATTTACTTGTTCATTTTGTTTTATAAGTTTTATTTATTTTTAATTTTGATCTATTTCCCATAGAAAAGTCTGTTTTAATAATTTTAACTTCATTTTATCGTTGTATAATTATTATCATTATTTTATTTTATTAATTATTATAAATACATTTTTTGTATTTTTCCTACAAATTTCTGGCGAAAACAGGTACCCGCAGGGAACCCGTCCCCGTTCGCGACGGAGATGGGAAATGTAAAACCCGACGCCGATAGAGATAGGGGCGGGGTCGGGGATGCAAAACCCGCCCCCGCCACGCCCTGTTGCCATGTTAACTTAACTGGAAGTGAACCCAACCATTTCATCCAGTTAAGCAATTCATTTAGAGAAGTCCATGTCAACTAATTTTATTTATAAATAGGTCTCACGAACGACTAAGATCACCGCCGTAAAAACCTTAATCGCCGCTGCAAAAACTCTCAATAGTAGAAACCCTTCGCTTTTTCCTAATCGCAATAAAACTTAATTGCAACATTTTTCAGTATTAGCAAGTGTAAAATTTGATCCTAAACACTAGGTAGATATAAACTCCCAAGTATCACCACCTTGAAAATAAGACACATTTTTTTTTAAAATATTCCCTGTATTTTACTTCTGTGGTTTCCATTCGTAGCTTTGATGGCGTCTCAATCCATTAGAAGAAAATCTCCATAATCTAATGTAACAGTAATAAATATTAGTATTTACCTTTTTGCCTAGTAGGTTTATTTCTAGTCCTTTTATGTTTTTGTCTTGTTATGTGACTCTGTGATCTAGAGTATTCCTAGGAAATGACTCACCTAGTTTCTAAAAGTTGGTGTATCATCTAGGTTAGAATATTCCTAACATCTAGCATTGAGTGGCTAATCATTGAGTGGCTAGAAATAAACCTACTAGGTAAATACTAATACTTATTACGTACTGTTACATCTAAATGAAAATTTTGAATATTATTGATAACGAAATGTTAACCTTGAAAATTGATCCTAAAAAATAAATCAAGATATATTTTTTGATTACAATGAAAGGAAAAGACAGAGACAGAGAAAAAAAGAACTAAGCTCTAATCCTAATTATACTGTCCCATAGAAGCGCCATATTTAGCAAGCCAATCAGCACAAGAATTTCCTTCCCTTAATGAATGAGTAAAGGATAGCTGCCAATCCTGATTCAACAATGATCTAATGTGTTCAATAATTGGGGCATAGGGGTGAAATTGGGGCACTCCTACTTCAATAAGAGAAATGGCGGTGGTAGAATCAGATTCACAAATAATACGTCGGAAGCCATTATTCCAAGCAATCATAAGGCCCTTAGCAATAGCCTGAAGTTCAGCATTCATGATAGTTGTTATGCCACAGCCACTAGAGAAGCCAAGAATCCATTGCCCCAGGTTATTCCTAAAAAGACCTCCATAACCTGAACGACCGGGGTTACACAAAGAGCTTCCATCCACATTTAATTTGAGCCACTGATCAGGAGGGGGACTCCAAGTTACTAGTCGTTGTTGTCTATTGTTTGTGTCTGAAGCAAAGACCTTGTGAGCAATATCCAAAAGAGAACGAATTCTGCTAATAATTTTCCAATTTTCCCACCGAGTGTCAGAGAAGACTTCATCATTACGGGCTCTCCATAACATCCAGCAAGTTACAGTGAATAGAAGACCAAAATTACCTGTTGCATTTGTCATGAACCAAAGGAGGGGATCATCCAAATCAAAGTCCTGCAAATTATGAAATCCAAAAATAGACCAGATGTATAAAACTGTTGGACAATCACGCAATGTATGCAGCAGAGATTCAATATGAAATCCACATCTATGGCAGGATTGGTCCTATGTGACATGTCTAGCAAACCTGTAAGAATTAGTAGGGAGACTGTTGTGCATGACCAACCAAACAAAGTGTTTTATACTTTCAGGCAGTTTCAATTTCCAGATCCATTTCCACTCAGAATTGTCACCATTCACAGTATGTTGTACAGGTTCATGTTGATTAACAAGCCAATCAAAATATATTTTAACATAATATAAAGATATGATAAGATATTATTTTATACTTTAACGAGAACAAGTAAATCACTTAAATTAATTTTGTGATTTTTTCAAAGTTTTGTTCAAATTCGTTCAATTATTAAAAGAAATACATAGATTCATATGCTCTCTAAAATGACAAGGGGGGTATACGTACGTGATGTACAAGATACAGAAATTTGGGGTTTTGTCCAGCTCCTTGCCCTCACTATTGTCCAGTGTCATGAATAGTTTTTCAAATCAAACAGGGTATAACTGGAGTTGTCCAGTCCATTCTCCTGTTGTTTAGAAAATCAAACGCATCCGAAGAACAAATTTAAAGGTTATGGAAAGGTTTATTTGAATGTTTTCAATGACTGTTGTGGTTACAAACAAGAGTAGTATCTATGTTCTATAATACTTATTTTCTTACTGTTGGCACTAGGAGAATATGTGGAGAAGTAGGTGTCATATTGGGTGGCTTCAAAATCTAATTCCAGGCAAATGGTTTTTCTAGGTTGCTGAAACAAGCTATCATCCTCTCTTTCATAGGAACCAGAAAACAGATTAGACACAAAAGTAAGAGGACTAGGATTGTTGATGCGAGAAAGTGTATGGCCAGAAAGTGAATGAACTGGTGGAAAAACAAGAAAGGGAGGTCAACAGGAAGAACTTGGCAGGAAGCAGTGCCCCTTCAATATTTTAGGGTACTGACAACTAAAAAGTGCCCATTCATGTTTTCTCATGAGTTGTTTGCATAAGTAGAGTTCCTTAGACTAGGAGCTCTTGATACCATGTGAAAAATAAAATGTCAATTTTATAAATGTGCTTAACCATGCATTTGATTTACTAAAAAGAAAAAGACTAGACAAGACAACTTCCGTTGTACTCTATTTGATTTGAAAACTGTTCGTGGTACTGGACAACAGTTAGGATAGGGATTGGACAAACACCCGGATTTCTCTCGATCACAAAACAACAGCAGAACTTTCTGTCCCGCGGTATAATTTTCTATCAAAAATTGTAAGTGTATAAACTATGTCAGTGGGTCTCTAAATATAGTACACAGGGGTAACTAAAACTGCAGTTAGAATAAATATAAGGATGAGCAAGCGACCTTAAAGTCATTTTGATTGGCGCCAATTCGAGAATTTCAGTATAGTTAGGAAATGACTTAAAGAAGAAAGCGTAAACATGGTTAGGTTTTTAAACCTGCATGATGCTCTTTGCAGACACATACAAGAAATCTCTAATGCCAAGGGATTACCAATGACACCAGCCGAACCAAGCAAAAAAAGGTATATGTTTGTTATACAGATGTTACACATAATTCTCAATAGACGTATCATATGAATGGCACATAATTCTCACTAGAAACTCACGCACACAACTGTGAGGTACCGGGTTCGAACGCGGGGCATGATATCTAACCTAACAATTACGGTATTTGCCAATTAAGCAAGGCCTTACATATAATTTTATTTTCATTTATATAAAAAGCAGGTAGAAAATTTTATTATTCACTCTTATTTAAAATAGCTTTTAATTTATCTCATAAATATTTTCAGTAGAGAAAATATCACCAATTGGTGATATTTTCTTGTCCTACATACTCTGATTTTGTATTAACAATTTTGGCTTACCAGAAGTTGCTCAAACAGTTGCTTTTGGAGTGCCTGATGAGAAATATGGAGAGGAGGTATACATGTCTTTTTCAGATGATTTATGTTGTTATATATAGGGATTGTGATACTAAATAGATATCCTTCTATAGTATAAAGTAAATAAAAATTGCCGGAAATACTGAAATTATATTATAACTTTATTTCCCCACATCATATGATATGGTAATGCTACAATACATATCTTCATTCACCAATAAGACTGTATCTTGTACCACATGTCATCTAGGAAACGATAATAGGTATGCCTCCATGATCTAGAAATGAACAAAGGAGCAACCACTGCCCAGAATCCCATAATAAACCCCAATGCCATAGTCACAAAGAACCAGTTAATTCCATGTGCATTACTCTTCTGGTCATCGTGATCATCATTAGGAATTTGGTTATAGGAACCGCAGTTAACAGGAAGTGGCAGGCCGCACAAATTGTTGCCAACAAAATTGGATGCATCAAAACTCTGCAATTGGGTGCCTGTTGGAATTATCCCTTTCAAATGATTATGAGACAAATCAAGCTTTTTGAGAAAGCTTATGTTTGATATGGTTGGAGGGATTTCTCCAGAAAGTCGATTCCATGAGAAATCAATGTGTTCCAGTGATATCATTGTTGAACTTTCGGCAAGTGTACCGAATCGTGCAAGTAATAAAACCGGCAAGTACCGGGTATCGTCCTCAAGGATCGAATTTAATTACCAGTTACGTTAACAACTACTAAAGGAACCAAAGTGAATTAGGATGAGATTGATTTGATTGAGCTATGAAGCTCTAAAGTAAAGCAATAAAATATTCTTTTTATGTTTTTAATAATAGAACGAAGAATGCGTTTGAAAAGATACGATGGAGAAGATGCTAGGGATGAATTCCTATTGATTTCACACTATTGCACTGATTTAATTTGAAGGATAAGCTCTCTCTAATTTTGCTATCAAACCCACAACATTCACTAATTCCTAATTCCTTAGGTAACTTGTCCTTTGTCGATAACTACAAACCCTAATTCCTTAAGCGATTCTAATTAACGACAAGCATTTAAAACGAGGGTTTGCAATATACAACAACTCATAGATTATTCCTAAGCTACGAATTGAAGGTATAGAATTTCAAACATTCAAAAACAAAACTTCCATTTCATAATTGAACAAGATATCATTGTATGAGTTTTCCAACCATAAAAAGCATTAAGCGTAGAAATTCGATACGCAAAATACGAGAGAGTATGATATAAATAAAATTCTAAACCATCGACAATAGTGCTACGTCAATATTCATTCATCCCTAACATTAGGGTTTAGTTACACATGATTAAGGAAAAAGAAAGAGAAGAATTACAAATTGGAGATGAAGACGAACACATGTGAAGCTTCAATCCTTGTTCCCAAGTCTCGAATCTTCAACGCCGATCCAGAGCAATCCGTTCTCGCCGTGTGCTAGGGTTCAAAATACGTTCCCAGATACTGAAAAACGCGTCCAACGCGTGTTTTAACGCGTCTGCCGCTGATTGGCGCGCCACTCGCGCTCCAGCGCCACTCGCGCGCCAGTCAGGCGCCTTCCCTGCTGTCTTCTCGCGCTCCAGCGCCACTCACGCACCAGTCAGGCGCCTTTCCTGCTGTCTTCTCGCGCGTGGTGCGCCACTCACGCGCCAGTTGCGCGCCATTTGGCTGAATGCTCCTTGCTAATTGCACCATTGAGTCCATTTGCCTGCACTGCTTTGTTCTTCAATTCCACCTAGTCCCTGGGCACAAAATCACGACAAAACCCAGCATAAACACTGCATAGCAAATAAATTTCTAATAGCACAAATTGTTAAATTCTCATCAACTTCATTGTTATTCATCAAAAACTCCAAGTAAAAATCCCTTTTTAACACTGAAAACCATCATGTGATGGGGATTCATCACAACCCCAAACTTAAACGTTTGCTTGTCCTCAAGCAAAGACAAGACAAGACAAAACAAACATCAGATAACATGCAATCACATAGGAATCCATCACTTAACACAAACATCAAGGAAACAAGTTGAGCATCAACTTTCAGACTGGTCCCTCAATTGCGAACCCACATGTGGTACTTTTACTAGCACATTCTTGCTCAATAGTGCATGTGTGACACTTAACTCAGTTGGAACACAGCTAGTTTCAAAATGCGTTTAACTAAGACTAGAGGGCTTTCTTCCGAGACTGCCAAAGATGTTTCAAAACAAAAGGTAGACTAACAATTCTCGCTCCGAATGGGGGTTAAGCATGACAAAGGGCTTTGATTTAGCAATTCCGAACTCTAGGACAGTGCACTTATTACAACTTCACTGAAATGCTGCAGCAATAGAAACTAAAACAGAATTCAAAAACAAACAATACTTGACATTTATGTTGCATTGCCCTGATTCTTTCCTCACTTTTCTCACAGGTTGATTACTTATTTCGACTGAAACCAAAGTGTGTCACCACAAATTGGCCTCCCTACTTCATAATCAACCTAACTACCATTTCTCATCTTTTTGACTGAAACTATAATGTGTCTCCACAGAATAGCCTCCCTACTCAGTTCAAAATGGCAGCTTATTTCACTCTTTTCTTTTCTTTTTCTTCTCTTCTTTTTTTTTAATGGGCAATGACAACAATGACACATATTTACAATCACAATACAAACATTCTAAGCTATGTGCACTTGGCTTAATCCCATTCTTTCATGCTTTGCCTTAATATAGCTCAAAGAACCCCAAACTTAGTTTCTTATGCTACCCTATATTTTTAGTAAAAATTTGGCAACTCCCATGGTCCACCAAACAGCTAGTTTAGCTACAATCATTTCTAGGATCACTAAGTTCCACCTGAGTTCATGTTTTAAGTGTGGAAGCAAGAGTGCACTAGTTCATTCTCCACAGGGGTACTATTCGCTCAATTCTCACCAATTCATCACTAAGTTTGCTCAACTCATTTTTTTTTGAATAATTCGCTACATGATTGCACATACTCCATGACACTGACACTGACTTGACAATAGGTCCTCCCCCCGCTCAAAACTTTGCAGTGTCCTCACTGATTAATTTAGGGGAAGGCCTATTTACAGAAACAAAAGCAAAACAAAAATAGAATCACATAGCGACAACTAACTAAAATAAACACCATAGTACACAACCAACTAATGCAAGGATAAGGGAAAGAGAGAAAATATCATAGCGGTGAGTAGACTACTCAACCGCATCCAGGGTCTACTGCGGAGGTGCCTGAAAGATGTCAGCCTCCGGGTCCAACTGTCCTCCACTCTGAACCGTGCACATGGCTCTGTAGAGGGCTCTCATCCCAATGATCTAAACATATCAGAGTTGTACTCGGAATTATGAGTTTGGGATGTCGAACCACGACCAACCGTCTTCCTCTTCTTTCCTTTGCCGGCCATATCCTGTTCACATCATAATAAAATTTTCGCGCACAAGATTGGTCAAGGTTAGTGCACAAATAAACATGACATAACTCTTCTTGTTCAACTATAGTCACACATAATTTACCTTTCAAGAAGGTATTGAGTTTACATAACCAAATTCTCAAACTATTTTCAAGCACAAGGTTGTTGTTTACAAATGCAAGCATGTTGTTCATGGTTTCTAGTTTAAACATTTTATCAAACAAGTGGTGTGCACATCCACTCCACACATGAACAACAACCTACAATCAACTTAATCAACCCCAAACTTGATTTTCATCAATTTCTCAACACATAAATCAACACAACAACAACCATATTACGATTTCTATCAAAATCATCATCAAAATTTGAGTTTACCTATTAAGTGCAATGAGATGAATCTTGAAAAAAAAATTAAGTTTGAGAAGGGAATACTTACTTGATAATTGATGTGGGTGAAGACAATAAGGTGTAAATTCAAAACCCCACAACAAACTTATAGATTAAAGCTCCTTGGATCAAGAAAATTTTAGAAAACCTAAGTTTGGAAGGAGCTTCACGCGTGACAGGTTCCCCAGCGCCAGTGCAGCGCGAATTTTATACTTCCAGTGGCGCGCGGGGCGCCACTTACGCGCAAGTGGCGCGCGAATTGGCAGGGGCGTGCAACAGAGTGGCGCGCGACGCGCCATCCCAGCGCCAGTGCAGCGCGAATTGGCAGGGGCGTGCAACAGAGTGGCGCGTGACGCGCCAGTGCAGCGCGAATTGGCAGAATGCCCTGTGAGTTTTGCGCGACTTGGCTGAGACCATTTGCTTCTTGCAAAAATTGATTGTGACTAACATGCATCCTAAAGTACCTAATTTAAGAAAAATAATGCGAAAAATTAAAAAGATAAGGGTTGAGAAAATTGGGTTGCCTCCCAAAAAGCGCTTCTTTAACGTCACTAGCTTGACGTTACCTCGATTTTTTTTTTTTACGGGTCGCTCAAAACCAAGGCCAGCTTCTCTCTTTCCACCACTTTGCCAAGGTATGGCTTCAATCTCTGCCCATTAACCATCCAACTTCTTTTCGAGGACGGTTCCTCCACTTCGATTGCTCCATAAGGCTTAACCTCTTTGATTGTGAATGGACCAGACCATTTAGACTTCAGTTTACCAGGAAATAACTTCAGTCTAGAATTAAACAAAAGAACCTGTTGCCCTGGCCTGAATTCTCTTTTTAAGATCTTCTTGTCATGGTATGCTTTGACCTTCTGCTTGTACAGCTTTGAAGATTCATATGCTTGCAACCTCATTTCTTCGAGTTCATGAAGCTGCAGCTTCCTGTTCTCACCTGCATCATTCAAATCAAAGTTACACATTTTAAGAGCCCAATATGCTTTATGCTCCAACTCAACCGGTAAATGGCATGATTTGCCATAAACCATTTGATATGGAGTTAAGCCTATGGGAGACTTGAAAGCTGTCCTATAAGCCCATAGAGCGTCATCTAACTTAAGTGACCAATCTTTTCTAGATGATGAGACTGTCTTCTCCAGAATTCTCTTTATATCCCTGTTTGACACTTCAGCTTGCCCATTGGTCTGAGGGTGATATGGAGATGCTACTTTGTGCTTTACACCATATTTGGAGAGCACATTGTTTAGCTGGGTGTTGCAAAAGTGGCTACCTCCATCACTGATTAAAACTCTCGGGACCCCAAATCTTGAAAAGATGTTCTTCTTCACAAATTTCACCACGGTCTGAGAGTCGCTCTTTGAGGTGGCAATGGCTTCCACCCACTTTGAAACATAGTCAACTCCCACCAAAATATACATGAAAGAGTGAGATGGTGGGAATGGCCCCATGAAATCAATGCCCCAACAATCAAACACTTCAACTTCTAGAATGGGGTTCAATGGCATCTCCCCCCTACGTGAAATATTGCCGGTCCTCTGGCATTTGTCACAGCTCTTTACATAATCTTGCGCATCCTTGAAGACGGATGGCCAATAAAAACCAGACTGAAGTACCTTAGCAGCTGTGCGTTCCCCGTTATAGTGCCCTCCACATGGAGAATCATGACAATGCCACAGAATACTTTTACTTTCATCTCCGAAAACACATCGCCTGAGAAGTCCATCCGTACCAACTTTGAAGAGATACGGATCATCCCAAAGGTAATGTTGAGCATCACGGAGGAACTTTTTCTTTTGTTGCCATGTGAAGTCTTCCGGCACCATCCCGGCTACTTTGTAATTTGCTATGTCGGCAAACCACGGTCTCTCTTCAACTGCCAACAACTTCTCGTCGGGGAATTCTTCAAGAATTTCATTCTCCCGAGCCGTGACCTCTTTGTTGTCCAGCCTAGATAAATGATCTGCCACCACATTTTCGCTCCCCTTTTTGTCTTTGATCTCCAAATCAAATTCCTGCAAAAGCAAAATCCACCTAAGGAGTCGAGGCTTAGACTCGCCCTTGGTTAACAGATATTTGATTGCTGCATGGTCAGTGAAAACAATTACTTTAGAACCAACCAAATAGGAGCGAAATTTTTCCAATGCAAACACTATGGCTAGCAATTCTTTTTCAGTTGTTGCATAATTCACTTGATTTTCATTCAAAACCTTGCTAGCATAGTATATAGCATGAAAGAATTTCTCCGATCTCTGCCCCAATACAGCACCCACTGCATAGTCACTAGCGTCACACATAAGTTCAAATGGAACATCCCAATTGGGGGCTACTATGACTGGAGCAGAGATGAGTTTTCCCTTCAAGATATTAAAAGCACACAAACAATCATTATCAAAAACAAATTCAGCCTCCTTAACAAGTAGATTGCATAAAGGTTTTGCAATCTTGGTGAAGTCTTTTATGAAACGTCGATAAAAACCGGCGTGCCCTAAAAAACTTCTCACTCCTTTTACATTTAGAGGAGGAGGTAACTTTTCTATTACTTCAATTTTTGCTTGGTCAACCTCAATGCCTTTTGCAGAGATTTTATGGCCAAGCACAATACCTTCTTTAACCATAAAGTGGCACTTCTCCCAATTCAAAACTAAATTGGTTTCAGCGCATCTCTTCAAAACTGCATCAAGGTTAGACAAGCAAGAATCATAACTAGGACCAAAAACAGAAAAGTCATCCATAAATACCTCAATCGCATTTTCCATCATATCAGAGAATATAGAAAGCATGCACCTTTGAAAAGTCGCTGGAGCATTGCACAACCGGAAGGGCATCCTCCGATATGCGAACACACCGAAGGGACATGTGAAGGCTGTCTTCTCTTGATCTTCTGGGTCTACCGCTATCTGGTTGTACCCAGAGTATCCATCCAAAAAGCAATAGAAAGCTTGTCCAGCCAACCTCTCCAGCATCTGATCCATGAACGGTAATGGGAAGTGGTCCTTCCGAGTTGCTTGGTTTAACCTCCGGTAGTCAATGCACATCCTCCAACCCGTAACAGTTCGAGTCGGAATCAGCTCATTCTTATCATTTCTCACTACGGTCATACCACCCTTCTTGGGAACCACATGAACCGGACTCACCCACGAGCTATCTGAGATAGGATAAATCATCCCGGCATCTAAGAGCTTTAAGACTTCCTTTCGCACCACCTCTTTCATGGTAGGATTTAGTCTCCGCTGAGGTTGAATCACAGGTTTGAATTCTTCCTCGAGTTTGATCTTATGCATGCAAAATGCTGGACTTATCCCCTTAAGGTCGGAGATAGTCCAGCCTAAAGCATTTTTGTTACTTCTTAGCACCCTCATCAACTTCTCCTCTTCCAATTTGGTCAAGGAGCTACTAATGATAGCTGGATGAAGATCATCATTTGCAAGGAAAACATACTTCAAATGAGGGGGGAGTTGTTTCAATTCAGGAATCTTTTTCTCGGGACTCTCCCCCCTATCTAGCTCCTCTTTTTTCTTGAAAACTCTTTCTACTTGAGAAGCTTCAAATTGCAGAATACAATCTTCTATTTCACTTCCCAAGTTCTCATTTGCTTCTTCAATAGAGTTCACAATTACCTTCTCTAATGGAGGAGATGGTAAGTCATGTCTAAAAGTTTCTTGAACAGAGTTCTCAATCACATCCACTCTAAAACACTGCCCTTTGTCATCCGGATGGCGCATAGCTTCAAAAACATTAAAAGTAACCTTCTCATCTTGGAACCTCAAGATTAGCTTACCTTGCTGCACATCAATCAAGGCTCTCCCAGTGGCTAAGAATGGTCTACCAAGGATAATTGGTACCTCGGTATCTTCCTCCATGTCAAGAATTACAAAGTCAACAGGAAATAGAAATTTGTCAACTCTTACCAGAACATCTTCTAAGACTCCATAGGGATATTTGATGGATCGATCAGCAAGATGCAACGACATTCTAGTTGGTTTAACCTCACCTCCACCAAGTCTCTTCAGCATCGATAAGGGCATAAGATTAATGCTAGCCCCCAGATCACAAAGAGCCTTGCCAATAGCTAAGTCACCAATTGCACAAGGGATGGTGAAATTTCCAGGATCTTTCATTTTCTGAGGAAGCTTCCTTTGGATGATAGCACTGCACTCTTCAGTCAAAGCCACTGTTTCGTCTTCTTTGAATTTCCTCTTCTTTGTCAACAGCTCCTTCATGAACTTGGCATAAGTGGGCATCTACTCCAGAGCTTCTGCAAAGGGTATGTTGATTTGAAGCTGCTTGAAAATATCCATGAACTTTGCAAACTGCTCATCTTTTTGATTCTTCTTACTAGCATGAGGATATGGCAACTTTATGTGTGAAGGAGGTGCCTTTGGTTTCTCTTTCACCTGTACATCAAAAAACGATTTGTTTTCATCAAGGTTAGACTTCACACCTCCCTCATTTTTTTCACTCAACTCCTTTTCGACTTCTCCATTTTTCTCATTTTTTTCACTCAACTCACTTTTTTCATTTTCTACTGACACCTTCTTCTCACAATTTACCACAGGAGTCCTCAACTCCCGACCACTTCTTAGTGTAATAGCCTTAGCAGTTTCATTTTTTGGGTTATCAATAGTAGTAGCAAAGAATCCACTACCAGATGATTCAGCAAGTTTCTTTGATAATTGCCCAATCTGAACCTCTAAGTTTTTCATGGAAGCTTCATGATTCTTTTCCATATTTTTCATAGCTTGGTCTTGAGATAGGAAAGTTGTCTTTGTCATCTGCATGAATTGAGTCAAAGCATCTTCCATTTGAGACGGCTTCTTTGGTTCTTGATGAGGTGCTTGATACTGTTGTTGCTGACTTGACCCTGCGGCATCATTATTTTTCCAAGAGAAGTTGGGATGATTCTTCCACCCAGAATTGTATGTGTTAGAAAACGGGTTCCCACCTTGCTTCTGAAAGTTTCCCATGTAATTAACCTGTTCACTGCTATCTCCATGAGTTGCACAGTCACCTTCATGAGCTTCTCTATCACAATAGCTACACGCACCGAAATGCACTGCTTGAGCAGTTGCAGGAGTTTGAGATCCACCTGGCAAGGCAGCAGCTAACTGTTTAGTGAGAGCCTCGATTTGAAGTGACATTACCTTTTGTTGAGCCAACACAGCACTATTAGAGTCCAACGCTAACATCCCTTTCTTCATTGTTGCCCCTCTATCATTTTGAATTCTGTACTCATTAGAAGCCATATGCTCTACCAATTGTCTTGCTTCCTCTGCAGTTTTGGTACCCAAAGACCCTCCAGCTGAGGCATCTAGCATCATCCTTGTTTGAGGCCGCAAACCATGACAGAAGGTTTGCAACTGAACAAAGTCATCAATACCATGCAAAGGACATTTTTTTAACAGCAATTTGAACCTTTCCCACGCATCATATAGAGATTCTGTGTCCCCCTGCTCGAAGTTTGATATTTCAGCCCGCTTCTTGATGAACTTTGAAATTGGGAAAAATCTTTCAAGAAATTTGCTCTCTAGATCACCCCAATTGTTGATAGTTCCTGCTGGGATAGTGTTCAACCAATCTTTAGCCCTACCAGTCAAAGTATATGGAAATAGCCGCAACTTTTTCTGGTCTTCAGTCACTCCCGCAGGATTTGTGGACCCACAAATTTCATAGAATTGAAATAAATGTTGATTTGGATCTTCAGCATCAGACCCAGAGAATTGTTCTGATTTCAAGGCGTTGAGAATCGAAGACTTGATCTCAAATGCTACCGCTCCCACAGGTTGGAAGGTGTAAGCTTGGACGCCTTGGTTTCTTCTCCCAAAGTCGCCTAGAGTGCGCCTTGGTGGTAAAGCGTCTCCCATGATTTCGGTCACAGTTGGTTGCACAGAAGACTCTCCGGTTGTTGAGATTTGCTCTCTTTGCTTTCTTAACTTGGTTTCCTTTCGATTAGCTCTCGCAGTCTTCTCGATCTCAGGATTGAAGAGTAAATCTTTAGGATCTACTGTTCCACGCATGCACTGAGACAACAAGAAACTCAGACAAGTGTCAAAGCAAACTGTGTAATATATATTCAGTAAACAAAAATAAAGCTAAAGTAAATGTAAATATGTACGGGTTCGAATTAGCAGTTGCCTTCGAATTACTGGTGAATGTAATTTCGATCCCCGGCAACGGCGCCAAAAACTTGTTGAACTTTCGGCAAGTGTACCGAATCGTGCAAGTAATAAAACCGGCAAGTACCGGGTATCGTCCTCAAGGATCGAATTTAATTACCAGTTACGTTAACAACTACTAAAGGAACCAAAGTGAATTAGGATGAGATTGATTTGATTGAGCTATGAAGCTCTAAAGTAAAGCAATAAAATATTCTTTTTATGTTTTTAATAATAGAACGAAGAATGCGTTTGAAAAGATACGATGGAGAAGATGCTAGGGATGAATTCCTATTGATTTCACACTATTGCACTGATTTAATTTGAAGGATAAGCTCTCTCTAATTTTGCTATCAAACCCACAACATTCACTAATTCCTAATTCCTTAGGTAACTTGTCCTTTGTCGATAACTACAAACCCTAATTCCTTAAGCGATTCTAATTAACGACAAGCATTTAAAACGAGGGTTTGCAATATACAACAACTCATAGATTATTCCTAAGCTACGAATTGAAGGTATAGAATTTCAAACATTCAAAAACAAAACTTCCATTTCATAATTGAACAAGATATCATTGTATGAGTTTTCCAACCATAAAAAGCATTAAGCGTAGAAATTCGATACGCAAAATACGAGAGAGTATGATATAAATAAAATTCTAAACCATCGACAATAGTGCTACGTCAATATTCATTCATCCCTAACATTAGGGTTTAGTTACACATGATTAAGGAAAAAGAAAGAGAAGAATTACAAATTGGAGATGAAGACGAACACATGTGAAGCTTCAATCCTTGTTCCCAAGTCTCGAATCTTCAACGCCGATCCAGAGCAATCCGTTCTCGCCGTGTGCTAGGGTTCAAAATACGTTCCCAGATACTGAAAAACGCGTCCAACGCGTGTTTTAACGCGTCTGCCGCTGATTGGCGCGCCACTCGCGCTCCAGCGCCACTCGCGCGCCAGTCAGGCGCCTTCCCTGCTGTCTTCTCGCGCTCCAGCGCCACTCACGCACCAGTCAGGCGCCTTTCCTGCTGTCTTCTCGCGCGTGGTGCGCCACTCACGCGCCAGTTGCGCGCCATTTGGCTGAATGCTCCTTGCTAATTGCACCATTGAGTCCATTTGCCTGCACTGCTTTGTTCTTCAATTCCACCTAGTCCCTGGGCACAAAATCACGACAAAACCCAGCATAAACACTGCATAGCAAATAAATTTCTAATAGCACAAATTGTTAAATTCTCATCAACTTCATTGTTATTCATCAAAAACTCCAAGTAAAAATCCCTTTTTAACACTGAAAACCATCATGTGATGGGGATTCATCAATCATATTGCCAATATGTTGTGGGATTAGGCCACTCAAGTGATTCCTAGACAAATTGAGATAAATCAACCCATCTAGATTTGTGATTTCTTGAGGTATTTCTCCAGATAAATTATTATTAGAAAGATCAATATTTGTCACCAAGCCAAGAATACTTGTGTATTCTATACCTTTTCCTTCTACCCATATGATTGAACTGACTATATTTTTGGTCCCCAATATTAAAGGAGTTCTGTAGGAATGCATAAATAAATCTTTACTTTTATTCCTTACCATCATTGCATTCAATTGGTTGAAACAATTTGGTATGCTTCCAGAGAAATTGTTTTTTGCAAGGTCCAAATCTTGAAGAAAAATCATATCACATATTTCTTTAGGAATATGACTTGAGAATCTGTTTGACCGAAGGCGGAGAATTTTCAATTGTGAGAGCCTTTCTCCAATCCATGTTGGAATAGTTCCTTTAAACTTATTTTCCCCAAGGTCCAAACAAATCAAGTTGTTATTTTTCTTTAGAAAAGTGGGAAATGTTCCAGAGATTGAGTTGTTACGAATGTGCAAAACCTCTAGCATAGTCAAGGAACCAATGGAAAGGGGTAAGTTCCCAACAAGGTGATTACTTTGTAAGTTTACATTCACCAGATATGGCCACATTTCCCAACAATCAGGTATTTCCCCTGATAAATTATTATATGCTAGATTGAGAAAATGTACCTCCATTGGGTTGTCTTGTTTTTTGCATAGAAAATCAGCATGAACCCGGAGAATGAATTGCTTGAAAGATCTAACCAATGCATGGAATCGTCAAAAAAACAGGGTAACTTTCCACTTAAAAGATTCGAGCTTAGATCAACAACATTGAAAAATATCGACTTCGTTGATGTATATGCAAGCTCACTGTGGATATGATTATGAGAGAGGTTCAAGTAATCAGCTTTAGAAAATATTTCCCAAAACCAAGGGTGGATAGAATCTGATATCCCTGTGTTAGACAAATCCAAATACTTAATACCCTTTTGTGACTGAATCCATGCTGGAAAGTGAGGACCCAATTTCCAAGATCCTATTTCCAGTGCAATTAGCTGGAAGTTAGGATGCCAATTGGGACCCACTTCTAAAGTAAAATTGTTACCTGAGGCTAAAAACAGTCTCAAACTTGTGAAATTGGCAAGATCATCTTCTGTGACAACTCCTTCAAATAGGTTGTTAGAAATGGCAAGATAAGACAATTTAGAGTGTGATGTAAGAATCTCAAATGGGTTTCCATTTAACTGATTTCTAGAAAGAAGAAGGGTTCTTAATGATGAAATTTTTGCAAATGATCTTGGAAGTGCGCCGTGAATTGAGTTGTTAAAAAAATCCAGCGTGTGGATATTTTTAAACAACCCAATTTGATCTGTTAGATTGCCTGAAAGTTGAGAACTCCAGATTTTGAGTTTCGTTAGCCTGTGCGAAACACAAGGAGTGAGAATTTCTAAAATTTCATTAACCCGTTGGTTGAGTTTGAGATTTGAGAAATTAATCTCTGTTAAATTGCAGAGATTTCCTAAAGAATGTGGAATTTGTCCTCTAAGCTGATCATTAAATGACAAATCAAGTTTGACTAGAGAAGTCAAATTTCCCAATGCATGAGAAATATTCCCACTCAAATTGTTCCATCCTAGGTTCAAGAACTTGAGATGATGATGATTGTATAACCAGTCGGGTATAGAAGAGGAGAATAAATTGTTAGACACATCAAGATTTTCAAGAAGTGTGAGGTTTTGAATGGCATTAGGAATTAGACCTGGTATGTAATTATCTTGTAATTCAAGAGAAACAAGTTTCTTCAATCCAAATACCCACTTAGGGACAGAAGAAAACCTGATATAGGAAATATCAAGAGTGAGGAGAGATGAAAAGTTAAGCAAAGGTGGTTGGTTATAATGAGTGGGAAGCATGCATAATGGCAAACGTAATTCCATCATAGAAGGAAGAGCTTGCAAAGTTTGTAGCCAATCAAGTGAATTGGAAAGGTTTGCATTTCTCAAATTAAGATGTTGAAGTTTGGACAGACTCAAAAGCCAGTGAAGACTTCTAGAAAACAGAGCTTCATGCTTGTAATAACTTCCAAGCTCAAGATGGAGCAAATTGGTGAGGTTCCCAATTTCAGATGGAATTGTTCCATTTGTAACATAACTTAAATCAAGATAGAGTAAATTGGAGAGATTCCCAATCCGAGAAGAAATGATTCCATTGAATCCCGCATAAGAGAGATTCAGGTAAGTCAATGAGGTCATTTCCCAAAGGAAACTAGGAATTTGCATGTCTCCAAAATCATTGTTGCTTAAATCCAAGTGAGTCAAATGCTTCAACTCAATCAAAGAATCATTGATCTCACCACGAAAGCACAACCTATCATAAGCTTCATAAGCATCAACATATTCATAAAGATTATAATAGCGACCATCAATGGGTGGTGAAGAGTGGAGGTGAAGCTGAATGACATTGGCTGTTATGTCACTACAGACAACTCCAACCCACTCACAACAATCGGGATTGGAAGCATTCCAAGAGGAAAGCCTATTAGTATGATCAATGAGATTATATTTGAAACTCAAAAGTGCATTACGTTCACTTGGAATGCAACCAAGTTTTGATGAATAACTGGTGCATATATCAAAGTGAAATGATAGCAAGGAAAGACAACAAAGGTGAAATAAAAGGCTAGTGAAGATGGAAAACTTCATGATAGATTTGGGATAAGAAACAAGTTTTCTTTGCAATTGTGATTCCTATATGTTAAATGCTTCCCCGTATTTATACTTGTTGTTGTGCACTGTATTATGTATTATATTGCCTTTATCCATTTTCTTTATTTTTATCAATTCTTATTTCTTTGATGTGGTGTCTTTTATTTTTGTTTTTACAATTAAATTCAACTCGCTAACTTATTTTTCAATTAGCATTGTTTTTTTTAGGAATTCAGCTAATACTATCTTCAATTATAACAACCTTGTCGTGCTTTACATTACTGCATTGACTTTGTTTCGTCATTTTTCTTTCATGTCATTCATGTAATTTTTGTAAAAAAAAATTGTATGTTCATGTAATGTAACTTCTATATCGTAGAGACCACGCTAGAATTCTTATTTCCTTATTTTAGAAAATGCTCAAATTAATTCATCTGCTCTCTTATTCTCTCACCATGTTGTGCATATCAATACATAGGAATAATGTTTTATTTATGGGAGGTGTTTAATGCTCGAAATTAACTGTTTCTTGTTTGTATTAATTATTGGGTTGGAGTAACATAATACGTCGTGTTAATCCAATTTTTGTTTATATAAAAACACCTCCCTCTCTCTCTCACACAGACTTTTTAAAAATATGCACAAGAAATTTTACTTTTACTAAAAAGAAAATAAAAAATAAATATGGGTAAAAAATATTCTTTTAATTATATTTTGGTTTGAAATTTTTTATCTGTTAACTAATTTAGTAATGAAACACTTTGCCTGAATATTTTGCAATATTTTGCAATTGCTGAATTAATAAAAGAATGACATTATCGTCAAACACAGAATGTCGCCCTCAAATTTTATTTAGTTAGAAAACCAAATGTTGCCCTCAAATAACTCAAAATTTACCACCAAGTTACCATTATTATTATTTTTTGAAAACGACCAAAATACATTTAATATTTTTTTTGACAGCAAGGTTATTTTTTGAATATAGTTGGGGCTAACGAATGTTGGCTCAGTGGATAATTAAGGAGTTGGCTCACACCTAACAATGGTGTGGGTTCAACTCCTGCCTCCAGCGTGAAGACTTTTTGATAGGTGATTTGTCGTTGTAAGTACTCGGTAAACACTCAAAGAGCCTTGAGGCCGTCAAAACCAAAAAAAAAGTATTGTATAGTTGATTTATTAAGAGGATCAACATATAGCTGTTAAATGGCTAAATTTCATCATAATGTCATTCCCTGAACATGATAGACAAATATACTATATATAGCTAAAAATTAAGAGGAGTTATAGCATCTCTTTAAAACTTTCCTTCCAACGCTCATTTTAGATTGAATGAAATTTTTGTGAGCCATAACAATATGAAAGTGAAACATGCCTAATTTAGTCTTATTGTGATTTTTGGATTAGTCTTAGAATTAAAAATAAGATAAAGGGTCCGTTTAGTTAAACAGCTTAGTTAATAGCTTATGGCATAAGCGTTTATCGTATAAGTGCTTATGCATAAGTTGTTTATATAATAAACAATAAAATAATGTTAAAACTATTTTTCTATAAGCCATAAGCTGTTTTCATAAGCTATCTCGAAGAGCTTATAGAAATTAGTTGAAAACAACTTATGAACAAGTCATAAGGTGTTTCCACAAGTTCTCCCAAACAGTTTCATAAGTGTTTATAGCAGTAGGTAAGCCCAAATAAACCAATCCAAATGGACCCAAAGTATCGACCAAAAACTTAATTAAACAAAAGTCTTTCGTAATTTGTGGTTTAACTTGGAAATAACACATTAGATAAAACAAGGACCAAAACTTCATAAAGGAAGACTTATGGTCAAGTGATAGACAAGTGGTTTAGAGAATAGAAATTAAACGTAAATATTTATAAGAACAAACAATTATTTACCTAAATTACGTTTTGAGAACTTTTCAAACTTTATTCAAATTCTGTCAACTATATAATTAAAGAAACCAATGCATACATATATTTTATATTCTTATTTAGGCAGTTAGCAACAAAGGTGAAATAAAAGGCTAGTGAAGGTGGAAAACTTTATGGTCACAATATGTATTTAGGACAGGAACCAAGTTTTCTATGTACTGGCCATGTTACCCGTGCCGTGCACGGGGGCGAAAAAAAAAACAAAAGTTGCGACACAAAAAGTCTAAATATTACATTCCCATAGCAATAAAAATTTCAACAAAGGTTTGAAGATAGAGCAAAATAAACAAAACAAGGATAAAATGTCTTGAAGGTACATGCCACTAAAAAAAGCCATTACATAATAATAGGATTGTGAGCACTTTGGCCAACTTCTTCATGATGAGAAGAGTTAGTCCTATGAATGGGACGGCAGCCTCGATGAGGGTAGAGCATCTAAATTGGAGGCGGCTGATTGCACATTGTTCTAAGACGAACACGTGCAGCAGTCATCGGACAATGGATTTTGAAGCAACCCTTTGAAACATAGGTTAAAACGACCTCACTCCTAGTAGATGTTCCAATCAAACCATCAACACCAAAGAGATTCATAATCTCAGTAGTCTTGGTCTTAATATAAGGCACGTTGTGTTGCTATTAGGTTGTTAGCATACCCGCCATCGGCTTAAGCACCGTTAACATTTCCACCATAAGCATTTTGATTAAGATACTTCACTTGGATGGAAGGTCATTGATTACGCATAACACGTCGTCAACGACAATCAACAATAGTTGTCAAGGAACATGAATATTGAAATGCCCTTGAGATACATAAGTGAAATCAAAAAGTGCGGGACCTTCAAGCAAAAAGATTCATTATAGCAGTGATTTTGGTCTTTAAGTAAGATTGCCCAGTCTTATTCACAGAAAGAGTATACATCAACATAAAATGTTTCTCAAAACATAAAGAAAGTGATTTTAGAGTACTAAAAATGCCAAGCATTTAGTAAGTGACACACATTTTATCAACTTCCCAATTACTGAGTCTGACCCAAAGTGGGTTTCTTGATGACAAACCCATTCAAACTAATTTTCAAATTTAAATATGATTCCAATCAACGGCTTTCAAAATTTAACCTCTACCAAACCCTTTACTCGCCCCAAAGAAAACAATCTGAAGACAAATCAAACTCTACTCGTTACAAATTCAACACAAGAAAAAGAATGATATAAGACGTCGCCACTCTACTCTCAAAGTGTGGTGTTTTAAAATGTGGTGTAGAATGATACTGCAAACTTTTGTCCCCTGTAGCTTTAACTTTGTCTTCATCTTCATCAACCCACCTTGTAATCCTATGAACAAAACAGAGTTTTCTGGTTAGTGTCAACTTATTATAGGTCGTAGCTATTCACATGCTAGAGAAAATATCCAAGTTTTATAGGTCTATAGCTGATCTTTCTCTTAAATAGGTGGCATTGGCATGGGGTAAAAGCTCTAGTTAATATAGAATTATTATTGGGTAAAATTTGTTTTTTAAATTGCAACATGAGAAAACTTTGTTTAAATTGAAGGTAAGTATAAACTAAAAAAATATTTATTTAATAAAGGCAATTGCGGACTTAAAAACTAAAATAGAGTGTGTACATATTTGTCACGAAATTATTATTTCTCACTAAATCGGTTATTGAGGAATGGACTCTAAGTACTTGAACGGTAATTTTTTTTTCAAACACTAAAGTACCCGAAAATACGCTGCTTAGCATTACATTTTACGTATTTTATCATGAAATTATATATTTTTTCACTAAATCGGTTATTGAGTCACAAATTTTTGACATTTGAATAGTAGATTTTTTTGGAAACAATAAAGCATAAAAAACACACTACTTAACATTGTACTTTACATATTTTTTTGAATTTATTTTTTTACCAAACCGGTCACTGAGGAACAAACTTTGTGTATTCGAACAGGTAAACTTTTTTCGATATTTAGGAATGAATTTTGAGTATTTGAAAAAGCATCACAAAAACGCACTAGCCAGCATCATAATTTACATAATCTATTGTGAAATTAATTTTCATTTTTTAGGAATCCGATTATTGAGGAATTTTTTTTTTGACAACTAATTTTGTTTCGGACTCTAAAGAACCTAAAAAAATTGCTAGCATCACATTTTACATAATATATCACGAAATTAATTTTCGTTTTTCACCAATCTGATTATCGGAAAAAAATAATTTTTTTTCAAAATTTTAATGTAATATATAAAAGGAAAATATTAAAAAAATGGGGGGTAGGGGGCGAGGGGGGAGGTTTGGAAGGAAAGTGGAGTGGGAGACTCTACAAGATTTATATTTTAAAGATTTATTGATTCTATATGTTAAATGGTTCCCCATATCTATACTTTTTGTTGTGCATTGTATTGTGTATTATATGGTTTTTTTTCTGTATTCTTTACTTTTCTAAACTCTATTTATTTGATGTGGTGCCTTTTATTTTTATTTTTGCAATTAAATTCCAATGTCAGTTATTTTTCAATGAACATTATTTTTTAGGAACTTAATTAATATTATCTTAGATTATAAGATCGTTGTCGTGCATTACATTATTGCATTGGCTTTGTTTTGTCATTTTCCTTTCATGTAATTCATTTTCAATTTGTATGTTCATTCATGTAACCTCTATCGTAGAGACCACGCTAGTATAGGAAAGTGACACCACCACGATAGTTTTTCCTTATTCTAGAAAATACTTAAATTAGAGCATGTTTGAAATCGCTTTTAGAAACAGTTTTTAGTTTTCTAAAACTGTAAATGAATAAGTTTTTTCTTTGTTAAATTTTAAACATTAGAAAACAGTTTTTAAAGGTACATATTTTATTATACATATAAATTAGCTCCCTCTCTCGTTTTCTGAGTGGTTGGCTTATATCCACCTCCTCATCTGAATAACTTGTAATGGTCTTAGAAATATCGACGTTAGATAACACATTGGATAAAACAAGGACTAAGCCTTCGTAAAGGAAGACTTCCAATAAATAAAAGTCTTGTGTGATTTGTGGTTTAGCTTTTAGATAACACATTAGATAAAACAAGGACCAAGACTTCATAAAGTGGTTTGCATGATAGAAACTAATATAAATATTTATAGGAAGAAATAAATTATTTACCTAAATTATTTTTTGGCAATTTTTCAAAGTTTTATCCTAATTCCTTCGACTAATTAAAGAAACCAATACATTCTCATATGTTTTCAAATTTTACTTAGGCAGTTAGCAGCAAACTTTCAAACCATAACTCGTCTGGCAGATGAATTAAATTCGATATTGTATTATGTAAGTAACTATGATAAAGTCAACAATCTTTATTATTAAGTGTCATAATATTTACATTTTATTTTTACTATATTTAGATGTTGGAGAAATAAGATTATTTGAATTAAACCACAAGGAGTTGGACTAGTGGAGCATGACGTGATTTGTATCTGAGAGGTCTGGACTTCAAATCCTTACTAGTTAGTCTTCTTCGGGTGAGGTAAATGTAATTACCTTTGTAAGTGCTTAAAGAGACTAGAGATCTTTCCTAGCTTGGACTGTCATTTCCTCATCCCTAATTTTTTTTGTAAAAAAAGATTTAATTATTTAAATTAGTTTAACATACATTTCTATAAATTAAGCAATTCATTTGTAGTAGCTCATGTCAACTACTTTTATTTATAGTCCTTGTGCACCACTACGACACTGACCAGTGACCACCACTTTGGGCATCTTCAACCACCACTTCGACCACCTCTTTGACCACCATCAACCATCGACTACCACCAACCACCACTCTGGCCGTCATGCTAACTGCCACTATGACCACCTCTGATCATTAACCTAACCACCACCAACTACTACTCTAACCATCGCCAACCACCATTTTGACCATCGTCAACCAACCTTTCAACCACCACTCCGCCACCGTCAACCACCAATTAGACCACAAACAACCACCACTATGACCACCTCTAATCATCAGTCTGCCACCAACAATTACCACTTTGACCACCACTTCAACCACTACCTACCACCACCGACCACCACTCTATGCCTCCGCCAACCACCACTTAATAAACATAAATTTATGATGAACATTTATTTTTATGTTTAAGTTTGAAAGTGATTTTGATTTTTAAAAATTTCTTAACTCAAAACTGAATTTGATTTTGGTTTTTAAAATTTTTAAAATTCAAAACAAAATTTGTTTTGATTTTTGCAAATTTCAAAACAGAAAACAGAAAATCACCCCGAACGGGGCCTAAAATTTGGAGTGAGAGAGTGACATCTAGACTTGATGACTTCGCCATCCAAAATAAGAAAATTCATCTTTTTTTATCACAAGAATTTAGTGTGATAGAATGACGTCCAAACTTGATGGCGTCCCTATCAAAAAAAGAAAAACATCAGGACTCAATAAAAGAATACCACCAAAATGGTATTTTACGACCAAAAGTTAAGTTTCGAAATAACATATACACATTTTCTTAATAAAGTTGAAGAATTTAGAGATGGTTTTGGAGCTCCCTTGGGTTGTTTTTCTATTAGGCTAGGTATTGCTCATTCTTTGATTGCGCAACTGGAAGACTTATCCTCTGAGGTACTGAGATTTATTTAAGGGGTTGACCTCTCCCAGCAGATATTTTTCCATACGCACTGGCCATGAATCAAACCCTTGACAAAATGGTTAATGAGCCGAAGTATCTACCACTTGTGCTTCTTTTTTTTTACAGCAGTCTACCACTTATACTATACCATGTTAGTTCTTTCTTTCTTTGAAGTCCAAAGCATGGCCAATCTCTCACAAAGACCATTTCGTCACAAACCCAGAATCGCAAAAGGAACAAACTCAGCATGGCCAATCTTTCTTTCTTTATACACATCGTATATAAAAACTCGGTAGTCCATGTTTTTTTGACAATAAATATATAGTCTACTTTTTATTCTCCTGCCAATCCCTCTTTTATTTTCTTTTGCTTCTTTATTCTACTGTTTATTTATTTTCACACTTACGCTCTTTAGTATTTTTTTTAGAAACACGTTTTTCTTATATTCAAAATACATACTCAAATCATTTAAATAAATTTTTGTGCTAAAAACAGGGTGATTCTAGGCTGAAAGAGCAAATTAAATCTTTCACTGATGAAACACTAAAATTGGCCGTTGGATGTAGTATAAAAACTCACCAATGGTTGAGATTTAATATTGGTTGATTCAATCTTAACCATTCATAGAATTTTAAACAATATCCAATGGTCAATTTTAGTGTTTCACTGGTGAAAGATTTAATTTGCTATTTCACCCTAGAATCACCCCTAAAAACTCTCTCTCTTCAACACTCTCTTCATGATAAAATTAAGTTCATGTACGTTTTACTACTTTGGAAGTGAATTTTCGCTAGAGTTTTCAATAACTTATACATTTAATTTTGTCACTTGTGATTTTTGGCTTAATTTTAGAATTCCACAATAGATAAGTATGGCCAAGAATTCAAAAACCAAAAAGTCTTGCATTATTTGTGGTTTAGCTTTGGGATAACACATTAATAAAACAAAGACCAAGACTTCATAACTTGTGGTAAAGCCGAGTAAACAAACACATGGTCAATCAGATTTTTCGTCATAGATTAGTTTTTGACAAAGCGGTAGATACTGTGCCCTACTAACACAGTAAAAAGTAGACCCACCTCTATTATGAATGAAGTGTTTTCATATTTACATATTACTTTCACTATATTTAAATGTTAGAGAAATATGATTATTTGAATTCATTTTACATGCTTCTCTATTAGTTAAGCAATTCATTTTAAATTAAAAATGATATAAAAATGAAAGATTGTTGAAATATAAGACTGGATTTAGTGCGCCTTATATTTTTTTTTATTATATTTTTTGTCCTAAAAGTAAAAATATAATTTAAAAGCAATGCTCTGAAATAATATATGTTTTGAAATAATATACACAATTTCTTAATAAAGTTTTGATATTTTATGATCCATAATTATGTAAAATTGGAGTGCATTAACCACTTGCACCACAAATTGGAATTTGACCTAAAGACTCTCAATTAATTGACTACATAATCATTAAATATTTAATTTTCAACCCGTCTTCGACCGTTGGCTTTAAATTCATGGGATCATATCCAAAGTGATTTTTGTTACAATTAAATCCTTTGTAAAGGACTAAGGTCTACTAAGTTAGAAATACTTTGCACAAGATTTCTCAATTAAGTTGGATTTATGCTTACATTGTGTTTTGGTATTTTAGTACAAGATTTCTTAATTAAATTAGATCTATGAACTATTATCGCCACACAACAGTAAAAAGACATCATCGTGCACTTTCATCGCCGCACAATCCCCAGCCTAATATTGCGGACAACCCTATCCCATTACCATCACAATGTAGCTATCCTACATTTTGAGAAGCTAAATATATATAATTTGAAGACTCTCGCTCCAAAACGCTTTTCATGATTGAATGAAACTCATATGGGTTTTAACACTTTGAAAGAGACACACACTAATAATAGTTTGATTTTCAACAACTTACACATTTAGTCTTGTCACTTGTGATTTTTGGCATAGTCTTAGAATTCCCATTAGATAAAGTATCCACAGGGACTCTTAAGAGTCTTACATGATTTGTGGTTTAGCTTTGAGATAGATAAAATAAAGACCGAGACTTTATAAAAGAATCAGGCTTGTTGTCCAGTGGTAGACAAAGAATGAAAATTTAATACAGATATTTATAAGAACAAAAAAAATTATTTACCTAAATTATTTTTGGGAACTTTTCAAAGTTTTATTCAAATTTCTTCAACGAATTAAAAAACCCAGTACATATTCATTTATTTTCTATTTTTATTTAGGCAGTTAGCAACAAACTTTCAAATTACAATAAGTCTGCCACAAAATAAATTCGATATTTTATTATTTAAGTAACAATGATAAAGTCAACAATCTTTATTTACAGTAAAGAGTGATGTTATTTACTATTTATTTTTACTATAATTAGATGTTAGAGAAATAAGATTATTTGAATTAGTTTTACATACATTTCTATTAATTAAGCAATTCATCTGGAGAAGTGCATGTCAACAATTTTACTTATAATGCTTGTGCACAACTGCAAATGGTATCGACCAAAAACTTAATTAAACAAAAGTCTCTCGTAATTTGTGGTTTAACTTGGAAATAACACATTAGATAAAACAAGGAACGAGACTTCATAAAAGAAGACTTGTGATCAAGTGATAGACAAGTACTGGTTTAGAGAATAGAAATTAAACATAAATATTTATAAGAACAAACAATTATTTACCTAAATTACTCTTTGAGAACTTTTCAAACTTTATTCAAATTCCGTCAACCATATAATTAAAGAAACCAATACATACATATATTTTATATTCTTATGTATTTATTGATTCTATATGTTATATGGTTTTTTTTTCTGTATTCTTTACTTTTATAAACTTTAATTATTTGTTGTGGTGCCTTTTTTCAATGAACATTATTTTTTAGGAACTTAATTAATATTATCTTAGATTATAAGATCGTTGTGGTGCATTACATTATTGCATTGGCTTTGTTTTGTCCTTTTCCTTTCATGTAACCTCTATCGTAGAGACCAAGCTTGTATAGGAAAGTGACACCACCACGATAGTTTTTCCTTATATTAGAAAATACTTAATTTAGAGCATGTTTGAAGTCGCTTTTAAAAACAGTTTCTAATTTTCTAAAACTTTAAATGAATAAGTTTGTTCTTTGTTAAATTTTAAACATTAGAAAACAGTTTTTAAAATTACATATTTTATCTTATATATAAATTCACTCCCTTTCTCGTTTTCCAAGTGGTTGGCTTATATCCACCTCCTCATCTGAATAACTTGTAATGGTCTTAGAAATCGACATTAGATAACATATTTGATAAAACAAGGACCAAGACTTCATAAAGGAAGACTTACAATAAATAAAAGTCTCGTGTGATTTGTGGTTTAGCTTTTAGATAACACATTAGATAAAACAAGGACCAAGACTTCATAAAGTGGTTTGCATGATAGAAACTAATATAAATATTTATAAGAAGAACTAAATTATTTACCTAAATTATTTTTTGGGAACTTTTCAAGGTTTTATCCTAACTCCTTCGACTAATTAAAGAAGCCAATACTTTCATATGTTTTTAATTTTTATTAGGCAGTTAGCAGCAAACTTTCAAACCATAACTAGTCTGGCAGATGAATTAAATTCGATATTGTATTTTTAAGTGTGATAATATTTACATTTTATTTTTACTATATTTAGATGTTAGAGAAATAAGATTATTTGAATTAAACCTCAAGGAGTTGGACTAGTGGAGCATGACGATTTGTATCCGAGAGGTCTGGACCTCAAATCCTTACTAGTTAGTCTTCTTCGAGTGAGGTAAATGTAATTACCTTTGAAAGAGCTTAAAGAGACTAGAGGTCTTTTCTAGCTTGGACTGTCATTTCCTCACCCTTAATTTTTTTTTTTTTGTAAAAAAAGATTTAATTACTTAAATTAGTTTAACATACATTTCTATTAATTAAGTAATTCATTTGTAGTAGCTCATGTCAACTATTTATATTTATAGTCCTTGTGCACAACTACGACACTGACCACCACTCTGGGCATCTTCAACCACCACTTCGACCACCTTTTTGACCACCTTCAACCATCGACCACCACCAACCACCACTCTGGCCGTCATTCAAATTGCCACTATGACCACCTCTGATCATTAACCTAACCACCACCAACTACTACTCTGACCACAGCCAACCGCCGTCCCCTACCACCAACCTCCACTTTGACCACCGTCAACCAACCTTTCAACCACCACTCCGCCACCGTCAACCACCATTATGACCACCTCTAATCATTAATCTACCACCATCAATTACCACTTTGACCACCACTAACCACCACTCTATGCCTCCTCCAACCACCACTTAATAAACATAACTTTATGATGAACATTTATTTTTCTATTTAAGTTTGAAAGTGATTTTGATTTTTAAAAATTTCTTAACTCAAAACTGAATTTGGTTTTGGATTTTGAAATTTTTAATATTCAAAACAAAATTGGTTTTGATTTTTACAAATTTCAAAACAGAAAACACAAAATCACCCTGAAAAGGGCCTAAAATTTGGAGTGAGAGAGTGACATCTAGACTTGATGACGTCGCAATCCAAAATAAGAAAATTCATCTTTTTTTTATCCCCAGAATTTAGTGTGAGAGAATGACGTCCAAACTTGATGGCATGCCTGTCAAAAAAAGAAAAACATCCGGACTCAATAAAAGAATACCACCAAAATGGTATTTTACGACCAAAAGTTAAGTTTCGAAATAACATATACACATTTTCTTAATAAAGTTGAAGAATTTATAGATGGTTTTGGAGCTCCCTTGAGTTGTTTTTCTCTTGGGTTAGGTATTGCTCATTCTTTAATTCCGCAACTGCAAGACTTATCCTCTAAGGTACTGAGATTTATTTAAAGGGTTGACCTCTCCCAACATATATTTTTCCATACGCACCGGCCATGAATCGAACCCTTGACGAAATAGTTAATGACTTGTGCTATACCATGTTAGTTCTTTCTTTCTTTGAAGTCCAAAGCATGGCCAATCTCTCACAAAGACCATTTCATCACAAACCCAGAATCGCAAAAGGAACAAACTCAGGATCCCTCTTTTTATACACATCGTATATATAAACTCAGGATCCCTCTTTTATTTTCTTTTGCGTCTTTATTCTATTGTTTTCTATATTTTTAAACACATTTTTTTATCTATTGCTCTCACTTGGGCTATGTAACTATTTTCATTACTTTAAACCGGCCAATTTATTTTCACACTTACTCTCTTTAGTATTTTTTTAGAAACACATTTTTCTTATATTCAAAATACATACTCAATTTATTTAAATAAATTTTAGTGCTTAAAACATTCTCTTCATGATAAAATTAAGTTCATGTACGTTTTACTACTTTGGAAGTGATTTTTTGCTAGAGCTTTCAACGATAGATAAGTATGACCAAGACTTCATAACTTGTAGTAAAGCCGAGTAAACAAACACGTGGTCAATCAGATTTTCGTCATAGATTAATTTCTGACAAAGTGGTAGATATTGTGCCCCACTAACACAGTAAAAAAGTAGACCCACCCCTATTATGAATGAAGTGTCTTCATATTTACATATTATTTTCACTATATTTAAATGTTAGAGAAATATGATTATTCGAATTCGTTTTACATGCTTCTCTATTAGTTAAGCAATTCATTTTAAATTAAAAATGAAAGATTGTTGAAATATAAGACTGGATTTAGTGCGCCTTATATTTTTTTATTATATTTTTTTGTCCTAAAAGTAAAAAAATATTTTAAAAGCAATGCTTTGAAATAATATATGTTTTGAAATAATATACACAATTTCTTAATAAAGTTTTGATATTTTATGATCCATAATTATGTAAAATTGGAGTGCATTAACTATTTGCACCACAACTTAGAGTTTGACCTAAAGACTCTCAATTAATTGACTATGTAATCAATAAATATTTAATTTTCAACCCGTCTTCGACCCTTGGCTTTAAATTCATGGGGTTATATCCAAAGTTATTTTTGTTACAATTAAATTCTTTGTAAAGGACTAAGGTCTATTAAGTTAGAAATACTTTGCACAAGATTTCTCAAATAAGTTGGATTTATGCTTACATTGTGTTTTGGTAATTTAGTACAAGATTTCTTAATTAAATTGGATCTATGAACTATTATCGCCACACAACAGTAAACAGACATCACCATGCACTTTCATCGTCGCACAATCCCCAGCGTAATATTGCGGACAACCCTATCCCATTACCATCACAATGTAGCTATCCGACATTTCGAGAAGCTAAATATATATATATATATATATAACTAAGACTCTCCCTTCATGATTGAATGAAATTCCATTTGGGTTTTAACACTTTGAAAATTAATAATAGTTTGAATTTTCAACAACTTACACATTTAGTCTTGTCACTTGTGATTTTTGGCGTAGTCTTAGAATTCCCATTAGATAAAGTATCCACAGGGACTCTTAAGAGTCTTACATGATTTGTGGTTTAGCTTTCAGACAACACACTAGGTAAAACAAGGACCGAGACTTTATAAAAGAATTAGGCTTGTGGTCCAGTGATAGACAAAGAACGTAAATTTAATACAAATATTTATAAGAACAAAAAAAAATATTTATCTAAATTATTTTTGGGAACTTTTCAAAGTTTTATTCAAATTTCTTCAACAAATTAATTAAAAAACCAGTACATATTCATTTATTTTCTATTTTTATTTAGGCAATTAGCAACAAACTTTCAAATTACAACTAGTCTGCCACGAAATAAATTTAATATTTTGTTATTTAAGTTATTATGATAAAGTAAACAATCTTTATTTTCTGTGAAGTGTGATGGTATTTACAATTTATTTTTACTATAATTAGATGTTAGGGAAATAAGATTAGTTGAATTAGTTTTACATACATTTCTATTAATTAAGCAATTCATTTGGAGAAGTGCATGTCAACAATTTTATTTATAATGCTTGTGCACAGCTGCAAATGCGATCTCTATAGCTAGGTAAGACAACATAAGCTGGTATGGACTGCACCAAATAGAGTCTCACAGGGGAAGTTTCACATAGTTTGTTTGCATTAATATTTTTTTTATCACTTTTAGAGTGAGAGGGTGATAGCTAGACTTCATGACGTCCAGTCCAAAAAAAAGAAAAACGTCTCGACTCAATAAAAGATTACCACCACAATGGTATTTTACGACAAATAGTTATTTCGAAATAACATATACCCAATTTCTTAATAAAGTTGAAGAATTTAACTGTTTATATACGAAACACAAATATATAGGTAGACTCAACTTTCTTTTGTAAATTGGATATTTTCTGCGTGCTATTGCAGATACTTATCCCTCGAATCGGATAGGACCACAAATGGCGGCAAAGGTATCCCACAAATGTAGATAGATTCAAATTTAAAAGATGTAACACTCTTATGTAAAGAAGCATAACCACTCAAATATATAAACAAAAAAATAGTTACATAATTAACCACAAGTATCAAACCACGAGTATCCAATAAGCCGGGGGTGTGGTTGAGCGGTTGGACTTCATCCTCCCTTAATCACGTGTCGAGAGTTCGATCCACGCCTTGGATATGGAGCAGCTTTAAATCTCTGGGTCAGCTGTCCCATCCTTCGAGGTGCCTCCAATCCAACGAGAGGATTAGTCACTGCATTCGGCGGTAGATACCCTAGTCTCGACAAAAAAAAAACCCCAAGTATCCAAAAGTAAAATGCAAAGACATAAATGTCATAACGTATCTTTAGGGCTTTCTATTTGAGAGCTTCCACATTAGATAAAGTATCGATCAAGACTTTTAAAAGTCCCGCGTGATTTGTGGTTTAGCTTTGAGATAACACATTAGATAAAACAAGGACGAAGACTCTATAGAGTAAGACTTGTGGTCCGGTGATTGACAACTAGTTGAGAAATTAAATTTAATATAAATATTTATAAGAACAAAAAAATTATTTACCCAAATTGTTTTTGGGAATTTTTCAAAGTTTATTCAAATTCTGTTAACTAATTAAAGACACCAATGCACACTTTTCATAGCAACAAACATTCAAACCCCAACTAGTCTGGCACGCGAATTAAATATAATGGAAGTAATCTTTATTATCAATGAAGTGTGATTAAAAAAAACAATCTTTATTATCAATGAAGTGTGATAACACTTTTATTTTTTGTGTATTTAGATGTTTGTCTATTAATGAACTAGTATTACGTACATATTTGTCTATTAATTTTTTTTAACTAGGTATCCTCTGAATAGAGACTCCAGAGATTAATCTCTTGAGCCGGGTGGAACCACAACGGGTGGCAAAGCTCTTCCTCAAGAGTTTTAACTCTACTGCATTCCGAAGACTGGATTTAAACCCAATATCACATTGGTTAAGCATGCATGGCAACGTCACTCGAACCCGCGGGTACCTATGCGACCCCGCCCCGAGTTTGACGGGGAAAACCCGCTCTGACCAGGGACGGAATGGGGTTCGGAGTGTTGATACCCACTCTGTTCCCTCCCCAAACCCGCTCGACAAAACATAAATTGGTTATTTTATTTTATGCATATTTACTTGTTCATTTTGTTTCATCAGTTTTATTTATTTTTAATTTTAATCTATTTCCCATAGAAAAGTTTGTTTTAATACTTTTAACTTTATTTTATCATTGTATAATAATAATTATTATTGTTATTATTATTTTATTTTGTTAATTATTATAAATACATTTTTGTATTTTTCCTATAAATTTCTGAAGGAAACGGGTAACTGCAAGGAACTCGTCCCCGTTTGGGACGGAGATGGGGGATGCAAAACCGACGCCGATAGAGATAGGGGTGGGGTCGAGGATGCAAAACTCACCCCCGCCCCGCCCTGTTGCCATGTTAACTTAAGCTGGAAGTGAACCCAACCATTTCATCCAGTTAAGCACTTCATTTAGAGAAGTCCATGTCAACTATTTTTATTTATAAATAGGTCTCACGAACGACTTAGATTACCGTCGCAGAAACCCTAATAGCCGCTGCAGAAACCCTTTGCTTTTTCCTAATCGCAGTAAAACTTAATTGCAGCATTTTTCAGTATTAGCGAGCATGAAATTTGATCCTAAACACTAGATAGATATAAACTCACAAGTATCTAGGTTAATCGCAGTAAAACTTAATTGTAGCATCTAGGTTAGAATATTCCTAGTATCTAACATTGAGTGTCTAATCATTGAGTGGCTAGAAATAAACCTACTAGGTAAATACTAGATGTACCACCACCATGGTATTTTAAGGAACAACCTCTAGATACCAAGTTGAAATTAGAGAGAAAAAAATAAAAAATTTGAATATTATTGATAACCCAAGAAATGTTAACCTTGAAAATTGATCCTAAAAAATAAAGCAAGATATATTTTAACATAATATAAAGATATGATAAGATATTATTTTATACTTTAACGAGAACAAGTAAATCACTTAAATTAATTTTGTGATTTTTTCAAAGTTTTGTTCAAATTCCTTCAATTAATAAAAGAAATACATAGATTCATATGCTCTCTAAAATGACAAGGGGGATATAGATACATGATGTAAAAGATACAAGAAAAAGTAGAAGGGAAAATACAGTAACTTCCTCAATAATGACATTTAATTCTGCAAAATGACAAGGGGAGTATACATATTAATGTGTACAAGATACAAACACAAATACAAGTAAAAAATATAGCAACTCCTTTCCTCTATAATGTTGATGAATTTCTAACAAAAAAATGTTTCCTACATTTAGGACCTAGAAGGTATGAGAAAACAAAAAAGTAGCATTTACTAATTATCCAATACATTGTACGTATAGTTTGATAACTTCGTATTATTGCAAGTCAAGCTAGAAAAGCAATTGAAAGGGGTGTATGAAAAAAGTCCTCCTAAATACAACTGAAAATATACATTAACTGGTCTACTACTAACAATGTGTACAACTGCTTCAGCACTGTCAACATGTATTATACAATCCAATCTCCAATTCAATTATCCATTCCATATCACCAGGGATGCCACAAAATTCAGGCTTGCCCAACTTTATCAAACTTGGACTAAAAACAATCATTACAAATCTTTCTGTTATGACAACAAACTTACCAACTTCTTTAAGGGCTTTGCAAGCAACTAACTTCTCATCTTTGAACTTTAAGCCATCATCAGCCTCTATTAAGACTGATGCTCCAACTGCTTCCTCCCATGAATAGGATCTCAAAGGAAATTCGCGGAACAGTGGTCTTGGAAGTCGGACCCTAAAGCACCGTGATCTTAATTGATCGGGTTTGCTGCAGTTTCTAATACTGAGTGCAGTTTTCCCTGTAACTTCTAGTATTTGTTTCCCCGAAAACAAAAATCAACCAAAACTGCACAGATCAAGATTGTATTGGCTGGTCTAGTATTTGTTGGAACTTTAATAGAATTGTGTGTGAAATAAAAAGTCCCACATTGCTTGGAATAGACACTATGTGAGTGTTTATAACTGGGAAACTCACCCAATAGTTTGGGGCCCAAGGGTCACCCAATTTTGTGGATGGGAGAGGATACACACAAAATGATCACTACACGTGCGCGCCGCCGCCGTCCGACCGGGCTAAGTGGTGTATTTATTTTGTCAAAAAAAAATTATTTTTTTGTTGTTGACCGTTGCTGACCTGTTGACCAACCAAACAAAAGTTAACAGAATTTTTTATTTGCATATAAATGTAGCCGTTGGGAATGCATTTCCAACGGATACATTCCCTCACTTGGCCTATAAAAGGATCACTCCTCTCATTTGCAAAATACACCAAAGTTGATGATCAACAATTTTCTCTCAACTTTCTCTCTTCTCCCTAAACTCATTTCTGGTTCTTCGAAAGCTTGAAATATTTCAAAGCTAAGAGTGGTTTTTATAACTATATTAGAGGTGTATATCTTAGAGCTAATTATTCACTGTGCAGTGGAAATTAGTAACAGTTATCTGGGCTGTTTTATCCTGGGGACGTCGTGGTTGATAGCCTACTTACACCTTGGAGTAGTGCCACGAAACGTCTTAAAGAAAGCGACCTAGTCCGCGACAGCATGTGATGGTCAAACACATGAAGTGCAGTTTGTAAGAGTTAATTGAAATTGACTTGGAATTGGAAAGGAGATGGGAAAACAATGTTTCCATTCCCGGATGGCTAACTTCAAACATTCACATACCTCCAAGACTTCATTAATGACACCTTTACTATCAGAAGCTACAGTTGCCAACTGTTTTTCCATCATTGAAACTCTTTGGTCATCATATGTAAATGCAACAATACCCTAGAAAAATAAAATTATGTTAATGATTACAAACAAAGCAAATTTATAAATCAAGCTACAACTGCATCGAAGCAAGAAACACCTTGCGTGCAGCTTTACTGAATTGAGAAGTTGCATCACTGACAGCATACAGCGTGTTACTTAAAAGACTAGTGGTGCCTTGAGCCATTCCCCTAATAAGTCCAGTAGGGCTCTGCAAATTAAATAAATAATGCTTAATTAATTTGTTTCACATTGAGAACAAAAAATAAATAAGACCTCTCTGTAATAATTGATAATCAGTGGTTAAAAAATAAACCACTTTATAAGTAAGTTGATTGTGAAATCATATATTTCAGAAACTTCTAAAGGTTTTAAAATTGACAATAGTTGAACAGCATGAAATGCATAATTGGACACAGGTCTCGTCCCATGCTCTGCTAAAGTCTCAGACTCCGCATCCTACATATGCGATAACCAAGTAACGCTACATATTGCTCCCAATCCAGCCTTTCATGGAGATTAAGCGCCACTTTGAGAGAGATAAGGTTCTTTCGAGAGAAATCATGACTTATTTGGTTGGTTTTAAAGATCAACTCAATGATATATTTACCAAGTCTCTTAGAGGACATCGTGTTGATTCTATTTGTAACAAGTTTGGTGCAAATGACATATATGCTCCAGATTGAAGGGGAGTGTTAGAATCAAATCCAAGCATATTAGTATATTTATTTGAATCAATCCCTAGCTGGATATTGTCCAAAATTAGTGCTAGTTAGGATTAGAATTAGCAACAAATATCAATCAATGAATTATCATAATTAATGATGGTGACCAACATATTATAAATAGAGCATGGTGTTATCTTATTAAGAAGACACACAAACCATAATTTCTATAGTGACCAACATAGTACAATTCAACTCTCTCTGGTACTCTGAAATGGAACTAGAACCGACCAATCCAAAAGAAAAATGGAATACTACTTACATGGATAAGAAATTCCTTTGATGTGAGCATCTGATTGGGAAGCATCCAAGGTGCACTGGAAAAACTGGAAGTGTATAAATTATGTCAGTGGGTCTCTAAATAGTACACGGGTAACTAAAACTGCAGTAAGAATAAATATAAGGATGAGCAAGCGACCTTAAAGTCAATTTGATTGGCGCCAATTCGAGCATTTCAATATAAATTTTCTTCTGGGTTCTGGCTAACAGATGAATTTCCTGCCATGGGGCTCCAATTGGAATGATAGAAGGAAATGGTAAAATTTTCTTAGATTTTCCATTAAACATAGGAGCAAATCCCCGTGGACATTGGGCAGCATACAATCTAAAATTTTCACTAGTTTGAGAAAATGAGGATGAATCCTTTAATGATTCCCCTTCATAGTGACTTGGAGACGGTTTGATTCCATACTGCAGCCCTGAAGATGAAGAGGCATTTGTGAAGAGCTCAAATAAGCTTAATATGACTTCTTGTTCAATCTCAAGACGGAAATCTGCCATCCTGCAAGCATTAAGAATAAATATGATAATAGGAAATAACTTCATAGTACATAAACACTAAAAAAACGTGGGTAACATTAAAAATATGACAATTTGAATCAAGAACACTAAGGACCTGAAAGGAAAAAAATTATCCACTAAAGTAAGTCTTTGGTATTTTCAAGTCAGATACAGGAAATCAAACTACTGCAGAGTCACCTTTGTTGCTCCTTCTGCATGGACTGATAAAAAGTGTTGGGAAATGACCTCCATAATTTCCCTCCTCCATGAACTCAAAAATTGGCACTAGCGGAAACGTGAAAAATAAGAGTAATGACACGAAGAGAATTTTAGCGTGGAAAACCTTCTCAATGTGAGAAAGGAAAAACCACGGGACCCTTAGGCCTCTTAAACTTCCACTATAATGATAATGGGAATACAACAACTTCACTCTTAGGTGGATCTCACTACAATGTATCTCTCAATTTGTAAGGAACACTCTCACAAATTGGCTCACTATTTCTCTCACAAGGAAACTCTCTATGAGGATGAGCAAGGCTCTCTTTCTCTCTTGCTTCTTGTTGTTCTTCTCTTGTGGTGTGTTATGAAGGCTTGCTCATGGTCCTATTTATAGGAGAAGCAAGCTAAGGTAAGTGTCCCTTGCAAGCAAGCTACGGTTACTTGTCCTTTGCCTTTCAAGCAAAACACCAAGTGTCTCTTGCAAGCAAGCTAAGGTTGCCTTACATGTTGTCAAATGTATGTTGGCCATGTGACAATGGCTGGACCCCACATTTCTCCCCCTCCAGCCATAGGGGAATGACCTTGATTAGTTTGGGGTTGCTGCCAATCCAGCAGCTTGTTTGCAGAACTCCATCTTCTCTTTTGGTAGAGGTTTTGTCATCATGTCTGCCCCATTCTCATTGGGGTGAACTTTCTCTACTTTCAATAGTTTATTCTGCAACACGTCACAAATCCAGTGATACCTCACATCAATGTGTTTCGATCTGGAGTGGTATGTCGAGTTCTTGTTGAGATGAATTGTGCTCTGACTGTCACAATAGAGAACATAGCTTTCTTGATTCTGGCCTAACTCTTGTAGGAACTTCTTCATCCACAGGATCTCCTTACAACCTTTAGCGATTGCGATGTATTCAGCTTCTATGGTACTCAAGGCAATGCACTTTTGTAATCGTGATTGCCATGAGACAGCTCCCCCTGCAAAAGTAATCAAATATCCGGAAGTAGATTTTCTTGAATCTACATCTCCTACCATATCTGCATCTACATACCCAATGAGTAATTGCTTTTCATTGCCAAAACACAAACATTGTTTGGCAGTTCCTCTTAGATACCTCGGTATCCATTTCACAGCATTCCAATGCTCCTTTCCTGGATTCGACAAGAATCTACTCACAACTCCTACAGCGTAAGCAATGTCTGGTCTTGTACAAACCATTGCGTACAAAAGGGTACCCATAGCTGAAGAATACGGCACCTTGCTCATTTCTTCTTTTTCTTCTTCATTGCTTGGACATTGTGTCTTACTGAGTTTCAGATGACCAGGTAGTGGGACATGCACAGGTTTAGCATTATGCATGTTGAACCTCTCAAAGACTTTCTTGATATAATCTTCTTGTGACATCCACAACATTCTTTTGGGACGATCTCAAATGATCTTCATTCCAAGAATCTTCTTTACTGCACCCAAATCTTTCATGGCGAAAGATTTGCTCAATGCCTTCTTTAGAGCAGCTATCTTTGTCTTGTCTTTCCCAACAATGAGCATATCATCAACATACAACAAAAGTATGATGGATTCACCATTCTCATATTTCTTCACAAACACACATTGGTCTGCGGACGTCTTTTCAAATTTATGTTGGGTCATGAAGAGTTCAAACTTCTTGTACCTTGCCTTGGAGCTTGCTTCAACCCATGTAGACTTTTCTTCAAGCGACACACAAGGTGTTCTTTGCCTGGTTCTGCAAATCCTTCGGGTTGCTCCATGTATATTTCTTCGTCTAAGTCTCCATGTAAGAATGCTGTTTTAACATCAAGTTGCTCTATCTTCAAATCTAGTGTTGCAGCTAGACCAAGGATTGCTCTTATGGATGTCATCTTCACCACTGGTGAGAATATCTCTTCAAAGTCTATGCCTTTCTTCTGATGGCATCCCTTCACGACAACTCGTGCTTTGTATCTGGGGTTTGGGTTGTTCTCTTCAGACTTGAGTTTGAACACCCACTTGTTTTTCAACGCCCTTCTTCCCTTTGGTAATTTCACCAAGTCATACGTCTGGTTCTCCTTCAGTGACTGTAATTCTTCTTGCATGGCTTGCATCCATTTGTCCTTGTCATCCGTCTCAATGGATTCCATGAAGCTTTGAGGTTCTCCTATCATCGGTGAGAGTGACATACTCATCTGAGGAATATCTTCTTGATGGTTGTCTTACTCGCATGGATCTTCTCACTTGAGGTTTTTCGTCTGTCTGATCAGCCTCTATCATTTGCTCTCCCTGTATTTCCTGACCTTGTTCTGTTTGGTCAGGTTGCTCCATCTGATGGGGTTGTGTTGTCTGATCAAGTTCAATAGCTCGTTGAGGAATCTCTCCCCCTGAGTTTTGTACCACAATGGTTTTTGGCTTCTTAGATTGAATATCATGGATTGTCTGATCTTCATAAAATACCACATCTCTACTTCGAACAATCTTCTTTGTTTGCAGGATCCCATAATCTGAAGCCAAGTTCATCTCTTGGTGAACCAAGGTATATGCACTCCTTCGTCTTAGTATCGAGTTTTGCTCTATCATCTTTGGGAATATGGACAAATGCCCTACACCCGAATACTCTCAATTGACCGTAGGAGGCTTTCTTTCCACATACCATACTTCATCTGGTATCTCTCCATTTAACGGTCTTGAAGGAGACAGGTTTATCAAATCAACCGCAGTTCTCACTGCTTCACCCCAAAATGATTTGGGAAGTTTTGCATGAGAAAGCATGCTTCTGACTTTCTCTGCAATCGTTCTGTTCATCCTTTCAGCTATTCCATTCATCTGGGGAGTCTTCGGAGATGTCTTCTCATGTCTTATGCCATGAGTTTTACAATATGCTTCAAATGGACCTAGGTATTCGCCTCCATTGTCACTTCTTAAGCATTTCAACTTTCTTCCAGATGTTCGTTCTACAGAGACGTGAAACTCCTTGAAAGCTTGTAGAACTTGATCTTTCTTCTTCAATGGATACACCCACACCTTTCTGGAGTGATCGTCAATGAAGGTAACAAAGTATTGTGCGCCACCAAGGGACCTTTCAGATGTGGAGCAAACATCCGAGTGAATAAGATCTAGGATTTTCTTCAGTCTTCTTGCATCATCTGATCTTTGAAAAGATACTCTGTGTTGTTTCCCTGCTAGACAGTCTTCACAGGATTCAAGTGGCTGTCCCTTGATATTTGAAAGATGATCTTTAGCAAGAATCTCTAAACCTTTCTCGCTCATGTGGCCGAGTCGTTTGTGCCACAATTCTTTGGTTGCGTCTTGAGAAACATTAGTCTCTCCCTTTTTTATCTTTCTCTGCATGATGTACAGGGAGCCTTCCTTTTTGCCACGAGCAACTGTCATGCTTCCTTTGCTAAGCTTCCATCTACCACCGCCGAACTGGTTTATCATCCCCAGATCATCTAACTTTCCTGCTGAGATAAGGTTTAGACGCATTTCTGGTACATGTCTTACTTCCTTCAGCACGAGCTTATTTCCATTTTCTGTGATCAGAGTCACTTCACCAATACCAATAATCTTACTTGTGACATGGTTACCCATCTTCACCGTACCAAAGTCTCCTTTTTGGTATGATGAGAATAATTCTTCATGAGGTGTAACGTGGAAAGATGCTCCTGTGTCAACTATCCAAGTGCAGTCATCGAATGCAACATTTAGATAATCGTCATCTCCAATAAAGAAAATATTCTCATCGTTCGAGGCTACTCCAGTTGTAGTTCCATCTTCCTTATTCTTCTTTGGGTTTATCAAATCTGGATGGACTGTTCCCGCTTGTTGATCTCTCTTCAAGAATCTGCACTCAGGTCTTTTGTGGTCTGGTTTGCCACAATAATAACAACTTAATCTTGTGCGAGACTTCGATCTAGCTTGTGATCTCCCATGACCTCCTCTTTCACGATTCTTACTCCTTCCTCTGTTATCAACAACATTGGCTTCGAACTGGTTGTTGAAGCCTCTTTCCCTCCGTCTTGACTCTTCATTTAGCAAGGAATCCGTAACAGAATCCATGACAAGTTTTCCGTCTGGAGCAGAGTTACTAAGAGTGACGACTAGAGTGTCCCAACTCTCAGGTAGAGAACTTAGGAGTAGAAGAGTTTGCAACTCATCATCTATCTTCATGTCAGCTTTCGTCAGTTGATTCACAATACCTTTGAAGGTATTCAAATGCTCGATCATGTTTTGACCGTCTGAGTACTCCAATTTCACCAGTCGTCTGACAAGGTGGGCTTTGTTTCTCGGCGTCTTCTTTTGAATCAAGGATTCAAGTTTCGTCCATAACTCATACGCATTGGTATAAGTTGACACATGCTCGAATAGACTCCTGTCTATGTATTTTCTGATCATGGCTACTACCTTCCGGTTTTGGAGCTCCCACTCTTTTTCTTCCTTCCCCTCTGGCTTATCCTTTTGGGAAATTGGCTCATGCAAATCTTTGCAATATAGGTGGTCTTCCATCATCGGCTTCCAATAGGTATAATTATCAGCAGTCAGCTTGAACATATCTCCATCATGATTGATAGATCCCTCCATCTTGAGAACACGGGAAAGTAGTTCCTCCAACTAGGAGATTTTGTGAATAGTGTCGTACACTGGAATAGTCACCGTAGTTTGTGAATAGTGAATAGTCACCGAGCTCTGATACCACTGTTGGGAAATGACCTCCATAATTTCCCTCCTCCGTGAACTCAAAAATAGGCACTAGCGGAAACGTGAAAAATAAGAGTAATGACACAAAGAATTTTAGCGTGGAAAACCTTCTCAATTGTGAGAAAGGAAAAACCACAGGACCCTTAGGCCTCTTAAACTTCCACTATAATGATAATGGGAATACAACAACTTCACTCTTAGGTGGATCTCACTACAATGTATCTCTCAATTTGTAAGGAACACTCTCACAAATTGGCTCGCTATTTCTCTCACAAGGAAACTCTCTATGAGGATGAGCAAGGCTCTCTTTCTCTCTTGCTTCTTGTTGTTCTTCTTTTGTGGTGTGTTATGAAGGCTTGCTCATGGTCCTATTTATAGGAGAAACAAGCTAAGGTAAGTGTCCCTTGCAAGCAAGCTAAGGTTACTTGTCCTTTGCCTTTCAAGCAAAACACCAAGTGTCTCTTGCAAGCAAGCTTAGGTTGCCTTACATGTTGTCAAATGTATGTTGGCCATGTGACAATGGCTGGACCCCACAAAAAGAAAGTCCTCTCTGGCTTCTGAAATCATCATTTACATATGCAAGCATTAGATACCATTGCATCCAGACAAAAAGGCATATAACAAATGATGTACAAAAGGAACAAAATGTGAAATCACATTTTTTTATTTTGGAGAATGGAAGAATCTACCTCAGAGGTTGACGGCAAGTAGACAGGTATGTATTCTTTAACATCATCAAGAGCATACGACCCCAAAACACTCTCTCCAGGTACCTTATTTTTTGTAACAAACATTGTTAGGTTAAGTAATTTGCAGTTTTCATTGAACTATTTTTTCTTTTACCTTCACAACAAGACGATGAGGATAGCAGGGCTCATCCCAGGTGTAAGTGTAGGAAGCATAACAATGAATGACTGTGTCAAATATTTCACACCTCGGCTGATATATTCGCAATGTCTACAAAATAGCAAAATAACACATAAAATCCAATCAAAAATTATATTCGCAATCAAAAATATTTCTTTATACTGTCACTAAAGACGTCTGTTGGTATATGTCAATTTTCTTTTAGTGATTTTTATAAAGTTTATTTATTTATTTATTTTGATAAGCAAATGTTGGTCGGGGTGGGAGAATGTTATTTCCGGGATTTGAACCCTCCTTCTTGCAGCTTTGCAACTCCTTCGTGTCTCTTAGCTTACTAACTGAACTACCTTCCTGCGACATAAAGTTTATTTATTTGATGTGGTGCGTTTTATTTTTATTTTTGCAATTAAATTCCAATGTCAGTTATAATTCAATTAACATTATTTCGTTGGCTTTGTTTTGTCATTTTTCTTTCATGTAATTCATTTTCAATTGTATGTTCATTTAATGTAACCTCTATCGTAGAGACCACGCTAGTATAGGAAAGTGACACCACCACAAGAGTTTTTCCTTATCTTTAGAAAATACTCAATTTAGAGCATGCTTGAAATCACTTTTAAAAACAATTTAACTTTCACTCACACACCACTGAAGGGATGAGAGAGAAGCTCTCTCTTCTCTCTAGAATCCTTTCTTCTCCTCCCAACCTTAGGGTTAGTGGAGGCTATCCCCTCCTCCTTGGAGGCTCTCCACCCCTCCACCATGGAGGTTCCCCACTCCTCCACCATGGAGGCCCTGTTTTCCCCCACTGGTTGGGGTCTCTCTCTACACTCTTCCACCACCCTCCCCTCTCCCCCACCATAACCCAGCACCGACCATCCACCACACACCCACCTATCCAGCTCCAACTAACCCCCATCCCTTCACTCATCTCCTCATCGGCCTTCCTGAGAAACAACCGCCACCATAACCCTAAAACCCTTTCCCAAATCAACACTGTGCCAGCCGTGTTTGCTCCCACCAGATCGGTGATGATCTCCAACAAGCTGCTCCCTCCACCTGGCCCCGCCATCGTGCCGCCTCGACCGCCGCCTAAACCCCCTCCGACAGATCACGACATGCGATTGGCAGAATATGGTGATGCTGTTTGTTTTTGGTGGTATGGCCTTTCGCATCTCTTGGCGCTTGTGCTTCTTCCGATTGAAGGTCTGCTCGTTCTCCGGCCGCCGCCAAAGCCACCATGGAAGTATTACAGGTTTAACGCTTTGTTGAGGCTCAGTATTGTGGTTGCTGCTTCTATGGTTGATTTACGTTCTTCTTTGATCCACAATCATGTTAGACTTAGAACTGCACCCATACTGTTTGACAAAAGTCCCCACAAAGTCTTTGGTGTGTTTTGCATTTTGCTGTGTGCATTTTGGCACCTCTTCATAGAGACCGAAGAGGACTATGTGGCTAGCACCAGTTGCCTCGGTCCCTCCAAGTATCTTTCAGCTATCGAATACTAGGGAAATTGGTTGAATCCTGAGAACAAAATTAGTCGAAATGTGCCTTTCAGAAGTCAAAAATCATCCGGATTGGATTTGGAGAAATAGACGAGAGATTCTCTATTCGTGATTGCCAAGGACTGGGAGAGGAAGCTACTGATAGTTTGGCTGTTAGATTGGCGTTATTGGTTTGTCTATGTTCCCATAGTTTCTAAACAATCTATGAGATGTGTCTATAATGTTTATGTTGTCTTCGTCGAGATGATGATCTTAGGTTGTGGATGGGAAATGTCCCAACACATTTGCTTTCATTCTACTTGTAATGCTGCTTTTGATCTCCTTTGAATGAAATGTCTTACCTTTCAAAAAAAAAAAGAAATCACTTTTAAAAACAGTTTTTAATTTTCTAAAACTTTAAATGAATAAGTTTGTTCTTTGTTAAATTTTAAAAATTAGAAAAGGGTTTTTAAAACTCAATTCAGACATATTCTTAGTCCTTAAAATTACATATTTTCTCTTACATTTAAATTCGCTCCCTCTCTCGTTTTCCAAGTGGTTGGCTTATCCACCTCCTCATCTGAATAACTTGTAATAATCTGAGAAATCGACGTTAGATAACACATTAGATAAAACAAGAACCAATTCATAAAGGAAGACTTACAATAAATAAAAGTCTTGTGTGATTTGTGGATTAGCTTTTAGATAACACATTAGATAAAAACAAAGACCAAGACTTCATAAAGGAACACTTACAATAAATAAAAGTCTTGTGTGATTTGTGGTTTAGCTTTTAGACAAGACATTAGATAAAACAAGGACCAAGACTTCATAAAGGAAGACTTGTGGTCTAGTGATAGATAAGTAGTTTGCATGATAGAAACTAATATAACTATTTATAAGAAGAAATAAATTATTTACCTAAATTATTTTTTGGGAATTTTTCAAAGTTTTATCCTAATTCCTTCGACTAATTAAAGAAACCAATACATTCTTATGTTTTCAATTTCTATTTAGGCAGTTAGCAGCAAACTTTCAAACCATATGTTTTCAAATTCGATATTGTATTTAGGTTTATATATTTGATCCCCCTGCAAATATTCCATTTTTCCATTTACCCCCACTGAAAAAAAAAGTTTACGGTTACCCCCCTGCAAATATAAACAGTTTTCGGTCACCCCCCTCTGTTAGATTATGTAGTGTATAATGGGTAAAAACCATGTACGGTTACCCCTCTGCAAAATATAAAAAGTTTACGGTTACCCGCTACAGGGGGTAACTAGAAACACTTATTATTTGCAAGGTTGATTTTAAAACTTTTTTTTTACAGGGGGTAAATGGAAAAATGAGATATTTGCAGGGGGATCAAATATTTAAGCCTTGTATTTATTACGTGTGATAATATTTACATTTTGCTTTGATTATATTTAGATGTTAGAGAAATGAGATTATTTGAATTAAACCTCAAGGGGATGGTCTAGTGGAGCATGACATGATTTGTATCCAAGAGGTCTGGACTTCAAATCCTTACTAGTTAGTCTTTTACATGTGAGGTAAATGTAATTACCTTTGTAAGAGATTAAAGAGACTGGAGGTCTTTCCTAGTTTGGACTGTCCTTCCCTCACCTAGGGGTGTCGCGGTGCGGTTTGGTTCGGTTTTGAGACAAAAAGTGAACCGAACCACATGGTAAAACTACGTGCGGTTTGGTTTGGTTCGATTGGCTTTCTAAAATAAAATCGAACCGTACCAAACCAAACCAATGCAGTTTGGATTGGTTCGATTTGTGACATCCGTGGCTGATGAGGGCGAGGAGTGATCGTCGGTGCCCAAAAAGGTGGCATGGCAAAGAGCGGCTCTCGGCAGCTTCAAAGCGAAGTGACGCGTGAATGAACCGAATACGCACCGGAACGATAGAGATACTGAGGCTGTGCAGGTATGAGATTGTACAGTTGATGGAAGGCTTAAAAGAATTAGTTTAGACTACCTATACCAACAAGATGCATATTCTTTTCGGGAGCCCTTCCCATAAGAACTCCATAGTTAAGCGTGTTTGACTTGGAGTAGTAGTGGGATGGGTGACCTTCTGGGAAGTTTCCTAGAAAGCATGCAAGTGAGGGCAACGCATGCTAAAAATTCACGTGTTGGTTCATGGCGGCAGTCAACTGTTCTAGAAGCAGTCTGGGATATTACACGGTTTGTTTGATTTTTTTCAAGATAAAACATAATTTAAAATGGTGTTAAAATTAACTAATATAAAAAACGGCTAACATAAATATTTAAGAAAATATTTGCTCAAATATATGTAGTATATAAGTTATTCTTTTAAGATAGCTACAGCCATGTTTAAAAGAATTTGAATTAAATATTTTATTGTAATTTTTAAATATAGCATAACAATATGCATTGTTTGTAAGTGATTCAAATAATTAATTGAATTTGGGCTAGGAAGTGAGTGAGAGTTGGGTTTTAGTTGGAGTTAGGCTAGTAAGTGATTCAAACCACTAACAAAAATTTCCCGCAAAAATAACTTTGGATATGACCCATGGATTTAATTGTAAGTAAATAAGTCTTAGGTTTATTGCGGTTTGGTTTGGTTTGGTTCGGTTGGTGGAACAAAAACTGCGGTCCAAACCGAACCGTGCGGTTGATTGAAAAAAGGAACCGAATAGATTTTGCGCTTTGCGGTTTTTTGCAGTTTTCGGTTTGGGTTGATTCAGTTTGCAGTTTTCTATTGGATTGGTTCAGTTTTGAACACCCCTACTCTCACCCCTAATTTTGTTTTGTAAAAAAAGATTAATTATTTAAATTAGTTTAACATATATCAATCAATGAATTATCATAATTAATGATGGTGACCAACATATTATAAATAGAGCATGGTGTTATCTTATTAAGAAGACACACAAACCATAATTTCTATAGTGACCAACATAGTACAATTCAACTCTCTCTGGTACTCTGAAATGGAACTAGAACCGACCAATCCAAAAGAAAAATGGAATACTACTTACATGGATAAGAAATTCCTTTGATGTGAGCATCTGATTGGGAAGCATCCAAGGTGCACTGGAAAAACTGGAAGTGTATAAATTATGTCAGTGGTTCTCTAAATATAAGCTTAATATGACTCCTTGTTCAATCTCAAGACGGAAATCTGCCATCCTCTAAATATAGCAACTCCTTTCCTCAATAATGACAAGGGGGATGTAGATACATGATGTACAAGATACAAGAAAAAATAGAAGGGAAAAATACAGTAATTTCCTCAATAATGACATTTAATTCTGCAAAATGACAAGGGGAGTATACATATTAATGTACAAGATACAAACACAAATAAGGAAAAAATATAGCAACTCCTTTCCTCTATAATGTTGATGAGTTTCTAACTAAAAAATGTTTCCTACATTTAGGACCTAGAACGTATGAGAAAACAAAAAAGTAGCATTTACTAATTATCCAATACATTGTACGTATAGTTTGATAACTTCGTATTATTGCAAGTCAAGCTAGAAAAGCAATTGAAAGGGGTGTATGAAAAAAGTCCTCCTAAATACAACTGAAAATATACATTAACTGATGAGCTATGATGTTTCCTTTTCTTCACAAAAGCTAGAAGAGGCTTGCTAATTCCAATTTACAGACTACAGAAACTATATAGATAATTTCTTAAACTGCATCAGCATACTTGATATTAGCTCGATGCAAAATTCGATCAGAGTCCAAAGCTTTACCTTTCCCTTTTTCTATACAAGAAAGCAAAATTTGTAACAAGTTGGCTGCATCTTCCTCACATGTTAGTTCCAAGTTAGTTTGAGGAAGTGGAAGTCGGACCCTAAATCGCCGTGATCTTAATTGATTGGGTTTGCTGCGGTTTCTAATACTGAGTGCAGTTTTCCCAGTAACTTCTAGTATACTTGCAGCAAGTTTTGCCACAAGTCCTGTAATCCCTAAAGCAACTCCTGCATTCAAGAAATACAAAATAGAAAGGCAATCACTAAACTAGTAAAAAAAGTCGCTAAATTCTTAAAGTTGCTTCAAATTTACAAGAAAGCGATCAAAATAGTTCATTCGAATTGTTTCACCTGAGAGGACACCAGGAAGACCATGCCTCTCAGCTCCTCTTATAGGTGACTGAAGAAGACCAGTGAGTCCCTGTAAACAACATAGGTGAGTGCAACTCAATATACATAGGAAACATTCACGTGAAGATGATAACAAAAGCAATAAAAGAAAGAACAAGACATGTAAAGTGGGAATAGAATCACTAGTAGAGATGCCGAAAACAAAAATCAACCAAAACTGCACAGATCAAGATTCTAGGTATTGGCTGGTCTAGTATTGAACTTAATTTCTTATATCAAGTTCAGCTGTCACTATATGTAATCAAATAAATGGTATGCAATACTCTTTCACGGGTACACAGCATGTGATGGTCAAACACATGAAGTGCAGTTTGTAAGAGTTCATTGAAATTGACTTGGAATTGGAAAGGAGATGGGAAAACAATGTTTCCATTCCCGGATGGCTAACTTCAAACATTCACATACCTCCAAGACTTCATTAATGACGCCTTTACTATCAGAAGCTAGTAGATATCAATGTTTGGTGGACAAACTTAATTACCTTATAGTAATGAGGCCTTTCATCACCTTGATGAAGGTCCACTCAAACATTGATGAAGAAGAGGTGCTAAGATTTAGCAAGAAGAATCTTGCATCGATCTTTTAAAGTCCCCAAGAAGGTTTTCATTACTGATTCTTTGCCCAAGACCGCCACCGGCAAGATTTTGCGTCGCCTCGTGGTAGAACACTATGTCAACTCAAATTCGAGCTGAAGTCCCCCAGCTTTGGAATCTCAAATAAGTGGCCAACAAAAGGGTTGGAATCTCATATAAGTGGCCAATAAAAGATTTGGAGCGAAACTTAGTATTTAACAGGAAGATATTTCTGCAACTGGTCCTTCTTACATGATAAAATATATTGCAGATTTTCATGATTCTTGTGAAGTGTTTTGCAATGCAATGTTTTATATGTAAATCAAATAAAGAATTTGTAAGTCTCTTTTTGCTGACAATTGTATTTTCAAGAATCTGAGATTCAGGAAAGTACATATTTATCTTCGGACACAACAAACTGTGTAAAAGGTCTCACTAGTGCAGATTTGACATTTAGTATCGGTTGTTTTGCACATTTAGTATCGGTTGTGGAACCGATACTAATTCGACCGATACTAAATGTCCGATCATTTAGTATTGGTTTTTTACCCGATACTAAATGTACTACTAAGGTACTGTTAGGGTACATTTAGTATCGGTTGTACATAAACACCCGATACTATATGTATTACTAAGGTACATTTAGTATCGGTGTTTCTGTACAACCGATACTAAATGTATTACTAAGGTACATTTAGTATCGGTGTTTCTGTATAACCGATACTAAATGTATTACTAAGGTACATTTAGTATCGGTTATACAGAAACACTGATACTAAATGTACCTAAGTAAGTACATTTAGTATCGTTTTTTCTGTATAACCGATACTATATGTATTACTAAGGTACATTTAGTATCGGTGTTTCTGTATAACCGATACTATATGTATTACTAAGGTACATTTAGTATCGGTTATACAGAAACACTGATACTAAATGTACCTAAGTAAGTACATTTAGTATCGTTTTTTCTGTATAACCGATACTAAATGTATTAATATTTTTTAATATTTTTTTTGTTTTTATCCATACCGACATATTATTAACCTGTTATATACAAAATTATTTCCAAACAACAACACATAATAAATTCATAAAAATTCTTTCAAATTCCATTGGAATTAATATCTTACAATACAATTCATGAAACTTAAGATTTCTACAAGTTTCTTACACAAAATTCAACAAAATGTTTCTAAAACACAAATGTCAAACTAAGGTAAGGTAAGGTCCTAAGATGAACTACTTCCTTTGATTTATCATCTTCTATTCGATTCCTTTTTACTCTCTTGCCTCTACCAGAACTCTGAAAAAACATGCAAATCAACAAATCAAACATCAATCTCTGTCTTGCATATTAATTAGTCTAAGAAATATGAAGAAAACAAAATCTAAGAAGAAGAAGATTCACCTTAGATTGGGCTTCTCCTTGGAGCTGCAAGAAAGACAATCAAGATTAATTAATAATTAATAATAGAACCTGAAAAGTTTAGAATAAACAATAATCACTGCATAGGTTTATTGAATTAAACAGATTTAAGAGCAACAAGAACAAAAACAACAGCAACAACAACAAATATTATTGTGGAAGAATAATAAAGCATGTGTAGTATCTTTGTTTCAACAACAACAAATATGGACAATTACCAAGGTGATTTAACTGACATACTCAGTGCTAGTTCTACTGCTAATAGTGGTGGAGGAACATCAGCATCTGATCATCAACAACCTGCAGCAGCTTCTTTACAACAACATCATCATGAAAAGCATCATCATCAATGAAATAATCATCATCATAATCACTTTTCTTCTTCTGATAATCACTTTTCGTCTTTAAGAGATCCTTTCTTACAAGAACTTGATTTACCTACACCTACACCTTCTTACATCACAACTAGTACTACTAATACTATTATCTCTACTGGTTTGGACAACAATTACCTGCAGCAGCTACTAGTTCTCCTACAAGTAGGCCTTACTATAGGGTACAACCACTTGGTGGCCGATGTAGAATCCCCTTTCACAACTCTAATAACAACATAATATAAATTAGTTATAACATTTCAACCCGAAGTTAAAATACTACAATCTAAACGATGATAAACAATCAAAAACTTACTTGCCAAACATTTCTTTGATTGCTTTGCTTGGTTGGCGACATAAGGAACACATCCAGACCACAGTATTTTGGAATTTTTGCCATCATAAGCAAGGGATGGAGGCACTCACCACTGCATTGGAATTTTTGCCATCATATTACCAGAAGGAAAGGGGTCCATTTTGGACACCTCATTTTCAGCCAATCCCACCCTGGAACCCTTTGCACCACCCACTGATTGTGAAGAAGATTCTGCATAATCACCATTGAAATCAAATCAACTGAAAAGCTATCACAATAACTCTTTAAGCAATATTAAAACATAAATAATTACCTATTTGAGGACCACCAGTTAAAGGAAGACGTGAGCACTTCAATGCTTCAATATCAAGACCATGTTGGTTGATGACAGTCCCCATCGCCCCTATAACATACAGCACTAAGTCAGAATAAACAGTGATATGCATGAAACCAGAAACTGGATCACAGTACCACAGAGAAAATTAAGCCTGCAAAATGAGCCTGGTCATTGTCAATGCTTTGAGAATTACGTTTAACATCCATTTGCAAAGTCAATCAAATAAAGGTATTCCCTGAAAGAAGCCATCAGCTTCAAGGATATTAATCAAGCTAAACAACACGAAGTAACCAAAATTCAACATTTTGTTAGCTTGGAAGGAGGCTCCAGAACCAAATAAACATTCATCATCATTCACCAACTGACACACAATGCAATTCAACAAACTATTCCATTGATTAGGGATGCATTTGGAATGAGCTGTTTCAGGTTTATCTTATGACAAGCACCTGACTGAGTGCTAGGGAGTGCATATAAAAATAACTTTGCATATAAGAGTAACTTCTAACATGTTCATAACATTTTTTCAGTTTATTCCAATAGGCTCCCCAAAATAGTTTCTGAAAACGGCTTATAGCTTGTATAAAAAGTTTAACCACATTCTCTCTTTAATTATAGATATAACTTATACATAAGTGCTTTATGAAGCTATTTATCCAAACGCATTTCCCATCAACCCATGGCAGTGCTAGTTAATATCATTAGTCTTAACTGCGGTGAAAAGAGAATTTCGGATGTAACTTTGTGTCCTTATCAAGACAAACAGTATTAGATTCTCAATTTTATTATCTTAGCTCACTCCAAAAGTCCCTAGGGCTAGACATTGAATTCCTATATATGAATAAGTTTGAGTGCCATGCTGCAGACATCTTACCTTGATATCACTTGATACGGCATTGAATGTTCCTTCCCACTTGATTTCATATGTTGTAGTATCTGAAACACTCACCAAATTAATTGCAAGATGTAAAAGAATAATTGCAGAATTTCATTTAAGGGAAAACAACACACACCACATAGAGTTTAGTAGCCAACTTGGCTGGGTCATCTTTAGAATCCTGAATAAGTTTATGCAGAAACTTGGCAGCCTCCAACTCAACATTCTGTGAAGATGCCTCTCATTTGAACTGCACAATGATAGCAAACTAAGAGAACAAATTCACAATGATATAAAGTCAGGACCAACTAGAATTTTCAGGATAGTCAAGTTGTACTTTTAAGCAAACTAAGAGAACCAATTCACAATGATAGCAGGACCAAACTCTACACAAAGGCATAACAAAATTCCAATCCCAAACCAAAAAAAGCGAAAACATGAAATTAAGTGAACGCATGAAACAGGAAGCGAATGTTTCAGTATCTGAGAATATATTTTCATTGGGGAAAGAAAGATACAGCTCCCAACTTTCTACCTTATGACTTGTACCCTGGCAAAAAGTTTTCAGAACCAAGTAATTACTATTTATCCCAAAATGCATCATCAAATAGATAGATTAACCCTATTTTCCCTTTCTCATTCCAAAACAAAACCCCAAAAGGAAAAATCTGGCCCTTTTACGAATATCCTAAAAGCACACACAACATTGATTAACACTGCAAAACACAAAAAATATTCTAAAACCTTCGTGAATGTTAGCAAAATATGTCACTAACAGACCTTACAATACATCCATAAATCCTTCAATTTATGTGAAATCAAGTGAAAACTAATTAACTGTTGAAAGAATAGACTTTTCTGACTTTCTCAATTTAAAACAAAAAACAAAATCTGTGATACTTAGGGTTTGAATTCAGATTTCATGCTATGATACTTAGGGTTTCAAGCAAAAGAAAACGAAGCATCAATTTTTGAAGACGCAAACAAGAAGAACGAAAACGAAAATATTGATTTCAGAGATGCTTACTGCTTTGAAGATGAAAACGATGCTCCTTTAAAGATTTCTCAGAAGACGAAAATGATGCCTACAGCAATGAAGACGCAAACGAAGATGTGCTTAGGGACGAGGGTTTCAGAACCTGTAATCCAACACTCAATATTATTAGGGTTCATCTGATATCAACAAATTAGAAGAAATTAACAGAGGGTTATTGAAGCTCTACCTTCGATTAACCTACAGAGAGTGCCAAAGTCTCGTTACACAGGGACTTTGCGTTTGAGAGCTTCACGAGACTTTGTAATCAAAGGGAAAGGAAGAGAATGAAAATGAAAACAAAGGGAGAGGAAGAGAATGAAAACGAAAACAAAAACAAAAACAAAGGGAAAGGAAAAGAACCAAAGCCAAGATGCTTACCATTTGAAGATTCTGAACAAAATGAGCTTGAAGATTCTGAACGAATCAGTGAACGAACTGGCGATGGAGGACAGCGACGGTGACGGGGAGAAAGGGCGGCGACGGCGACGGTGACGTGGAGGGAGGATGGCGACGGCGACGGCAGATGCTAGGGTGAACGCGTGAAGGGGAGTGAGAGTTGAGAACGAAGAAATGAGATCGTGAGAGACTGAGAGTTGAGAACGAAAGAATGAGATCGTGAGAGACTGAGAATGCGTGAAATTTGGAAATAAAATGAGACCTTTAGCATCGGTTGTTTAAACAACCGATGCAAAAAGTACATGAGTCATACAATTAGCTCTGACTCAGGTACTTTAAGCATCGGTTGTTTAAACAACCGATGCTAAAGGTACGCGGGAAAAATGAAAACTTGCCCTTAATTGCAAAATTGCCACCGCGTCCACATTTAGCATCGGCTCTTCAAACAACCAATGCTAAATGATGCTTTCTAAAGTCATTTTTCCACTAGTGTCTACAACCTTTGTATGGGTAAAGAAATGGAAATTTAAGCCTTTGAAGGGTGTGCAATTGGTAATGGTACAAAGTAAAGACATTTTTGCAATGTGCATTTCTTAATCTTAAATATTTGTGTCCTCTCTATTTTTTTAGCTGTATCTATTTACGTGTGCAGTTTTCTCCAAAATAATTATGTTGGTTATTTGCTTGATGATTTTCATGTATATTTTGTTCCATACTATTTGCTCAATTAGAAATGATCACTATAGCTTGAATTGAATGCATGATGTTGGTTTAAATTGTTTTTAACAAAACATAACATAAACAAAGTTGGTTATTGTTGTTTTAGCATCTATTTTCCTTCAACGTGACTCTATGTGGCTGAAACTACAAATGTGTTATTTAATTGTGAATGCAAGCTATTTAATATATAGGGCCATAACAAAGACATTCTGAATCTTTAGTTTGATTTATAGACACGAGAAACACTATAATTCTATAGCTAGTGTGCATTATTTTCTCTTTTACCCTATTTCAAACATTCAGAGGATCATAACAAAAAATAGAATAATAGTTTAATTTAGTAATGGATGCCTAAAGCTATTAAAGGCCAAGAAGAATATAATCTTATGACATTGAGATGTCATATCTTGTTGAAGAAAATATAAACATAACTTTCTATCCAATTCTTGTCCCTTAGTTTATGGTGTTACAGGGATTGTGATACTTATTAGATATAAGCTTCTATAGTGTAAAATAAATACAAATTACCCTCAGTGCTAATACTATATTATAACTTTATTTGCCACATTATATCAAATGGTAATGCTACAATGTAGATCTTCATTCACCAACAAGACTGCATTTTGTACCACATGTCATCTAGGAAATGATAATAGGTATGCCTCCATGATCTAGAAATGAACAAAGGAGCGATCACAGCCCAGAATCCCATAATAAATCCCAATGCCATAGTCACAAAGAACCAGTTAATTCCATGTGCATCACTCTCGTGGTCATTGTGATCATCATTAGGAATTTGGTAATGGGTACCGCAGTTAACAGGAAGTGGCGGGTCACACAAATTGTTGCCAACAAAATTGGATGCATCAAAACTCTGCAATTGAGTGCCTGTTGGAATTATCCCTTTCAAATGATTATGAGACAAGTCAAGCTTTTTGAGAAAGCTTATGTTTGATATGGTTGGAGGGATTTCTCCAGAAAGTCGATTCCATGAGAAATTAATGTGTTCCAGTGATATCATATTGCCAATATATTGCGGGATTTTGCCACTCAATTGATTCCTAGACAAGTTCAGATAAATCAACCCATCTAGATTTGTGATTTCTTGAGGTATTTCTCCAGATAAGCTATTATAAGAAAGATCAATATTTGTCACCAAGCCAAGAATACTTTTGTACTCTATACCTTTTCCTTCTACCCATATGATTGAACTGAATATATTTTCTACCCCGTCAAACCAATGAGGTATGTTGGAATGCATAAATAAATCATTACTTTTATACCTTAGCATCATTGCACTCAAATGGTTGAAACAATTTGGTATGTTTCCTGAGAAATTGTTTTTTGCAAGGTCCAAATCCTGAAGAAAAATCATATCACAAATTTCTTTGGGAATTTGACTCGAAAATCCGTTTGACCGAAGACGAAGAATTTTCAAGTTTGAGAGCCTTTCTCCAATCCATGTTGGAATAGTTCCTTTAAACTTGTTTTCCCCAAGGTCCAAGCAAATCAAATTGTTATTCTTCTTTAGAAAAGTAGGAAATGTTCCAGAGATTCAGTTGCTACTCGCATGTAAAACCTGCAGTTTAGTTAATGAACCCATGGAAGCGGGTAAGTTCCCAACAAAGTAATTGTTCTATAAATTTAAACTCACTAGATTTGGCCACATTTTCCAGCAATCAGGTATTTCACCTGATAAATCATTTGATTCCAGGCTGAGAAACTCTAACCAATACATTGGGTTGTCTTGTTTGCATACAAAATCAGTCATGAACCCGGAGAGTGAACTTAATTTCTTATATCAAGTTCAGCTGTCACTATATGTAATCAAATAAATGGTATGCAATACTCTTTCACGGGTACACAGCATGTGATGGTCAAACACATGAAGTGCAGTTTGTAAGAGTTAATTGAAATTGACTTGGAATTGGAAAGGAGATGGGAAAACAATGTTTCCATTCCCGGATGGCTAACTTCAAACATTCACATACCTCCAAGACTTCATTAATGACACCTTTACTATCAGAAGCTACAGTTGCCAACTGTTTTTCCATCATTGAAACTCTTTGGTCATCATATGTAAATGCAACAATACCCTAGAAAAATAAAATTATGTTAATGATTACAAACAAAGCAAATTTATAAATCAAGCTACAACTGCATCGAAGCAAGAAACACCTTGCGTGCAGCTTTACTGAATTGAGAAGTTGCATCACTGACAGCATACAGCGTGTTACTTAAAAGACTAGTGGTGCCTTGAGCCATTCCCCTAATAAGTCCAGTAGGGCTCTGCAAATTAAATAAATAATGCTTAATTAATTTGTTTCACATTGAGAACAAAAATAAATACAGAAGAAAACGGCAACATAGTTGGGCTTTTACCTGCATAATGCTCTTTGCAGGCACAGACAAGAAATCTCTAATGCCATGTCCCATGCTCCTTGCAAAACCCAAGGGATTACCAATGACACCGGCCCAACCAAACAACTACAGATTTAGATAAAATAACAAAAAAAAAGGTAAATGTTTGTTATACAGATGTTACACTGGGTTGTTCAATACACTATGTCACAAAAGTAATTACCAATTTAACGAAGATTAGTTCATTATGTTCCTTGTAATCCTACTACCTAGGTGCGGATCAAAATATTTTCAAATAGGAATTGTAATTCTTATTCAAAGTTATCACCACAAAAACTGCATAAATATAACGCATGAACAGAAAGAACAAACATTTCAAATGAGTTTGACAACTTAAGGCATTGATGCAAAGTTGCAAACCCAACATTCCTAGACTGAATATTAAGGAAACACAATGCAAATTAACTCTTTACCTTGTAAGTTTCATGAAGCAGTTGGCGGTTGTAATGCCTTAGTAGAATCTCTTGGATGGATTCCCAACTAGCCATGTGATGTGCAATTGTTAAATCCTTTAGACAAATATGTGCTTCCTCAACATCAGCAAGAGCCATAAGACCTCTCAGTAATCATTTATAATCAGTGGTTAAAAAATAAACCACTTTATAAGTGAGTTGATTCTGCATTCATGTATTTCAGAAACTTCTAAAGCTTTTAAAATTGATAATAGTTGAACAGCATGAAATGCATGTATAGAATTGGACACCGAACTGCCTCTACATACTTGGTTATGTCAATGACATCGCTATCATAATTAATGATGAGGCTCACATCTATTGACTTAAACAACAAATGTTCATACTGTTCCAAGTTAAAGATTTGGGTCCCTTGAAATATTTTGTCGATTGAAGTGCAGCTATTGTTCGACAAAAATATGCTTGTGATATACTTAATGAGGCTGGTATGTTTGATTGTTGACCATGTGTTACTCCATGGATTCCTACTCAAGCTACTACGAAGTTAAAGGGAGCCATTGAGAGACCCCGTAGATATCAATGTTTGGTGGACAAACTTAATTACCTTGTAGTAATGAGGTCTTTCATCACCTTTTCTATAAGTATATTTTGTCAATTTATGAATGCTCCAGAAATGTTGGGGTTCGCATTCTTAGGTATACCAAGAGTGCACTTGATATACAATTACTTTGAAAACAAGGGAAACACCAAAGTTGTTGCTTATTCTAATGTTGATAAAAGGTCCACTTCAGGGTATTGTGTCCTTGTCCAAAATTAGTGCTAGTTAGGATTAGAATTAGCAACAAATATCAATCAGTGATTTATCATAATTAATGATGGTGACCAACATATTATAAATAGATCATGGTGTTATCTTATTAAGAAGACACACAAACCATAATTTCTATAGTGACCAACATATTACAATTCAACTCTCTCTGGTACTCTGGAGTGGAACTGGAACCGACCAATCCAAAAGAAAAATGGAATACTACTTACATGGATAAGAAATTCCTTTGATGTGAGCATCTGATTGGGAAGCATCCAAGGTGCACTGGAAAAACTGGAAGTGTATAAATTATGTCAGTGGGTCTCTAAATAGTACACGGGTAACTAAAACTGCAGTAAGAATAAATATAAGGATGAGCAAGCGACCTTAAAGTCAATTTGATTGGCACCAATTCGAGCATTTCAATATAAATTTTCTTCTGGGTTCTGGCTAACAGATGAATTTCCTGCCATGGGGCTCCAATTGTAATGATAGAAGGCAATGGTAAAATTTTCTTAGATTTTCCATTAAACATAGGAGCAAATCCCCGTGGACATTGGGCAGCATACAATCTAAAATTTTCACTAGTTTGAGAAAATGAGGATGAATCCTTTAATGATTCCCCTTCATAGTGACTTGGAGACGGTTTGATTCCATACTGCAGCCCTGAAGATGAAGAGGCATTTGTGAAGAACTCAAATAAGCTTAATATGACTTCTTGTTCAATCTCAAGACGGAAATCTGCCATCCTGCAAGCATTAAGAATAAATATGATAATAGGAAATAACTTCATAGTACATAAACACTAACAAAAAACATTGGTAACAGTAAACTGTAAAGATGCAACCAACATAGAAGAGCTGCTGCAGAAATTAATTTGATTTGATTTTTCAATTCTTGATCATAGTCAACTTGGCAGGGTCTGTATCCACCATCGAAGGGCACCATAACTGGGATATGAATTGATATTTTCACCTTGTATTCTGCATGGCTCATCCCAGGTGTAAGTGTAAGAAGAATAACAATGAATGACTGTCAAATATTTCACACCTCTGCTGATATTTTCGCAATGTCTACAAAGTACCAAAATAAAAAACATAGTGATGGATATCTAAAACAGAGAAGAGAAATGTAGAAATAATCCCTTGTATTATAACTCAATTCCTGAGGATCTCTCAGAAATTGATGGACGAATTACAAGGAATAAAACAGTGGAAATGCTATACACAAGTATCTGCAGAACTTGCACAGAGAGTGCAAGGTTCCCAGCCCAATTCCCAGCCAAAACCAGCCTAAGAAATCATAACTAACTCCCTATACTCATATACCCACGTCTTCTCTCTCCAATCTTCAGAATATTCTTTCCACACACACCCACACACTGCCATGTAGGCAATTGGTTACATCATAGTGAGTGCTAATGCTTGTGGTCCCCAACCAATTGGTTTCCACTTCTTCCTTTCATAAACTTGAGTAACATTACCAGAATGCCCTCCCTTATTAGTGTTTGCATCAACATCTCCCCCTTTGAAAACCACCTTGTCCTCAAGGTGCAACTCAGGGAAATGCTCCATCATCTTGACCAGGGTCTCCCATGAATTCTCACAATCTGGCAGGTTCTTCCATTTCACCAAAACTTCCATGTCATGCTCATTCTGTCCCCTCACTGCAAGTATCTCTTCTGGTTGGGCCTGTAACTCCATTTCTTCTGTCACAAAAGATGGCAGAGGTTGTACCACCCTATCAGCAGCTATTGTGGCCTTCAATAAGGACACATGGAAGACCGGATGGACCTTACTGTCATCAGGGAGCTTCAACTTGTATGCTACTTCTCCAATCTTCTCTATTATCTCATAGGGTCCATAGAATCTAGGACTAAGTTTCTGGTTAATTCTCTTAGCCAATTTCTTGAACTTGTAAGGTTGAATTTTCAAATAAACCATGTCTCCAACCTTGTATTCCACTTCTCTTCTATGAGCATCAGCTTGTTGTTTCATACGATTCTGGGCTTGCAATAAATGTTCCTTCAAAACATTCAACATTTCATTTCTGTCTTGAATCATCATGGTAACTTCTTCAAGAGGAGTTGTTGTCACATCTCCCCTAATCACTGGTGGAGGATCTCTGCCATACAAAGCTCTGAATAGAGTCATCTTTGTAGCAGAATGATAATTAGTATTATACCACAACTCTGCCCAACTCAACCATTTATGCCACTGTCTTGGTTTAACACCAGTCATACACCTTAGGTAAGTTTCCAAGCACCTATTCACCACCTCAGTTTGCCCATCAGTTTGAGGATGGTAAGCTGAGCTGAATTTCAGTTTTGTCCCTGCTAATTTAAATAGTTCAGTCCAGAATCCACTGATAAAAACTCTGTCTCTGTCAGACACAATAGACTCAGGAAAACCATGGAGTCTGACTACCTCCTGCAAGAATGTTTCTGTTACATCCTTGGCAGTGTAAGGATGTGTGAGTGCTATGAAATGAGCATATTTAGTAAATCTGTCAACCACAACCAGAATAGTATCTTTACCACCAGCTCTAGGCAATCCCCCAATGAAATCCATGCTAATGTCTGTCCATGTCTGCTTAGGAATGGGCAGTGGTTGAAGTAATCCAGCAGGGCTCAATGCTTGGTATTTATTTCTCTGACAAACTTCACATCTCTGCACATATTCTTGAATCCTCTTTCTCATACCTTCCCAGTAGAACAAGGCAGAAATCCTCTTGTATGTTCTAAAGTAACCAGAATGACCACCCCAAGATGAATCATGGAACTCTCTCAAGATTGATTCAATCTTGGCAGAATTCTTTGGAATCACTAGTCTATCTTCATAGTACAACTTGCCTTTCTTCATTTTGTAGCCTCTGTGCTCTACTTTATTCACCAGCAAGTCTTGGATAATTCCCCTCAACTTGTCATCCTTTTCTATCTCAACTTCTATGTCTTCCCAGTCTAGGAATTGCACAGTAGATATAGCAGAGAACTGCATTTGTCTGGACAAGGCATCTGCTGCCTTATTTTCAATACCTGGTTTGTATTTTATCTCAAAATCAAACCCTAAGAGTTTAGAAATCCATTTGTGCTGGTCTTCTCCCATGAGTCTTTGATCTGCCAGAAATTTTAAGCTTTTCTGGTCAGTGTGTATGATAAAATGCCTGCCCAAGAGACAGTGTCTCCATTTCTGTACTGCTAGAACAACTGCCATCAATTCTTTCTCATACACAGATTTATTTAGAGCTCTATCAGACAGAGTTTGACTCATATAAGCCACAGGTTGACCCTCTTGCATAAGCACAGCCCCCAACCCTTTTCCTGATGCGTCAGTTTCCACCACAAAAGTCTTCTCAAAGTCAGGAATTGCTAGCACAGGGACTGTTGTCATGGCAGTCTTCAACTGCTCAAATGCCTTCTGGGCAGAATCATCCCAATTAAACTTATCCTTCTTCAATTGCTGGGTTAAAGGCCAAGCAATCTTACCATACCCTACTACAAACTTTCGGTAATACCCTGTGAGCCCAAGGAAACCCCTCAACCCTTTCACATCCTTTGGAGTTGGCCATTCTATCATTGCTTTTACCTTGGCAGGATCAGCAGATACACCCTGCTCAGAAATAATATGGCCCAAATATTCCAGACTAGTCTTACCAAATGAACACTTCTTCTTATTCACAACTAGTTCATGATCATCAAGTGCTTGCAACACAGTACTTAAGTGTAGTTTATGGCAATCCAAACTCTTGCTATAAACTAATATATCATCAAAAAATACCAATGCAAACTTCCTTAGGTAGGGATTCAATACCTGGTTCATGAGAGCTTGAAAGGTAGATGGTGCATTGGTTAGCCCAAAGGGCATAACAAGGAACTCATAGTGACCCTCATGAGTCCTAAAAGCAGTTTTTGAGACATCCTCTTCCTTCATTCGTATTTGATGGTACCCAGACTTCAAATCAAGCTTAGAAAACACTTTAGCTCCTCCCAATTCATCCAATAACTCCTCAATGACTGGTATGGGGAACTTGTCAGGCACTGTCAACTTGTTTAAGGCACGGTAATCTACACAGAACCTCCATCCTCCATCCTTTTTCTTCACAAAAATCACAGGGCTACTATATGGACTACTACTGTTTCTGATAATTCCAGCAGAGAGCATTTCTTTTACAAATTTTTCAATTTCATTCTTTTGATAATAGGGTACCTGTAGGGCCTGATATTAGGAATATTAGATCCTTCTTTGAGATTGATGTCATGGTCACATCCTCTGCTAGGTGGCAGAGTGGTTGGTTCTCTAAATAATTGCTCAAAGTCTTGCAAGACAACTTCAAGACTTGCATCAGTTTCTGTCACAGTGTCTTTGGCTGGTTCATTCTCATCATAATAAGACAGCACATAACCCTCCCCTTCATCTTGCATTGCTTTCATCAAAGCTTTCCAAGAAGCCTGTGCCTTGCACAGAGAAGGATCTCCCTTCATTACCTTCTCTTCCTCACCCTTTCCCCAACTGAGCACCAAGTTTCTGAAATTGGCCCTCATATCACCCAAACTAGCTAGCCAATCCATTCCCAACACCAAGTCAGTCTCTCCTAGCTCCATAAGAAAGAAATGCTGCATAATAGTTACTCCTTGTATCTCCACCACTAGCTGCTGACACACCCCTTCATTCTTCACTCTCTCCCCATTCCCTACCTCAACTACAAATTCAGGTGTTTTGTGCACCTTTAATTTGAGTTTTTCCACCAACCTCTTTGAAATGAAGTTACTGGAAGCACCACAATCCACCAAGACTAACACCTCTACACCATTGATCCTTCCTATGATCTTGAAGGATCTATTTGAAGTCAATCCTTCCTTGCTCTTCAAAGACAACTGCATCACCTTAGCAGTTAACACTACCTCTGTATCAGGTTCTGTCTCATCACCCTCTGTTTCCTCTGCTTCAGATTCCTCCAGTAGCACAATTTATAGTGCTTCATTTTGCAGATGTGGTCCCTTCCCCATGCCTCTCCACACTTGAAACAGAGTCCTTTACGACTTCTCTCCCTCAATTCTGACTGAGACAACCTCCCTGCACCATTCTTCTTGTCCCCAGAGTCACCCTCACCACCTTTACTACTTGAACCTTCCTTATTTCCTCCTCTCTCCCATCTAGTGAATCCCTTGGTTCCCTTCCCATGATATCTATCACCTTCACGCCCATTCTTCTTTTCTGAGTTCATCAATCCACCCTTTCTCATGGCGTTATTTTTTTCTTCAAGTAGCAAAGCCCTATCCATGAGTTCATCCAATGTGCCATCAGCGTGTAACTTCAATTCAGCTTGGATTTCTTCCTTCAAGCCATTGATGAAGATTCCCTTCAACATGACCCTCTCTTCTTTCTTCAACGGAGCAGATTCACGCTCAAACTTCTCCCTGTATTTCATTACAGAGCCCGTTTGACGAATACTCAGTAACGGGCCAAACGGGTTCTGCACAAGACCCGGTTGGAAACGTCGGATCAACGCAGATTTAAAACCATCCCAGCTCAAATCTGTGCTCTGTTCCTCCCACCATTGATACCAATTCAACGCCCTATCTTCCAAGGCGATCACCACCGCGTCAAGCTTGTCCTCCTCGTCCACCATGTTCAACTTAAAGTATCGTTCTGCCCTAACGATCCACCCATACGCGTCGTCTCCCCTGAATATGGGTATTTTCAACTTGCGCCCTCCAAAATCACGCGAAGAGTCACGACTACTGCTTTGTGGAGGAGAACGAGAGTCACCACCTTCACCATCGCCCTCAACGGCGCTACGTTCTTCATCAGAATTCTGCCGGCGTGGTTGTCTCCGGCGTGGCCTTCCTCTGTGCGAACGACTGCGAGAGATGATAAGTTTCTTCAACTCAGCAATTTGTTGCTCAAATTTCTGCTCCATTCCATCCAATCGTTTTTCCATGGTGTTGCGTGTATTAACCATAAACCACTAGAACCGAGTGCTTTGATACCACTTGATGGATATCTAAAACAGAGAAGAGAAATGTAGAAATAATCCCTTGTATTATAACTCAATTCCTGAGGATCTCTCAGAAATTGATGGACGAATTACAAGGAATAAAACAGTGGAAATGCTATACACAAGTATCTGCAGAACTTGCACAGAGAGTGCAAGGTTCCCAGCCCAATTCCCAGCCAAAACCAGCCTAAGAAATCATAACTAACTCCCTATACTCATATACCCACGTCTTCTCTCTCCAATCTTCAGAATATTCTTTCCACACACACCCACACACTGCCATGTAGGCAATTGGTTACATCATAGTGAGTGCTAATGCTTGTGGTCCCCAACCAATTGGTTTCCACTTCTTCCTTTCATAAACTTGAGTAACATTACCAGAATGCCCTCCCTTATTAGTGTTTGCATCACATAGTAAAATCCAATCAAAAATTAAGAATAGCAGACGATGCACATGCTTTTTTGTTGCATGGCTTTTGTAATTTGTAATAGTATAAAGCAAAGCAAGCACAGTCTGTGAAAAATAGGAAGACAGAACTTTCCTTATGTGTTTAAGTTCGTTGGCACTTAGCAACATGATTCATTTTATATACATGAACGTGAATATTACAATGATGAATAATGGTTCCTCAAGATAGTAAAGGCCATCCTTTTCTCTAGAACGTAGAATTGTCCTTCCGGAATTGTTATCCCGGAGTACACAACAATCATGGTGGAAAAATCATAATACTTGATAAAAGTTTCTGTATAGAGGTGGTCAAATTTGGGACACGAAGACCAATTTTAAAGGTCATGGAAAGGTTTATTTGGATGTTTCCAATGACTGTTGTGGTTACAAACAAGAGTAGCATCTATGTTCTATAGTACCTATTTTCTTATTGTTAGGACTAGGAGAATATGTGGAGAAGTAGGTGTCATGTCAGGTGGCTTCAGAATCTAATTCCAGGCAAATGGTTTTTCCAACTGCAGCAAGCTATCATCCTCTCTTTCTCCTCTTTCCAAAGGAACCAGAAAACAGATTTGACACAAAAGAAGAGGAATAGGACTGTTGATGCGAAAAACTGTACCCTGTTTGATTTGGCAACTAACTATTCATGGTACCAGACAACAGTTGAGGCATCTGTAAAATATTTATATTTTCTAATTACAGGTACGGATGCCATCTGTAAAATATTTATATATTCTTAAGTAAAAAACGTCAACTTAAAGTTAGAAACAAAATTTATATATTCTAATGGAAGATGCATTTAGATGAAAAAATATAGACAACAAACAACATATTTTAGATAATTAAATAAATAAAAGAGCAAAGCATGCAAATAGTCTGGGTGATAAACAACTATTTAAGACATTCAATTCAAATCCAGTATCCATTAACAATTGCAAGGTATATTTTCTCTGGCAAAGATGTATACCTTTATTAGATCTTGTAATTTCCAAACCCAGGAAGTATTTTAAATCTCCTATGACCTTCAACTAAAAATGTTTCTGCAGTAAGTTCTCCAGTTCAGTAACTTTTGATTTGTTGGGGACAGTGTACTCCCCCTGATTTGGATAGCCAAGAGGGAGATGCATATAAACTTCCTCATTCAAGTCTCCATTGAGGAATGCATTTTGAATATCCAATTGGAGAATGTGCCAATTAAACTTGGCAGTGATGAATCCCCATCACATGATGGTTTTCAGTGTTAAAAAGGGATTTTTACTTGGAGTTTTTGATGAATAACAATGAAGTTGATGAGAATTTAACAATTTGTGCTATTAGAAATTTATTTGCTATGCAGTGTTTATGCTGGGTTTTGTCGTGATTTTGTGCCCAGGGACTAGGTGGAATTGAAGAACAAAGCAGTGCAGGCAAATGGACTCAATGGTGCAATAGCAAGGAGCATTCAGCCAAATGGCGCGCAACTGGCGCGTGAGTGGCGCACCACGCGCGAGAAGACAGCAGGAAAGGCGCCCAACTGGCGCGTGAGTGGCGCTGGAGCGCGAGTGGCGCGCCAATCAGCGGCAGACGCGTTAAAACACGCGTTGGACGCGTTTTTCAGGATCTTTGGACGTATTTTGAACCCTAGTACACGGCGAGAACTGATTGCTCTGGATATCGGCGTTGAAGATTCGAGACTTGGGAACAAGGATTGAAGCTTCACATGTGTTCGTCTTCATCTCCAATTTGTAATTCTTCTCTTTCCTTTTCCTTAATCATGTGTAACTAAACCCTAATGTTAGGGATGAATGAATATTGACGTAGCACTATTGTCGATGGTTTAGAATTTTATTTATATCATACTCTCTCGTATTTTGCGTATCGAATTTCTACGCTTAATGCTTTTTATGGTTGGAAAACTCATACAATGATATTTTGTTCAATTATGAAATGGAAGTTTTGTTTTTGAATGTTTGAAATTCTATACCTTCAATTCGTAGCTTAGGAATAATCTATGAGTTGTTGTATATTGCAAACCCTCGTTTTAAATGCTTGTCGTTAATTAGAATCACTTAAGGAATTAGGGTTTGTAGTTATCGACAAAGGACTAGTTACCTAAGGAATTAGGAATTAGTGAATGTTGTGGGTTTGATAGCAAAATTAGAGAGAGCTTATCCTTCAAATTAAATCAGTGCAATAGTGTGAAATCAATAGGAATTCATCCCTAGCATCTTCTCCATCGTATCTTTTCAAACGCGTTCTTCGTTTCTATTATTAAAAACATAAAAAGAATATTTTATTGCTTTACTTTAGAGCTTCATAGCTCAATCAAATCAATCTCATCCTAGTTCACTTTGGTTCCTTTAGTAGTTGTTAACGTAACTGGTAATTAAATTCGATCCTTGAGGACGATACCCGGTACTTACCGGTTTTATTACTTGCACGATTCGGTACACTTGCCGAAAGTTCAACAAGTTTTTGGCGCCGTTGCCGGGGACCGAAATTACATTCACCAGTAATTCGAAGGCAACTGCTAATTCGAACCCGTACATATTTACATTTACTTTAGCTTTATTTTTGTTTATTGAATATATATTACACAGTTTGCTTTGACACTTGTCTGAGTTTCCTGTTGTCTCAGTGCATGCGTGGAACAGTAGATCCTAAAGATTTACTCTTCAATCCTGAGATCGAGAAGACTGCGAGAGCTAATCGAAAGGAAGCAAAGTTAAGAAAGCAAAGAGAGCAAATCTCAACAACCGGAGAGTCTTCTGTGCAACCAACTGTGACTAAAATCATGGGAGACGCTTCACCACCAAGGCGCACTCTAGGCGAGTTTGGGAGAAGAAACCAAGGCGTCCAAGCTTACACCTTCCAACCTGTGGGAGCGGTAGCATTTGAGATCAAGTCTTCGATTCTCAACGCCTTGAAATCAGAACAATTCTCTGGGTCTGATGCTGAAGATCCAAATCAACACTTATTTCAATTCTATGAAATTTGTGGGTCCACAAATCCTGCGGGAGTGACTGAAGACCAGAAAAAGTTGCGGCTATTTCCATATACTTTGACTGGTAGGGCTAAAGATTGGCTGAACACTATCCCAGCAGGAACTATCAACAATTGGGGTGATCTAGAGAGCAAATTTCTTGAAAGATTTTTCCTAATTTCAAAGTTCATCAAGAAGCGGGCTGAAATATCAAACTTCGAGCAGGGGGACACAGAATCTCTATATGGTGCGTGGGAAAGGTTCAAATTGCTGTTAAAGAAATTTCCTTCACATGGTATTGATGACTTTGTTCAGTTGCAAACCTTCTGTCATGGTTTGCGGCCTCAAACAAGGATGATGCTAGATGCCTCAGCTGGAGGGTCTTTGGGTACCAAAACTGCAGAGGAAGCAAGACAATTGGTAGAGCATATGGCTTCTAATGAGTACAGAATTCAAAATGATAGAGGGGCAACAATGAAGAAAGGGATGTTAGCGTTGGACTCTAATAGTGCTGTGTTGGCTCAACAAAAGGTAATGTCACTTCAAATCGAGGCTCTCACTAAACAGTTAGCTGCTGCCTTGCCAGGTGGATCTCAAACTCCTGCAACTGCTCAAGCAGTGCATTTCGGTGCGTGTAACTATTGTGGTAGAGAAGCTCATGAAGGTGAATGTGCAACTCATGGAGATAGCAGTGAACAGGTTAATTACATGGGAAACTTTCAGAAGCAAGGTGGGAACCCGTTTTCTAACACATACAATTCTGGGTGGAAGAATCATCCCAACTTCTCTTGGAAAAATAATGATGCCGCAGGGTCAAGTCAGCAACAACAGTATCAAGCACCTCATCAAGAACAAAAGAAGCCGTCTCAAATGGAAGATGCTTTGACTCAATTCATGCAGATGACAAAGACAACTTTCCTATCTCAAGACCAAGCTATGAAAAATATGGAAAAGAATCATGAAGCTTCCATGAAAAACTTAGAGGTTCAGATTGGGCAATTGTCAAAGAAACTTGCTGAATCATCTGGTAGTGGATTCTCTGCTACTACTATTGATAACCCAAAAAATGAAACTGCTAAGGCTATTGCACTAAGAAGTGGTCGGGAGTTGAAGACTCCTGTGGTAAATTGTGAGAAGAAGGTGTCAGTAGAAAATGAAAAAAGTGAGTTGAGTGAAAAAAATGAAAAAAATGGAGAAGTCGAAAATGAGTTGAGTGAAAAAAATGAGGGAGGTGTGAAGTCTAACCTTGATGAAAACAAATTGTTTTTTGATGTGTAGGTGAAAGAGAAACCAAAGGCACCTCCTTCACACATAAAGTTGCCATATCCTCGTGCTAGTAAGAAGAATCAAAAAGATGAGCAGTTTGCAAAGTTCATGGATATTTTCAAGCAGCTTCAAATCAACATACCCTTTGCAGAAGCTCTGGAACAGATGCCCACTTATGCCAAGTTCATGAAGGAGCTGTTGACAAAGAAGAGGAAATTCAAAGAAGACGAAACAGTGGCTTTGACTGAAGAGTGCAGTGCTATCATCCAAAGGAAGCTTCCTCAGAAAATGAAAGATCCTGGAAATTTCACCATCCCTTGTGCAATTGGTGACTTAGCTATTGGCAAGGCTCTTTGTGATCTGGGGGCTAGCATTAATCTTATGCCCTTATCGATGCTGAAGAGACTTGGTGGAGGTGAGGTTAAACCAACTAGAATGTCGTTGCATCTTGCTGATCGATCCATCAAATATCCCTATGGAGTCTTAGAAGATGTTCTGGTAAGAGTTGACAAATTTCTATTTCCTGTTGACTTTGTAATTCTTGACATGGAGGAAGATACCGAGGTACCAATTATCCTTGGTAGACCATTCTTAGCCACTAGGAGAGCCTTGATTGATGTACAGCAAGGTAAGCTAATCTTGAGGTTCCAAGATGAGAAGGTTACTTTTAATGTTTTTGAAGCTATGCGCCATCCGGATGACAAAGGGCAGTGTTTTAGGGTGGATGTGATTGAGAACTCTGTTCAAGAAACTTTTAGACATGACTTACCATCTCCTCCATTAGAGAAGGTAATTGTGAACTCTATTGAAGAAGCAAATGAGAACCTGGGAAGTGAAATAGAAGATTGTATTCTGCAATTTGAAGCTTCTCAGGTAGAAAGAGTTTTCAAGAAAAAAGAGGAGCTAGATAGGGGGAGAGTCCCGAGAAAAAGATTCCTGAATTGAAACAACTTCCCCCTCATTTGAAGTATGTTTTCCTTGCAAATGTTGATCTTCATCCAGCTATCATTAGTAGCTCCTTGACCAAATTGGAAGAGGAGAAGTTGATGAGGGTGCTAAGAAGTAACAAAAATGCTTTAGGCTGGACTATCTCCGACCTTAAGGGGATAAGTCCAGCATTTTGCATGCATAAGATCAAACTCGAGGAAGAATTCAAACCTGTGATTCAACCTCAGCGAAGACTAAATCCTACCATGAAAGAGGTGGTGCGGAAGGAAGTCTTAAAGCTCTTAGATGCCGGGATGATTTATCCTATCTCAGATAGCTCGTGGGTGAGTCCGGTTCATGTGGTTCCCAAGAAGGGTGGTATGACCGTAGTGAGAAATGATAAGAATGAGCCGATTCCGACTCGAACTGTTACGGGTTGGAGGATGTGCATTGATTACCGGAGGTTAAACCAAGCAACTCGGAAGGACCACTTCCCATTGCCGTTCATGGATCAGATGTTGGAGAGGTTGGCTGGACAAGCTTTCTATTGCTTTTTGGATGGATACTCTGGGTACAACCAGATAGCGGTAGACCCAGAAGATCAAGAGAAGACAGCCTTCACATGTCCCTTCGGTGTGTTCGCATATCGGAGGATGCCCTTCGGGTTGTGCAATGCTCCGGCGACTTTTCAAAGGTGCATGCTTTCTATATTCTCTGATATGATGGAAAATGCGATTGAGGTATTTATGGATGACTTTTCTGTTTTTGGTCCTAGTTATGATTCTTGCTTGTCTAACCTTGATGCAGTTTTGAAGAGATGCGCTGAAACCAATTTAGTTTTGAATTAGGAGAAGTGCCACTTTATGGTTAAAGAAGGTATTGTGCTTGGCCATAAAATCTCTGCAAAAGGCATTGAGGTTGACCAAGCAAAAATTGAAGTAATAGAAAAGTTACCTCCTCCTCTAAATGTAAAAGGAGTGAGAAGTTTTTTAGGGCACGCCGGTTTTTATCGACGTTTCATAAAAGACTTCTCCAAGATTGCAAAACCTTTATGCAATCTACTTGTTAAGGAGGCTGAATTTGTTTTTGATAATGATTGTTTGTGTGCTTTTAATATCTTGAAGGGAAAACTCATCTCTGCTCCAGTCATAGTAGCCCCCAATTGGGATGTTCCATTTGAACTTATGTGTGACGCTAGTGACTATGCAGTGGGTGCTGTATTGGAGCAGAGATCGGAGAAATTCTTTCATGCTATATACTATGCTAGCAAGGTTTTGAATGAAAATCAAGTGAATTATGCAACAACTGAAAAAGAATTGCTAGCCATAGTGTTTGCATTGGAAAAATTTCGCTCCTATTTGGTTGGTTCTAAAGTAATTGTTTTCATTGACCATGCAGCAATCAAATATCTGTTAACCAAGGGCGAGTCTAAGCCTCGACTCCTTAGGTGGATTTTGCTTTTGCAGGAATTTGATTTGGAGATCAAAGACAAAAAGGGGAGCGAAAATGTGGTGGCAGATCATTTATCTAGGCTGGACAGCAAAGAGGTCACGGCTCGGGAGAATGAAATTCTTGAAGAATTCCCCGACGAGAAGTTGTTTGCAGTTGAAGAGAGACCGTGGTTTGCCGACATAGCAAATTACAAAGTAGCCGGGATGGTGCCGGAAGACTTCACATGGCAACAAAAGAAAAAGTTCCTCCGTGATGCTCAACATTACCTTTGGGATGATCCGTATCTCTTCAAAGTTGGTACGGATGGACTTCTTAGGCGATGCGTTTTCGGAGATGAAAGTAAAAGTATTCTGTGGCATTGTCATGATTCTCCATGTGGAGGGCACTATAACGGGGAACGCACAGCTGCTAAGGTACTTCAGTCTGGTTTTTATTGGCCATCCGTCTTCAATGATGCGCAAGATTATGTAAAGAGCTGTGACAAATGCCAGAGGACCGGCAATATTTCACGTAGGGGGGAGATGCCATTGAATCCCATTCTAGAAGTTGAAGTGTTTGATTGTTGGGGCATTGATTTCATGGGGCCATTCCCACCATCTCACTCTTTCATGTATATTTTGGTGGGAGTTGACTATGTTTCAAAGTGGGTGGAAGCCATTGCCACCTCAAAGAGCGACTCTCAGACCGTGGTGAAATTTGTGAAGAAGAACATCTTTTCAAGATTTGGGGTCCCGAGAGTTTTAATCAGTGATGGAGGTAGCCACCTTTGCAACACCCAACTAAACAAGGTGCTCTCCAAATATGGTGTAAAGCACAAAGTAGCATCTCCATATCATCCTCAGACCAATGGGCAAGCTGAAGTTTCAAACAGGGATATAAAGAGAATTCTGGAGAAGACAGTCTCATCATCTAGAAAAGATTGGTCACTTAAGTTAGATGACGCTCTATGGGCTTATAGGACAGCTTTCAAGTCTCCCATAGGCTTAACTCCATATCAAATGGTTTATGGCAAATCATGCCATTTACCGGTTGAGTTGGAGCATAAAGCATATTGGGCTCTTAAAATGTTTAACTTTGATTTGAATGATGCAAGTGAGAAAAGGAAGCTGCAGCTTCATGAACTCGAAGAAATGAGGTTGCAAGCATATGAATCTTCGAAGCTGTACAAGCAGAAGGTCAAAGCATACCATGACAAGAAGATCTTAAAAAGAGAATTCAGGCCAGGGCAACAAGTTCTTTTGTTTAATTCTAGACTGAAGTTATTTCCTGGTAAACTGAAGTCCAAATGGTCTGGTCCATTCACAATCAAAGAGGTTAAGCCTTATGGAGCAATCGAATTGGAGGAACCGTCCTCAAAAAGAAGTTGGATGGTTAATGGGCAGAGATTGAAGCCATACCTTGGCGAAGTGGTGGAAAGAGAGAAGCTGGCCTTGGTTTTAAGCGACCCTTAAAAAAAGAAAAAAAAAAGAAAAATCGAGGTAACGTCAAGCTAGTGACGTTAAAGAAGCGCTTTTTGGGAGGCAACCCAATTTTCTCAACCCTTATCTTTTTAATTTTTCGCATTATTTTTCTTAAATTAGGTACTTTAGGATGCATGTTAGTCACAATCAATTTTTGCAAGAATCAAATGGTCTCAGCCAAGTCGCGCAAAACTCACAGGGCATTCTGCCAATTCGCGCTGCACTCGCGCTCCACGCGCAAAACAAGCAAGGCCCCTGCCAATTCGCGCTGCACTGGCGCGTCGCGCGCCACTCTGTTGCATGCCCCTGCCAATTCGCGCGCCACTTGCGCGTAAGTGGCGCCCCGTGCGCCACTGGAAGTATAAATCTCGCACGGCACTGGCGCTGGGCATCCTTTCACGCGTGAAGCATCTTCCAATCTTAGGTTTTCTAATATTTTCTTGATCCAAGGAGCTTTAATCTAAAAGTTTGTTGTGGGGTTTTGAATTTACACCTTATTGTCTTCACCCACATCAATTATCAAGTAAGTATTCCCTTCTCAAACTTAATTTCTTTCAAGATTCATCTCATTGCACTTAATGGGTAAACTCAAATTTTGATGATGATTTTGATAGAAATTGTAATATGGTTGTTGTTGTGTTGATTTATGTGTTGAGAAAGTGATGAAAATCAAGTTTGGGGTTGATTAAGTTGATTGTAGGTTGTTGTTCATGTGTGGAGTGGATGTGCACACCACTTGTTTGATAAAATGTTTAAACTAGAAACCATGAACAACATGCTTGCATTTGTAAACAACAACCTTGTGCTTGAAAATAGTTTGAGAATTTGGTTATGTGAACTCAATACCTTCTTGAAAGGTAAATTATGTGTGACTATAGTTGAACAAGAAGAGTTATGTCATGTTTATTTGTGCACTAACCTTGACCAATCTTGTGCGCGAAAATTTTATTATGATGTGAACAGGATATGGCCGGCAAAGGAAAGAAGAGGAAGACGGTTGGTCGTGGTTCGACATCCCAAACTCATAATTCCGAGTACAACTCTGAGATGTTTAGATCATTGGGATGTGAAAAGTTCCACGACTCAATTAATGTGAACTCAAAGTTTGTCAAAGAAAAAGCCCTTCTCCTTGCTCCGGGTGAGTTCGAAGAGATTAGAGGAAACATTAGCAACAGAGGATGGGAGCAATATGTGGTTTATCCAAAGGAGGCGAGCAAGGCTCTAGTCTTCGAATTCTTTTCTAATGTCTTTCCTAAGCCTGCAGTTGGTATCACAGCAATTTATGTTCGGGGTCGTAATGTCCCCGTTGATGCTGCTACTATCAACAGGCTATTTGGGTTAACACCGGTGCCAGTTCTGAATTGTATGTTCAAAACCAAATTAAGTAGAAAGAATATAAAGGGAGACCCGGGACGCGCGGCTGAGATTCGTGAAGCGTTGTGCAAACCCGGAATGGATTGGGTAAGAAACACAAGTGGCGAACCTCAAAAGATTCTTACCAGCTCCCTCACCCCAGTTGCTAGAGGGTGGGCGGCTTTCATCCTTGCCACTATCTGCCCGAGTTCAAACCAATCTGAGCTGAGTCTCGACAGGGCAATCTTAGCCTCATGCATCATTCGAGGAGAGCCTGTCAATCTAGGGTGGATTCTAGAAAAAGAGCTCAGGAGCTTTGCCAAGTTTAAAGATGGGGCTTTGCCAAGTTATTGGAGGTATGCTAGTCTCATTGCATTGTTGTGTGAAAAAGCAGGTGTAGTAGCCGATGCAGATGAAGACACTATTTCACCAGCCTCTGCAATTACTGGGAATTGGATTCGCTCTAGGCTAGGACTTGAGCATCCGGTTCAAAGAGAAGAGCCTCAACATGAGCAGCCAGATGAGCAAGAACCAACCTTTAACATTGATGATTTTTCGGTTGGGCCGTCTGCAGAAGATTTTCAGAATCTGCAAGCAAGAATGGATGTTTTGGCAGCAAATCAGGAGCGAATGACAGCAAACCAGGAGGAGAGGAGACGGACCCAGGCAAGAATGGCAGCGGAGTACAGGTTTGGGATGAGAGCCCTCTACAGAGCCATGTGCACGGTTCAGAGTGGAGGACAGTTGGACCCGGAGGCTGACATCTTTCAGGCACCTCCGCAGTAGACCCTGGACGCGGTTGAGTAGTCTACTCACCGCTATGGTATTTTCTCTCTTTCCCTTATCCTTGCATTAGTTGGTTGTGTACTTTGGTATTTATTTTAGTTAGTTGTCGCTATGTGATTCTGTTTTTGTTTTGCTTTTGTTTCTGTAAATAGGCCTTCCCCTAAATTAATCAGTGACGACACTGCAAAGTTTTGAGCGGGGGGAGGACCTATTGTCAAGTCAGTGTCAGTGTCATGGATTATGTGCAATCATGTAGCGAATTATTCAAAAAAAAATGAGTTGAGCAAACTTAGTGATGAATTGGTGAGAATTGAGCGAATACTACTCCTGTGGTGAATGAACTAGTGCACTCTTGCTTCCACACTTAAAACATGAACTCAGGTGGAACTTAGTGATCCTAGAGATGATTGTAGCTAAACTAGCTGTTTGGTGCACCATGGGAGTTGCCAAATTTTTACTAAAAATATAGGGTAGCATAAGAAACTAAGTTTGGGGTTCTTTGAGCTATATTATGGCAAAGCATGAAAGAATGGGATTAAGCCAAGTGCACATAGCTTAGAATGTTTGTATTGTGATTGTAAATATGTGTCATTGTTGTCATTGCCCATTTAAAAATAAAAAATAAAAAAAAAGAGAAGAAAAAGAAAAGAAAAGAAAAGAAAAGAAAAGAGTGAAATAAGCTGCCATTTTGAACTGAGTAGGGAGGCTATTCTGTGGAGACACATTATAGTTTCAGTCAAAAAATGAGAAATGGTAGTTAGGTTGATTATGAAGTAGGGAGGCCAATTTGTGGTGACACACTTTGGTTTCAGTCGAAATAAGTAATCAACCTGTGAGAAAAGTGAGGAAAGAATCAGGGCAATGCAACATAAATGCCAAGTATTGTTTGTTTTTGAATTCTGTTTTAGTTTCTATTGCTGCAGCATTTCAGTGAAGTTGTAATAAGTGCACTGTCCTAGAGTTCGGAATTGCTAAATCAAAGCCCTTTGTCATGCTTAACCCCCATTCGGAGCGAGAATTGTTAGTCTACCTTTTGTTTTGAAACATCTTTGGCAGTCTCGGAAGAAAGCCCTCTAGTCTTAGTTAAACGCATTTTGAAACTAGCTGTGTTCCAACTGAGTTAAGTGTCACACACGCACTATTGAGCAAGAATGTGCTAGTAAAAGTACCACATGTGGGTTTGCAATTGAGGGACCAGTCTGAAAGTTGATGCTCAACTTGTTTCCTTGATGTTTGTGTTAAGTGATGGATTCCTATGTGATTGCATGTTATCTGATGTTTGTTTTGTCTTGTCTTGTCTTTGCTTGAGGACAAGCAAACGTTTAAGTTTGGGGTTGTGATGAATCCCCATCACATGATGGTTTTCAGTGTTAAAAAGGGATTTTTACTTGGAGTTTTTGATGAATAACAATGAAGTTGATGAGAATTTAACAATTTGTGCTATTAGAAATTTATTTGCTATGCAGTGTTTATGCTGGGTTTTGTCGTGATTTTGTGCCCAGGGACTAGGTGGAATTGAAGAACAAAGCAGTGCAGGCAAATGGACTCAATGGTGCAATAGCAAGGAGCATTCAGCCAAATGGCGCGCAACTGGCGCGTGAGTGGCGCACCACGCGCGAGAAGACAGCAGGAAAGGCGCCCAACTGGCGCGTGAGTGGCGCTGGAGCGCGAGTGGCGCGCCAATCAGCGGCAGACGCGTTAAAACACGCGTTGGACGCGTTTTTCAGGATCTTTGGACGTATTTTGAACCCTAGTACACGGCGAGAACTGATTGCTCTGGATATCGGCGTTGAAGATTCGAGACTTGGGAACAAGGATTGAAGCTTCACATGTGTTCGTCTTCATCTCCAATTTGTAATTCTTCTCTTTCCTTTTCCTTAATCATGTGTAACTAAACCCTAATGTTAGGGATGAATGAATATTGACGTAGCACTATTGTCGATGGTTTAGAATTTTATTTATATCATACTCTCTCGTATTTTGCGTATCGAAATTCTACGCTTAATGCTTTTTATGGTTGGAAAACTCATACAATGATATTTTGTTCAATTATGAAATGGAAGTTTTGTTTTTGAATGTTTGAAATTCTATACCTTCAATTCGTAGCTTAGGAATAATCTATGAGTTGTTGTATATTGCAAACCCTCGTTTTAAATGCTTGTCGTTAATTAGAATCACTTAAGGAATTAGGGTTTGTAGTTATCGACAAAGGACTAGTTACCTAAGGAATTAGGAATTAGTGAATGTTGTGGGTTTGATAGCAAAATTAGAGAGAGCTTATCCTTTAAATTAAATCAGTGCAATAGTGTGAAATCAATAGGAATTCATCCCTAGCATCTTCTCCATCGTATCTTTTCAAACGCGTTCTTCGTTTCTATTATTAAAAACATAAAAAGAATATTTTATTGCTTTACTTTAGAGCTTCATAGCTCAATCAAATCAATCTCATCCTAGTTCACTTTGGTTCCTTTAGTAGTTGTTAACGTAACTGGTAATTAAATTCGATCCTTGAGGACGATACCCGGTACTTGCCGGTTTTATTACTTGCACGATTCGGTACACCTGCCGAAACTTCAACAGGCAGCCAGAGAGAGCAAAACTCTTACAGAAGTCAGTTTTGCTACAGGTGAGAAGGTATCTAAAAAATCAATACCTGCTTGTTGTGTGAATCCTTGAGCTACCAACCTAGCCTTGTGTTTGTTCAGAGTCCCATCAGCATTGTACTTCACTCTGTAGACCCATTTACATCCCACTGCTTTCTTGCCGGGAGGAAGAGGCATGAGTGTCCATGTATTGTTTGCCTCAAGAGCAGCAAGTTCAGCAGCCATGGCTTCCTGCCACTCAGGAATTTTTATAGCTTGATTATAATGTTGAGGCTCAACCACAGAGGATATATTGTTGATGAATGATTTGTATGGTGTGGATAAGTGATCATAGGTGAGGTAGAATTGGAGAGGGTATGTCACAGAGCCACAATGATAGTCATTTAGGTGTGCAGGAGGCCTGCAAGGTCTGGAGGATCTCCTGACAGTTGGAGAAGTAGGTGGGATGATGGCTACTAGGTCAGTTTCAAGGTTAGTGTTTTGGATGGGAATGTTTGGCTCACTGGTTGGTTGAGTGTCTTCTATGGGGATGGGAATGCTTGTGTCACACATGGTAGGACTAGAAACCTGTTGTGGCTTATTTGGTAGGATTGAATCAGAAAAAGGGTTCAATGTTGGTGAATCATTGTTGATTTGGTGATAAGGGAAAGTTGTCTCACAAAATTTAACATCTCTGGAAATGACAACCTTGCCAGACTTTGGATCAAACAGTTTATACCCTTTAACCCCCAATGGATAACCAATAAAGATGCATGGGGTGGCTCTTGGAGAAAATTTATGCCTTTGTGAGGGTATGGTGGAGGCAAAAGCAAGACAACCAAATACTCTAAGAGAGGAGTAATCAGGAACAGTATTGTACAGTAACTCAAAGGGTGATTTACCTTGTAATGAAGCTGAGGGTAATCTGTTGATCAGGTGTACAGATGTGGCTACACAGTCTCCCCAGAATTGTAAAGGGATTTTGGATTGAAAGTACAAAGCACGACCAACATTTAACAGATGCTGGTGCTTCCTCTCCACCACAGAATTCTGTTGTGGCCTGTGAGGACAAGACAGCTGGTGCAGTGTGCCTTCATTCTGCAAGAATGTGGTGAGGGCTAGCTCCTTAGCATTGTCAGTTCTCACAGACTTGATGGTCTTGCTGAACTGAGTCTTAATGAATTTAAAAAATTGTTGAATGAGTGTTGGAGCTTCAGATTTGCTCTTCATGAGGTGAATCCAGGTGAACCTTGTGGCATCGTCCACAATGGTAAGGAAATATTGCTGGCCCTCAATGGTTTGCTTGTGAAAAGGTCCCCACACATCACAGTGTATGAGATCAAAAGCAGAAGCACAGTAATTGTTATTAGAATTGAAAGGTAAACGATGCATTTTAGAAATAGGACAAATATTGCAAGAAGAATTATTGCATTCAATTGATTCACAAATGGATAGTTGTTTACACAATGATTTCAATACAAGATCAGAGGGATGACCTAACCAAGAGTGCCATAAACTGAAGGAAAAAATTGAATTACAGTTGCTGAAACTAGGTGCAGAAATTGCAGAGACAGAGTCACAAATACATGTTGCATTATTGTGAGTTTTGTAAAAATAAAGTCCACGATGATGCTCACTCTTTCCAATCACCTTCTGTTGGAGCTTGTCCTGTATCAAGAACACATTATCAGATAAGGATATGTGACAATTTGGATCTTGATAGAGGCAGCCAACAGAGATGATATTGACATGAAAATTTGGAATACAAAGGACATTTTTCAGAGTTAAAGAAGAATCAATAACAACTTGACCACAAGCAACAACAAGAACCCTCAAATTGTTAGGTAGTGTGACAAAGGTGTTGTGTAGCTTTGTGTATGAAGAAAAAAGGGACAAGTCTGTGCAAATGTGTGCTGTGGCACCAGAATCAATTATCCATTTATGCAAATCAAAGAGAAAATTGCAAAAATAAGCAAAATTTGCAAAATGCAAAGTACCTAGCTCAACAGGAGCTTGAGGAGTGACAGACTCTTTGGCCATCTGAGCCTGCATATACTCAATTAGTTGCTAGTATTGCTGAGTAGTCACTGGACTATCATTTGTGCCTCCTGCAGTAACTTGCATCACCTGTTGAGTAGCTTGAGATTGTTTTGATTTCTTGAAACCAGGTGGATACCCATGCAATTTGAAGCACTTCTCTTTGGTATGACCTGACATTCCACAATGAGTACACTGAGGCTTATCACATTTTGGTCCCTTTGACTGAGAATTCACAGCAAAGGTGATTTGAGATGGTGTCTCATTGATGGAAAGGCCAACTTCCCGTTGCTTCTCTTCTTGAATGATGAGGGGGAAAAACCTTATTGATGTCAGGAATTGGATCCATTAACTAAAGGAATCGTTGAGGCCCATCAAGAAGATCATCACATGCTGGCGTTTGAGAGAATTGACCAATGCAGTGGAACCACCACAAGTGCAGGTGTTGGCAGGCGTATGTTCAGCAAGGGAATCCCACAATCCTTTGAATTTGCTGAAGTATGCGCTAACAGAAAGAGAACCTTGAGTACAGTTGAGAACTTCTTTGTTCATCTGGAAGATTCTTGGGCCATTGCTTTGTTCGAAGCGATTCTTGATTCTTGCCAAATAGCAGCAGCGGAATCGGAGTAAATGACACTACAATGAAGCTCCTTGGCGATTGAATTGAGGATCCAAGAGGTCGTCATGTGGTTGCTCCGAATCCAAGCTGCGCAATCAGTGGAACCCTTTGGTGGTTTGGGAATTGTACCGTCTACAAACCCTAATTTGTTTTTGGCTCCTAGCGCGATGGTCATGGCTCTAGACCATGCTCCATAATTCGTACCAGAATCGGAGAGGAGATGCGAAACGAGAACGGCACCAGGGTTATCAGAGGGGTGAATGTAATAGGGGCTCGTTGTGGAGGTGGTGTCCGCCATTGAAGCAAGGACCCAGGTACGACGAGAAAGGGAAAAAAAAGCTCAAGAAAGGGACCAAGACAAGAAAGAAAACGATCGATGAGCTCCACGCAAAGATCGATCGCAAAAGAACCAGAGAAAGGGAAATCAAAGAAGAATCAGAGACGCAGGAAAAGGCTTGTGACTGATACCATGTCAATGTTGGTGACATTCACCAAGATACACATTGTATGAAGATAAACTGGGAACTTTCATTACAGAAGAATCATGTAATTATGGGAAGAAAGAATATACAATTTTCTCTGTATCTGGAAAAATGAAAGTTACAAACTGGAAAAGAGTTACAACGAACTAATATAGCTCACAATACTTCCAACTAACTAAAACAGAATCTGTTGCTAACAATCTGATTAACTAACTGATATCTTACTAATTGAACTAACTATAGTTAATGACAAAACAAACTAAAGTTACAATAGTCAAACTTGTACAAAGTCAATATGGCTGAGTGGCATAATCTACTCCAAGACACGAATGACCGATCTAGTGCTCCCGAGTTCCATTTCCGCAATGGACAAACTCAATGTTAGCCAATGTTAATTTTGATCCTAAACACTAGATAGATATAACTCACAAGTATCACCACCTTGAAAATAAGACACATTTTTGTTTTAAATATTCCCCGTATTTTACTTCTATGGTTTGCATTCATCATTTTGATGGCGTCACGGTCCATAACAAGAAAATCTCCATACTAAATGCAAATTTACCGCCACCATGGTGTTTAATGAAACAAGCTCTAGATACTGTCAGGGGTGTTCACGAGTTGGTTCGGATGGATTTTGACTAAATCTGTTATCCGAACCAATCAAATTTAATCGGTTTGGATTGGTTTGGATTTTGAGTTTTTTTTCTATAAAACCCGAACCACAGGGTATGTTTTTAACTATAGTTTCTACAATCACCAATATTCGTTAGTCTAAATAATAATTAATCTTAAGTAGTTTGGTACTTATTAATTAATCCCTGTGGAGACGATACTTTTTATACTACTTCTGCAAGAGAGTACACTTGCTCTCAAGTGTGTTTTTAACGCAACAAGTGTGTTTTTAACGCGCCAAAAACTTGTTGCGTTAAAAACACACTTGAGAGCAAGTGTACTCTCTTGCAGAAGTAGTATAAAAAGTATCGTCTCCACAGGGATTAATTAATAAGTACCAAACTACTTAAGATTAATTATTATTTAGACTAACGAATATTGGTGATTGTAGAAACCAAAATGCGAAGAAATAAATAGCAAGAATTTAAATTTATGAAAGTTGATCAATGGAGAGAAGCCTAGGGTCTCGGTTTCATTTGCTAGCTTCGATTCCTCTATGTCTAATTCTACCTGAATTCCCTTATTTTATTCAATTACCAATCCCTTTACTAAAACTATTAATCCGTTTGGTCATTCGTGATTAATATTCTTTTTCCTAAATTAACCCTAGTTTGGTCATGCTAGAATTTAAATTTAAGAAAAGCATAAAGTACAAAAAGGTTGAGTGATTGGAAGACTAAATTAAAGTTTGGTCATTCATTAATTATAGTCTCAATTATCCTAGAGGTCCACCAACTAGTTGTAGTACGGTCGCTAATCAACTAATTGATTATGAACATGCAAAGGGTTGTCAATCCTAATTATGTGATAAAGCAATAGGATAATATTAATTGAAATAAAATTTGGGAATTCAAACTAGAAATTAGAACATAAAAGAGTCTCTAAACAAGCAAGATTCACCTAAAACCCTAGAAGAGGATTTAGGTATCCATAGGTATCAAGAACAATAAAATAGAAATAAAGTTCATGAAATACAAAGATAAGAATAACCCGGTAATTAGAGAAATTCCTGGTCTAAGTCTTCAATCTCTTTATTCTGCTCCAGAGCTCTCTCGCGATGTCAAGAACAGGTACCAAAACTCCCTCCTATGTGTTGCCGTCACTACCACTTCCGATCCAAATTCACGTGTGTGCTCCTCTTTTTCTCTGCGGCGTCGGGTTCTCTGTTGCGATATATGCGGCTTCCTTTTATTGTTGAAGCTAGGGTACGTGGTAATTAAGTTATCCCCTGATTACTTTTTCACCAAGTTTGTTCATCACATGTTCTCTTCTTTCCTTTTTAAATTCAACTTACTTTCATATGGGTTTGGGCAATTATTCTTTCTTTAAAATGGGCTAAGGTGAATGCCTTCCAAATGGGTCCTTTCTAACAATCTCAAATAGGCATTGTGGCCTTTTCTAACATTATGGGCTCTCATGCATCAACAAACCAATTCATGGCTATTCTCCAAGCCCATTTGCATTACTTGGGCTTCTTTCTTTTTCTTCTAGTTTTTTCTTCTAATTCCAACCCACACTCATATATATATATATGAGGACTTTTATTTATTTTTCTTCTTTTTCTACCTTTCTGCAAGATACAGAGGAAATTTGATCAGGAATGTAAAATAATTAATAATAATTGCTCTAAAAGGAACTCAAAAACATCTCTAAAAATGCACTAAATTGGAGTTTATCACTGTTGCTAACAATCTGATTAACTAACTGATATCTTACTAATTGAACTAACTATAGTTAATGACAAAACAAACTAAAGTTACAATAGTCAAACTTGTACAAAGTCAATATGGCTGAGTGGCATAATCTACTCCAAGACACGAATGACCGATCTAGTGCTCTCGAGTTCAATTTCCGCAATGGACAAACTCAATGTTAGCCAATGTTAATTTTGATCCTAAACACTAGATAGATATAACTCACAAGTCTCAGCACCTTGAAAATAAGACACATTTTTGTTTTAAATATTCCCCGTATTTTACTTCTATGGTTTGCATTCATCATTTTGATGGCGTCACGGTCCATAACAAGAAAATCTCCATACTAAATGCAAATTTACCGCCACCATGGTATTTAATGAAACAAGCTCTAGATACTGTCAGGGGTGTTCACGAGTTGGTTTGGATGGATTTTGACTAAATCTGTTATCCGAACCAATCAAATTTAATCGGTTTGGATTGGTTTGGATTTTGAGTTTTTTTTCTATAAAATCCGAACCAAACCAACCCGATATTAAATGGATTGGTTCGGATTGGGCTCCCGGGTCATGTGCTAACACTAACTTTTTAAGAGATAAAATTCTACATATTTTTTATGATGCACCAAAACCAAACCAAATCATATTTTTTTAAAAACACCAAATCCACATAGTGTCATGAGTGAGAGTGATCAGTAAGTATGAATAATGATTATGCAGCCGTGAATTCATTGAAAATTTGGGATGAATGCAATGCATTATTGCCTAGAAAATACGCTTATTGAACATCGAAAAAATGAATGGTTTTATGGCTCTGAATATTGAGTGGGTAAAGTTGAAGAGGTGGAGAATATTAGAAGGCAAATGAAGAGGTGTAGAATATTAGAAGGAAAAGGGTTCACGGGTTGGATTGGATTTAATTTTTAAAATCCGTTATCCGAACCAAACTAGTACGGGTTATTACGGGTTGGTTCGGATTTGATCCGATTACAAAATTTATCCGAACCAAACGCTTCGGTTTGAATTGGGCAGCGGGTTGGTTCGGATTTATCCAAACTACTGAACACCCCTAGATACTGAGTTGAAATTAGAGAGAAAATAATAAATTTTTTGAGCGTTATTGATAATCTAAGAAATGCTAACATATAAAATTGATCCTAAAAACTAAATCAAGATATTTTAACATAGTATAAATATATAAGATATTATTTTATACTCTAACAAGAATAAATAAATTACTTAAATTAATTTTTGGGAATTTTTCAAAGTTTTGTTCAAAATCCTTCAATTAATAAAAGAAATACATAGATTCATATACTCTCTAAAATGACAAGGGGGATATACATATACATGATGTACAAGATACAAGAAAAAATTAATAGAAGGAAAAAATACAGTAACTTCCTCAATAATGACATTTAATTCTTAAAAATGACAAGGGCAGTATACATATTAATGTACAAGATACAAAAAATGTTTCCTACATTTTGGACCTAGAAGGTATGAGGAACCAAAAAAAAGCACTGTACGTATAGTTTGATAACTTCATATTATTGCAAGCCAAGCTAGAAATGCAACTGAAAGTGGTGTATGAAAAAAGCCCTCCTGAATAGAAATGAAAATATACATCAATGATGAGTTTTGAAGTTTCCTTTTTCCTCACCAAAGCTAGAAGAGGCTTGGTAGTTCAAATTTACAGACCACTCTGATTCACATTGTATACATTGTATTCAAATATACATCAATGAAAATAAATAATGTTTAATTAATTTGTTTCACTTTCATAGTTAGTATACACACAAGTCTCTAACCATGTCCAAGGGTATGACTTGATAGATGATTAGTATGCCTCCATGCCCTGCCGAAGAAAAAGTAAACACAACTTTCTATCCAATTCTTGTCCCTTAATTTATGTTGTTATAGGTATTGTGATAAAGTAAATACAAAATACTCTCGATGCGGAAATTATACTATAACTTTATTTCCTACATCATATAAAATGGTAATGCTACAATACAAATTTTTCGTTCACCAACAAGACTGCATTTTGTACCACATATCATCTAGGAAATGATAATAGGTATACCTCCATGATCTAGAAATGCACAAAGGAGCAACCACTAACCAAAACCCCATAATAAATCCCAATGCCATAGTCACAAAAAACCAGTTAACTCCATGTGCATCACTCTCCTTGTCATTGTGATCATCACTTCTCTTCTGGGAATTGCAGTTAACAGGTAGTGGCGGGCCGCACAAATTGTTGCCAATAAACTTGGATGCATCGAAACTCTGCAATTGGGTGCCTGTTGGAATTGTCCCTCTCAAATGATTATGAGACAAGTCAAGTGTGTTGAGAAAGCTTAAGTCTGATATGGTTGTAGGGATTTCTCCTGAAAATTGATTCCATGAGAAATCAATGGATTCCAATGATGTCATATTGCCAATATGTTGTGGGATTTGGCCACTCAATTGATTCCTAGACAAATTCAGATAAATCAACCCATCTAGATTTGTGATTCCTTGAGGTATCTCTCCTGATAAATTATTATCAGAAAGATCAACACTTATCACCAAGCCAAGAAAACTTTTGTACTCCATACCCGTTCCTTTTACCCATAGGATTGCACTGACTATACTTTCCCATTGGAAATCAACGCTTACATTTGATCCAGGAGTTACACCATGTATGATAGAATTGACAATTGAAGATTTACTTGTATTCCTTCGCTTCATGGCATTCAAGTTTTTGAAACAATTTGGTATGTTTCCAGAAAAATTGTTTTCGGCAAGGTCCAAATACTGAAGAAATATGATATCACAAATTTCTTTAGGAATATGACTCGAAAATTCGTTTGACCGAAGACTAAGAATCTTCAAGTTTGAGAGCCTTTCTCCAACCCATTCTGGAATAGTTCCTGTAAGTTGGTTCTCCCCAAGATCCAAGAATATTAAATTGTTATTCTTCAAAAGAGGAGGAAATGTTCCTGAGATCGAGTTGTTACGAATTTGCAAAACTTGTAGCAAAGTTAAGGAACCCATGGAAGGGGGTAAGTTCCCAGTAAGGTGATTGTTTTGTAAATTTAAACTCACTAGATTTGGCCACATTTTCAAGCAATCTGGTATTTTCCCTGATAAATTATTTGATTCCAAATTGAGAAATCCTACCTGCATTGGGTTATCTTGTTTTTTACATAGAAAATCAGTCATGAATCCAGAGAATGAATTGCTTGAAAGATCTAACCAAACCATGGAATCATAAAAAAAATAGGGTAATTTGCCATGAAAGAGATTTGAGCTTAAATCAACAACCTCGATCGATATTGATTTCACTGATGTATATGCAAGCTCATCATGGATATGATTACGAGAGAGGTTCAAGTAATCAGCTTTAGAAAATATTTCCCAAAACCAAGGGTGGATAGAATCTGATATCCCTGTGTTAGACAAATCCAAATACTCAATACCCTTTTGTGATTGAATCCATGTTGGAAAGTGAGGACCCAATTTCCATGAGCTCATTTGCAGTGCATTTAGCTGGAAGTTAGGATGCCAATTGGGACCCACTTCTAAAGTAAAATTGTTACCTGAGGCTGAAAACACTTTCAAGCTTGTGAAATTGGCAAGATCATCTTCTGTGACAACTCCTTGAAATAGGTTGTCATAAATTGCAAGATATGACAATTCTGAGAGTGATGTAAGAATCTCAAATGGGTTTCCATTGAATTGATTTTTGGAAAGGTCAAGGTATCTTAATGATGAAAGTTTTGCAAATGATCTTGGAAGTGCGCCGTGAATTGAGTTGTTATAAAAATCCAGTGTGTGGATATTTTTAAACAACCCAATTTGATCTGTTAGATTGCCTGAAAGTTGAGAACTCGAGATTTTGAGTTTCATTAGCCTACGCGAAACACAAGGAGTGAGAATTTCTAAAATTTCATTAACCTGTTGGCTGAGTTTGAGAAATGAGAAATTAATCTCCCTTAAGTTGCAAAGGTTACCAAGAGAAGGTGGAATTTTTCCTTCAAGTTGATGATTAAATGACAAATCAAGTTTGACTAGAGAAGTTAAATTTCCCAAGGCATGAGAAATATTCCCACTCAAATTGTTCCATCCTAGGTTCAAGAACTTGAGATGATGAAGATTGTATAACCAGTTGGGCATAGAAGAGGAGAATGAATTATCGGACAGGTCAAGATTTTCCAGAAGTGTGAGGTTTTGAATAGCATTGGGAATTGGACCTTGGATGTTATTAACTTGTAATTCAAGAGAAACAAGTTTCCTCAATCCAAATACCCAGTTAGGGACAAAAGAAATCCTGATATTGGAAAGATCAAGAGTGAGGAGAGATGAAAAGTTAAGCAAAGTTGGTTGGTTATAATGAGTGGGAAACATGCATCCTCGCAAGTGTAATTCCCTTAGAGAATGAAGAGCTTGCAAAGTTTGTAGCCAATCAAGTGAATTGGAAAGGTTTGCATTTCTCAAATTAAGATGTTGAAGTTTGGACAGACTCGAAAGCCAGTGAAGACTTCTGGAAAACAGAGCTTCATGCTTGTAATTATTTCCAAGCTCAAGATGGAGCAAATTGGTGAGGTTCCCAATTTGAGATGGAATTCTTCCATTTGTAACATAACTCAAATCAAGATAGAGTAAATTGGAGAGATTTCCAATACGAGGAGGAATGATTCCATTGAATCCCGCGTTAGAGAGGTTTAGGTAAGTCAACGAGGTCATTTCCCAGAGGAAACTAGGAATTTGCATGTCTCCAAAATCATTGTTGCTTAAATCCAAGTGAGTCAAATGCTTCAACTCAATCAAAGAACCATTGACCACACCACCAAACATTGACCTCTCATAAGCTTCAGCAGCTTCAACAAATTCATAAACATTATAATAGTGACCACTACTGGGTGGTGAAGAGTTGAGGTGAAGCTGAATGACATTGGCTGTTACGTCACTGCAAACAACTCCAACCCACTCACAGCAATTGGGATTGGAATTATTCCAAGAGGAAAGCCTATTAGTATGATCAATGAGATTATATTTGAAATTCAAAAGCGCATGACGTTCACTTGAAATGCAACCAAGTTCTGATGAGTTACATGTGCATGTATCAAAGTTAATTGTTAACAAGGTAAGACAACAAAGGTGAAATAAAAGACTAGTGAAGATGGAAAACTTCATGATAGATCACAATGTGGATTTGGGATAGGAAACAAGTTTTCTATGTAGTTGTTGATTCTATATGTTAAATGGTTCCCTTATTTATACTTGTTATGCGCTGTATTATGTATTGGCTTTATCTATTTTCTTTATTTTTATCAATTCTTATTTCTTTGACGTGGTTTTTTATTTTTGTTTTTACAATTAAATTCCATTCCCTTCTATATTTTTCAATTAACATTGTTTCAATTATAACGACCTTGTCGTGCTTTACATTATTGCATGACTTAATTTGTTTCGTCATTTTTCTTGCATGTCATTCATTTTCAATTGTATGTTCATGTAATTTTTGTCAAAAAAAATTGTATGTTCATGTGACACTACAACAGAATTGTTTAAAAAGAGCGCAACATTAGTAGCGCTTTATAGGTCAGCGCTCCTTTTTCCCAACACGGAGGTTCAATAAGTAGCGCTTTGTACACAAGCGCTCCCTATAGCTAAACACGGAGGTTAAATAAGTAGCGCTTTGTAGGTGAGCGCTCCCTATGGCTAAACACGAAGGTTCAATGAGTAGCGCTTGGTACGTGAGCGCTCCCCATGGCTAAACACGGAGGTTCAATAAGGAGCGCTTTGTATGCGAGCGCTCCTTTTGATCAAAACACGTTCTCCAATGAGGAGCGCTTTATACGCGAGCGCTCCCTTTGGCTTTTTACTAATTTCCGAAACACACTCACTTAGTCACGCAAAAACCCTCACATACGCACAAACACTCAGATCTCTCCTCCCTCGCTTCCTCCATGCGTCATCGCGTTAGGAGACACCGTCCTCTCCGTCGAAGGCTCTTTTTCATCTCTCTGCTCTCTCTTTCATCTCTCATTCATCTCGTTTGGTTCAGCTGCTACTGCTGCGAAAGGCTCTCATGCATCTCTCTGCTCTCTCTTTGATTGTTGATAATAGGTATGGTTCTTGCCCTCTTCATTTTTATGGGTTTTAGGTTTTAGGTTTTAAGGTTTTGATAGTTTTTGTTCTTGATAATGTAATTTGTTTTGATAGTTTTGGTATTAGGGTTTAAGGTTTTGATAGTTTTGGTTAATGTGTTTGTCAAATTTGATTTTAAGGTTAATTTGCATATGCATTATTGTTCGACTGATTTTAACGTTAATTATAAGCAACCGAAGTGAGCCCTTTTAACCTCTATCTTTCGTTTAATCTTTCCCCTTCCAATGCTCAAAATTAATACATCTGCTCTCTTATTCTCTTACAGTAAAATTCACACATCTCTCTCTCTCACCCAGGCACGGATCCACGTGACCCTACTCTTTGCTCTTTTTTTCAATCAATAATAGGGTATTTTAATATGTTGACCCTACTTTATTTTTTATGTTGACTCCACATGACTCAACTAGTATATTAGAGACAAATCAATAACATGTACTAATATTATATTATATTTGTTAAAATAGTACTATTTGTTATATCCTATCGAAATAGGATCAACACTTATACTTTATTAAAGTACTAGTTTTATCTTTTTACCTTTGTAATTTGTAGAAATTTAGGTATTTTATGACTTTTTTGTAATGTAATTATGTATTTTTTAAAAAAATTACAATAGTTTTTTGAAAAAATATTATAGGCTAGTTTTTTGCCCCACAATTAAAAATTTCTAGATCTGTCACTGCTCTCACCATGTTGTGCACATTTTTTTTAAAAAAAATTGAGGAAGGTAATTTAATTAATCAAAGTGGTACTAATGACCATTTTACAATGGTTTCTAGCTGGATTCAAACTTGACACCTCGAGGATAGAAGACCAACTCTTAGCACTGAGCTAGCACCTCAAATGTACCATGTTGTGTATATTAGGGCTGTTCATGGTGCAGTTCGCAAGGAAAACCAAACCGAACTGAACCGGACTGATTCAAACAGTTCGTTGAACCGAACGGAACTACTTTTACAGTTCGTTCAAACCAAACTGAACTGTTTTGACAGTTCAATTCGCACTTCAACTATACTGAACTGTTAAAAAAATCAATAATCTGGCAGCAGAAAATTAAAAGAAAAAATCGGAAATATTGCAAAAAGCAAACAAAACACACCAATGGCTGCAAACGCCATAAATCAAATTCAATATCATCAAAGAGCCAATTTTAGGTGGTGAATAAAAATCAATTCACCAGACACTGCGTTAAAAATTTAACATCAAATAAAATAAATAGAAAAAATAAAAAGGGAAGGAACCTTGGGTTAGTGACGTGGAGAGTTTTGTGGATCTTATGGTTAAACAAAGTTGAGAGATGATAGCGACGTCGTGTAGGTATAAATTTCCATAGTTCCATGGCGGTAGGTAACAATCTGGAAGCAATTCAGAAGAAATCTAAGGTGCTTTGTTCTTTAGATATTTCGGGTCCTGAACTGATATTTCGGGTCCTAATAATCAAACCCACTGTCCTAAATTGTTCTTTTGATTTGATTCTACGAAGGTTCTTTTTTTTACAATAGATTATACGAAGGTCGAAGGTGTTCGGGAGTTGGTTTTTGCAGATTAGGCAGAAGTGTTTTGATAGTTTCACTAACTGAGTGGCCTTCAGTTCGTAACAGTTTATTGGTTCACTAACTGAATTGGTCTTAACAGTTCAGTTAGTGAATTGTCTTTAAAATATCAGTTAGGTTCTGAATTGTTTGTAAAAGTTCAGTTAATTTTGGTTCGGTTCGGTTCAGTTCAGCAGTTCGGTTCAGTTTTTTAGTTCACATGAACAGCCCTAGTGTATATCAATACATAGGAATAATGTTTTATTTAGGGGTAGTGTTTAATACTCCGTGTTAATCCATGCAATATTTTGCAATTTCTGGATTAATAAAAGAATGACATTATCGTCAAACACAGAATGTCGCCCTCGAACTTTATTTAATCAAAAAAAGAAATGTTTCCCTCAAATAACTCAAAATTTACCACCAAGTTACCATTATTATTATTTTTTGGAAACGACCAAAATACAATTAATATATTTTTTTGACAGCAAGGTTATTTTTTGAAAGTGACCAAAATACAACCAGTATTTAGTATTGTATCTCTTTAAAACTTTCCTTCCAACGACACTCTTTTTACGACTGAATGAAAGTCTTGTAAGTCTTAATTTATGAAAGCGAAACACGCTAATAGCTTGAGTTTTCAACATCTTATATATTTAGGGCGTGTTTGGATAAACAGGTTAATTAAGCACTTAAGGCATAAGCGCTTATCATATAAGCAGTGGTGGAGCTGGCATAAATTTTATGGGGTGGCTAAATAAAAAACCCTTAGTGCTTTTTTCAATAAAGTTTTGCTTATCTAAAAAAAAAAGTTTAGTTACATTTTTTATCCCCCCAACTTTCTTCGATCGATGAGTTGGTCGTCATTCTATTTTACTTTTGATTATTTTGCTCCCTTAAATTGACAATTTTGGTTCTTGTGGTTTTTTTTTATTACATTTGCTACCTAAGAATAGTGAATTCAGCAATTCTGTTTCCCAACTTTCCAAAATTCAAGATTTTTAGGTACTAAAAGTACAAATATTTCATCATTTTGAGGGTAAAAATTGTTAAATTAAGAAAGTTAGAGACCAAAAATTGTCCAAAGTAAAATAGAGGGACCAAAATGACCAACTTAACAAAATTCACTATATTTGTTGGGGATAATGATAGACTAATGAACTTAAACTATGGACTTATTGTTAATCTTTTACCTTCTTAGACAAATAACTTGGTTGAAATAGCTAAACAATATATTACTAGGGTAGCTAAATTTAAAATATACCTATTTATTAAAATACATATATTATTTTTGGGGCCGGGACTACCCCAACATTATACTAGGAGCCTCCCCCGCATATAAGTGCTTATGTATAAGCTATTTAAATAGTAAAGGATGAAATAATGTTGAACTATTTTTCTATAAGCTATAGCTGTTTCCATAAGCTATCTTTGGAGCTTATGGAAATTAGCTAAAACCAACTTATGAACATGTCATAAGCTATTTCCACAAGCTCTCCCAAACAGTTTCACAAGTGCTTATGCCAATAGATAAACTCAAATAAACCGATCCAAACGGGCCCTTAGTCTTATTGTGATTTTTGGATTAGTCTTAGAATTCCACATTAGATAAAGTACCGACCAAAAACTTCATTAAACAAAAGTCTTTCGTAATTTGTGGTTTAACATGGAAATAACACATTAGATAAAACAAGGACCAAAACTTCATAAAGGAAGACTTATGGTCAAGTGATAGACAAGTGGTTCAGAGAATAGAAATTAAACATAAATATTTATAAGAACAAACAATTATTTACCTAAATTACTTTTTGAGAACCTTTCAAACTTCATTCAAATTCCGTCAACTATATAATTAAAGAAACCAATACATACATATATTTTATATTCTTATTTAGGCAGTTAGAACAAAGGTGAAAAATAAAATGCTAGTGAAGGTGGAAAACCTTATGGTCACAATGTGGATTTAGGATAGGAACCAAGTTTTCTATATATGTATATGTTGATTCTATATGTTAAATGGTTCTCCCTATTTATACTTTTTGTTGTGCATTATATTGTGTATTATATGGGCTTTTTTCTTTCACTACTAGAAAAGTGACATATAGCAACGGCAAAAATCTTTGAGTAAAAGAGTTAAAAAATGTAGGTATATTACCGAAGACCTATACCAACGGATGGTTCTTTCCGTAGTCTTTATAATTACGGAAGAATAACGTTGCTATAGCCTATAGTGACTGTTTTTTTGACCGTTGAACAAAATCTTAGAGCTATATCCACATTTACTTTTCCGCCGGTATAGGTTTTAACAATACTCCTAATTTTGATATACCCACAGTTGAATCTCCATCAGTATAAGTTTTAGTGAGGCCTCGTAATTCACTATACCCACCATTTCATTTTATTGGTACATAATTTATTGGCAACGTTTGTAGGTTTTAGTGACACCTCTTGGCCCACAGTTTGTGAAACTTTTGTAGGTATAGGAATTCTATACCTACGGTTTCATTTATACTGTCACTAAAGACGTCTGTTGGTATATGTCAATTTTCTTTTAGTGATTTTTATAAAGTTTATTTATTTACTTTGATAAGCAAATGTTGGTCGGGGTGGGAGAATGTTATTTCCGGGATTTGAACCCTCCTTCTTGCAGCTTTGCAACTCCTTCATGTCTCTTAGTTCACTAACTGAACTACCTTCCTACGACATAAAGTTTATTTATTTGATGTGGTGCGTTTTATTTTTATTTTTGCAATTAAATTCCAATGTCAGTTATAATTCAATTAACATTATTTCGTTGCCTTTGTTTTGTCATTTTTCTTTCATGTAATTCATTTTCAATTGTATGTTCATTTAATGTAACATCTATCGTAGAGACCACGCTAGTATAGGAAAGTGACACCACCACAAGAGTTTTTCCTTATCTTTAGAAAATACTCAATTTAGAGCATGCTTGAAATCACTTTTAAAAACAGTTTTTAGTTTTCTAAAACTTTAAATGAATAAGTTTGTTCTTTGTTAAATTTTAAAAATTAGAAAAGGGTTTTTAAAACTCAATTCAGACATATTCTTAGTCCTTAAAATTACATATTTTCTCTTACATTTAAATTCGCTCCCTCTCTCGTTTTCCAAGTGGTTGGCTTATCGACCTCCTCATCTGAATAACTTGTAATAATCTTAGAAATCGACGTTAGATAACACATTAGATAAAACAAGGACCAATTCATAAAGGAAGACTTACAATAAATAAAAGTCTTGTGTGATTTGTGGATTAGCTTTTAGATAACACATTAGATAAAAACAAAGACCAAGACTTCATAAAGGAACACTTACAATAAATAAAAGTCTTGTGTGATTTGTGGTTTAGCTTTTAGACAAGACATTAGATAAAACAAGAACCAAGACTTCATAAAGGAAGACTTGTGGTCTAGTGATAGATAAGTAGTTTGCATGATAGAAACTAATATAACTATTTATAAGAAGAAATAAATTATTTACCTAAATTATTTTTGGGAATTTTTCAAAGTTTTATCCTAATTCCTTCGACTAATTAAAGAAACCAATACATTCTTATGTTTTCAATTTCTATTTAGGCAGTTAGCAGCAAACTTTCAAACCATATGTTTTCAAATTCGATATTGTATTTAGGTTTATATATTTGATCCCCCTGCAAATATTCCATTTTTCCATTTACTCCCACTGTAAAAAAAAGTTTATGGTTACCCCCCTGCAAATATAAACAGTTTTCGGTCACCCCCCTCTGTTAGATTATGTAGTGTATAATGGGTAAAAACGACGTACGGTTACCCCTCTGCAAAATATAAAAAGTTAATGGTTACCCCCTGTAGAAACACTTATTATTTGCAAGGTTGATTTTAAAACTTTTTTTTTACAGGGGGTAAATGGAAAAATGGGATATTTGCAGGGGGATCAAATATTTAAGCCTTGTATTTATTAAGTGTGATAATATTTACATTTTACTTTGATTATATTTAGATGTTAGAGAAATGAGATTATTTGAATTAAACCTCAAGGGGATGGTCTAGTGGAGCATGACATGATTTATATCCAAGAGGTCTGGACTTCAAATCCTTACTAGTTAGTCTTTTACATGTGAGGTAAATGTAATTACCTTTGTAAGAGATTAAAGAGACTGGAGGTCTTTCCTAGTTTGGACTGTCCTTCCCTCACCTAGGGGTGTCGCGGTGCGGTTTGGTTCGGTTTTGAGACAAAAAGTGAACCGAACCGCATGGTAAAACTACGTGCGGTTTGGTTTGGTTCGATTGGCTTTCTAAAATAAAACTGAACCGTACCAAACCAAACTAATGCGGTTTGGATTGGTTCGATTTGTGACATCCGTGGCTGACGAGGGCGGGGAGTGATCGTCGGTGCCCAAAAAGGTGGCATGGCAAAGAGCGGCTCTCGGCAGCTTCAAAGCGAAGTGACGCGTGAATGAACCGAATACGCACCGGAACGAGAGAGAGATCCTGAGGCTGTGCAGGTATGGGACTGTACAGTTGATGGAAGGCTTAAAAGAATTAGTTTAGACTACCTATACCAACAAGATGCATCTTCTTTTTGGGAGCCCTTCCCATAAGAACTCCATAGTTAAGCATGTTTGACTTGGAGTAGTAGTGGGATGAGTGACCTTCTGGGAAGTTTCCTAGAAAGCATGCAAGTGAGGGCAACACATGCTAAAAAGTCACGTGTTGGTTCATGGCGGCAGTCAACCGTTCTAGAAGCAGTCTGGGATGTTACATGGTTGGTTTGATTTTTTTCAAGATAAAACATAATTTAAAATGGTGTTAAAATTAACTAACATAAAAAACGGCTAACATAAATATTTAAGAAAATATCTGCTCAAATATATGCTTTGTTTGTAAGTGATTCAAATAATTAATTGAATTTGGGCTAGGAGGTGAGTGAGAGTTGGGTTTTAGTTGGAGTTAGGCTAGTAAGTGATTCAAACCACTAACAAAAATTTGCCGCAAAAATAACTTTGGATATGACCCATGGATTTAATTGTAAGTAAATAAGTCTTAGGTTTATTGCGGTTTGGTTTGGTTTGGTTCGGTTGGTGGAACAACAATCGCGGTCCAAACCGAACCGTGCGGTTGATTGAAAAAAGGAACCGAATAGATTTTGCGCTTTGCGGTTTTTTGCAGTTTTCGGTTTGGGTTGGTTCAGTTTGCAGTTTTCTATTGGATTGGTTCGGTTTTGAACACCCCTACCCTCACCCCTAATTTTGTTTCGTAAAAAAAGATTAATTATTTAAATTAGTTTAACATACATTTCTATTAATTAAGCAATTCAGTTGGAGAAGCTCATGTCAACAATTTTTATTTAATTTAAAAATGATATAAAATGAAAGATTGTTGAAATATAAGACTGGATTTAGTGCGCCTTATATTTTTTGTCCCTAAAAGTATTTTTTAAAGTAAAAGTAAAAAAAATAATTTAAAAGCAATGCTTTTTTTGAAGCAATTTAAAAGCAATGTTCTGAAATAATATGTGTTTTGAAATAATATGCACAATTTTTTAATAAAGTTTTGATATTATATGATACATAATTACATAAAATTGGAATGTATTAATCACTTGCACCCAAATTTGGAGTTTGGGATAAGGGATTTAGATCATTGGCATGCTACACAGATTCTACTAATGTCGTGCAGCTTGTTAACTCCCCTCTGAACCATTGGAATAGATATGCTTCGGTAATTCAGTCTATCAAAGATTTCCTAATACGAGATTGGGTGGTGTTGTTGGGTCATACCCTCCGCGAGGGCAATTCTTGTGCTGACTACTTCGCCAAACTAGGCGCTGCCAGCACTAGTTCTTGGATGACTTTTGATGTTCCTCCGGCTGAAATCTCTCTAAACTTGCTAGTAGGGGTGGGAGCAGGCCAGACCGCCCGATAGGGGACTACAGCCCAGCCTTCGTCAGGCCTAGGCCAAGCCAGATTTTTTTTTAAAAAGACCAGGCTAAGGCTTTTTAAAAAGCCTATTTAGCTAAAAAGGTCAGGCCACAGACCATCGAAAATGCCTTTTAGACCTACTAGGTCGGCCTATTTAAGTAAATATAAAAAATTCTTTTATTAATATTACTGTTATTATATTAAATTTAATATATTGTGTTAAATCATAAATTTTCTAATATTTTCTATTAATTTAAACATATCAACTTACATCAATTTTTTGACATATTTAAAGTTATAATATAAAATATAATTTAAATTGGATGTCATATAAAATAGAACTTAATTTTAGTGACATATTAGCTTCTTAGTCTATTTACAAAAACATACATCAGTCAAAGTCGCAGGCTTTCATAAAAAAAAGGTCAAATAGGCTTTTAAACAGGATTTCAATAAGGCCAGGCCAGACCTAAAAAATGAGTCTACGACAGGCCACAAGCCAGACTCAGACTTAATACATTCGACGCAGGCCAGGCTCAGGCCATGCAAAGCCTAGCTCGGCCCAGCCTATTCCCACCCCTACTTGCTAGCAGATGCTGCTAGTGTGGAGTTTGTGAGAGTGTAGTTATTGGTTATCTTTCTTTTCTTTTTTCGCTTTTTTTTCTCTGTTTTAGCTTTACCTTACAAAAATAAATAAATTGGAGTTTGACCTAAAGACTCTCAATTAATTGACTGGGTAATCAATAAATATTTAATTTTCAACCCGTCTTCGACCCTTGGCGTTAAATTCATGGGTCATATCCAAAGTTATTTTTGTTACAATTAAATCCTTTGTGGTTTTAATTGTGATCTTTGAAGAACTTGAATCACGGTTGTTTTGGTGTATTGAAAGATTTGAGTTTCTCAAGAATCAGAGTGGTATTTTCATTTTAAATCTATACTATATTGGAGTCAATTGTTATCACATACTGCCTAGAGTTAAGGACTAAGGTCTACTAAGTTAGAAATTAAATACTTTGCACAAGATTTCTCGATTAAGTTGGATTTATGCCTACATTAGTATTTTAGTATAATATTTTTTTGGGTATTCAGAAGTCATTCAATTTGTTATTCTTTTAATGAATTTGTTGCTCTGTTTTATTGTTTTGGTATTTTAGTACAAGAATTCTCAATTAAATTGGATTTATGAGCTATTATCACCACACAACAGTAAACAGACATCACCACGCACTTTCATCGCCGCACAATCCCCAACCTAATATTGCAGACAACCTATCCCATTACCATCATAATGTAGCTATCCGACATTTCGACAAGCTAAATATAGTTGAAGACTCTCCCTCCAAAACTCTTTTCATGATTGAATGAAATTCATGTGGGTTTTAACACTTTGAAAGAGAGACACACAAATAATAGTTTGACTTTTCAACAACTTATACATTTAGTCTAGCCCCTTGTGATTTTTGACCTAGTCGTAGAATTCCTATTAGATAAAGTATCGACTGGGACTCTTAAGAGTCTTACATGATTTGTGGTTTAGCTTTGAGATAACACACTAGATAAAACAAGAACTGAGACTTTATAAAGGAAGGATTGTGGTCTAGTGATAGACAGAATGCAAATTTAATACAAATATTTATAAGAACAAAAAAAAATTATTTACCTAAATTATTTTTAGGAATTTTTCAAAGTTTTATTCAAATATCTTTGACGAATTAAAAAAACCAATACGTTCATATATTTTCTATTTTTTATTTAGGCAGTTAGCAACAAACTTTCAAACTACAACTAGTCGGTCAAGAAATAAATTCGATATTATAGAATTTAAGTAACTATGACAAAGTCAACAATCTTTTTTAGCAGTGAAGTGTGATAATATTTATAATTTATTTACTATAATTAGATGTTAGAGAAATAAGATTATTTGAATTAGCTTTACATACATTTCTATTAATTAAGCAATTCATTTGGAGAAATGCATGTCAAAAATATTATTTATAATGCTTGTGCTCAACTACAAATGCGATCTCTAGAGCTAGGTAAGACAAGATAAGCTGGTACGGACTGCACCAGATAGAGTCTCACAGAGGAAGTTTCCCACTTCAAAAAAAATATGAGCTTTTTTCTTAAAATAAAAATATATGAGTTGTATCTTTAGTTCTACGTCAATCACCCAGTTTGTTCTCATTAATATTATTTTTATCACTTTTAGATTCCGAGGGTGATACCTAGACTTGATGACGTCCAGTCCAAAAAAAGAAAAACCTCTTGACTCAATAAAAGATTACCACCACAATGGTATTTTACGACAAATAGTTATTTCGAAATAACATATACCCATTTTCTTAATAAAGTTGAAGAATTTAACTGTTTTTATATGAAACACAAATATATAGGTAGACTCAATTTTCTTTTGTAAGCTGAGTATTTTCTGCGCGCAACTGCATATATTAATCCCTCGTACCGGATAGGACCACAAATAGATATCCCACAAATGTAGATAAATTCAAATTTAAAAGATGTAAATGTCATAACGTATCTGTCATACCCTAATTTTGTCCGCCTAGGTCAAAACCCTAATTATCAACAAAAATAAATAAATTGAGAAGTGTGGCATTATTTTGAAGAGTGTGAAGAACATTGTGCATACATTTTTTTGAGTTTTTAGGGCAAAAGGGTATTTTGGTCATTTTCTAAAAATAGGATAATTTTTCATCAAAAATCATTGTGCAATTTTAGAGGAAATTATTTGAAGCAAGACACCCTTGGTCATATATTTTTTTTGCGCATACCTGCACGCATTTGCATAAAAATTCAAATTTAAAAAAGGCATCAAAAAGGAATATTCTACAAAAATTTCAAGATGAGGTTTTTATGATATTTTTGGTCATGGTGATCTCATAAAATGGCATATTCCTAAGATTCCTAGTATGTGGCCTAAATTGGGTGTATTTTTGTACAATTATCCTAAGAAGAATAATCAAAAATGAAGGGATAATAGAATGGTCATATGATAGTACAATAGTACAAGATGACAACTTGCAAAACTTGGGCACCACTCTCCCAATGTGGTCGAATACCCCCCTTCATTTCCCTCTCATTTTGCATTTTTTTTGCCCCTCATCAAAGTGTGTTTCAATCCTCACCCTTGATTCAAAATTAAAATGCAATCCTAAAATGAGATGAGGTACACAATGACCTAAATGCCCCTAAACCTAATTGCACATTATATATACCCTCATATCCTCACCTCTCACAAGGTTTTTGGCTCACAATTCACACTCAAAAACCTAGCCTCTCCTCTTCTCCCTTCTTGGCCGAATACACCTCCTCATTCCCTCACCTCATTTCTTCACTTTTTCACTTCAAATCAACATTCTAGTCCTAAATTCTTCATCATCCTTGCATTCTCTTCAAAGATCCATCTTCAAATCTCAAGAATCAAGCTCAAGATTGAAGATTAGAGAGTTGATTCAAGTGGTTTAGTGTTCATTCACCTTATTTCTTTTGCTATTCTAGCTTGGAGTTGAGGTATACTCTCAATCTTAACATCATCAAAATTTTAGCATAAAAAATGTAGATCATCAATCTATTTTTGCATATCAAGCATTTCTTTGCATTTTAGTGCTCTATTTTATGTTGAAATGTTGATATAATTGTTGTTGTTGAATGAGAGATGTGTTTCAAGCATTTTGACAAACACTTTGGGAGGTTTGGATGCTTGAAATGCATCTCTCTCTTTTGGAATAAATTGTGTGTTTGTGCTATTTTCATTTTGTGCTTGCATCTTCATGAATAAAATTGTGATTTGGGATTATGTTTCATTTCGCATATTGTAGAAAAATTAGAATTTGTGTGATCTTAGTGCATTCCTTTGCTTAATCATGTGAATCCTTGCCAAAAAGTTTGATCTATGTCATTTGCTTGCATGATTTTGTTGCTTTCAAAGAATAAAATGAGGTTTTAGCTCTATGTTGGTGTCGCATTTCATGAGATAATTAGGGTTTGTGCTTGTTTTTGTTGCTTGCTTTGGAAATCATGTTTGTGTTGATGATTTGGTAAGAGGATTTAACACTTATGCACTTGTACATATCCCAAGTGTTAAAGATTACCTAAAGGGATTCAACACCTTAATTGTATATGCTTACGCTTGCATTGTTGATTGTTTTGCTTGCAACTTGTTAAAGTTTACACTTTGGTTCTTGATTTGGGAATTGATTTGAATTCTCTACTTCTTTTTCTTTTGGATGCCACGCCATCCCAACAAACTTTTGTGATCAATATCACCCTCCAATTCTCTTCCTCTCTTCTTCAAGTCATTTCTTTTTCCAAATTATTTTCCAAATTAAAACTTTTCTTCAAATTGTTTTTCTATAGCAATCAAATTTTTTTCTAAGATCAACAATAAACCTCTTTGAAAACTCATAAGGAGGCAAGTCGGACGTACGGCCGGTGTTGTCTAGCGTCCTAAGATCGGAGCTGTACAGTTCAAACATCTTGGGATACTTATGAGAATCAAAACAAGTAATTAACAACTTGAACCCTATTTCAAAAATGAGCAAGGAATCGAGTCGGATGTACATCCGGTATTGGTTAGCGTCTTAGGGTTAGCGAGCTGTACAGTTCGGGCGAGCCTAAGATACTTGCCAAATAAAAGCAACCAACCTCACAACAAATCTTTTTCTTCCTTAATCAAAAAAACATTTTCAATAAGTAGGGGGCACGTCGTCTGTACAGGCGGGGTTGTCTTTGTTCTAGGTCTAGTGGACTGTACAGTCTAGGACCGAAAACCCCTACAATAAAAAACACCAACACAAAGTTTCTCGACTAAAGAGAACTACGTAAGCTTTGAATTCTCCATCGCACCGGGAGATACGTAGGAGCGAGTCACATCCCGTCAAGCACACTTTTAAAAAATAATAAAAAGATTCTTCTTTTCCCCCGTTTTCAAAAACACTTTTCTCAAATAAAAAAGAAGTAGAACGAATTGTTTCAAATCAACTCTGTCAAAACCGCACATCAAGTTAAAGGTTCCCTTTCGGTAGAAAGGAGGTGTGGGATGCTAATACCTTCCCCACACCTAACCGACCCCCGAACCTACATCTCTAGTTCTCAAAGGACCACCCCGCCTTAAAAAGGACCCTTTTTCAATGTTTTGGTCCCTAAATAAAAAATGTTGATGGCGACTTCACAAATATTCACGTTGTACGATGAAAGGTCCAATCCGGATCTTTCGGGGTGCAACAGCTGGCGACTCCACTGGGGACTTTCCTTTTAAAACGAGGGTCAGGCCTAATTAACTTGATGTGCGGTTTAATTGTTTGATTTGAATGTGATTGTTCTATTTCTCTCTTTTATTCTCCTTCTTTTTCTTCTCTCTTTCTGATGTTTGAATGTTCTCTTGCATTCTCGTGTTGTTATGTTGCATTCATGTGCATTTGACTCTTCTTCTTCTATGTTCGCTTCTTGTTCCTTCTTCTTCTTTCATCTTCTTTTGTTTATATGTTTAATATGATCATGCATTTCTCCAATCACCATGTCCCCTTCTTCTTTGCTCCCTTTCTTCAAGGTAAGCTCATGCATCATTCCCCCAATTCTACTATGATCCCTTCTTCTTTGCTCCCTTTCTTCAAGGTAAGTTCATGCATTCCCCCGATTCTATTATGACCACTCTTCTTGGCTCCCTTTCTTGAGGTAAGCAGTGCATATGATTGTTGTTGGAACCCTAGGTTAGTTTACTTGTTTGTATTGAAATGATATATGCTTGCAAAACCCTAGGGTAGACGACTCTTTGTATGGACTGTTTCTGGATTTTCTTTGCAGGTGGGGGGGTGTGTTTGTCGTCGTGCTCCTACACACACGTTGCACTCTTTTTACCTTTATTTTTTTGGTGAGACAGCCCTATACCCGGGCTAGAGCATACCTTAGGCTAGAACGAAGTCATTAGTGGCTGCTCACTGGACGTACGTCTTGTTGGGTGGTTGCGAAGACTTCACCTAGAGTTTGGCTTTGTTTGAAGACATCATCACTTGGACGTACGTCCCTGGGATCGGTGCTCTCAGATGAGGTCGTTGGCTCTAGGAACCTTATTTAGGGTCCTTCTTTTAGTGCTATCCTTGAAGTGTGTACCCGTAGAAATAGCCATAGATCCTGTCTCTAAGAAACCTTGTAGGACACAAAGGAGCTGCACACCCCTGCATCTGAATAAAGATTTTTGCAAATAAACCGAAAATTTTCAAAAAAAAAAATGTATGTGAATTTCTAGCTTTTGAAAAACTGTTATGTTGAAAATATTTTTTTTTTTTCTCATCATGCATCCATTCATACACTTTGCATGCATTCTCACCAGTGCCGGGGAAATTGTAGATACCAAAAAAAAAATGCATTTTGCATCGCATGCATACACATATACTTATGCATCCATTCATTTCATGCATCCATGCATCTATTCATTCAGGCTCTTACACAATAAATATTTAAACAAATGAGAAAAGGCAAGCTGGTTCGCCATCACCGTTACTACACTCGTCTACAGGAAAGGCTCATGGCAGAGAATCAAGAAAGTCTAGACATTGAGATTGAGAGTTACCACTCGGGTCCGGATGATCCGATTATAGAGATACTCAACCCCGAGCAGCTAGCTCAAGAAAACCGGGTTTTGAAGGATAAGGTAGGGGCTATGGAGGCCCAGATGGTTGAAATGATGGGTATGCTGAGGAATCTGAAAGGTGGGGCCAGTGCTGAGGCCACCGCCGTTGTAAACCCTAATGGAGTTGTCACCTTCATTCCCCCTCCGAGGCCTGTTAATACTGCAACTACCATTCCTCCTCCGGGAACAGGGATCCCTCATTTTGTCCACTCTCCAGGGGCAAGCGGTCAGAGCCATCCAGCTGCTCAGAGGTACCCGTGGGGAATGCCAGTCGGTTATACGCCTCAAAATGTTGAATCCAATCCAGCTGGGGTAACAGGGCCAAGTCAGGCTGCTGTGGTCGTACCTGGTGGAGTTGTTGGTAGACCACAGGTCCACGCTCTTAATCATGATGCTGCACTACAGAGAAATCCACTCAGTCCTACTCCTTGGATCACTACCAATCCTCAGAATGTTGCGTATCAGGTAGGAAGTCCCGCTCAGTTTGGGGGAAATTATTATGGCATGAGTAGTCATCCTCAGGGGCATGTGTTTGAAAACTCTCAGCCCAGAGACCAGTATCGTGTGCTTGAAGAACGGTTAAGGGCTGTGGAAGGTACAGGTGTTAGAGTCAAGGATGCCCATGATTTGTGTCTCGTTCCAGATATAGTCCTTCCTCCAAAGTTTAAGGCACCTGATTTTGACAAGTACCGGGGTGTTGGTTGTCCATCAAGTCATATAACCATGTATTGCCGAAAAATGGCTGCGCATGCTAGTGATGATAAGCTGTTGATCCACTGCTTTCAGAATAGTTTAGCTGGGGCATCCTTAGACTGGTACATGCAGTTACAGTCTTCCAACATCCATAGTTGGAAGGACCTCTCAGAAGCCTTTTTGAAACAGTACCAGTACAATATGGATATGGCTCCAGATCGATCTCAGTTACAGCACATGGACAAAGGAGATAAAGAATCTTTTAAAGAATACGCCCAACGGTGGAGAAGTACAACTGCACAAGTAAAGCCATCACTAACAGAGAAAGAGATGGTATACATGTTCATGGAAACTCTTCCGGCAATCTACTACGACAGACTGATAGGGAGTGTCTCGTCAAATTTCTCAGACATGGTAGTTATTGGGGAAAGGCTTGAAAACGGTTTGCGTAGCGGGAAGATCGCCAACCACTTTGGTAGTTCAGGTAGTTCAGGCAGTTCAGGTGGACAAAGAAAGCCCTCTTCTCATTTCCCTAAAAAGAAAGAGGGAGAGACCAATGTAATTTCCGGGGGAAATCCATCTTTCAGTACTCCACCGCAGACAGTACCATTCTCGGCACCAGTGCAACCTCAACGAGCCAATGATGGTTATAAAGCCCAGAACTACCAGTATAAGAAGCGCGTCAGTTTTGATCCAATCCCGATGACTTACACGGAGCTGTTCAATCATCTGGTCTCCAAAAACCTAATCAACACTCGCTCGATGAAGCCTCTCCAGCCTCCTTTCCCTAGGAGCTATAATGCCAATGCTACTTGTAGTTTTCATGAGGGTGGAATCGGTCACACAATGGAGGACTGCAAAGCTTTTAAGCACGTAGTTCAGGACTTAATCGACGCTAATTGGATTTCTTTCAAACAGAACAGTCCAAGTATAACTACAAATCCACTGCCAGGACATGGGAATCCGTCGACCAATGCAATAGAAGATTCTACTGGACAGGTGATAAGGGAGGTTGAGAAAATTAAAACTCCCTTGGATGCCATTCACGCTGAATTGTGTCGATTTGAGGTCATTGAGAAAGGATGTTGTCAGGAGAATGGGTGTGCTGATTCCCTGTGTAAAGGGGTCTGTGAAGTTTTTAAGCAGATCTTGCAAGACTTGATGGACCGCCGTGTATTTCAAGTAGTTACTTTTGAAACAGAAGAAAGCGTGATGACCCTTCAGTCTAATAATGGCAGAGAAGTCAGAAGGCCAATTGAGATTTCATATGATTACAATCCGAGGCCATTGGGATGGCAGAGGAAAGAAAGAGCAGGTGGTTGGCCAAACTGAGAGGCCATGATCCTTGGTCAAAAAAGATCCCTATCTGTGATATTCGCCAGAGCTTTAAGAGTGCAGGGTTGCTGGACCCTAATCAAATCGCTGCCATTGGGGATGGTCCTGGAGCTGAAAAAGGTGATACTAGCCTAGTCCGCCGTTGCTTTGCTGGTGAAAAGTTGAAGAATTGGGAAGCTGTTGACTTTCCCGTGGCTTTTAATTCAAAGTAATAATTTGTAATGCACCCCTGTGGCTCTGCCCAAGGCCATAGGATAAGTTGTTAGGGGCACGCATGTTTTTATCTTCATTGCTATCATCATCAATAAAAAACGTTGTTTTTGAAATTCATCAATAAAATCATTTCCCTTAATTTCATGTGTCTTCTCCGCTTTATTTTATTTTGCCTGTTTGTTTCGCCTTTCATTTTGCTTTTTGCCTCTGCAAATGCAGATCAACAATAATTATCTCTGAAAATAACAATGCCGATGATCCATATTTTGACTTTGATCATCCAATTAATCAAACTGAGGGAGATGTTGAGAACAACTGGGAAGCTCCTCCAGAACTAATGAGATTAATGGAATAGGAAGAAAGGGTCATTCAGCCTCACGGAGAATCAACTGAGGTAATCAACTTGGGTACAGATGAGAACAAGAAAGAAATTAAGGTCGGTACCGCAATGAACGACAGTGATCGTATGAAGTTAATTCAGCTCCTGCGCGGTTACGTTGACATTTTTGCATGGTCGTATGAAGATATGCCTCGGTTGGATACCGATATTGTTGTGCACAAGTTGCCAGTAAAGCCAGAATGCCCGCCTGTAAAGCAAAGACTGAGAAGAATGAAGCCAGAGATGTCGTTGAAAATTCGGGATGAGGTAAAGAAGCAGTTTGATGCCGGGTTTCTAGCGGTTGCCAAGTATCCTCAATGGGTTGCCAATATCGTCCCGGTTCCGAAGAAGGACGGGAAAGTCAGGATGTGTGTCGATTACAGGGATCTGAACAGAGCCAGCCCCAAAGATGATTTCCCCTACCCCACATTGATATTCTGGTGGACAGTACAGCCCAACACTCTTTATTCTCCTTCATGGACGGATACTCAGGATACAATCAGATAAAGATGGCTCCAGAAGATATGGAGAAAACAACCTTCATAACTCTCTGGGGAACCTTTTGCTATAAGGTGATGCCTTTCGGACTCAAAAACGCCGGTGCAACGTATCAGAGGGCCATGGTGACATTGTTCCACGACATGATGCACAAGGAAATCGAAGTGTATGTGGATGATATGATTGCTAAATCCAAGACTGATGAAGAGCATATTGTGAATCTACAAAAACTCTTTGAACGTCTAAGGAAGTTCAAACTCAGATTAAACCCAGCTAAATGCACCTTCGGTGTAAGATCCGGAAAGCTACTGGGGTTCATCGTCAGTCAGAAAGGGATAGAAGTTGATCCAGATAAAGTCAAAGCAATCCTCGAAATGCCAGTACCAAAGACTGAAAGGGAGGTCCGTGGTTTTCTTGGGAGACTGAATTACATCTCAAGGTTCATATCCCAACTGACAGCCACTTGCGAGCCTCTCTTTAAGCTGTTGTGCAAGAACCAAGAATCCAAATGGAACGATGATTGTCAGAGAGCCTTCGAGAGAATTAAAGAGTATCTTCAGAATCCACCAATTCTGATGCCACCGGTGTCCGGAAGACCGCTGATCTTGTACCTAACCGTGCTAGACAATTCGATGGGGTGTGTGCTGGGGCAGCAAGATGATGAAAGACCTGTGCACAGAATTCAAAATCCAGCATCATAATTTTTCCCCCTATCGACCCAAGATGAATGGGGCAGTCGAAGCGGCCAACAAGAATATCAAGAGAATAGTTCAAAAGATGGTGGTAACCTACAAAGATTGGCATGAGTTGCTTCCTTTTGCTTTGCACGGATACCGCACTTCAGTGCGTACCTCAACTGGGGCAACCCCTTTTTCTCTAGTATATGGGTCAGAGGCAGTCCTCCCTATTGAGGTTGAAATACCCTCCCTACGGGTATTGATGGAAACCAAGTTGGAAGAAGCTGAATGGGTACAAGCTCGTCTGGATCAGTTAAATCTCATTGAGGAAAAAAGAATTGCAGCTTTGTGTCATGGACAGCTGTATCAACAGAGGATGAGGACGGCCTTCGACAAGAAAGTTCTCCCTCGAGAGTTCAACGAGGGAGATCTTGTGCTCAAAAAGATATTGCCCATTCAGAGCGATCCCCGAGGCAAATGGACTCCCACTTATGATGGACCTTATGTGGTCAAGAAAGCCTTCTCTGGAGGAGCACTAATACTCACCAACATGGACGGTGAAGAACTCAAAAACCCAGTCAATTCAGATTCGGTGAAGAAGTATTATGCCTGAAAGAAATAGACGAAAAAAGAGAAAGATAAGCCAAGTAAGAATTAGCTCGCTAGGTTGAAAACCCGAAAGGGCGGCCTAGGCAAAATCAGAGCGACCCGGTGGATTGAAAACCCGCAAAGGGCGATCCAGGCAAAAATTAGGGTCAGAAAACTTGGGCATGAAAATAAACAAGGGCATACAGCACTCCTGAAGGTTTGGATAGAGGGGTGATCAAGGTCAAGGACATAAATGTTTGGCATTGTTCCACAGAGACGGACATTTAGAAACTAGCTTTTCTCTATTTTTCGTGTCTTTTTGCAGTTTAATTTTTCAAATGTATTGAACAGTCGGCGTAACTTTCTGTACGACCGGTTTCCACATCAATAAAGTTCAATTTTTCTCATATCAGTTTGCTTTTCTATTTTCTGCTCAAAATAAACGTTTTATGATGATGGTAATGCTGAATAGTAAAACATGTGCATAAATCCTAGAGCATTGCAATCATTGCGAAATCCCCAAAAGTCACGGGAAGGAAGTGATTTCTCAAAAACAAATTAATGTTGCAAGGAAAATAATTGCGCCCATCAAACACTTCAGATGGCAAATCATAAAGCAAACCTGCACCCGGCCCGTGCGCCGCAGCAACTCTAATAAGTTCCCCAGTCTTGTGCCATGAGTGTCACGGGTCGGTCGAACCAGCAAAGAGAAAAAAAAAACGATCAGAAAAAAAAGAAAGCTGATCAAGAAGAATCAAAAGAAAATCAAAAGCATTCACGGCATTCATCAAATCATCGCATCGCATGCACTCGCATCACACGCACTCGCATAACATGCATAACTTGCACCCTTGCATTCATGCACCATTCCTTGCATCAACTAACGTATGCAGGTACCCTGGATCAGTGCGGTAGCATTGACCAGCTGAAGAAAACTAATTGGATTTGCGGATCCCCCTTTGGACCCACATGTCCCCTAGAAGATTGACTTCACTTCGTATTCGAGCTGCGAGTAAGTCCCTTTGACCTCAATAGGTCCAGTCGAAAAGGATAGCTGTGTTGGCCTAAAACATGGCGCAGTCCTAGGGAAATATCGAGATCTAGACTTGATATAGTACCCTCCCCCGGTCGCTCGAAAGACCACCCCTTTGAGCCCACGTGCTCCCCAGGCCCAAGTGCAAACTCGGATCGTTCGCGATTCGTTAAAAGGCTTTAGGCAGCCTCCTTCGCCGGCTTAATGAGGGCCGGCACCCTTTTTTTTGTTTTCTTTACTGCTTTCGCTGGCTTATTGAGGGTTGGCACCAATTGATTCCAAAAAGAAAAACAAAAAAAAGAGAAGAAAAAAAATCTTTTCATTGCATTTGTATCATATTTCAAAAAGGAACAAAAAAAGAGAAAAAAAGAAAAAGGAAAATTCTGGTTTCTCTAAGTAGACAAAATTGGTATAATTTCTGAATTCTTTATTTCTATTTTGCCTCGGAATATGTTTCGGCCAATTCATATTTCTTGTTAAAATCCAAATAAAGAGGGGCAGCTGTCATACCCTAATTTTGTCCGCCTAGGTCAAAACCCTAATTCTCAACAAAAATAAATAAATTGAGAAGTGTGGCATTATTTTGAAGAGTGTGAAGAACATTGTGCATACATTTTTTTGAGTTTTTAGGGCAAAAGGGTATTTTGGTCATTTTCTAAAAATAGGATAATTTTTCATCAAAAATCATTGTGCAATTTTAGAGGAAATTATTTGAAGCAAGACACCCTTGGTCATATATTTTTTTTGCGCATACATGCACGCATTTGCATAAAAATTCAAATTAAAAAAGGCATCAAAAAGGAATATTCTACAAAAATTTCAAGATGAGGTTTTTATGATATTTTTGGTCATGGTGATCTCATAAAATGGCATATTCCTAAGATTCCTAGTATGTGGCCTAAATTGGGTGTATTTTTGTACAATTATCCTAAGAAGAATAATCAAAAATGAAGGGATAATAGAATGGTCATATGATAGTACAATAGTACAAGATGACAACTTGCAAAACTTGGGCACCACTCTCCCAATGTGGTCGAATACCCCCCTTCATTTCCCTCTCATTTTTGCATTTCTTTTGCCCCTCATCAAAGTGTGTTTCAATCCTCACCTTTGATTCAAAATTAAAATGCAATCCTAGAATGAGATGAGGTACACAATGACATAAATGCCCCTAAACCTAATTGCACATTATATATACCCTCATATCCTCACCTCTCACAAGGTTTTTGGCTCACAATTCACACTCAAAAACCTAGCCTCTCCTCTTCTCCCTTCTTGGCCGAATACACCTCCTCATTCCCTCACCTCATTTCTTCACTTTTTCACTTCAAATCAACATTCTAGTCCTAAATTCTTCATCATCCTTGCATTCTCTTCAAAGATCCATCTTCAAATCTCAAGAATCAAGCTCAAGATTGAAGATTAGAGGGTTGATTCAAGTGGTTTAGTGTTCATTCACCTTATTTCTTTTGCTATTCTAGCTTGGAGTTGAGGTATACTCTCAATCTTAACATCATCAAAATTTTAGCATAAAAAATGTAGATCATCAATCTATTTTTGCATATCAAGCATTTCTTTGCATTTTAGTGCTCTATTTTATGTTGAAATGTTGATATAATTGTTGTTGTTGAATGAGAGATGTGTTTCAAGCATTTTGACAAACACTTTGGGAGGTTTGGATGCTTGAAATGCATCTCTCTCTTTTGGAATAAATTGTGTGTTTGTGCTATTTTCATTTTGTGCTTGCATCTTCATGAATAAAATTGTGATTTGGGATTATGTTTCATTTCGCATATTGTAGAAAAATTAGAATTTGTGTGATCTTAGTGCATTCCTTTGCTTAATCATGTGAATCCTTGCCAAAAAGTTTGATCTATGTCATTTGCTTGCATGATTTTGTTGCTTTCAAAGAATAAAATGAGGTTTTAGCTCTATGTTGGTGTCGCATTTCATGAGATAATTAGGGTTTGTGCTTGTTTTTGTTGCTTGCTTTGGAAATCATGTTTGTGTTGATGATTTGGTAAGAGGATTTAACACTTATGCACTTGTACATATCCCAAGTGTTAAAGATTACCTAAAGGGATTCAACACCTTAATTGTATATGCTTACGCTTGCATTGTTGATTGTTTTGCTTGCAACTTGTTAAAGTTTACACTTTGGTTCTTGATTTGGGAATTGATTTGAATTCTCTACTTCTTTTTCTTTTGGATGCCACGCCATCCCAACAAACTTTTGTGATCAATATCACCCTCCAATTCTCTTCCTCTCTTCTTCAAGTCATTTCTTTTTCCAAATTATTTTCCAAATTAAAACTTTTCTTCAAATTGTTTTTCTATAGCAATCAAATTTTTTTCTAAGATCAACAATAAACCTCTTTGAAAACTCATAAGGAGGCAAGTCGGACGTACGGCCGGTGTTGTCTAGCGTCCTAAGATCGGAGCTGTACAGTTCAAACATCTTGGGATACTTATGAGAATCAAAACAAGTAATTAACAACTTGAACCCTATTTCAAAAATGAGCAAGGAATCGAGTCGGATGTACATCCGGTATTGGTTAGCGTCTTAGGGTTAGCGAGCTGTACAGTTCGGGCGAGCCTAAGATACTTGCCAAATAAAAGCAACCAACCTCACAACAAATCTTTTTCTTCCTTAATCAAAAAAACATTTTCAATAAGTAGGGGGCACGTCGTCTGTACAGGCGGGGTTGTCTTTGTTCTAGGTCTAGTGGACTGTACAGTCTAGGACCGAAAACCCCTACAATAAAAAACACCAACACAAAGTTTCTCGACTAAAGAGAACTACGTAAGCTTTGAATTCTCCATCGCACCGGGAGATACGTAGGAGCGGGTCACATCCCGTCAAGCACACTTTTAAAAAATAATAAAAAGATTCTTCTTTTCCCCCGTTTTCAAAAACACTTTTCTCAAATAAAAAAGAAGTAGAACGAATTGTTTCAAATCAACTCTGTCAAAACCGCACATCAAGTTAAAGGTTCCCTTTCGGTAGAAAGGAGGTGTGGGATGCTAATACCTTCCCCACACCTAACCGACCCCCGAACCTACATCTCTAGTTCTCAAAGGACCACCCCGCCTTAAAAAGGACCCTTTTTCAATGTTTTGGTCCCTAAATAAAAAATGTTGATGGCGACTTCACAAATTTTCACGTTGTACGATGAAAGGTCCAATCCGGATCTTTCGGGGTGCAACAGTATCTTTAGGGCTTTCTATTTGAGAGTTTTTCCACATTAGATAAAGTATCGACCAAAACTTTTAAAAGTCTTACGTGATTTGTGGTTTAGCTTTGAGATAACATATTAGATAAAACAAGGACCAAGACTCTATAGAGGAAGACTTGTGGTTCAAATTACATCCTTAATTACAAGATCTTGTGTGATCTTAATTAATAAGGAAAAAAAACCATATGAGTATATGTTATATTAATGTTCCCATATGCACAAGGGCAGGCTATGGTTCGTTAAATAGAATTTATTAAAAAAGAGAGAAAAAGACAAAGAGGAGCACAAGGGGGGACTAGGCCAAAACCCTTGGCATAAGAGAAGCTAAAGACAAGACAATAATAGAGACCCCCTAAAAGAGGCCCCTAAAACACAACAGCCTAGAAACTAAAAAACTAACTAACTATAGTTAGGCAAATAGAATGTCCTTGAAACAAGAGATGTAACCAACCAAGAACTAGCCAAAAACTAAGTTTCTAAAAAACCGAGGACCTGCTTACATACAGACTTGATGACGTCCCAGTCCGAAAAAAGGAAAACCTCCTGACACAATAAAAGGTTACCACCATAGTTGTGTGGTGAGTTTCAAGTTGCATTTGCCACTTCATCTAGAACAAAAAAATGCAAAGACATAAATGTCATCACGTATCTTTAGAGCTTTCTATTTGAGAGCTTCCACATTAGATAAAGTATCGACCAAGACTTTTAAAAGTCTTTTGTGATTTGAGGTTTAGCTTTGAGATAACACATTAGATAAAACAAGACCAAGACTCTATAGAGGAAGACTTGTCGTCCAGTGATTTATTTTTTGGTTCGGACCATTGCTGGATACCAGAGTGTTCCAACGCTTTCAACGAAAAACTAATCTCCGTTCGTACTTAGGATCAAATTTCACACTGACCAACCCCGAGTTTGTCCGCTGCGAGAATCAAACCCGACAGTACTGGGTCGACCCCCCGTGTCCCAGGGTAGACTAAGCCACCGGGCCAACGGTGTTGGTTTGTGGTCCACTGATTAACAAGTAGTTGAGAAAGAAAATTTAATATAAATATTAATAAGAACAAAAAAATTATTTACCCAAATTATTTTTGGGAATTTTTCAAACTAATTAAACACACCAGTCCACACATATTTTTCATTCTTATTTAGGTAGCAACAAACTTACAAACCACAACTAGTCTGGCACGCGAAATAAATTTGATATTGTATAATGGAAGTAACTATGCTAAAGCCAACAATCTTTAGTATCAGTGAAGTGTGATAACACTTTTATTTTTACTATATTTAGATATTAGAGAAATTAATAAGATTATTTGAACTAGTTTTACATATGTACTTGTTTATTAATGTTTATTGTGAACTAGGTATCCTCTGAATAAAGACTCCAGAGACTAATCTCTTGAGCCGGGTGGGACCACAACGGCAAATAAAGCTCTTCCTCAAGAATTTTAACACTACTGCATCCCTAAGATTGGATTCGAACCCAATATCATTTTGGTTAAGCTAGAAGAGATCCCAACCATTTCATCCAATTAAACAATTCATCTGGAGAAGAAGTGCATGTCAACTATTTTTATCTAAGAAATGCTAACATTGAAAATTGATCCTAAAAAATAAATCAAGATATTATAAGATATTATTTTATACTCTAACAAGAACAAATAGATCACTTAAATTAATTTTGGGAAATTTTCAAAGTTTTGTTCATATGCCTTCAATTAATCAAAGAAATACATAGATTCATATACTCTCTATAATGACAAGGGGGATATAGATACATGATGTACAAGATACAAGAAAAAATAGAAGGGAAAAATACAGTAATTTCCTCAATAATGACATTTAATTCTGCAAAATGACAAGGGGAGTATACATATTAATGTACAAGATACAAACAAAAATAAGGAAAAAATATAGCAACTCCTTTCCTCTATAATGTTGATGAGTTTCTAACTAAAAAATGTTTCCTACATTTTGGACCTAGAAGGTATGAGGAACCAAAAAAAAGCACTTACTAATTATCCAATACACTGTACGTATAGTTTGATAACTTCATATTATTGCAAGTCAAGCTAGTAAAGCAATTGAAAGGGGTGTATGAAAAAAGTCCTCCTAAATACAACTGAAAATATACATTAACTGATGAGCTATGATGTTTCCTTTTCTTCACAAAAGCTAGAAGAGGCTTGCTAATTCCAATTTACAGACTACAGAAACTATATAGATAATTTCTTAAACTGCATCAGCATACTTGATATTAGCTCGATGCAAAATCCGACCAGAGTCCAAAGCTTTACCTTTCCCTTTTTCTATACAAGAAAGCAAAATTTGTAACAAGTTGGCTGCATCTTCCTCACATGTTAGTTCCAAGTTAGTTTGAGGAAGTGGAAGATGGGTTGGACAATGGTTCCACCGCACAGCTTTGATTTTGCTGCTACTACCTTTCTTGGGAGAATGCTGATTCTGTTGCCTAAAATAGGAGTCTGGTCTACTACTAACAATGTGTACAACTGCTTCAGCACAGTCAGCATGTATTATACTCTCCAATCCAATCTCCAATTCAATTATCCATTCCATATCACCAGGGATGCCACAAAAGTCAGGCTTGCCCAACTTTATCAAACTTGGACTAAAAACAATCATTACAAATCTTTCTGTTATGACAACAAACTTACCAACTTCTTTAAGGGCTTTGCAAGCAACTAACTTCTCATCTTTGAACTTTAAGCCATCATCAGCCTCTATTAAGACTGATGCTCCAACTGCTTCCTCCCATGAATAGGATCTCAAAGGAAATTCATGGGACAGTGGTCTTGGAAGTCGGACCCTAAATCGCCGTGATCTTAATTGATTGGGTTTGCTGCGGTTTCTAATACTGAGTGCAGTTTTCCCAGTAACTTCTAGTATACTTGCAGCAGGTTTTGCCACAAGTCCTGTAATCCCTAAAGCAACTCCTGCATTCAAGAAATACAAAATAGAAAGGCAATCACTAAACTAGTAAAAAAAGCCTCTAAATTCGTAAAGTTGCTTCAAATTTACAAGAAAGCGATCAAAATAGTTCATTCGCATTGTTTCACCTGAGAGGACACCAGGAAGACCATGCCTCTCAGCTCCTCTTATAGGTGACTGAAGAAGACCAGTGAGTCCCTGTAAACAACATAGGTGAGTGCAACTCAATATACATAGGAAACATTCACGTGAAGATGATAACGAAAGCAATAAAAGAAAGAACAAGACATGTAAAGTGGGAATAGATTCACTAGTAGAGATGCCGAAAACAAAAATCAACCAAAACTGCACAGATCAAGATTCTAGGTATTGGCTGGTCTAGTATTGAACTTAATTTCTTATATTAAGTTCAGCTGTCACTATATGTAATCAAATAAATGGTATGCAATACTCTTTCACGGGTACACAGCATGTGATGGTCAAACACATGAAGTGCAGTTTGTAAACAAGACATGTAAAGTGGGAATAGATTCACTAGTAGAGATGCCGAAAACAAAAATCAACCAAAACTGCACAGATCAAGATTCTATGTATTGGCTGGTCTAGTATTGAACTTAATTTCTTATATTAAGTTCAGCTGTCACTATATGTAATCAAATAAATGGTATGCAATACTCTTTCACGGGTACACAGCATGTGATGGTCAAACACATGAAGTGCAGTTTGTAGAGTTCATTGAAATTGACTTGGAAAGGAGATGGGAAAACAATGTTTCCAATCCCGGATGGCTAACTTCAAACATTCACATACCTCCAAGACTTCATTAATGACACCTTTACTATCAGAAGCTACAGTTGCCTGCTGTTTTTCCATCATTGAAACTCTTTGGTCATCATATGTAAATGCAACAATACCCTAGAAAAATAAAATTATGTTAATGATTACAAACAAAGCAAATTTATAAATCAAGCTACAACTGCATCGAAGCAAGAAACACCTTGCGTGCAGCTTTACTGAATTGAGAAGTTGCATCACTGACAGCATACAGCGTGTTACTTAAAAGACTAGTGGTGCCTTGAGCCATTCCCCTAATAAGTCCAGTAGGGCTCTGCAAATTAAATAAATAATGCTTAATCAATTTGTTTCACATTGAGAACAAAAATAAAGAAGAAAACGGCAACATAGTTAGGCTTTTACCTGCATAATGCTCTTTGCAGGCACAGACAAGAAATCTCTAATGCCATGTCCCATGCTCCTTGCAAAACCCAAGGGATTACCAATGACACCAGCCGAACCAAACAACTACAGATTTAGATAAAATAACAAAAAAAAAGGTAAATGTTTGTTATACAGATGTTACACTGGGTTGTTCAATACACTGTCACAAAAGTAATTACCAATTTAACGAAGATTAGTTCATTATGTTCCTTGTAATCCTACTACCTAGGTGCGGATCAAAATATTTTCAAATAGGAATTGTAATTCTTATTCAAAGTTATCACTACAAAAACTGCATAAATATAACGCATGAACAGAAAGAACAAACATTTCAAATGAGTTTGACAACTTGAGGCATTGATGCAAAGTTGCAAACCCAACATTCCTAGACTGAATAACAAGGAAACACAATGCAAATTAACTCTTTACCTTGTAAGTTTCATGAAGCAGTTGGCGGTTGTAATGCCTTAGTAGAATCTCTTGGATGGATTCCCAACTAGCCATGTGATGTGCAATCGTTAAATCCTTTAGACAAATATGTGCTTCCTCAACATCAGCAAGAGCCATAAGACCTCTCTGTAATCATTTATAATCAGTGGGTAAAAAATAAACCACTTTATAAGTGAGTTGATTCTGCATTCATGTATTTCAGAAACTTCTAAAGCTTTTAAAATTGATAATAGTTGAACAGCATGAAATGCATGTATAGAATTGGACACCGAACTGCCTCTACCTACTTGGTTATGTCAATGACATCGCTATCATAAGTAATGATGAGGCTGACATCTATTGACTTAAACAACAAATGTCCATACTGTTCCAAGTTAAAGATTTGGGTCCCTTGAAATATTTTCTCGATTGAAGTGCAGCTATTGTTCGGCAAAAATATGCTTGTGATATACTTAATGAGGCTGGTATGTTTGATTGTTGACCATGTGTTACTCCATGGATTCCTACGTCAAGCTACTACGAAGTTAAAGGGAGCCATTGAGAGACCCCGTAGATATCAATGTTTGGTGAACAAACTTAATTACCTTGTAGTAATGAGGCCTTTCATCACCTTTTCTATAAGTATATTTTGTCAATTTATGAATGCTCCAGTGACAGCAACTAGAATGTTGTGGTTCGCATCCTTAGGTATACCAAGAGTGCACTTGATATACAATTACTTTATATGAAAACAAGGGAAACACCAAAGTTGTTGCTTATTCTAATGTTGATAAAAGGTCCACTTCAGGGTATTGTGTCCTTGTTAGAGGTAATTTGATCTCATGGTGGAGCAAGAACAAGAACATAGCAAGATTCAATATAGAAGTAGAATATCATGCTTTGGACAAATGTTTAAAACTCAAATAAATCAAATTGGGAAATGTCAAGGCAATGAAAGTAATATGCGACAACCAAGTAACGCTATATTGCTCCCAATCCAGCCTTTCATGGAAAAATAAAACACGTAGAGATTAAGCGCCACTTTGGGAGAGATAAGGTTCTTTCGAGAGAAATCATGACTAATTTGGTTGGTTTTAATGATCAACTCAATGATATATTTACCAAGTCTCTTAGAGGACATCGTGTTGATTCTATTTGTAACAAGTTTGGTGCATATGACATATATGCTCCAGATTGAAGGGGAGTGTTAGAATCAAATCCAAGCATATTAGTATATTTATTTGAATCATTCCCTAGCTGGATATTGTCCAAAATTAGTGCTAGTTAGGATTAGAATTAGCAATAAATATCAATCAATGATTTATCATAATTAATGATGGTGACCAACATATTATAAATAGAGCATGGTGTTATCTTATTAAGAAGACACACAAACCATAATTTCTATAGTGACCAACATATTACAATTCAACTCTCTCTGGTACTCTGGAATGGAACTGGAACCGACCAATCCAAAAGAAAAATGGAATACTACTTACATGGATAAGAAATTCCTTTGATGTGAGCATCTGATTGGGAAGCATCCAAGGTGCACTGGAAAAACTGGAAGTGTATAAATTATGTCAGTGGGTCTCTAAATAGTACACGGGTAACTAAAACTGCAGTAAGAATAAATATAAGGATGAGCAAGCGACCTTAAAGTCAATTTGATTGGCGCCAATTCGAGCATTTCAATATAAATTTTCTTCTGGGTTCTGGCTAACAGATGAATTTCCTGCCATGGGGCTCCAATTGGAATGATAGAAGGCAATGGTAAAATTTTCTTAGATTTTCCATTAAACATAGGAGCAAATCCCCGTGGACATTGGGCAGCATACAATCTAAAATTTTCACTAGTTTGAGAAAATGAGGATGAATCCTTTAATGATTCCCCTTCATAGTGACTTGGAGACGGTTTGATTCCATACTGCAGCCCTGAAGATGAAGAGGCATTTGTGAAGAACTCAAATAAGCTTAATATGACTTCTTGTTCAATCTCAAGACGGAAATCTGCCATCCTGCAAGCATTAAGAATAAATATGATAATAGGAAATAACTTAATAGTACATAAACACTAAAAACAAACATTGGTAACAGTAAACTGTAAAGATGCAACCAACATAGATCAAAACCTCAATTTTATGTATTCAAATGATATAAATGAAATGTCTTTCTTCTTCCACTTAGATATTTCTAGGCAGAACACGGGACTAGAAGAGCTGCTGCAGAAATTTATTTGATTTGATTTTTCTATTCTTGATCTTGGAACATCATCCCCAGATTTTACATAGTCAACTTGGCAGGGTCTATATACACCATCGAAGGACAACATAACTGGATATGGGGTAGAGCGCAACTGGTTATCAACTTGTATGAATGGTATCAGCATGGAAAGACTTTGGCGATCCAAACTTTGCAGTAGGTTGATTTGTATATCTTTAATACAGGCAAAAAGCAATTCCTACAGTAATAAAAGTATCACATCAGAGATTGAGGAGGTAGTGGAATACCAAACAAATGAACCTCACAGTTCAGTTACCTGTGGATATGAATTAATCAAGGAAATCCCAATATATGGGATACAAATTGATATTTTCTCCTTGTATTCTGCAGGTCTGACTTGACTATCATCGTATAACCTTTTCTCTCTAGCAAGAGGAACACTTGATTTCTTCACTTCATTAAAAATATGACAATTTGAATCAAGAACACTGAGGACCTGAAAGGAAAAAAATTATCCACTAAAGTAAGTCTTTGGTATTTTCAAGTCAGATACAGGAAATCAAACCACTGCAGAGTCACCTTTGTTGCTCCCTCTGCATGGACTGATAAAAAGAAAGTCCTCTCTGGCTTCTGAAATCATCATTTACATATGCAAGCATTAGATACCATTGCATCGAGACAAAAAGGCATATAACAAATGATGTATGATACGAATGCAAATGAAGAAGGACAGAATAGGCAATATCAGAAAGTTTATGAAAGAAAGAAGTGGAAACCCATCACTTGGGGACCACTAGCACACACACCTTAATTCTGTTAGCAGAAGTGCCTACGTGGCAGGTAGGAGGGCGTGGGAAGAGAATCTCCTGATGATTGGAGAGAGAAGATGGTAGTATCAATATTCCTTGATGTAACTTTTTCCTTTTTAGGCTTGGATTGGGATTTGTGTGGGAAGGGACTTGGTGATAGGATCACCATTTTACTGTTTCATTGTTTCCTTCTCTTTTCCTTGTAATTCACCATATCAATTTCAGAGAGATCCTTTGAAATTGCAGTAAATAATACAAGGAAATTCACATTCCCATTATTCTGTTTTTGTGATCGTAACAACTGGTATCAAAGCACTAGAATCTTAGTGCATGGTCTTTACACGCTTGACAATGGAGAAACGCGTTGAAGGAATTGAGCAGAAGCTTGAGGAACTGACGCAGCTGTCATTTCACGCAGCAAGTCTCGCAATGGTCGTCCTCGCAAATGACATTCTCACAGAAGACACCGGGCCCGACCCGACCCGGTTGAAGAAGAAGGAGTGGTGAACTCCGATGAAGCTGACGATTCCAACTCTTCTACGCGAAGCAGTAGTCGTGATTCATCTCGCGACTTTGGAGGACGCAAATTGAAGATACCTATCTTTAGAGGAGACGACGCTTATGGAGGGATCGTGAGAGCAGAGCGTTATTTCAAATTGAATATGGTAGAAGAAGAAGACCAACTCGACGCGGTGGTGATCGCCCTTGAAGATAAGGCGTTGAACTGGTATCAATGGTGGGAGGAGCAGAACACTGAGCTAACCTGGGAGAATTTCAAAGCTGCTGTGATCCGACGCTTCCAACCGGGTCTCGTTCAGAACCCGTTTGGCCCTTTGCTTAGTATCAAGCAAACGAGCTCTGTTATGAAGTACAGGGAGAAGTTTGAAAGGGAATCTGCGCCGTTGAAGAAGGAGGAGAGAATTATGCTGAAAGGGATTTTCATTAATGGGTTGAAGGAGGAAATCTAAGCTGAATTAAAGCTCCATGCTACTGGAACTTTAGATGAATTGATGGACAGAGCCTTCTTGTTGGAGGAAAAGAATAATGCCCTGAGAAAAGTGAGCACAGAGAAGAAAGGGAGTGAGAAATCTCATGTGAAAAGTACTAAGGGGTTTACCAGATGGGAAAAAGGAGGTAAGGAAGGATCAAGTAGTAAGGGAATGGAAAATGAAGCTTCTGAGAAGAAGAATGTGACTGGGGGAAAACTCTCTCAGAATGAATTGAGGGAGAGAAGTCGTAAGGGCTTGTGCTTCAAATGTGGAGAGAACTGGGGTAGAGATCACATTTGTAAATTGAAGCATTACAAGTTTGTGTTACTAGAAGAGTCACAAAGTGAAGAATCTGATGGAGGTGTTGGGGAAGAAGAGGATCCTGCAGAATCACTTACTGTTAAGGTACTCCAGTTATCTCTAAGAAGTAAGGAGGGATTGACTTCCAATAGGTCATTCAAAGTAGTTGGGAGGATTGGAGGGGTTGAGGTGTTGATATTAGTTGATTGTGGGGCATCTGCTAACTTTATTTCTAAAAGGTTAGTAGAATTGCTTCAACTAGCAGTGAATGGCACAACAGAGTTTGAAGTGGAGGTGGGCAATGGGGAGAAGGTGAGGAACAGAGGAGTATGTCAGCACTTGGAGGTAGAGGTGCAAGGAGTTTCCATAGTGCAACATTTCTTCATTATGGAGCTTGGGGGGACTGATATTGTGTTAGGAATGGATTGGCTGGCCAGTTTAGGAGAAGTGAAGGCAAACTTCAAAAACTTGGAGTTGACATGGGGAGGAAAAGGAGATAGGAAGATGATGAAGGGGGATCCTGCTCTCTGCAAGACTCAAGCATCCTGGAAATCTATGATGAAGGCTCTCAGTAATAAAGGGGAGGGATATATGCTGTCTTACCAAGTCATAGAAGCAGAGAAAACATAGCAGACAGTAACTCAGAACTCAGAGTTAGAAGCTGTTTTGAGTGAGTTTGACGATTTATTCAGAGATCCTACTGACTTACCTCCAAAGAGGAGTTGTGACCATGCCATTGTTCTCAAGGAGGGGGCCAATAAACCTAATATCAGACCATATAGGTATCCCTATTATCAGAAGAATGAAATAGAGAAGTTTGTGAAGGAAATGCTATCAGCAGGAATTATCAGGCCCAGTAACAGCCCTTACAGTAGCCCAGTAATTTTGGTGAAAAAGAAAGATGGAGGGTGGAGATTTTGTGTTGATTATCTTGCTTTGAACAAGCTAACCATGCCGGACAAATTCCCAATCCCTGTGATAGATGAATTACTAGATGAATTGGGTGGAGCTAGAGTGTTTTCTAAGCTGGATCTTAAGTCTGGGTACCATCAGATTCGGATGCAGGATGGAGATGTACCTAAAACAGCCTTCAGAACCCATGAAGGTCACTATGAATTCTTGGTAATGCCATTTGGGCTTACCAATGCGCCCTCTACATTTCAAGCACTCATGAACCAGGTATTGAATCCCTACTTGAGGAAATTTGCTCTAGTGTTTTTTGATGATATCCTCATATGTAGTAAGAGTATGGATGGCCATCTGGAGCATGTGAAACTAGTATTGCAAGTACTGAGGAAGCATGATCTAGTAGTTAACAAGAAGAAATGTTCATTTGGAAAGGGAAGTCTGGAATATCTGGGGCATATAATCACGGGTCAGGGGGTATCTGCTGACCCTGCTAAGGTAAGAGCCATGGTAGAGTGGCCAGTTCCTAAAGATGTGAAGGGTCTGAGAGGGTTCTTGGGACTCACTGGGTATTACAGGAAGTTTGTAGAGGGATATGGGAAGATAGCCTGGCCTTTAACACAGCAACTAAAGAAAGACAAGTTCCAATGGGATGATAATGCTCAATCTGCCTTTGAGAAATTGAAGACAGCTATGAAACAGGTGCTTGTACTAGCTGTGCCAGATTTTAACAAGACTTTTGTGGTAGAAACTGATGCATCAGGGAAGGGTTTGGGTGCTGTGCTAATGCAGGAAGGACAACCAGTGGCTTATATGAGCCAGACATTGTCTGATAGGGCCTTGAATAAATCTGTGTATGAAAAGGAACTAACGGCAGTAGTGCTTGCTATACAGAAATGGAGACATTATCTGCTAGGAAGACATTTTGTTGTGCACACAGATCAAAAAAGCCTGAAGTTCCTGGCAGACCAGAGATTGATGGGTGAAGAGCAGCACAAATGGATCTCCAAACTGTTGGGACTTGATTTTGAAATCAAATATAAGCCTGGGATAGAAAACAAGGCAGCAGATGCCTTATCAAGACAGTTACAGTATTCTGCCTTGTCCACAGTTCAATTTTGTGAGTGGGAAGGCATTGAAGCAGAAGTGGACAATGATGAGAAATTAAAGAAGATTGTCCAAGACTTGTTGGTAAAAAAGGATGATTATCCAGGATATAAATTGATCAAGGGCAGGCTTTATTACCAAGACAGACTGGTAATTCCAAAGAATTCCCTCAAAATTAATTCAATTTTGAAAGAATTTCATGACACAGCTGTGGGAGGTCACTCTGGCTATTTTAGAACATATAAAAGAATTACTGCCCTGTTCTATTGGGAGGGAGTGAGGAAAAGTATCAAGGACTATGTGCAAAGTTGTGAAGTCTGTCAGAGGAACAAATATGAAACTCTGAGCCCAGCTGGACTCTTGCAACCACTACCAATCCCTAAGCAAACATGGACTGACATCTCAATGGATTTCATTGGGGGATTGCCTAAGGCAGGAGGTATGGACACTATCTTAGTTGTGGTAGACAGATTCACAAAATATGCTCATTTTATTGCTTTAGCACATCCATTCAATGCTAAAGATGTAGCTGAGCTGTTCCTAAAAGAGGTTGTTAAGCTTCATGGGTTCCCTGAGTCTATAGTGTCAGATAGGGACAGAGTGTTCATAAGCTCATTTTGGACTGAGTTGTTCAAAATGGCTGGCACAAAACTAAAATTCAGCTCTACTTACCACCCTCAAACTGATGGGCAGACAGAGGTGGTGAACAGGTGTTTGGAGACATATTTGAGGTGCATGACAGGCACTAAACCGAAGCAGTGGCATAAATGGTTGAGTTGGGCTGAGTTTTGGTATAACACCAACCATCATGAGTCCACTAAGATGACACCTTTCAAAGCTTTATATGGAAGGGATCCTCCACCTGTGATAAGAGGAGATGTTCAAGCTACTCCAATGGAGGAGGTCACTGTGATGCTACAAGACAGAAATGAAGTTCTAGAGACCCTCAGAGAACATTTAGTGCAAGCACAGAATAGAATGAGACAAAAGGCCAACAAACATAGAAGAGAAATGGAGTACAAGGTAGGAGAATTGGTATTCTTGAAAATTCAGCCTTACAAACTGAAGAAACTAGCTAAGAGGATCAACCAAAAGTTGAGTCCTAGATTTTATGGTCCTTATGAGATATTGGAAAGAATTGGAGAATTGGCATACAAGTTGAAGCTACCAGAGGATAGTAGAGTCCACCCTGTGTTCCATGTGTCACTATTGAAGCCCAATGTTGCTGCTGATGTTACTGTCCAACCCCTGCCTGCATACCTCAGTGAAGAACTGGAGTTTCAGGTGCTACCAGAGGACATCCTAGCTGTCAGAGGAGAAACCATGCAGAACTGTGAAGTGTTGGTGAAATGGAAAGATATGCCAGCCTGTGAGAATTCCTGGGAATCACTGAGCAAGATGACAGAGACTTTCCCAGAACTTCACCTTGGGGACAAGGTGAAATTTGAAGGGGAGGGTGTTGATACGAATGCAAATGAAGAAGGACAGAATAGGCAATATCAGAAAGTTTATGAAAGAAAGAAGTGGAAACCCATCACTTGGGGACCACTAGCACACACACCTTAATTCTGTTAGCAGAAGTGCCTACGTGGCAGGTAGGAGGGCGTGGGAAGAGAATCTCCTGATGATTGGAGAGAGAAGATGGTAGTATCAATATTCCTTGATGTAACTTTTTCCTTTTTAGGCTTGGATTGGGATTTGTGTGGGAAGGGACTTGGTGATAGGATCACCATTTTACTGTTTCATTGTTTCCTTCTCTTTTCCTTGTAATTCACCATATCAATTTCAGAGAGATCCTTTGAAATTGCAGTAAATAATACAAGGAAATTCACATTCCCATTATTCTGTTTCTGTGATCGTAACAATGTACAAAAGGAACAAAATGTGAAATCACATTTTTTTATTTTGGAGAATGGAAGAATCTACCTCAGAGGTTGACGGCAAGTAGACAGGTATATATTCTTTAACATCATCAAGAGCATACGACCCCAAAACTCTCTCTCCAGGTACCTTCATTTTTTGTAACAAACATTGTTAGGTTAAGTAATTTGCAGTTTTCATTGAACTATTTTTTCTTTTACCTCCACAACAAGACGATGAGGATAGCAGGGCTCATCCCAGGTGTAAGTGTAAGAAGCATAACAATGAATGACTGTGTCAAATATTTCACACCTCGGCTGATATATTCGCAATGTCTACAAAATAGCAAAAAAACACAATAAAATCCAATCAAAAATTAAGAATAGCAGACGATGCACATGCTTTTTTGTTGCATGGCTTTTGTAATTTGTAATAGTATAAAGCAAAGCAAGCACAGTCTGTGAAAAATAGGAAGACAGAACTTTCCTTATGTGTTTAAGTGTGTTGGCACTTAGCAACATGATTCATTTTATATACATGAACGTGAATATTACAATGATGAATAATGGTTCCTCAAGATAGTAAAGGCCATCCTTTTCTCTAGAACGTAGAATTGTCCTTCCGGAATTGTTATCCCGGAGTACACAACAATCATGGTGGAAAAATCATAATACTTGATAAAAGTTTCTGTATAGAGGTGGTCAAATTTGGGACACGAAGACCAATTTTAAAGGTCATGGAAAGGTTTATTTGGATGTTTCCAATGACTGTTGTGGTTACAAACAAGAGTAGCATCTATGTTCTATAGTACCTATTTTCTTATTGTTAGGACTCGGAGAATATGTGGAGAAGTAGGTGTCATGTCAGGTGGCTTCAGAATCTAATTCCAGGCAAATGGTTTTTCCAGGCTGCTGCAGCAAGCTATCATCCACTCTTTCTCCTCTTTCCAAAGGAACCAGAAAACAGATTTGACACAAAAGAAGAGGAATAGGACTGTTGATGCGAAAAACTGTATCCTGTTTGATTTGGAAACTATTCATGGTACCAGACAACAGTTGGGGAATCTGTAAAATATTTATATTTTCTAATTACAGGTACGGATGCCATCTGTAAAATATTTATATATTCTTAAGTAAAAATGTCAACTTAAAGTTAGAAACAAAATTTATATATTCTAATGGAAGATGCATTTAGATGAAAAAATATAGACAACAAACAACATATTTTAGATAATTAAAAAAATAAAAGAGCAAAGCATCCAAATAAACCAGCAGCCGTTCAAACAAAGAGGGTAGTACAACTATTTAAGACTTTCAAATTGCTGCAGTAATGCAACTGAGTAACTACAGACAGACCTCTTTCGTGAAATTATCAATTCTGTATGGCATATATCCCGTATTATCATCTGACAAGAGAATCAAGTTGGTCCCTGAGTTTCCCTTGATGCTTCCAACTATTTTTTCATCTCCCATTGATATGTCAGCATTTTGCACTTCAACTCGGATCATATTTGAAGTGCCAAGAACAAAGTTTCTCATTTTCAGTTGTGTATCACCCAGATGATCTGGTATAAAGCTGCCAGACCACTGCCATCCTGATTCATTATAACAAATTGAAACAAGCAGCTCCCTGCATCACATATTAAAATAAAAATAGTCTGACTTTTGAACAGTGGGAAGAATGAGATAGACAAAAGAATAAATGAGAAAAAAATATATAAAAACAGTACAAGAATGGCCTTTTTTTGGTAGTGTGTGGCAACTACACTTTTCTGAGGTAAATAAATACAAACCATCAAAATCACATACCTGCTCATATCAGTCCAGTGAAGGTGAGCATGTTCTCCAATTCCTAAATAAAACCTGACATCAGTGCCCTTCTGTTTAAAAATTATTTCTTTGCTGCAGGCATTGCTTATGACATATCTGCATATTTAGACATCATTCATTAAAAAGAAGAAATGCCACAAATGCAAACACTTTTGTTTCTTTCAAGAAACCCGTTAACCCAAAAGCCAGTAGCATAAGGCTATTGTATGGTTCTAAAGTAGAGCCAAGATCCTTACATTAACTACTTTATGTAAAGCTGGTTCACACACTTACATTTTGGCAACATGGACTCGAATAAAACGAATCGATAATCAAGAAAAAATCAAAATCGAGACAAGTTCAACAAAGAGGCTTTAATCCCATGTCAAGGAACTAACCACTCAAAAAGCTTAAACTTTTAAAGGAGAGGTCCAGAAATAAATCTCATCAACAATGATATCTATCTATACTAATACATTAGTTACCTGGGATTGAAAAAGGCATTAACCCAATTTGGCATAATTAACAAACTTCTGAATCCTTTATAATGAGTTATTATCCTAGTAACTGAATTATGATCTGATTGTAGAGGGTATAGTATTTATTTCAGGATTTTCCCGATCATAACTTCTCAATTAGGGTAAACTTGTTAGAGCATATACCTTTGTATCGATCTTTGTGATTTGAAATAAGAAAAATACTTTTCCGATGTTTCCACTATAGACTTTCTTTTGAAGTCTGCTTTGCGCACTGATGATGGGTGAAACCAGGGCGTGGCGGGTATCTAGTTAGAGGTTATTCACTATTATAGGAATAATTTCTCCGAGGAAATTTGGCGTTGTCTGAGGCCTGATGGTGTACTGTTCTTGGTTTTCTCACAGGTGGATTCAGCTTCTCTTTCCACGCCCTTTTCTTTTAAGGAGATCGACAGGGTTGTGGCAGCTTGTGACAGAAACAAGAGCTCTGAACCAGAAGGATTTAATTTTACCTTTACTATGTCCTTCTGGGAGTTGATGCGACTTAAGATGGGAATTCTGTTCGATGAGTTCTACTCAAATGCCAAGTTAGTAAGAATCTTCTCTTTGTATTTTTCTGTTCTTATTCCTAAGGTACAATGTCCCTACTCCTTAAGGACTATCGCTCTATATCTCTCGTTGGGTGTCTGTAACTCTATAAGTTAGTGGCTAAAGTCCAGGTACCCAACTAGCAAGGTACACAACTAGGCAGAGTTATGGACGCCCTGATTTCCCATAACAACTCTGCCTTTATAAAAGGAAAATATCTCTTTGAAGGAGTTTTGATGGTGACCAAGGTGGTTGACTCTACTAAGAGAAGCAAACAATGTTTGATCTTCAAGGTGGACTTTGAGAAAGCTTCCGACTCAATAAACGGGGATTTTCGGGAGGTTTAAGTTTGAGGATAGAAGGAGAGCATAGATTCGAACATGTGTGTTCTTTTACAGGTTGTCAGTTGGCCAATAGATGTCCGACAAAGGAGGTCAATATTAAATTTAAAAGGATTTTTAGAGGTTGGCCATTTGGGATCTTCAGAGCTCTGATTTGAGAGCCTCCACTTGCGCATCATAAGCTCTAGCTTCCGTCAAGGAAAACAAGATCCTCAGTCGAACATATTTCATACAATATGCACCGAACGAAGAAGGTACAAATGTTATCGGTCCAAGAGTCATGCCTATCTCTAGGAATGTCGCTTTTAATGAAAGAGAAATTTCACACCTGACAACGACTCTAGTGGAAGAATTGCTTAAACCCTGTGTCCTTAGAGTCATCACCATTTCACCTTATGTAGGTTTTGATATTGACTGGCATTACTACTAATGGTGTACTGCTTCTAAACCAATAATGAACTAAACAACGAGTCATAAATTAAGACACGTACCATTTATTAAAGACGACAAAATCCCAACCTGATCTAACAACTTTAGTATTCTGAAGAAAATTTAAGTATACTTACTCTTGAAGACCGGCGCAAGACTAGGGCATCACTCTCACCCTTCCACGCGTAGGAAACAATATATGCTATTTTTAGAGTTATGACGGAGACCGTCGCGCGTGTAGGCGCGTCTTGTCACCACTTGGTCCCACCTTCCATCTTTGACATCAACTTCTTGGCTTGGTTCGAGATCTATCCTTGGTTTTTCGTTTCGAGCCACGAATATATGTGTTATAGTTCAAACAACTCTCTTTCCCTATTGTTTGACACGTTTTCTGTCTGTGTGACTAACCCAATATGTACACTAGCCCCCTCTTTGTCCCAAATGCACTGACCTCAACTTTCGTCACAGATGCTCAGGTCTCAGTTTTCATCCCAGATGACCTGGCCTCAGCTTTCGTCCCAGATACTCTGGCCTCAACTTTTGTCCCAAATGCATTAGCTCCATCTTCATCCCAAATGCTCTAGCCTCGATGCACTACCCTCATTTTATCCTAGATGCATTGGCCTCGTTTTTGTCACAAAATCACTTATTTTCAAGGGCCTCAAATACCATAGGTTTGAAGCTTCCAAAATTCGGTTTTGAGAAGGACGGACCTTGCTTTGTTTGATTGTTTGCCATGAATTTCTCACAGGCTGATGATCATTCCAACTGACTAGCTAGGCTCTTCGATAACAATTCTCTTCGGCTTCTCCAACATCCCTGAGTTATCTTCCAAACAATTGTCTTCGGTGGAGCTCGCTTTTTGTTTATCTTTCTATTTATTTTTTATTTGTGGAGTAATGCATTGTTTTCTTGCAACAAGCTAAGGCTTGGAAAGCTATAGCATGAGGGGGAGTGTTAAAAATATATTGATATTATTCAAGAATGTCTTGTTTATCCCCTAGAATCACTTTTCAATCTTAACATATCTTAGATTATCTCATAAGATTGATTTCCATATCTAATATTATTTTTGTATTATTATTATTATTATTATTATTATTATTATTATTATTTATTTCATGATATCCCTAGTTAGTATTGGGTCGGTATCCCTATCAATAACTACAAATAGGGATTACTGGTTAGTGTTTTGTATCAAGCTGCTATTAATAATATTAAAGGTTCTTAATATTTTCTCTCCTCTTTTTATCCAAACTTCCACAACTTCACAATCTACTAATCAACTTGAGGGGAGACGTAGACTAATTAACAGAATTGGTTTATCCTTTGAAGTTTTTTTATCTTAATTACTGTAATTAGGAAATGACTGTGTGCAATTCTATTTCAGATTTCTGTTTTCTTATATCTCCTTGATTAGGATAGGCTTATTAGAACCTATATATTCACATCAATCTCTAATCTGAAATAGAAAAATAATTTTCAGATTTAACTTCATATTTTTTTCATGTAATCCCATCTCAAGGAAACATCCCAAAATATTATACTTAAACAGAAATACATTACATCAAAAACATAATCTATGAACATCAATATATTACCTAGGCTGGAAAGTAATTGCATTTGTCCTCCCAGCATATGGTTCCGTAGCTGAGATAGACGTCACAGCCAGGATGAATGCAGAATTGGGAGTTAACTGAGGGACAAATACAGTACTTGAACCACTTGGTGGTAGCAGAGAAAATGGGCTTGACCACAAAGAATACGGCATTTGATCCAAAACATGTTCTGGGAAAGATCTACTGACATTAACAAAAACATCATTTGCAGAGGAATTAGGGCATGGAGAATACATGCATGGGACAACCTTTTCATGCTCATTATCACAAGAACCTGAGTACTTCCATGTTGACTGGACCCTTGAGCTCTTCAATCTTCCTAAAGAACTATGAAATATAGAATCGACTTTGCTTTGTTGCTTTCCTGAATTATCATGGTAACTACCAAAGATTGCAGAGTTCCTTAGAAAAAGAGCAGGGTTTGGATTACCATCCTTTCTACATGAAATGGTATGACTATTCAGATAAGTCCTTGGCTGAAGAGAAACTTTGGCATGTAAATCGTGATTGGATGTAAGCAGAGAAAGTCCATCCCTTTTATGCGAAAGTCTTTCATTTACACCAACATCATAATAAGAAGGAATGACAAATCCCTTTTCATCGGCCTCACCAGAGACCTCCTTTACACATAACGGAAAACCCATGCAGTTATACAAAATAAAGGGAACATAGATAATAATTTCCCTACTACCCGAATATGCATCCATCACCTTCTCCACAGTAACATAAATAGGGCCTACAAGTGACAGCAAGAAATTACTTTCAATGATGCATTCGTAAGAATACGTTCAATCTACAAATACAATCAATTACCATTTGAATTATTGGGTTCGAATATCAACACTTCCGAAAAGGAAAACTTGGTTTCACTGAACTTGGCCATTGTGCAGAAAGTTTCTAAACGGGGAAATTTAAAACCACAAGATTTGAAACCATCAACACACATCTCAAGTCCTAAGTCATGTGAGGGATCAATATGATAAATAGAAGTTTCCACCTGCAAAACGACGTTAAACTGTTGAACTGCCACAGTAAACAGGACCATAAATAAACTACTTATTCTGAAGTACCTAATCAACCAGATATATATATATATATATATATATATATATAATACGGAAACAACCACCACAAACCTCTGAAACTCTCACAGTATGATCTACCCCACCACTCTCACTAATGAACAAAATTTCCTTAGGAATAAAGTTGTTGATTACTAATGGAGCACTTAGGATCAAGTGATGAATAGAGTGCTTCTTTGTATCATCTGCAGCGAGATTACTTTTTAGCCGTCCAGATGAAGTCAAGCTGATACTCTTGACTGATAGACAGCACCGAAATGGATGACTACTTGGATGAGATGGATAGCAAATGAAAGATTTAAAATTTCCTACTTTGCTATTTACTGAGAGAAGATTTGAGAGTTTATGAGCTTCACTCCACAAGTAAGAGTGCCCCAATGGCCGCCACCTTACACAACCAGCTTCAGCCAAATGTAGTGGAAGTGGAAATTGTTGTCCAGGGAGTATCGGATCTAATATCTAATGAATGAAAGCATACATCATTCAAGTATTAAAACAAAAATTATACAGCAATGGACTGAAAGTATATGAAGTTGTAGGAGAAACCATGTACCGTTGGTGAGACGCCAAATGGAATATCAAACCGCAGCTCAAGAGGTGTAGAAGTTGCATTTAGAAGTACAACCTGTATGTCATAAAGATAGCTTATAATAAATATAAAAGTTTGGGGTAAATAGAAATTCCACTACAAAGAGGGAAAAAGCCATTTTATTCATACAGTGGAGTATATTCGTAGCAACTTGCTAGAGCGCAGCACAGAAACATCTAAGACAACAGGAACAACAAAACTCGGAGCACTATTCCTTCTACCATCATCGCCATTTACATTAGTCTTGGAGAAATTAGCCTCAAAGCATGTTAATCCCACTAAATCCATCGAAATTGGATCAGATGGCATGGATGTTCCTTCAAGCTGTACAGTAATATAATGATGAGTAAAGCCACTCGAACTTTGCTCATTAAGCCTATCGGAAGAATGATGAGGCCTATAATGGGAGAGTTTCTGTTCAGCATATTCATCCATGTATATAGGAATTTCAGAACCTGGCTGCACATATTTTGCATTACTCGCATCAGACTCGTGGATATCATCAGGATTGAAATGCCCAGGATATACATGATATAAAAGAGGTACTGAAGATAAGTTTTGTATAACATAGGGAGCAGCACATTTTCTAGCACAAATGTCTTCAGCAGGTCGTAGATGTGAAACTTTGTTGCCTTCATGATCTTTCAATCCCATCAAACCCAAGGCATCATCCAACATCTCAACAGTGCGTGAAACACACTGAAAGAAACAAAGCACATTAGTAAAATTTTATTTAAGCCTAGGGTAACTTTTCACAATGACAATCTCTCTCTCTCTCCCTCTAAACCATTTTTGAGACGGGAAAATACAGGTATATCAAGAACATGCAAACATATACTATAAACCATGTTTGAGACTGAAAAATACAGGTATATCAAAAACATGCGAACAAAAGGTGAGTAAAGGTTATGAAGATGAAAAATCTAGTTTCACGCACAAGACCAAGAAAAAATTTTCAAAAAGATGATAGTTAACATATCCCAAACTAGCTCAAGAGGTTTGCCCAAGTCTTATAAGGGCTACTCTTGCTGTATCTCAAGTCAAAGTGGGATCTCAACATTCCCTCACGCTCAGTACCAGGACAACTGGAGCCTCAACAAATTTGGGTGGCCTAATAACAAACTTAGGGCAGACTCTTAAACATCATAGAGTTTGTGAGCCAAACCTAACTCAGCACCAAATGTAGCTCGAGAGGTAAGAATTCTGTAGACTTATAAGGACTACTTAGGCCACATATCTCTAGTCAATAGGGATCTCAAGAAAGATTAAAAGAAAATCCCATGTTAACCAATAGATAGTTATATAGAATGTATGTTGAACAATAGTTTAGTGTATTGTAATATTTCAGAAGTCAGTTACCTAAAGCAAACAGTGTACTTGTTCCAGTAATAAAAACAGAAATGACATACTACTCTCTCCTATATAAATCACTTGAATATAAAGCACACAGTGTACTTGTTACAATTCTCTAACTGTAATAGCACATAACAAAATAACATACTACTCTCTCCATGCCAATCTAGTCAATCATGCAAAGGAGACAAACATTTTAAGACAATACCAGAGTAAGAAACATGAAACTAATCAATTGAAATGCATTTGGGGTTATAAATTTACATGCCAATGACCACTACATTTTTAAAATATTGAGCCTTCAAATCAGTTTAAATTTATCAGAGAAATTTTTTTTATCCATTATGTTGTAATTCACATCCAAATGATAGCCCACCAAATACAAGAACCAGCCTAGTTATCTCCAGAGTTGTCCATAGACTGGAAAGAGATGATTTAGAAGTGCCATATCAAATAAAATGTTACTGTAAACAAGACAAAATAAATAAGATTTTGGAAACCTGAAAAAAAATTAATATACCTCTACTAAGGATTCTGTAATGTTAATATTCAGCTGAGTTGTAGATTTGAGAACGATATCTGTTGAAAGGGACCTGTTTGGAAGAACACTCATTTCTTGATTTCCGATAAAAGTCAATAGAAATTGCCAAGCCTCAATAAAAGGCTCCCATGACACCTTCAATTTTATACAGACACACCAACAATGGTTAACCATCAACGCAAAAATATTATAACAATAACAATGGTTTGTACAAGCAGTAAAAAGCAAAAATAAGGTAATCTCACTCAATACCTTCTCAATGTTTTTGTAGTTTACTTGAAGATCACCAGTGACAGAACACTCCAGGTGCTTTCCGCTTGCAAACGCATGGAAGAGGATGCTTCTCACAAGAATTTCCAGCTGAGGCCCATTATAGCTCCACTACAAGATTGTTTTTTTAAAACAGCTTATAACATGAAACAAGAAAAAGCATAATGGGAAAAATCAAAGCCGTTCCATCTTTCTCAGAGTTCAAACAAAGCCCTTCGCTTATAACAAAAAAACTTCCCATCTTCTTTGATATAAGTCTTACTGTATCAAGTGAATCCTAAGAACCCATTCACATCACACCCTTGCATTGCAATGCACTGGCCATTACGCAATGTTCTTAAGTATTCAAGTGATTGCTGTCAAGACAAGCTTTTTCTCCTAATAGCCAAGAACTTATGTGTGAGGAATAGGTTCAACAATCCTCCTAAGCGAATTAAGCATTGTCGCCAATGAAAGCTGTAAACTAATACATCATTAAAAAAAGGATAAACAAAAAACATATCTCCTGAGTAAAGGCAGGAGAGTTGATTCGGTTGTTGATTCGGATGTTAATTCTGAACCCATGTGATATACGATACCCCATCCTTACTAACTGTTCCAACTAATAAATATAAATTGTAGCTATCTTAAGCCAATGATAGTAAACGTCTAAGGCTTTCTTGGGCCGAATCTAAACTTAAATGACCCACGGTTCTATCAGAGTATTATTCAACACTAGCTTGTCGGTCCCCATTTTTTATAATTGTTTTAGGATCCTCCACTTCTATATATGATCCTCTCATTTTTCTAGCCCCACGTTTTTAGAAATTTGATTTCCTCTTTTCTGAATAACCTCTCATCACAGTTGAAAGTTGAAACAATTATAATTGCCAAAAACTCGATATTGAAACAATTATTTTATCTTTTTTAAAATAATATGATATAAATCCTCGGAGTGATGATTATTACTCTGCAGTTAAGGGGAAATCAAAGGTAATAGTGGAAAGCAAAATGTGGGCATCAAAACCTCATATCGCCTTTATTGGTAGTTATAGATAAAACATAAAAGCTTAGTAAGCATTTGATTATGTGATCCTCTCATTTTTATAGCCCCATGTTTTTAGAAATTTGATTTCCTCTTTTCTGAATAACCTCTCATCACAGTTGAAAGTTGAAACAATTATAGTTGCCAAAAACTCGATATTCAAACAAAGAGTATGTCATACTCATTTCAATTTTCAATTACTTTTATCTTTTTTTAAATAATATGATATAAATCCTCAGAGTGATGATTATTACTCTGCAGTTAAGGGGAAATCAAAGGTAATAGTGGAAAACAAAATGTGGACATTAAAACCACATATCGCCTTTATTGGTAGTTATAGATAAAACATAAAAGCTTAGTAAGCATTTGATTATGTATAAGAAAGAATATTTGCGAATGATTAAACAGAACACAAAAAAAAAATAGTAATGATTGAGAAAAATGTTAGAAAGAGAAAAGGTAGTTATACAATTTGAAGATAAAATATGATCATACCTTTTTTTCATCTGTTAGTAGAATAGAAACCTTCCTCATTTGAAATTTGAATGAAATGCCTCTGGTTGAATACTGAGAAGATCCTGATTTGGGCACCTCAAATTTTACAGCACTCCATAAGTGGAAAGCATGATGCGAAAGCCATACATCCGAATGATCACATATAACCTCCACTTTGAGTTCGATGTTATTTGAAAGACTCTTACTTAGTACAGCGTCCAAGTGAACCTGGATTATATCAAGAAGTGGCCAAGATGTATGACTTCCATTCGCAACTAACATTATTACACTGCTCAATCTGTCCATATTAGCCTTCAGTTGGATATCCATGCCACTTGTGACTAATTCAACATCATTCACTTTAACAGAAATGGTCAGAAACTCTGCATCTTTCTCTTCCACAATATCAGAGGTCCAGATGGGGATGTGAAATGTAATACAAACATTTTTCGACCTAGTAATCATTAAGACCGAATTCTCAATATCCTGTGTCATACAAGGTGCTGAGGTGCTTTCAGTATCAAGGAAACATGAAGCATCTTTTACCGCAGCTTCTTGTACAGAAATAGCAGTCTCTACAGACAAACTCTCAGATGCTGCATCCATAGGAAAATTTTCTAACCGTAAATAGAGACAATTGAGAAATTTAACAACTTCAGTCCACTCAGACAAATGAAGCCAAATATCAAGAGACGAAAGACAAAGATTGAGCTCATTCATATGGTCATCAGATTTAGAAAAATGGATGCCAAGTGCTACCGTGGAAAAGGAAGTTGAGGTGCATTTTGCCAAGACAGAATCACGTGGGGAGCAAAACACCAATGTAGAGAAGCCCAAATCCAACATTTCCAAAGAATCGTTGATTAAGGATGCAGAACAAATGAACTGAAAATCGCCCTTGCTTATTAGTTCCACAAAATCATTGTGTCTACGACAGAAGCTTATCAACAATGACTGAGTGCAACATTTCACTTCTGTCAATATAGTGGTCGACAGTTCTCTGGTAGCCTTTAAGCTTCTCTTGGAATTAAGAAATTGCCAAACATCCGACTTGAAACATTTGGATTGCTCGTCAACTGAAGAGAATTCCTCAATAACGTCCCATATAGCCATACACCCATCCAAAATGTGGCTATCTGTTTATGAAGGAAAATCTCATGAGTAAAATTACAACATCCAACGATATAAAGGTAAATTAGCAAGAAAAGATGACCTAAATAGGATAAATTATACTTTTGATCCCTTATGTTTATTTTAGGTTTCAAATTGGTCCCTTATTTAAAAGTCCTGAGTTGATCTCCGTAAAAGTTTTGCTAATGTGGCCCCACTTACTTATTCCGAAGTGGTCTGGTACAAAAGTTATACCAGAGTAGTTCTTTTTTTGCAAAAATTATGCAACAAAAAGGGACCATTTTCGTATAACTTTTGTAACATAAGACCATTTTGAAAAATAAACAAGGACAACATTGATATAATATAACATTAACATGTAAGGGACCAAAAGAAACTTTTAATAGATATAGGGACCAAAATGAAACCTAGAATAAAGATAAGGGACTAGAGGTATGATTTAACCACCAAAATATGTGAAAGTCAAACCTTCAGCAATAATATGACAACTGCTGATGCTTGTCATGAAACAAATTGATGAAGAACTTTTGCAATTAGTTTCACCGCCGCATGGAACTCTGACCCAAATATCAGCATTTATGAGTGCAACTAAAGAACTTGATACAAAATCTGTCCTGTGCTCATGTGTTGCTAAGCCACGCATATCATTCATGTAAAAAAGGAATGATAAGCTCAAATCCCGACCGAAAACATTAAGACAATTATTTCTTTCAGCAAGCTTATGAACTGGAACCAAACATTCCATAGGGACGTCCTTTAATACATATTTAAAATCAGAATTCTCAAAGAAACAACAATAAAGCTGCGGCAGTTCAAGCTTTAGAAATTGACGTTCATTACTTTCCACTGGTAAAACAAGATTAGAATCCAAGATTTCAAACTTATATGTAATGCTCATTTCAGTTTTTGGAACTATATCACCTTTCTCATCAGAGTAAAACTGATCACTAGAATACCCACCCCAATCAGAGAGTGAAAAGTAACCAATGATGATCGAAAGATATTCAGAAGGTAACATACAGTATACATGCTGAATGCCGATGTATACTTCCAAATTGACAGTTGAAGATATGTTCTGCACTCTCCTGACCCTTACATTCAAAACAGGAGATAAATTTGCAGTGGAAGGACCCCATAGATAATCCTGAAAATTACGAGGACCCCAAGATGACGTAAGAACCAATCCTTCAGATGAAGACAATATGTCCATACTGTCTTCACAAAATAATAGGGAAGATTTGGACGTAGGCACCATGATTGTTCCAATAATGCATGACGAGTCATGAAAATGTGCTCGTATTCCATATAGGTGGAACTCAATCGAAACAATATTAGAGTTTCTCTCAGTCCCCGATTCAAGAAAATATCCTAAATCAGACTTGCATTTTGTGGATGAAGCATGGAAATATTTGGATCGTTTTCTCATATTGACGTTGGAACTTTCTATTTTTCTGTCTCTCAGAGTAAAATATTTTCTCCAGTCTGGAATGGAATATATAAGAGAGCTCTCTAGATTACCCAGAGCACCAGAATTATAAATTGTGACAAACGGAAAGCAATCGAATGGAATACATGCAGATTCAGTGGAACCAAATTGGAAATAGTTTGAGAATCCAAACTTTTGCAACCCTAAGCTTGAGAAAATTTTGGACATGTCGGCAGTGGCACCTGCAGAGGATTTCTCAGAACGTACACTATATGCAGACAACCTATGGAAGAACCCAACAAGCAGTCCAGTAATATGCGGGTAGCAGTGGATATCAGCATTATGTAGATAAATAAAACACTTGTGACATGCTAAATCAATCCTGGGAAATTCACAATGCATTGCAAAACATGCATCGTCCAACGTAGCTACATCAGAATATTGTTCAGATTCAATACTTGGTCCAGGAAAAGAGGCTTCTGGGACTGCAGCAGCAGGACATAATGAATTCCCTGATAAAAGCACGAAATGGCTGTCTTTTTCTTCTTTGACTTTACAAGCATGAATCATTAAGGACTTTGTGCTCATAAATAACTCTTGAAATTCAGTAGCAGCATACCTACGAATAGTAAAGCAAAATGCAAAGTTTTATGATAGGTATCAGGAAAATACTGTACTATTGATGAAAATCAGCCAAGAATCCAGATGGAAACAGTTCCGGTATGGATATTACAAGAAAGAAATGCAGAAAATAGAAAGAATATAACTGTTCTTGGCAGTTTGAGTGCCTAGTTTCTCCAAAGAAATTCTAACCAATTTCTAGCCTGCCTCTTCTCTAACCACCACCCCCCACCCCCCGGTACTTATAGTTATACTCTATTTCCCTCCATTCCCTCCAGTCAAACAGTACATAATATATAAGACAAACGAATCTACTAGAACAGCCCAACAATACATAATATATAAAACAAATGAAGTGAAAGTGGCATTGATTAGAACTTAAGTTAAAAGGTAAGGAGGATATGAAGGGTAATTCTTAAACATGCATATTTGACATCATTATGTAAACAAAAGTCTAAAAGGAAGAAAAAGGACAATTGTGAACATACCGTACATCAACTTCTTGCAAAGAAACCGTGATAATTGAGCTGTTATCTTCACTATTTTCAAGGTCAACTTCCAGGTTGATAGAACTTAGTCTTGAAATAACGGAAACGCCAAAAGTAGAACATGTCGGCACATCCGAAACAATATTAGGAGGATAAGCACTGTTCAAGATTTCAGATTCATCTTTTACAAGCAGCGAGTCCAGATGAGTGACCAATTCTATGAATGCACCATATCTTGAAGGAGAGAAGTGTATGTTAAGTGATTCTATGAACACACGAGCCTGGATTCAAGAAAATTTGGGAATCAAGATTACAATCTAATGTAGCATTCATTCATTTACTAACTTAGTAGATGGCTATAAGCTTGGTATCTAATCATCGGATCTTACGCTAACCCCTTCCTAGCACCTCAGTTGATAATGTCCTCTCTGTTAGTCGTTCTCAACTTAATCTATTGTCCATCAGTCATTTGACTCATTCTCTTAACTGTGTTGACATCTTCACTTAAGATTCCGACTTCTTTCAAGATCGAAGTTCGAGTCGGATGATTAGCGCTGGATGCGAGTCGCATGGGCTTTAAAAACTTATTGCTCAGGATCATCCTATCCTTAATCAGTTGGGTCACCCTATCCTTACGAAGCTACAACAAAACGAGTCGAGTGTTTCAAAGCTGTCTACTCTATTTGAAATGAGGGCAGACAAAAAGTAATTAAAATGGGCAATAAAGCCATTAAACAGAAAATACTTTTACAGTACATGAATACGGTAACAATACCCCGCCATTGAAGAAAGGCCCTTGACCTCAAGGGAGAAATTTTGGGTACTTCCTAAGAAAATCGTAGTAAAATTCCCACGTAGTAGTGTCCGGAGGTATATCCTTCCACTAAACTAGGACCTAGGTAGCTGGCATACGTAGGGAGTGAAACAACAGAAGCAGATGCAGGATTTTTGTAAAGCTTCAAGAGTGAAACAAGGACCACATCAAGAATGCTAGCTGATGCGGGTAGATCAATCTTATAAGCAGTAGCTTTAACGTGATCTAACACTTGAAAGGGGCCATAAAATTTAGGGGTGAGCTTGTGATATGCCTGCAGCCTCATGGTGACCTGTCTATAAGGCTGCAGTTTAAGGAAAACAAAGTCAAATGAGGAAGACCTGTCTAACCTATGCCTATCAGCCTGTTGTGACATTCGATAGCTCGCAAGAGGTGAAATTGGAGAAGCTTAATTAATTGCTCCCCTGGCACTTAGAGTTTGATCAACTACAGCAATTGGACATTCATTTAAAAGGTAAGGTAAGTGAATCGAAGGTATTTGCCCATTAACAACCTTATAAGGTGAGGTTTGGATAGAAGAATGGAAGTGGGTATTGTACCACCATTCGGCCAGGGAGAGCCACTTAAACCAAGATGATGGCTTCTTAGAACACCTAATCTGAGATATGTATCAAGACACTTGTTAACAATCTCAGGCCATTGGTTTGGAGATGGTATGAAATGGATTAATTTCTTGTTTTGTTAATATATGATGCTACACACGGGTAAGTGGAAGTTGTGCATAACCAAAATTTATAGGATTGAAATACCCCAGCTATGAATCTACTCTTAGGAAACCAAATCCAATTATGGAAATAAAGAAAGAATAAAATACAATCAATAACTTCTAATCTTCTAATCACCTCTAACTGCTTTAAAATGGACTCATCAGGGATCACACAAAAAGCCATGAAGAATGAAGCACTAAATTTCTGGAGAATGGGTAGCTTTTGTGATTGGTCAGAATTCACAATGGTGATCTGCAATAACGACAAACAATACAGAAATTACAAAGATCATAAGGATAGCGGACAAACATATTAATCAAACATAAAGTTATATGGATAAAGAACCTGACCTTGAAATCATTGAGTTTAACATCAAAGTAATTATATAGATCTTGAAGTTGGACACCTAAACAAACCCTAGATGTGGATAATGTATTTAAAAAGTTCTTCAGAGAGTAAGGTCCATCCCTAATTTCTGAAGAGAAAGACTCGGGATCAATTGTGGATTTAACCGAGAAAGACCTTGCCTTCATTACCTGCCAAAGGGGGAATCAATTAGAAGAATAAACAGGAAAGAAACAATTAAGAAACAACGTGATACAAACACAAGGATAAAAAAATTGGGAATTGAGGAATAGGTAAACACTACAGCCTATTACTAGATGTCTTGGACCATATAATGATTTCACAATTTCACACCTATGAATGATTAATATTTCAGTTAAGAGAGGATGAAGAAGTCACCTAAGAATGGGTGGAGCAAACAATATTCAGCAAAATTTTATATAAGTCATGTTATAAAGAATAAAAACTAGATATCCAAGATGTTTTTGAAGTAAAATATTTCATTACTAAATAACTATGGTTACAAGGTTATGTATATATATACCTTACACATAAAAGCTCAAAAATAGAAGAATAAAAAAAATTAAACACGTGTTCGTAGCGAATAATCAAAGTTTATTCAAATAATACCCAAACGTTGAAAACCAAGTCGCGGTTGTGACGGGGCTGATGTCACAGCAGTGGCAAAACAATGAAAACAGAGCATAAATTGCAGCAGGGATAGAGGAACTGGGCATAATAGGGGAAAAAGAAGAGAAACGTGTAAAACAGCAAGCTGAGAAAAGAAATAGAGGCACAGAGTTGTGCGGCATCAGTTGTCTTAAATTTACCAAAATGCCCTAAAAAGAAGGACCAACTAAAAGTGAGGGAAAAATTGAATTTTTAATGAAACGTCATCGTAGCGTTATTTGGCTGCTATTTACAGTACTACGACTGCCATTTAAGGCACTACGGCCGCTACTCCAAACCACAATGCAGCGGTAAATTGGGTAACATCTCGGGGCCGCTACGGGTGCTAGTGACTACTACAAGAGCTTTACATCTTGTTTTTTAAGCATCCAACGCTATGTTACCCTCCCGTAAAAACCACACAGCTGCTTTGTCTTCACTCAAGAACAAAACTTTTCCTATTCTAAACACCATCCATCCATGTGTTTTGTTTGTTGTATGCTTATTTGTCATACTAGCTTCTTACTTAATATCAATTCCATGACTTTTCAATAACTTGCATAACTTTTTCTCTCGTATTTCATGCCTGTAAAGCTTCTTCATGACATACAGGTAGCTAGATTTCCAAGAGTTACAACTCCTCTTGATCTAAGAATAGCAAGAAGACCAAGAAGGAGGTTGTAACAAGAACTTTGATACTGAAGCAGAGTCTCCCAAATAGGGAGCATTGATACCAACTAGGAAGAGAGAAGATGGAGAAAACAATGAACATCCTATTTGAACCTTGTTAGGCCCCTCAAGACTTATGTAAGAAGAAACAAGAAGTAATCTGTTAGTTATAGTTAGTAATCTAGGTTGTTACTGTTAGTTAGAAATCTAGGTTGTTAGTTTGTTTGTTAGTTAGTTAGGACTGGTAGTTACTAGCCGTTAGGAACTCCCTATGCTCTATTCCTCTTGTGTATAAAAGAGGGATTATGATAAGGGGAGAGCATTGATTGAATATATTCCTAAGTGTAGATTGCTGGGTTAAGCCAGTGTGGTGAGCAGCCTCATCAGTGTACTTCTTTTGCCTATTATCAATAAAATAACACTTAGGAGATAAACTGGCCATTGTCCCAGTCCTCCTAAGTTTCTGTAATTGCTAAACTGATAAACCAGAGGCTAACATTTGGTCCAACCTGCCGGATCGTTCGAAGGAAGCAGCGCTACCTAAGCAATGACGAAAGGCACCGCAACTCGTAGCGACACAGAGCTATCCAACTTGGAGAAGCGAATGGATGACAAGATTCAGGCTATTACCAGCGACGTGTCTGACATATCAAAAAAATTCGACGAGGTGATGAAAGTCATTCAACACCTCCAAACGAATAAAGACACGGAAAAAGACGCGGAATCAAGCAAAGCAGCACCCAAGAAGCAACCAGAAATGGTGGTTGTTCAGGACTCTGGGCCATCCCGCGAAGAAACAACCAAGGCATGGGTCAAGAAAGTGGAATTACCCACTTTCGAAGGAGACGACCCTTTAGGGTGGATTACCAAAGCGGCGAAATTCTTTAAAATTCAACAAATTCGCGAGGACGAAGAAAAATTGAGCCTTGCCCTCATCTGTATGGAAGGTGAAGCAATACATTGGTTCCAGTATTGGCGTGACGACGTTATTGACCCGGATTGGGACACGCTTTCTGAAGCACTGTTGGAACGATTTGGGGATTGTGGTCAAGGCACCATTTTTGAGAGATTGGCTGCAATTAAACAACGAGGAAGCGTTGGGGAGTACATCAGGGACTTCGAATTGCAGTTAGCACAGGCCAAAGGCACACCAGATCGAATCATCATGGGATACTTTCTCGCCGGGTTGCGTAAATCCCTTCGCGACCAGGTTAGGATCCAAGACCCGAAGAAACTGGTCAAGGCTTTAGCCATGGCGCGTAGGATTGAGGAGTCACAACGAGACCCAAGAACACCTATAAACACTACCCAAAAGATTCAAGGATTCACGTTACAGGGGAAAGGGAGTATTGACGCGAACCGGGTCACGCGACGACCCGAGTGGGTCACGACGCTCTGAGACGGGCGCAACGGGAAATTTCAAGCCAAATAATGCGACCACAACCACCAGCAATACGAGCACCGGGAACAAGGCCACAGGGGTAAAAGGTCAGAATCGTAACATAGGTACTCGTTTCTTGCCCAAGGCAGAACACGCGCAAAGGTGGAGGGAAAACCTATGTTTCTCGTGTGGAGGTCCTTTTGGCCCTGGACATCGTTGCCCAGATGGTAGTTTGAGGATAATTATCCTTGGGGATAATGAGGAACTTGATGAAATAGGCAAAATCATACAAATTGAAATGGAATCAGACACTAGTGAAGGGTCAAAAGATGGGGATGAGACTGAATTAAGTTACATAGAGTTGTCTCAGTTTGCAACAATGGGATTAACTACACCAAAAACCATGAAACTGATTGCAATCATCAACGGAGTGGCCATTCTTGTGCTCATTGACAGCGGAGCCACTCATAACTTCATATCAAAAGAGCTGGTGGAAAGATTAGGCTTGCGAGTGAACCAAAAGGGCATTTACAGTGTAAGGTTGGGGAATGGAATGAAGAAGAGCACTCTAGGAAATTGCAAGGGTGTGAAGATGTCTATTGGGGACATAGCTGCACAGTAAACACTCTAGTATTTGATTTGGGTGGAGTTGATATGGTGTTGGGCATTGCTTGGTTAGCCACTCTGGGAGATGTTCAAGCTAATTGGCACGACCTAACAATGAAATTCCAAACACCATAAGGACCTGTGGAGATCAAAGGAGACCTGAGTTTAGAGAAATCTCTCCTCTCACCTCAACAGCTACTGAAACTGGCAGGATAGAAGGGATGGCACTGGTTTGGAATTCACAAGATAAGTATGAAGATATCACCTACAACCCAGTATTGACAGTGAAGACAGACCTGGAGATATTGAGAAACTGTTGGAGCAGTATGCTACTGTGTTTGAGGAACCTGAAGGGCTTCCTCCAAAAAGAAAGGTGGATCACAAAATGCCTATTAGAAGTGGAGAGGGACCTGTTAATGTAAGACCTTATAGGTACCCACGTTTGCAAAAAAATGAGATTGAAAAACAAGTTGAAGAAATGCTACAAGCAGGTATCATCAGGCCCAGTAACAGCCCCTATTCTAGTCCAGTGATTCTTGTAAAAAAGAAGGATGGAAGCTGGAGGTTGTGTGTGGATTACAGGGCTCTAAACAAGGCAACTATCCCTGACAAATTTCCTATACCAGTCATTGAAGAGCTACTTGATGAGCTACATGGAGCCAGCTTCTTCTCTAAAATAGACTTAAGATCAGGGTATCATCAGATCAGAATGGATGAAGAGAACATACAAAAAAACAGCCTTTAGAACCCATCAGGGGCATTATGAGTCATTGGTGATGCCTTTTGGGCTCACCATTGCACCAGCTACCTTCCAAAGTGCCATGAATGCAACCTTAAAGCCTTACCTCAGAAAATTTGTGCTTGTCTTCTTTGATGACATATTGGTGTACAGCAAAACATGGGAAGAACATCTGCAGCACCTGGAGCAAGTCTTAGAAACATTATCTTGTCATAGCTTTCATGCAAATCTCACGAAGTGTGAGTTGGGCAAGGAGGAAGTCAGATACCTAGGCCTTAGCAAACAGGGGGTAGCAATGGATCCTCAAAAGATTGAAGCTTTTCTAAATTGGCCTATCCCTAAATCTATCAAAGCTTTGAGGGGATTCCTTGGGCTAACAGGGTATTATAGAAGGTTTGTAATCAACTACGGGAAGATAGCTAGACCTCTCACCAATCTATTGAAGAAAGGACAATTTGGATGTACCACAGAGAGCACTAAGGCATTTCATGAGCTACAACAAGCCATGACCTCAGCTTCTGTCCTCACAATGCCAAATTTTGAGCATACATTCAACATAGAATGTGATGCTTCTGGGCTAGGAATAGGAGCAGTGCTGACTCAACAAAAAAGGCAAATAGCCTATTTTAGCAAAGCTCTCTCTGACAAATCCCTAACTAAATCAACCTATGAAAAAGAGTTGATGGCACTAGTCCTAGCAATCCAACATTGGAGACCATACTTGATTGGAAGAAGATTTCAAGTATACACAGACCACAAGAGTCTAAAGTTCCTGCTAGAACAGAAAGTTGTCTCACAAAATCAGCAAGATTGGATAGCCAAACTCTTAGGCTATGACTTTGAAATTATCTACAAGAAGGGGTAAACTAACAAGGTGGCAGATGCACTCTGTAGACAATATGAAAAATCTGAATTAAAGGTAATTAGCAAACCTATATGGTTGAGCAGTGACAATGTTCAGGAAGAAGTGGAGCAGGATGCAGTGCTCAAAAAGATCAAGGAGGGGTTAGAAAAGGATCCAAATTCACACCCTCACTACACACTAGAGCAGGGCATACTACACTACAAAGGAAAGTTGGTCATATCAGCTACATCTCAATGGATCCCTACCCTTCTAGAGGAGTACCATTCCACTCCTATGGGTGGGCATTCTGGTATCTACCGTACCTACAGAAGAATAGCACAATCCCTGTAATGGATAGGCATGAAGGGAACCATAACCAAGTATGTGGCAGCCTGTCAAACATGTCAAAAGAACAAATACCAAGCTTGTTCACCTGCTGGGTTACTACAGCCTCTTCCAATACCTAATAGGATATGGGAAGAGCTAAGTATGAATTTCATAGTCAAACTACCTAAGGTCAAAGGTTATGAGGTGATCTTGGTAGTGGTCGACAGACTGAGTAAGTACAGCCACTTCATTCCTCTGAAACACCCCTACACAGCAAAAACTGTAGCAAACAGTTTCATTAAAGATGTGGTGAAGCACCATGGCATCCCCACTTCAATTGTAAGTGATAGAGCTATTTTTGGCAAGAATTGTTCAAAATGCAGGGGACAAACCACAAGATGAGCACAGCATATCATCTACAAACGGATGGACAAACAAAGGTCATCAACAGAGTTTTAGAAACTTATCTAAGGTGTTTTTGCTCTAAGCAGCCTAAGGGATGGTTAGAATACCTACCATGGGATGGTTAGTGTTGAAATGATTAAACACGATATTGGCCACGCAGTTCGACCAATATTTGCCTACGTCTGCGACAACAGAGCAGCTGTAGTTCCGTTTTATTAACTGTATATTGTGTGTCTTGAGTACAAGCACTAATGAGTTTAAATAGAGAAGACCTAACGGGCCTGGGCCGAATACATATAAAACTACTATTTACAATATATCTTAACACTCCCCCTCAAGCTGGAGCGTATAGATTGTAGGCATCTAGCTTGTCACATATGTAAGTTATCCTTGGTCCCCGAAGAGCTTTTGTGAAGATGTCTGCCAATTGATCATTAGAACTAACAAATGAAGTAGCAATGTCACCGGACACAATCTTCTCACGAACAAAATGACAATCAATTTCAATGTGTTTGGTTCGCTCATGAAAGACTGGATTGGACGCAATATGTAGGGCTGCTTGATTATCACAGATGAGACTCATAGTGCCTACTTTACAAAAGCGCAACTCTTGGAGAAGATGTTTCAGCCATGTAAGCTCATGAGTGGTAAGTGCCATAGCTCGATATTCAGCCTCAGCACTGGATCTGGCAACAACATTTTGCTTTTTACTTTTCCATGAAATTAGATTTCCACAAATAAGAACACAGTACCCAGATGTGGAGCTTCTATCAAAGGGACAACCAGCCCAATCAGCATCTGTGTAAGCGACAACATTTGAATCACCTCTATCCGTGTAAACAAGACCTTTTCCAGGAGCTCCTTTGATGTACCTCAGGATTCTAACCACGGCATCCCAATGACTGTCACAAGGGGAATTTAGGAATTGACTCACCACACTAACAGCGTATGAAATGTCTGGCCTCGTTATGGTCAAGTAATTCAACTTCCCAACTAGCCTCCTATACCTTCCTGGATCCGAAAAGGACTCCCCCTGATCCGGTAGGATCTTGACATTAGGATCCATAGGTGAGTCAATTGGCTTGCAATCCAGCATGCCAGTTTCTTCTAAAATATCCAAAGCATACTTTCTCTGAGAAATAGCAATGTCTGCCTTAGAATGAGCTACCTCAATGCCAAGAAAGTATCGTAACTTCCCAAGATCTTTGACCTGAAAGTGGTGGACTAGATGTTGTTTAAGTCCTGCAATCCCATCATGATTATCACCTGTAATAACAATATCATCGACATAGACAACCAGATAAATACATTTGTGAGAGGAAAACTTATAAAAGACAGAGTGATCAGCTTCACTCCGAATCATGCCATAGTCTTGAATGACACTGCTGAATCTCCAAAACCATGCCCGAGGGGATTGTTTAAGACCATACAAGGTTTTGTGAAGTCGACAGACATACCCACGACACTCCCCCTGAGCAACGAAACCAGGTGGTTGCTCTAAATAAACTTCTTCTTCTAGATCGCCGTGGAGAAATGCATTCTTGATGTCAAGTTGATACAATGGCCAATGTCGCATTGCAGCCATAGAAAGGAATAGACGAACAGAAGCCATTTTAGCCACTGGTGAGAAAGTATCACCGTAATCAAGACCAAAAACCTGAGAATAGCCCTTAGCCACGAGGCGGGCTTTCAGACGATCAATACCTCCGTCTGGACCAACTTTGACAGTATATACCCAACGACACCCAACAATAGATTTACCAGGAGGAGGTGGCACAAGAGTCCATGTCTGGTTAGATTCTAAGGCTGTCATCTCATCAATCATAGCCTGTCGCCAACCTGAATGAGAAAGGGCTTCCTGCGTGGACTTAGGAATGGTGATGGAAGAAATAGCAGAGACAGATGTATAATGTGAAGGTGATAAGCGGTGATAACTGAGGAAATTATAAATAGGATGAGGATTACGGGTGGAACGTGTACCTTTACGCAGGGCAACAGGAGGGTCGTCTGACTCGGCAGGCGGATCCGGAGTAGGAGAGGAAATCGGGACTGGAGATGAGTCACTAGGATCTTCTGGAGGAGGGGGGTCGACAGGAGGGAGACGAGCACGACGCTGATAAGTTTGCAAGGGAGGAGGACTAGGAGGACTAGGAAGTTCTGTAAGAGAAGGGGAATCTATCTGATCAATGATGGGTGTGAGTGGAACTACCGGGACAAGGTCAGGAATAGGTAATACTTGAGAGACAGACTCAGACGTAACGGGAGATGCAAAGAAGGGCGCATCTTCAAAGAATGTGACATCAGCAGACATGTAGAAGCGATGTGTGGAGGGACAGTAGCATCGATACCCTTTTTGAACTCTCGAATAGCCAAGGAAGACACACTTAACTGCACGAGCAGACAATTTATCAAGTCCTGGAGTAAGATCATGAATAAAACAAGTTGATCCGAAGACTCGAGGAGAGATACGAAACAAGGGTTCATCGGGGAACAATATGGAATGAGGAACCCTATTCTGGATAGCAGAGGATGACATTCTATTAATCAAGTGCCCTGCAGTGAGGACAGCATCCCCCCAAAACTTCAAAGGAACATTAGCATGAATAAGCAAAGTGCGTGCTGTTTCAATTATATGACGGTCCTTACGTTCAGCAATCCCATTTTGTTGTGGGGTATGGGGACAAGATGATTGATGTATGACACCATTTTCAACCATAAAAGAATTAAATGATGCAGAAAAATACTCTTTCGCATTGTCACTACGTAAAGTACGAATAGAACAACCAAATTGATTTTTGATTTCCTTGAAGAAATTTTGAAAAACATTGAGAAGTACAGATCTATCCTTAAGTAGGTAGATCCACGTACATCTAGAAAACTCATCAATAAAAGTGACAAAATATCTATGTCCTACAACTGAAGTGACTCGACTTGGTTCCCATACATCTGAGTAAACAACATCAAAAGGAGAACGAGCTTGTGACTGAGTACTGCTAGGGAAGGAGGAACGAACGTGTTTCCCAAGCTGACAAGACTCACAATCTAATGACTGCAAGTGAGACAAATGAGGAACCATGACTTTGAACTTCTTGAGACTTGGATGACCTAACCGACGATGAAGAAGACTTGGAGAATCTGTAGTAGATGTGGAGGCAAGTGTAGATGAAGGCTGGATGGGCTGGAGGTAGTAAAGTCCATGTGACTCATATCCTGTACTAATCGTCCGCTTCGTACTCCGGTCCTGTATAACAAAATAATCATCATCAAAAGTTACAGAATATTTTAGACTTCGAGTCAGACGACTAACTGAAATTAAATTAAATGGGCAATTGGGAACAAGAACATTGTCAAGGGGTAAGGATGGAAGAGGAGCGGCTTCACCAATGCCACTGGCTTTAACTTTTGATCCGTCGGCAACAGTAATATAATGTGGGGTGTTAGTTTGGGATATTTTGGATAAAAGAGATGGATTACCAGCCACGCAATCGAAAGCTCCAGTGTCCATAATCCAGGAGTCAACAGGTGATGATTGAGAGAAACAGACTGTAGAATTACCAGAATGAGCAACTGTTGCCGATGATGAAGCCTGGGAAGTCTTATACTGCAGGAATGTCTTATGCTCCTCATCAGAAAGAACATTTTGTTTAGTGTTTCTCTGTTCAGAATTATTAACCTGAGTCACATTTACTGGTTTCTCTGGAAAACCATGAAGGGAATAACACTTGTCTTCAGTATGACCAAGTCTCTTACAATAAGTGCACTGAGGACGACCTCCAACACGACCCCCACGACCACGACCGCGTCCCCCACGACCTGCAAAATTAGAAACAAGAGCAGAGCACTCTATGCCTGTTTGGGATCCATTGCCCCCAGATCCTTCCAGACTAGGAAGACGTATAAGGCGTCTGATAAGATCCTCTGTGGAGGGAATATCTGATGCAGAAAGAATGTTGCTCCGGACTGATTCATACTTTTGATGGAGACAATGAAGAACATAGATCATACACACATTATCTAGTTTCTCTAGCATTTTCTTCGGGTCAGTGTCAGTCACAAGAAGCTTGAACTCATTTACTGCTGACTGAGCTTTATTAGCATACGTCGTGATGTTGTCTTGTCATTTGAAGGATGGCTAAACAATGAATAACACCATAAAAGAGCTGGATATCATTAGAATACACGTTCTTAGCCTTCTGCCAAATATCATAACAAGTGGTGTATGAGCGATAGTGGACCAACAAAGAGGGTTCAATAGTTTGCCACAGAAGAGAGACTAACTGACAGTCTGCTTGTTCCCAATCTTGACGCAGATCTTTATTAATATCTGAAGAATTCTTAGTAAGGTGATCTAAAAGATTTTGCCCCTTAAACCACATTTCGACAGATGCCGACCAATTCAAATAATTATCACCATTGAGTTTCTCCGTTGTTATAGAGGGATTACGGGAGAAAACATAAAACACAAGAGTCTTACCCGAGGACCCAGGCTTTTCAGTAGACAAACTCATAGTTGATGATGAGAAAAAGATAATCCAATAACCAGTAAAATAAAATATCCACTGACCAACAAAATAAACCAGCAAGATAAATAAACCAGAGGACTACACACGAAATCCAACAAAGTCCAAAAGAAATCCGCTGACCAACGAAACCAACGGAAATTGAGAGAACAAATAACCAGGAGAACAAATAACCAGGAGGACAAATAACCAACGAAACCCAACGAACAAACAAGAATCCAAAAGAAATTGAGAGAAAGCACCTGAAACGTGAAACCCACTGACCAAAAATTATCAGAACAGATAGATCGTTGAATTCCGAGCAGAATGGTACCAGCGGCGCGTGAAACGGAGCAGAGGAGGGCGGCGCGTGGCTTACACTCGCCGGAAGGTCACCGGAGCAAGGGCGGCGCATGGAGGCGAGTTTGACGTCCGATGGCCACGAAACTTTATAGGGTGGCTCGGAAATTGATTACGAAGCTGATGGAAGAGGCGGTGTAGCAAGATCAGTCGTGGAAGATGGACTTTTGCGCGAAACAGTGGGTGACGTGAGAAACAGACCACCTAGGGCTGCCTAACGTGGACTTTAGGACAGGACAGCTAGGGTTTGGCTCTAGATACCATGTTGAAATGATTAAACACGATATTCGTCACGCAGTTCGGCCAATATTTGCCTACGTCTGCGACTACAGAGCAGCTGTAGTTCCGTTTTATTAACTGTATATTGTGTGTCTTGAGTACAAGCACTAATGAGTTTAAATAGAGAAGACCTAACGGGCCTGGGCCGAATACATATAAAACTACTATTTACAATATATCTTAACAGTTAGAATACCTCCCTTCGAGACAGTATATGGGAGGCCACCTCCTACAATAACAAGGTATCTTCCTCGTGAAGCTCTAGTGGAATCAGTGGCACAAGATCTAATGTCAAGGGATGAAGCATTGAAACAATTGAAGCTCCATCTACAAAGAGCTCAAGAACAGATGAGCAAATATGCCAATGCTCATAGAAGGCCTTCTAACATAAAAGTAGGAGACAAAGTGTTTTTGAAGATCAGACCACATAGACAGGTTTCTATGCCAGCAAAATTACATCCAAAATTAGCAGCTAGGTATTATGGACCATTTTTGGTGATTAAACAGATTGGTGCAGTAAGAGGAGAGCATTGATAAGAGGGATTATGATAAGAGGAGAGCATTGATAAGAGGGATTAGCAGCTAGGAACTCCCTATGCTCTATTCCTCTTGTGTATAAAAGAGGGATTATGATAAGAGGAGAGCATTGATTGAATATATTCCTAAGTGTAGATTGCTGGGTTAAGCCAGTGTGGTGAGCAGCCTCATCAGTGTACTTCTTTTGCCTATTATCAATAAAATAACACTTAGGAGATAAACTGGCCACTGTACCAGTCCTCCTAAGTTTCTGTAATTGCTAAACTGATAAACCAGAGGAAATTCAACGACGAAGAAGAGTGCTGCTGACGAACGATTTGAGAAGTTGGAACAGGACATCCTTGCAATGAAACTGAGCACACAGGAAATTCAAAGAAGCACTGACGCCAAATTCGACGAGCTTAAGCAGTTGCTAGTGAAGCAACCACACAGGCGTCGTGGACACCCTCAACCACCTGGTCGTCGTGTTAAAGAAAAGGAGTATAGTGGGGTAACGTTGGAGGAGGGAGAGGAAGAAGATGGAGAAGCTGAAACAAAGGAGGAATCGTCAATTGATTCTAGCCCTGTTAGTCATCGTCACCGTGTGCGAGGAAGGAAGCTAGAAATTACGGTGTTCGAAGGTGGTGAAGCATACAATTGGTTAGTGAAGGTGGAGCGTTATTTCAGAATTAACGGTGTAGAGGAGGACGAGATGTTGGAGGCGGTGGTTATAGCTCTTGATGGTAAGGCTCTGAACTGGTACCAATGGTGGGAGGAGCAGAACCACGATCCTAGCTGAGATGAGTTCAAACAGGCGGTGATACGACGGTTTCAACCATCGTTGGTGCGAAACCCACTTGGCCCGATACTCAATGTGAAGCAAACGGGAACTATGATGGAATTCCGAGAACAATTCGAGCTTCTCATGGCTCCGTTGAAGCGAAGCGAGAAGGGAATGCAGGAGAGTATCTTCATCAACAGGTTACGCGAAGAGATTCAAACCGAATTGAAGTTGCATTCAACGCGTGGATTGAACGCAATCATGGATCGTGCGTTGTTGATCAAAGAACGCAATAATGCGATGAAGAAGGAGAGAGATTCAGTGAAGGAGAAATACGATGATGGGAGGTGGAAACCCGAAAATTGAGCCCAATTCTAATAACACCAGCTCAATTACTACCAAACCAACCCCAAAAGATTGAGAGAAGAAGACAGTGACTGGCAAGAAACTCTCTCAGAATGGATTGAGGGATTTGAGTAGAAGAGGGCTATGCTTTAAATGTGGAGAAGATGGAGGAGGGATCATGTATGCAAAATGAAGCACTATCAATTGGAGATAGTGGATGATGAGGAGAGTGAATAGGACAATTTTGAGATGCCAGGAGAAGAGTTTGAAATAAAATCTCTGCAACTTTCTCTTAAGAGCAAGGAAGGATTAACTTCTAACCAATCTTTTAAGGTGTGGGGGAGGATTGGAGATAGGGTGGTGTTGATATTGATTGATTCAGGTGCTTCTTCTAACTTCATTTCTTACAAGTTAGTTGAAGAACTGAAGTTGCAATTAGATGATACAAATGAGTACACTATAGAAGTGGGGAATGGTGAGAAATTGAGCCATAAGGGGGTCAGTGTTGACCTGCAACTGCAAGTGCAGGGAATTGAAATCACCCAGAATTTCTTTTTGATGACTCTAGGAGGAACTGAAGTAGTATTGGGGATGGATTGGCTTGCTAGCTTGGGTGATATTAAAGCTAACTTCAAGAATTTGATCATTAAGTGGAAACAGGGAGGGCAGAAGCTCAGAATTCGTGGTGAACCCTCTCTAAGCAAGCATCAGTACTCCATTAAAGCTTTAGTCAAGTCTCTGCAACAAGATGAAGAGTGTTATTTGCTGCAGGGCTACCGATCAGAACCGGTACAGAGTATTCCTGTGGACAATGGTGAAGAGGTGCAACAGGTGTTGGCCTTCTTTGATGATGGCTTTCAAGAATCCACAGTTCTTCCTCCTCCAAGAAACCAAGATCATGCTATTACTCTCAAAGATGGAGCTCCAATTCCCAACATAAGACCCTACAGGTATCCCCATTATCAGAAAGATGAGATTGAGAAAATTGTTAGTGAAATGTTGTCTGCTGGTATTATTAGGCCTAGCATTAGTCCTTTCTCTAGTCCAGTAATGCTAGTAAAGAAAAAGGATGGTGGGTGGAGATTTTGTATTGACTATAGGGCCTTAAACAAGTATACAGTACCTGACAAGTTCCCCATACCTGTGATAGATGAGTTATTGAATGAAATAGGGGCTGCAGTAATCTTTTCTAAACTTGATTTGAAATCAGGCTATCATCAGATAAGCATGAGGGAGGAGGATATTCACAAAACGGCATTTAGGACTCATGAGGGGCTTTATGAGTACTTGGTAATGCCTTTTGGGCTTACCAATGCCCCATCTACATTTCAAGCCCTTATGAACAGAATTCTAAAACCTGTTCTAAGAAAGTATGTTTTGGTGTTCTTTGATGATATCCTAGTGTATAGTAAGGATATGGACAGCCACTTGCAACACTTGAGGAATGTGTTAGAGATACTGAGACAGAATCAGCTGTATGCAAACAAGAAGTGCACATTTGCACAAGGGCAGATTGAATACTTGGGACACTTGATCTCTGGTCAAGGGGTGGCAACAGACCCTACCAAGATTAGTGCTATGACTAATTGTCCTACACCTCGAGATGTAAAGAGTTTGAGAGGTTTCCTCGGGTTGACCGGGTATTACAGGAGGTTTGTCAAGAACTATGGAAAGATTGCTTGGCCTTTGACTCAACAATTGAAGAAGGACAACTTTGCTTGGAATGACAATGCCCAATCTGCTTTTGAACAATTGAAAATAGCCATGACTACATTACCAGTACTTGCTGTACCTGATTTTGATAAAACATTCATTGTGGAGACAGATGCATCTGGAAAGGGGCTTGGAGCTGTACTTATGCCGGAGGGAAGACCGGTGGCTTACATGAGCCAAACATTGTCCAATAGAGCTCAAAACAAGTCTGTATATGAGCGAGAATTGATGGCCATAGTGATTGCTATTTAGAAATGGCGACATTACTTGTTGGGGAGGCACTTCACAGTACATACTGATCAAAGAAGTCTGAGGTTCTTGACTGATCAGAGAGTAATGGGTGAAGAACAGCAGAAATGGGTCACTAAGTTGATCGGATATGATTTTGATATCAAATACAAGCCCGGAATAGAGAATAAGGCAGCTGATGCTCTGTCAAGGAAGCTGCAATACAGTGCTTTATCGACTGTACAGTGCCAAGAGTGGGAAGGGTTGGATGAGGAGGTGTAAAAGGATGAAGTGTTGAAGAAAATTGTTCAGGACTTGGTGAGTCAAGATGTGGCACATGAGGGATACAGTTTAAGGAATGGCAGATTATATTACAAGAATAGGTTGGTGATTCCCAAGAATTCTCCTCGAATTGTTAAAATTCTGGAGGAATACCATAGCACTGCTAGTGGAGGGCATTCTGGAGTGTTGAGGACATACATGAGGATTGCTAGAGTAGTGTTTTGGGAGGGTATGAGAAAGAGAATTCAACAGTTTGTCCAAGCTTGTGAAGTGTGCCAAAGGAACAAATATCAGGCCCTTAACCCAGGGGGTTTACTGCAACCACTTCCGATACCTACTCAGGTTTGGAGTGATATTTCAATGGACTTTATTGGAGGCTTGCCCAAGTCTAAAGGAATGGATACTATTATGGTGGTAGGGGATCCATTGACAAAGTATGCTCATTTCATAGCCTTGTCTCACCCATACCATGCAAAGGATGTGGCACAAATATTCTTGAAGGAGGTGGTCAAACTACATGGTTTTCCTAGCTCCATTGTATGACAGAGACAGAGTGTTTATTAGCACTTTTTGAACTGAATTGTTCAAGTCTGCAGGTACCAAACTGAAAATGAGCTCTGCATACCACCCACAAACCGATGGACAAACTGAGGTGGTGAATAGGTGTGTTGAAACCTATCTTAGGTGCCTCGCAGGTAGCAAACCAAAGGAATGGGCCAAGTGGCTATCCTGGGCAGAATATTGGTACAACACCAACTATCACTCATCTGTAAAAATGTCACCATTTGAAGCATTGTATGGGAGGAAACCACCAGTCCTGGTTAGGGGGGATGAGAACAGGATCTCTGGTGATGAAGTGCAACAGCTTACTCAAGAGAGAAATGATGTGCTACATGACTTGAGAGAGCAGCTGGCCAAGGCACAGAATAGAATGAAGCAATTTGCTGACAAGAATAGGAGAGAAATCAGTTTTGAAGTAGGTGACTTGGTGTATTTGAAGATCCAACCTTACAAGTTGAAGCAATTGGCTAAAAGAATTAACCAAAAACTTAGTCCTAAGTACTATGGCCCCTATGAAGTACTGGCCAAGGTAGGAGTTGTTGCCTATAAATTGAATTTACCACCTGACAGCAGAGTTCATCCAGTATTCCATGTTTCGTTGCTGAAGAAAGCTGTTGCTGCTGAAGTGAATGTGCAGCCACTGCCCTCATGCTTAGCTGAAGATTGGGAGCTTCAAGTGGTACCAGAGGAGGTGTTAGCCATCAGAAAGAATAATGCAGCCCAACCTAAAGTTTTGGTTAAGTGGAAGCAGCTGCCAGACTATGAGAACTCTTGGGAAGACTTTCAAGATTTGAAAGAGCAGTTTCCAGAACTTCACCTTGAGGACAAGGTGAATATTGAAGGGGGGAGTATTGATGAGTACTTGGGGTGAATGGCTTGGGACAAATCAATAGGTTTGGGAAGGCTTATTCTAGAAGGGGTAAGAAGGGTAATGTCCCACAACAAGTGCATCAAGTGGCTGGGCAAGTGGGACAAACAAGTGGACAAGCAGGACAGCAAGTGGATCAAACAGGACAAGCAAGTAGATCAAGTAGGACAGCAAGTGGGAGAAGTGTGTTCTGTTTATGTTGCTATAAAAGGGGAGTAGGGTGTTAGTGAAGGGAGGCTTGCATTTGGGCAAATTTGGGCTTGGCTGGGAGTACAGTACACATTCTGTGTCACTGCACTTGGTTAATTTTTTCTGTTTTCTGTACTGTATTTGCTACTGAATCACTCTGATTTAGTGCTAATAAACCTACTGTTCTATTGTTCCTGTCTCTTTTTACTACTATTGTATTGGTACCTATCAACATGCATTGAGGTCATCAAATAATCATGACATGCACTGCGTAAGTTAAATATATAAGAGTTACCATTTTGCTACACTCTGATGCTGTATTTCTCCAAGGAAAATTCACAGAAACATCAAATATAGAAACATCCCACATCACTTTTTTATGGTTCACACCAACATATCTGCAGATCAAATGAAATTAAATCCACTAGTTACCTCTGTTATTCAAGATATGATACGACATAATAGTGATGTTTCGTAATTATAAAAGAATAGCTTACTCTGCTTTGGATAAGAGCCGAGCCGTGTCATTTTCAATTCCGTTCAATGACGACAGCACCTGCAGTTTGTCACAAATAACAGAAATTTAACACATTTCGACGCAATTACAAATACAATATCTTAAAATTTGGGTAAGATTTTAGAAAACATTTGAGATGCTAAGCCTTTCTAGATAGGTTTCTAACTTGCTGTTGTTGTATCACTCGCTGTTATTAGGCTACCCATGTTTGTCCCTGTTCCAAATGTCTAGTATTGGGCAAAATGGATTGTACTGAGATTCAATCGACCAGAAAGATGGCCAGAATAGTCCTTATAAGGTTTGGAAAATCCTCACCAATGGAGGCAGCTTTTAGGGTTGACTAAGGCCTGGGTCCAAATTCTGAGATCAGATATTATACTCTATTTTCTTAATTAACATCTGACTTTTTCACATATATCATTATAACTCGGTTTAAAAATAGTTATTACAGTTGTAACTGCATCAAAAAGTGTAAATACTATCCCCGTCAAATACATCAAAATCTCTCTCAACTTCCTATTGTAGTATTATTTCTTCCATTTTCTCACTTTATGAAACTTAAAACCTCTGCACTTTATTGTTTCATATTCTATTGGTTTCCAAATTTAATAAATAATAATAAAGAAAACATCACCTACTTTGGATTCACTTTTCCAGGTGTTTTACAGATGTAAATAATGCACAATAATCCCATAAGAAAGAGTTTAGCATCTCGTTTTAAGAATTCTAAAAGCAGGGGGCAGGGAAAACAATATAAAAGAACCGATATCAATAAAAATGGTCCATACTCTTTCATTATAAAATTTAAATGATGTAAAGACACCATAAAACTCCGACAAATTCAACAAAATGTTCGCATCAAAGGTAACTTGAAGTTGTTGAATCATTCCCTGTAGCATAAAAGTAGGAAAAAATGTCACATACTACAAAAGCCAACGGAGTATAACTTCTTTAAACTTGCATACCTACAGTCATATAAAACCTAGCAACTCACTTTGTACATCAACATAGTACCAGACCGAGACGCAGTGACAATACCTTTACAGACGTCTCTATATCTCGGTTAGAGGAAAAATTTACTTGAATGCAGCACGAATGATCCACAACATCCAGTGAATTCTTTTCAATATTGGGCTACAAATCAAGGAATATCACAATAAGTATCAATAGCAGTTGAACATTGGAACAAAAAACTATCTGTCATAAATTACCATTGAACATGCATTTATCAAGGCAAATAATTCACAACTTCAGCACCATCACGATGATGCTAAGCCAATAATAATCTACTTCTTTGTATTTTGCAGGAATTAAACAGAATATAATTTCTTAGTATTAGTACATTAGAGCATAAAAAATTTAAAATAAATCAATATTGATTACTTCTGATGGAGAATGTTGTAAATACGTAGTTAACTTGTATTTATTAGTGTTCTTTGTTATAGGCCTGTTAGGTATAGCTTGTCTAAGTATTCAAGATTAGTGTTTGTAATTAGACACGATTGAAATAATATTCAGAATACTTTTTCTAGATGGTATCACGATCTCTCGGTCTTGAGGCTCGCCTCCACATAGAACCCTAGTCGTCCCTCTTCCCATTTACCACCTTAATTACGGCCCCTCCTATCTTTGTTGTCTTCATTGTAGCAGCATGCCTTTTTGATTGTTTGCTTTAACGTTCATTGACCAAAACGTCCGTTTCCAACATCTTCTTTCACTGAAAGCCAGATTTGTGAGGCACGATTAACCTATTTCTTATCAAGTTCAATATTCCATATGGCCAGGTGTCAAACCTCATTTTGATACTGGTATTAAGAATTATGTTTGGAGAATTGGTGATGGTGTTTCTGTCTAGTTTTGAATTGACTGATGGCTTTCTAATCCTATTGTGGAGCTTATTAACTTACCTTATCATCTGCATGGATCCCTTACATCCAAAGCCTGTGATTATATGATGGATGGTGGCTGATTTTTCGCTCCCTGTAGCAGTCAGAGGTTTGCTAGTGTTTGGAAAGACACTACTTCTGTGTTCTATCTGCTAAGGAGGCTGACAAATTTTTTAATCATTCGATTAATCAGATCCCGTGGGCTCAGTTAATTTGGAAATCTTGTATTCCTCCCTTCGAATCTTTCTTGATTTGGAGATTTCTTCATAACAAGCTTCCCACGGATGAAAATTTATGAAAGGGAGGTTGTATTATTGTTTCAATGTCTTGCGTTTGTCATTCTCATTATGAGTCCTCTAACCATCTTCGGATTTATTGTCCATTTGCCAAAAGCCTATGGGATTGGGTGGAAAGCCTTGTAAACTGTCATTTGGAAAAATCTTCTAGATCATCCATCCTTGATATTTGCAACTCTTTTTGGAGCAATCAAGTTCAAGACACTATAGTTGCCACCTTAATATTGTTTGGGGTATTTGGCAAGTGAGAAACCTGATTTGTTTTCAAAATGTTAGGTTGTCTCATTCAAAGACTCTAAACTTTATTAAAGCTGAGGTTGCTCTCTCGGGAAATTCTTCTAAGGGTACTATGTCCAACTCCATTTCTGAATTTGCTATATTGAAATGTTTTGACATTTCTGTGCTTGTCAAACCTGCTATGGGTAGCTCCTAGTGTTGTGTGGCTGAAATGCAATATTGATGGGTATGCTCGTGGAAACCCGAGATCAGAGGCATGTCGCCATCTTCAGGTAAAGCAGTGTGGCTTTTGTTGGTTGCTTTGCAGCTAATCTACGTTCTTCCAATGCTGTTTTTGCTGAGTTTTCTACTGCAATTATAGCTATATATTGAGCAAGCTAAAGCCAGAGGCATCATGAAAGTGTGGCAAGAAAGTGACTCTGATTATGGTTCTTGCCTTTACTAGTTCTGGTTTTTCCTCTTTTCCATGGAAGCTTCTTTCTAGGTGGAAAAACAGTATTTTAATTACTAATTACTAAAGTCTATGGACTTTAAGGTTTCTCATATTTTTAGGGAAGGAAATGTTTGTGCGGACAAATTAGTCTCGCATGGTCATTCCATTTTAGGTTTTCATTGGTGGCTTTCTCTCAAATTTTTTAAGGGATGAATTCTTTAGGAATAGATTCTCCCTTCGAAACTTTGGTTTGTATAGATTTTTGTGGGTCAGGTTTATGCCCCCCATTCTTTTTGTATTTTTCTCTTTTATTAGATGATTGTTTAGGGTTGGGGTGCAACCTAGTTGGGATTAGATGTGTTCAAAACTGAACCAACCCAATAGAAAACCGCAAACCAAACCAAACCAAACCAAACCAACTCAAACTGAAAACCGCAAAAAACCGATATTCATCTGATCTGTTTGGTTTTGTCTATTAGTCAACTGTGCAGTTCCGTTTGGTCCGCGATTTTTGTTCCACCACCCGAACCGGACCGCAAATAATACTAAGACTTATTGACTTACAGTTACAGCCTTTCTTACTCACTAACCCACATCCAACTACAGCCCAACTCACTCACTCACTGAATTATAGATCGTGTAAACATATTTTAGTATAACTTTTACCATGTAACACCCATCCCCAAAATGTCTCAGTTTTGAAAAATTTGAAAAATGATTGAACAATTACCAAGTATATTTGGTGTATCATAAAATGGCAGTATATAGTACGTTGGTTTCAGATTTAAATATCAGAAAAAATCAAAACATATCATGCAAATCTTAAAAAGAAAAAAAAATACCCTATAGGATCTATAACAACATTCAGGAGAAAAGTGGACAAGTCTTTAATATGAAAAAGACGGCAAAATATGCAAGGTGATTTGTGATTTGTCTAATTAATTCAACGCTGAAGAAAATATGAAAAATATACACACCTGCCTAACTAGTAAAATGACTTCCCTTCTGTTCGGATCAACCATTTTCCAGGACTTGAATTTAGAGATGATAAATCCATGTTCTTTGTAGAGCTTAGACTCAACGATTCCACCTTCAAAAATTATTTCTGTGATTCCTTTACAATGCTTCCTAGAAAATGAAGATGAAAAAACGAATCAAATTGAATTGATTAGTGGACAATACTAGTACAAGCTTTAGTTCATTTTATATGTAAGATCACTACAAAGAGCCTCAGTATAAGAATGCAAGATTTAGTGGCATCTTAAAATTGAGAATATAATATATCCTCCTCTTCTTAATAAAATAATTAATTAATAAACAAATTGATAGAATTCAAGAACTGCAGAGTAACTGAGAGAAAGCGGGTAAAAGAGGGAGAGGACTTAAAATATTGAACATAAAAAAGTTTCTAACTGAATGAACTTCTAGAAATTAATCTGTTGTTCACAACCTTGTTCATTGGTCAGGTACAAGACCCAATTTGAAATTTGATTTCTTGGCTAAAAATTAAAAACTCGTTCCTATGATCATATTTCCAAAGCCCATTCTCTATAAACACCCTAAGCAACCTTCTGTATATTGCAGGTTGCAACCAGCAGCAGCACAAGAGTTTCCACATCATCAATGTTTTCGGAGGATCTATGCGACTATTGATTAGCAAGATTTTGCTCATAATCCTCAAGGTAATCCCTCAAGAATCATACCCGAGTTTTCCTGAACCGAGATTGAGTCATCAATGGCTGAGTTAGTCAACTAGGGTTTGGATCCAATGAAGAAATGTTGACGAGTTTTTGCTCATCTCGCTATGAAAGCAGATGCGAATCTTGTCTCTAGTCAATTTTAGTTTAGTGGAATACGAGTCCTCTATTCAAAAATTGAAAGTGAGTACTTTTAACATTAAAAATAGGAGCCAGAGTGTATTTTAGGGTGGGGATCTCACCACTGCAGAAAATTGGAAAATTTTCCGCTGGAGAGGATCCATCTCCGATTCCGATTTACAATACAAATAGATGAGTGTGCTCTATAATAGACACAGAATTACCAACTCAACAATAACTATACTTCAGTTTGAAGAGTTGTTTAAAACCTAAGACTTGTATGGTCGACTTAACTATTGTTAAGTTTTAATTACATGTCTATATGCGATAAGTGGGATATGTTTTATCCTCAACTAGCTATTGACAGATAAGGTATTACAACCCAATACAATATAACAGATACCACCTACTTAGTATCCTCAAGCATTTTGAAGCAAAAACATATAAATTATACCCAATGCATAATCAACAAATGATTCTCATAAAATGCCTTTGAACAGAGGACAGAGCAGAATACTTGCTAAATAGAGTTGCGGAAATCTGACGAAAGTGAATCTTCGATGCAAATATGCATAATTCATGCTTTGTAGCAACGTCAACACTGGAAGAAAGCAGAGGACGAAATTCAGTTGCTTCAGAAATATCCTGTGAGCAAACATCAATCATTAAAGGAAAAGTACCATTCAGAAATATTCTGATAGAATATAAATATTCTAACAAAAGTACGTACATCTACATGTAATCACCAAAATAAAATACCATATTATTTTTTATTTGAATATTGTAGATAAAAAATAAAAAATATTAAGCTAACCCAAATGCATTTTCCCAAAATGCATTAAGGACATGGAAAACATGGCGACATATAATTTTTCACACCAGAGTTAAATCGAGATTACAGCCCAAAACAGACACAAAGGTAGACCAACCCCGGAGATAATGTAGTCACTTAACAATTGAAACATGTACCTTAACATCATATGACACAACCCCAGAAAATTGACTGGAATCATCAGTTCCACCAGCACCAAGCATGCCACGAGATAGCCAATTTAACCACCCCCGTGATTTGACAGTTTGTTCATCATTCGTCAACTTATCTGTGGGAATATCACTGTGAATGCTGCCATTGTTAGGAGCAGAATACCTAGAAAGATATTCCTGAAAGAACAGAAAAGCAAGAGCTTTACGAAACAAATATTGCTACCTAAATTTGTCAATCAAATATAGAATATAATATCAAACATCCAAATACTGGGTATTCATCCATGACATGTAGCAATCTTACCTGCATCTCATACTCTGCAGCAGCCCGATAATTTAAAATATCATCTAGATCTGATTCCTTCTCCATTTGCTCCAAATCTTGAAGAATGTCATCATCAACTGGCTAGAAAACACAAATCTAAACATCAAGGGGACAGTATAAAAGCAGAAACACCAGAATACGATAGAAATAAAAATGAAGAGAATCTGAATTTCTATTATAGATTAATCGTACAGATGATATAACATATCGTACGAAATCTTAAAACAGAACATACAAATCTGTTAGTTAGTTTAGTTAGTTAGTTAACACTAACAAACAAACAATTATGATTAAGGTAGAAGAGAGAAAGTGAATTTGCAATCACTATTGAATGTTCTGAAAAGCTAACAGTGTTTACTTGTAGGAGAGTGGAGGGGACCAGGGGGGGAATAAAATTTTTCTTGTTTGCTTCAACTTTTTATAGGGGGCGGGGAGCCAAATCTTCCCTGACTCAGTTGGGTTCTCTAGATTTGGAGGGGAGAGAAAACAAGAGACATGTGATCAAATCCATGTGCCAAATCTACTTGGTGAAACTGAATTATAGACACAAACAAAATAAATACACATTTCTCAGTTACCCAAATTATCGCAATTACAAGCTTTAATTAAATTGTACATTGAATCCGGATGTTATTTACTTACTTTTCAATGCCATGTAATTACTAAAACACATTTTTTGGCAAACATAAATGCAAATATATGAAAATATTGCAAAATATAGATCTAAACATGTGAGGCTTCAAGGAACAAGAAAAAGAAAACCCACCTGCTCTTGTTGAAGAAAATCCAACTTAATCTTATACAAGTTCTTATATTTACGACGGTAGCTCCTGCATCCAAGAAACATAAAGAATAACTGGCAAGGTAGATGAATATGACGAAAAACTGCACAAGGACACAAGTCAACTCAAAAATTAATTGAATTTAATGTCTAAAAGAAAACTTAAAAAAAAAAGTAGCAACAAGGACATTATGGACATAGAGAAATACAACACATAGGCTTTAGATTTTAGTCAGCTGTTGTCTTCAGCTATAGTTCAAGTGTTTGATCAAGGATCTAACACTTGATTCTGCAGAAGCAGCTGTTTCACAAATCAGTTTGCACATGACATAATATTGTTCTTAAAACATTATACAAATAGGTGCCTGCGTGTTCTTTATACGCTAGCTGGAAAAATGAAGACAAATAAATAAACTTACAAGATAACCCCCCAAAAAAAGTTAAACCAAATTAAGAAATTCCTTGTAACCACAACCCCTTCAAAAGAAGCCAAAGCATATAATGAATGTTGTTGAATATTGAGTTTTAAAGAAAATGGAAAAATGAATTAGAGTGAAAACCGGTTACAGAAGGATGTATTTATACATGAACACAAAGGGTAACTGCCTCTGACTAACACTAGCTGTTTGTTATGGCAGCTGTACAGAGCTGGAAAGAATAGTCTGTCTATTACTACTTTACTGAGTAAAATCATCTTTACATGAACTTACAATCGATCCCCAAAGTATTTCCATGAAGTTTTCTTTAGTTTCTTACGAACATCTGAAAGGACTGATTCCAGGGCATAGTGCCACCAAAATATTTGCCAACCTAGGCATTTTATTGGTAAAGGACAATGCCAGGGACGAAAACGGCCATACCTACATGATATGATGATAAAAAAATTAAAACTAAACTTTTAATATCAAAGAATCAATTTCACTTGAAGAATTCAATGTCGGAACTCAGAAGCAACCATACATACATAATATATTGATATAAATACTGCAAAAAATAATACTTTTATACTAAAGCAACAATTTCACTAAAAGATTAATATTTGAGCATAAGTCAACATAGAATAATAGGTATCACACTAATATACGAAAGGAAAATTTTCCATACCAATTACAAAAGGCAAAAGAACAAATTAATAGCACATTAGATTAGGATAATCAAGGAACTGCAAAAGCCAGAGAGCAATTGACACCAGAACAAACCAGTTTTATACTAGAATGAATAGTGCAAGTCTTCTCACATCAGTAGTACTGTATTCTCTACTCACTGTACTCAGGTTATTTAGTCTAACCTCCTCACTGTCTCAGATAGTTTAATTCTGTTAGTAACAATCTAGGCCCTTCTTATGGTACTTAGAATCTTCAGTTTTCTGTAGTAACTAACTGGAGCAAAAGTAACTGTAACTAGACCACTATACATATGAATGATTGTGAAAGAAACAATTCATCATAACTTTCTCTATTTTCCCTCTTCTTTCAAATCTATTTAACGTTAAGATGGTATTAGAGCCAAGATCCACTGGTGGCCTCACAAAACCCAGCACCTCTTCGGCTTCCTCATTGGAGGAACCTCTTCCGATGTGATTAACAACTCTTCTTCTCTGGTACCAGCATCAATGCCAATCATGTTTTCCCACACAGCAATTTCCTTTTTTTTGCTAAAACAATTCGAATCAGGGATTGAAGGTCACTGTCTCAACCATTACCTAGTTAATCCCAACGTTCTACCATGGTTTCCATTGGGGCAAGATTGAGGTATCGGCAAAGTCAATGAAGCATATATGCTGTGAGAGAACCAAGACTAGTTACCCCTCCTGTAGCTTCAATTTCCTCTTTCTAGCAGCATCCTTACACGTGTCATTGATTGCGTTCATCCATGGCAACTCTAGGAGAACATTCACAACCACTTCGATGCTCAAAGTGCAAATCCCCTGTATACTGAGTCTCCACTGAATTTTGCTTCCTTTAACGACTTTCAAGTATCAATACATGGCTACAATGGCAGGATTGACAGTGGTCATGGTGGTCGTATGAGTATGCATGTGTCACCTCAGAATCTCATTGGATGGCAATCAATATCATACTCTTAACTTAAAGGGACTCGTACTTCTACCCAGCAAAATTGCATTAGCCTATTCTTATCGAGACTTCCTCACCTTACAAGCCAATTTGGTCAGATTGAGCTGGGCCCAAAATCTAAGATGGTAACAGAGTCTATCCTAGAACTATTATTGGGTCCCACATTGATTTGAAAAAAAGGCCTGCAAAAGCTTCTAAAGCTTTGACATTCCTCACCTTAGAAGCCGATTTTGTTGATATGATGAGCTATACCCAAAATAAAGGAGGGCCTTTTACCATGTAGATGGGGCCTCATCTACTAATGACCAAAGGACCACTTGAGTTGCAGCCATCCTAACCTGGTCTTGTGGTGGTGTGGAAGTAAACAATAGGGGCTTGATCTAGCATAGAAACTGAATGCAGCCTTGCCCAAGCAACTACAATGTGGCTTCAAACTAAAATTGTGAACTTGTTGTGTCCTTTACCAGACCTACAATTTATTGTCGCTACCAAAGTTCTGTCTCTCTAGCTCACGACCAAGTACTTATGGGCTCACAAAACATATGGTTCTTTGTTCGAGAAAAGGTGCTTGGCAAGTAGCTATATGTCCAGCATGTGTGTCCTTGTTCAAGAGCATTGGGCTGACCCCCAAACCAAACCTCTCTCTCTTCAAGACAAGCTCAATGCTTGTGAGTTACCTTTAGTCTCTCACTCGCCTAGAGCTTGTGACCGGTGTAATGTAATATTCTCTACTCCGGTTATTCTGTTCCAACTTCCACTTCATTACTGTCACAGATAGTGCAGTACCGCTATTGAATACCTAGAAACTTATTATGTTAGTAAGAATGTTTATTTTTTCTATGTAACTAATTGTAATAGTAATAGAAATAACTGTGACTAGACCACTACATAAATAAATGCTTCCAACAGAAAATCATCAGAATAGAATCACATTTAATCATAATTTGCCCCTTGGAGTTTTTCCATCTTCTCTCAATTCCTATCAAACATTAATATGTGCTACATGGCACTTAGAAGTTAGAAGAGCTTTTTTGTCAAAAAAAAAAAAGTTAGAAGAGCTTATTTGGGCTTACCTTATGATATAAGCACTTACGTATGTGTTTAGGAAAGATTATGAAAATAGTTTATGATGACTATAAGTTTTTACCTTATTTTTATGAGCTCCTCCAGATAGCTCTTTGGCATAAGTTGCTTTCAGCTTATGCAGAGTTTACCCTCATTCCTTCTTCGATTGTAGAAATGACTTTTATACGATGGGTGTTTATTCAAAAAAGCATTTAATTAAGTGGCATATTCAAAAGCCTCCTTAGCTGTTGAACATAACACAGGAATTAGATAACTAGTGGAACTGGAAATCTTCCAAGATCAACATCCTTGCATCTTATAATAGATCAGATGCATCAATTAACCAATACATTTGGAATACAAGGGGGTTTTCTTTCAAGTTTCAATATAATAGGAGAATAACTGGGAAGTCAAACACTAGAAGAATGTTTCACAACCACTAGTATGTTTCCAACCACTGCAATGTGACATCCTACTCAAGGCTGTAAACAGGGGAGGGAACTTTCCTATTTAAGAGTATTCTTCAATTGGTTATAAAGATTTCTGGATAAACATCAAATACATGAAAAAGCAGAACAACTAAGCAAAGAGAGCACTAATTGTCATTACAAGTATCGTTTCCTTCCTTAGTCTTTTATTTTTTATATTTCAATATTATTTTGATTCTACAACAGCTACAAATTTATACATCAAGCAAAATTATGTACCAAAGGCACATCGTTGACAGTGCCAGTATAACAGTTACAGGTTTCTGGCAATGAACTTACTTTTCTCTTAATCTGCAAGTGCAGACATAATCCCATACAAGAAACATTTGCTGTAACTGAACTTCATCTAAGGATATAACCTGATAAGCAGGGACAGTATTATTAGAATGATACTTAAAGTTGAGTAGGAAGGGCAGCAGGTAAAAAAGGCAGCAGAACATTGCTTAAATTAGCAAATTTCATAAAAGAGTACTAACCAAACCATTGACTTCGGCAGTAACAGAATACTGAGGAGCATTATCATCAAGCTTCTGCGATCTGTTAACCTAGAAGAGAGATTGAAGATAAAGCTTAAGTAGCAATAAAAGCTCTTCGCTAATAGTGATTAAAAAGAAAATGCCAGAAGGTTAAGTTTAAAAATAATAAATCAGACCCAAACATGGTGTTCATTTTGTGAGAAATACCAGAGAAAGAAAGAGTGTTCATTTTGTGAAGAGACAATGAGCATAGAGGGAAGAAACTTCTCTCGTTTGGTGCACCAGTGTAACAGAGAAGCCAGATTAAATTGATGTGGGGGCCATACTGTTATTCTACTTTGCAAATGTGCGAACAAAGGGGAGAGGGTGGTTCAATTTTTTTGTTTCCCAATTCCTTCTATACCTTACTTTGATAATAACACCATGTTAAGAGCATCACGTTGAGGACAAGCCACAGTAACTAAAATCAAAAGATTGGAGGAATAGGGGTACCATGCTTTAGTTTTTTTGTTACATTAACATGATTAAGTTAATTAATTAAATTAAATTAAATTAAATTAGTAACTAAAATAATAATTAAATTAATTATCTGATCATTTAAATTAATAATTATATAATTAATTAAATTATTAAAAAATTAAGAAATTAATTAAGTGAAATCAAATAATAAGTAAATTATTTTAATGGTGGTTTTTAAGTTCAGGGGCACTCTCGTACTTTTGTAAATAATCAAAACTTGTTTCTTCTTATATCTTCTCTCTTTCTGTTACACCCCCGAATATATCAAATTTACTCTAATTCTTACCTATTTCTCTCTACTCACACTCACCTTTTTACAAAATATTTTACGGAATGCGAGATACCTCGTTTAAGCAATTAATGGAAACATACAATAAATACAAGGAGAGGTTATGGCCTTATAACAAAAGAATCTGCCAGAAAAATTACAGTTATAGTAAAAAGAAATTTTTGTGGATAGTACAAAGAAAGAGGATAAGACCTCCTCACAAGGAAACACAAGAAAACACCTAGAACCTATGATATTGAGTCATCTAACAGAACAATGCAAACAAGTTAAAAAAAGAATAATTCAATTCTGAAAATAGATTTATGATTATAACTAAAATGATGCTAAGTAGATGAAAGATTCATATGGAAAACAAGTATCTAATTAAAGTGTACGTACCGAAAGAATTAGGGTTACATCACATGGTGCCAATATGGAACTGTATTGTTTTCCTTCAGATCCTATAGTGTTTGCTGAGTAGGAGTTGCCCAGAGTGCTCATAGTTACCAAGTCCTTTGAACTATGAAACATACTGGAATAAAATTCCAGTCCCTTTACCTCTACAATTTTCTGTTCTTGAGCCACACTCATCCTTCCATTTGAAGAACTGCAATATAAGAAGAATAAATAGTGAAATCTCAGTTGACATGTAAACTGACATCTCATAAGCCAACATATGTTCCTCCCCTTGAAGCAAATTTCAATCAATCACTTGCATTAAATTGGATTATTTTTACTTCAATTGCCTGCAGAATATATACAGCACTTGAAACCAGAATAGGATATGAACAATTCTAACACAAGGCACTAGAATCTGACTAAATCTCATTTGAATAATAAGATGGTTTGTACATGAACTTATATGTATGAGAGGTATAATCTATATAGGACTCTAATCCTATCATAATCCTAAAATTATGGAACCAAATCAACTATCCTTAATAATAAGGAAAGTATAATATCAATAATAAAAACAATCTCTCAACACCCCCTTAAGGTGGAGCATATACATCATATGCACCCACTTGAAGGTGTTGTCTTCCTGCTCTCAGTCAGATTCTTCTTGCTTCCAATCTGAGTCTTCCTCATTTGCCGCACAAATTTGGCTTCAGGACAAGCGTCTTGGGAATTCTCCATTTTCTTTAACTAAGTCTATGTTTCGATCCTTGTTTTTACATCATTCAGTTGAGTCGTTTAAGTGTGATACTTGTCAGTTTGCTAAACACCATTGTGTTTCTTTTCCTCCTACTTGTAATAAAAGTGTTGAACCTTTTGATCTTATACATTCCGATGTTTGGGGACCTGCACCTATATCTAATAATTCTGGTGCAAAAATGGTTTGTTTCTTTTATCGATGATTGTACTCGAGTAACTTGGATTTTCTTGATGAAGGACAAATCAGAAGTACCACAATTGTTTATTATATTTTATCATATGGTGCGCACACAATTTGGTAGAGGCGTTAAAAGGCTTCGTTCTGATAACGGCAAAGAATATATAGATCATATCTTGTCAAATTTTACCCGTGAATTTACAAGTGTCGACACTCCACACCAAAATGGTGTCACATAAAAAAAATTGCCACTTACTTTAAGTTAATCGAGCCCTCCTCTTACAAATGTGTGTTCCCAAGTCCTATTTGGGGAGCAGTACTGACTGCTGCCTACTTGATTAATCGAGTCCCATCTCACATGTTAGGTAATGTCAGTCATGTTCAGTTTATATCCATTCAGTTTCCTTCTGTTCATATTTTGAATCTCGAGTGTTTGGTTGTGTTACCTTTGTCCATGTTCACAAACAACATCGAAGAAAGTTGGATCCCTGTGCAGTCAGATGTTTCTTTGTTGATTATGCTCCCGACAAAAGAGGATACAAATGTTATCATCCTCCTGGTCGTAAGTACTTTGTCTCTAAAGATGTCACGTTTCATGAAAATGTGTCTTACATCACTCGCCCTCCGCTTCAGGGTGAGAACCTTAATTACCTAGAATCTGAGTCCGAATTTTTAGTCCTACCCGAGTCATCTACTTCTAGTTGAGATCCTCCTTTGTCGTCTGTTTTGGAGGAACCATCACCTTCGATCCTTCTAGCAAATACTAAGGTTGGTGAGCCAACTTTAGTGTATCACAGGAGATGTAAACTCGGTCTACTCCAGAAGCAGCCTCAATCACTTGAAACAGAGGTAAGTACTGAAATTAACCCTCCTCTTAGTGATTCTTAGAGTTCTAACAATTGTGACACTGATACTGATGAGCAAGGTAGTCATAATCGCAATTAAAAACGTAAAATCGTGCGTATTTACGATTTTGATAACCCTTAGCGATCATGATGAGGAGCATAATCGTAAAATGGTGGAATCCGGTGGAATCGCATCTGAAAATCGTGCAATCGTGTAATCGTTGGCGTTTTTACGAGTGTACAAAACGTTGTTGCCGCTGGAGCGATGGAGGAGCGCTATGTTCATCTGTTTCGTTGTTGTTGCGGCGTTTTTGCGGGTAAGAAAGACGGGTCGAGAGGACCCAATTCATGACCCATCTTGTTTTTAGGGTTAGTCAAATTTTAGGGTTAAGTTTTTTTAGGGTAAAAGTTTCTTTTACTCATTTAATGTGAGTGTGAGTAAAAAAACATTTAAGTTACTTTTTCTTTTGACAGCAATGTTGAAGTTACTTTCAAAAATAAAAAAAAACAGTCTCCTTCTCTCTCACGCTTCATTAGAAACAAAAAACTTCTTCTCTAACGCTTCGCAACTGCTTTCCTTCTCCCACCCTCTTCTTTCGCGAACCCTTTCCCTCCCTCCCACTCTCTTCGTTCGCGACCTCCCCAAGCTTCGTTCTCCCTGTTTGGAAGTTACTCAAAGCTTTCTGCACCCACAAGAATCAAAGGAAACAGGTCCATTCTTATTTCTACCATAATCAAAACCTTAGCTGCCTAGACAGAGTAACATGGTTGTATCACAATACCTAATTGTTTGCAAGAAACCTCCATTTAGCTGCCTAGACAGAAACAAGTCCTGTTGTTGGACAAGTGTGATATTATTTTTCTTGTTAGGTTACAGAAGTCACATATTGTTATAAATTATTATTACCATAAAGTGCCCTTCAATTTGCTCCTTCGGCTATCACTCTCTCTGCAATAGTTAGTTGTGTTTTATGAACTTACGATTTATCAAGCTTAATATTAATTAAGTTTTTGAAGTATTTATATATAATACACCTTCAATATATGTGTTTGATGAATTTTGTATAATCTTACGATTATACTTACGATTCCACAATTTACGATTCCAGATCCCCTTTTCGATTACATGTATAATCTCAATTATGACTACCTTGCTGATGAGTTGCCTATTGCTTTGAGGAAAGTGAAAAGGTCTTGTGCCAAATATCCTATTTCCCAATTTGTCTCCACCAAGAATCTTTCCTTGCAGCATCAGAGTTTTATTTTTGTAGTTGACTCTGTAGTCATCCCATCATCTGCTCAAGAGGCATTGAAAGATCAAAACTGGGTCCAAGCTATGAATGAGGAAATGAAAAAATGGAAATTGGGAGATTGTTGAGAGACAGGAAGACAAAAAAAACCTATACGTTGCAGGTGGATCTATACTGCCAAGCACAAATCAGATGGAACTCTTGATTGATACAAAGCTGGACTAGTGGCAAAAGGATACACACAGACATATATGGCATCGACTATGAGGAGACTTTTGCTCCAGTTGCTAAAATGAACACTGTTCGAATCCTATTATCTCTTGCTGCCCACTATGGATGGGAACTACACTAATTTCATGTCAAAAATGCATTCTTGCATCGAGACTTGGAAGAAGAGGTGTACGTGGAGATCTCACCAGGATTTGGTCCCACATGTAGAACAAACAAGGTGTGTCGATTGAGGAAAGCCTTATATGGACTAAAACAGTCTCCTCGGGCGTGGTTTGGAAGATTCACAAAAGCAATGGTGCACTTAGGCTACAAGCAGAGCCAGTGAGATAACACCTTTTTCTTTAAGCACTCGCATGAAGGAAAACTGACTATTCTTGTATATGTTGATGATATTATTATTACAGGAGATGACCTAACAGAGATTCAATCGCTAAAGGAGAAACTATCAACAGAATTTGAAATGAAGGACCTTAGACAACTCAAGTATTCCTTGGGAATTGAGGTGGCCTAATCAAACAAAGGCATTTTCATATCTCAGAGGAAGTATGTACTTGACCTTTTCTAAGAAACTGGGAAACTGGGATGCAAACCTGCAAGTGTTTCCTTAGAGCAAAACCACAAGATAGGTCTCGAAGAAGAAAGCGCCAAAGTTGACAAAGTCCAATATTAGAGGCTGGTGGGAAAGTTGATTTACCTGGCACACACTAGACCTAACTTGGCTTATGCAGTCTGTCTGGCAAGCCAATTTATGCATGACCCGAGGATGAGACACTTACAGGCTGTTGTTCGTTTTTTGCAATACCTCAAGGCCACTCCAGGAAGAGGACTACTATTCAAAAGAGGTGGAAGCCTAACTATAGAAGCCTACACCGATGCTGACTACGCAGGCTCAGTAAGTGATAAAAGATCCACTTTAGGATATTACACCCTTTTGTGTGGGAACCTTGTTATATGGAGAAGTAAAACAAAACGCAGTGGCTCGATCAAGTGCTAAGGCGAAATTTCGAGTTTTGACTCAAGGAATTTGTGAATTACTATGGATGAAGATCATACTAAATGATTTGAAAATACAATGTGAAGGGCCTATGAAGTTGTTTTGTGACAATAAGTCGGCAATCAGTATTGCCCATAATCCAATTCAGCATGACAGGACCAAACACATAAAGATAGACATTCACATCACCAAGGAGAAACTAGACAGCGGTTTAATAGCTACATCCTACATTCCTTCTGGCATCAACTAGCAAATGTGCTAACAAAGGGCTTTGCCAACAGACTCAATCAACTTACTTGCAAGCTGGGAATGATAGATATCCATTCATCACTTTGAGGGGAAGTGTTGTACCTAGTATATATTTGTAATTGTAATTATGTGTCTGGTCCATTTATCAGGCCCGTTAGGGTTTGTCTTAGAGTAGTCTATTTATACCCTTCAGCGCATGTGTACAAAACACAATTGAAATAATATAGAAGTATTTTTCCACGGTAAATAACTACTGCACAATGGGAAAAGACATTAAGTCAAGCAACTGTATTTAGAACTACTACTAGCAAGTGGTGCAAGTAAAAATGTAATATTAAGAAACACTAATTCTGTAATCAATGAGAAGGTGAAAAATTAACAACCAACAAAAAAGCTTTTTTCCTATTAGTGTAGAACTAAGAATGAAGCAAAATAACTGGGAAGATAAGCATGCTAACTTTCAAAGAAAATGTTCCACAGAGCTCATAAAGAGATCCAATCAGCCTCTAGTAATAGATCTTCAAAACTTTCAAAGAAAATGTTCCACAGAGCTCATAAAGAGATCCAACAGCCTCTAGTAATAGATCTTCAACCAATTATCAGTGAGATAAGAGTAAGAGAGAATTACCCAATAAGATTTTGCTTCATGGTCAAGTTAGAAAACTTCAAACCAAACATAATATGCCCCTAGAAAATTAAAGTAAAAATATGAGTGTCGAACAAAGCTAGTCCTTGAGGAGAAAAACTTCAAGATCTCTAGATTTTATTGCAAGAAAACATAACCATATACAATTCAAAGGAAAAAATGTATAATGTAATTGTCAAGATAAACTCAACGTAGTTAAATCAAATTTACTTAGGATCAGGAAGAGGAGTGAAGATCGTTAATCGAGGGATACTAACACGGACCGTGAGATCATACAAATTTTAAATAAATAAAAAACTCATGCATACTAAAAAACAGTTATTAAACTCAGACCGGACCATGGATAAACTTACTAGATCACTCTGCACATCGTTGTACAAAATATGAAAATTGCGTATGTCCACTTGAATGCTGTCAAGGATCTGGAAAAAAAAAAGGATAAGTATTAATGGTTGTTGGTCTCATAAATCCTGATGAAGCATCAGTAATGCCAATAACGAGTTTTCCATAAAAAAAAATCAGTAAGGAAGAAGAGACGTAAAAAGATGGAGGATAGAATATCATATCCTCCATGAGAAGACAACTAATAGAGACAACAATAAAGAAGCATAAAACAGAAATCAAGAAAAAACATAACATTGCACAATGGCAGATCTCATTTTTTTAATCATTTTTCACCAACGGCAAGTAAAAATGAACAAATTCAATGATTTAACTGTGCATAGTGCATTTGGATTCGAGAAAACCTATTACCAAATACCATGAGAAATGAAAAACAATAATCTTGTCTAACGTAAGAATAAAAAGTTCACTTTTGCCATCAACCATTCATTACAAGCTTATTTATAGGCCAGACCCTAACCTAAGAACACAGTTTTAGACAGATAGTAACTCGCATGGTATTCTTTAATAAATCAAGCTTTGGGCTTTCAGCACGAGATACAACAGATCTATGCTCTGTTCACGCTTTGAGCCCATTCTTTGAATGATGGGCATGCCAAAATCAAAAATAAAATACATTCTTCAACTTCTACCAATTCAACTTAAGCTTATAGGAGCTTAGTCCTTGACACTAATGAAAAACAACATTGGATTGAAATGAAGAAACCAGCCACCACAGAAGTAAGAAACACCAGTAGTATCAATCTAAATTAATCATAGCATATTACCTTTGCAGTGACATGAGAAATAAAAGATTGCCCAGTATGACTACCTGCAGAAAATAAAGCTATTAATAAAACCACATACAAATATCTTAATGAAATCGCAACTGGGTCAAATCCTATTAATTGGTTGACCAATACACATAGTAGTAGACAACTACAGGTCGAAATCTCAAATTGAATCATCTGAAAAAATATTTGTTTCATAAATTTCTTTAAGAAGCTGAGAAAAATGTTTTAAAAAAAACGTGAAGATAACAATATAACTTAATACAGTAAGTGTAAAAGATACAGTAAAGTGGAAAAGAAACTTACTTATTTCCAAATAACCACTCTTTTATAGGGGAAAACCAATCAAAAAGTTATAAAATATGCAATGAAGCCTTCTGGTGTCCGTTTTACATCGATTAATCACTACTCAGCCCTTCCTTCTGTTAAGGATGATATGAGAAGGTAACAAGAGACAAGGGCCAGATCAGTTTTAGGCTTACAAGAAATTGAAATATCTTCACAAGAGTTCAAAGAAGTGGAGCTATAGTGTTTTGACAACCTAAGCACAAGAAAAGTGTAATTCTTACAACAGATTGGATCCTCAGATAAGTAAGAATTGGAAAGGAATTCCTTACCAAGACATAAAGAAAGTGGAGGTCAATGCTAAGGAATGAATACAAAAGGATCTTTCTGAACAGACAGAAGTCCAGGCTTAAAAGGAGACAAGTAGGTGCAGTCATGGATAGGGGATCAAGGAGATTGATCTTGAGGATTTGTATCCTATGGCAGAACAGAAGCAAAGAGTAAATTCATACTTTTTTTAATTCCGAGTTAAACCCCTCTTGTGACCTTTCAATAGATTTCTAATTTGATTCACTGTCTATCAAGTTAAGGTTTGTCAAACTCTATTGGATTTAGATAAGGGACATCTCTAGGGCCCAATGTTTCAAATCACTTTCTTACTAAGGAATGACTATGTGAACATAAAGCTCAAAGATGGCAATTCAAATTGAAGTTAAAAGCTCAAGTATAGCATTTCATACATTTTTAGTAAATTTAAACACCTCCTGTGGCCTTTAATTGCATTTCTAATTTGGTTCCCCATCTCCCAAGTAAAGGCTTGTCAAAATCCATAGTCATATTTGGATTTAGAAAAAGGTAAATCTCCAGGGCCCAATGTTTCAACTTTCAAGGTGCTTTCTTACAAAGGAATGACTAAAAGTATTTGAACATAAAACTCAACGATGGCATTTCAAATTGTAGTTAAAAGGCTTACCACTCACACGTCTGGATAATTTTCCCAACTCTGCTGCTGCTAGCTTGGCCTTTTTGCCAGCAAATTCTCTTTTTTCAACAGCATCAGCACTCCACTATTACAACAACGTTGAAATGCTAATAAACTATATACTATGTGTATATAACAAAATAATTTGGCTGCCACTGGTAAGATTCAGTGTCAAAAAAAATTTCATACTTTATTTCCATTAAGACTTCAATTAGCACATAAATAATGGTCACAACTTTTGAAACAGATGAATAGAGATCGAGTGATGGAATGAAGAAGTACCTCTTGGTCACCTCTCCGTGATGCAGAAATAAAGACATCCTCTAAAATGATTATAATGGGGTCCCAAGGCTTTTTCCATGGAATCTTGATGCTTAACTTCCCAACTCGACCTAGCAAAAAAATTTCAAGCTTTGTTAGGAAGGAGAAAAGAAGAGCCCCTCTACACAAGCACCCTTCCATATCAAAAAAAAAAAAAACAGGTCAGTCTAATTATAAATCAAAGAATTATAATTTGGAAAAATAAGAGGCCAAGATTTCAATTCTGCTCTACATCTAGCTGGAGAGAAATGCTTCTGCTTTTCAAGGTCTTTCCATATATGGTCTGGACTCTGGAGTATTGTTGTGAGAAGGGATATGGCTCAGGCTTCTAATTGGTGCTCAGCCCATGGTCTTTCCAAGGGGTTCCACTTTCAGATATGCACTGGTATTACTGAAGTCAGCTTTAAGGGTGCTTCGTAATTTTCTCTTTAAAAAAATATTCTTGGGGATGAAATTATTCTCCTATCTTTGCATATCTCATATCTCTTAATTAATTTCTTTTTTTACCAACAAGCAAAGTCTCCACCCATTAAATAGAGCTGGTACATGGACCAAACAATGTCATAATGTTCGTAAGCAGATGAGATAGCTTCTATACCTTGCTTTAGTGCAAATGGAAGCTGGAGATAATCAAATGCTTCAAGTATCAGCTCCACATTCTCCAATAGTACTTCCTCTAATAAACAATACACATTCAACCCCAAAATCAGTATAATAACAACATTCATTTAAAACACAGATATTTACAATTTTTAATATTTAATTTTCTTCTCCTCCTTATGATTAATAAGATCAGTAGCATCACAATAAAAAGGCCATATGGGAAACCAGCAAGTAAATACCAGCGGTTATTGGAAAAATTTAAACATACATGTGTACTTACTGATATTCAATGTTCAAAATTTTGATAAAATAACATAAGGATTCAGGAAATTAACATCCCTTAGCCAATGGTAGGCAGGCAAGGTGGAATGCAAGAAAAATTGGTTCACACTCATAAAAATAACATAGGTAAACATCAACTCTGGTCCTCCAGAGATACATACAAGTGGCATTAGTCGGGTTATATAATAATCAATTGTTAAGTAAATCAAAAGGTCCTCCAACGCTGATTTTTGAGATCAAACTAGTCCTCCAATACCCAACTTTGACATAACTATTTTCATTCAATAGAACCAATTAGATATCAAAATTTGACAATCAAAGCAACATTTTAATGCATTATGCATTTATATCACCAGACCAAATTGGTACTAGTGTCATCGGAGAATCAAAATGAGTGTTAACTCAAACTAACTTCCTCTAAGAAGTTGACCCGGTGTACCTCAAGGTGCAGCAGTTGAAGTTGTATGAAGTATGAAGAACTGAACACATAGCTGGAATTGGAACTTAACCTAGTGGTGAAGGTTCTTGCAGTCAAGGCTATGGTAGAGGGGATCAAGGTGGATGTCAACAGTGGGAAAAAAGCTGGCCATTATGAATTAGATGCCATTGTTGATGCGGAGAATATGATAATTAAGGCAAGGGAGAGTCAAGAAGAAAAGAGAGCAGAAATAGTGGATCAGTTTCAGAGTTGGAATTTTCAGATGGCGGCCTTGAAGATCCAAGTAAGAGGGGGTATAACCATGCCCCCAACACCACTAAAGCTGTCGAGTGCCAGCCACCATGCAGCTATGAGTGAGTACTATCATCCAAGCCATCATATGTGCACACCAGAAGGATACATATCATTGTGGTGGTTGATTTTAAAATTTGAATTGGGCTTAGCTCAACCCTGCAAAACCCTACTTGTAAGGTGATGGGTGCCCTTTCATTATATACTCTTTTGGGGATAATTACACTTTCCAGTTTCAAATTCAATAATCCATTTCTATTCTTTTGAATCTTTCTATTTCTCTTTCATTTCAATTTCTATGGGTTGGTAACAGATTAAGGGACAGCAGCAAGGGTATGCAAAATCAAATTCATGGCTCCATTACTAGTCACTAGTAAAAGATTAAAGCCACATTTTAGAGTTTGAGAGTTGTTAGTGAAATTGCAACCTCGTTTCAAATCATTATTTTGGAACACATTTTCCTTGGGGTCCCATAATAAATATGCGATTATGTCCCTAAAATAAGATATACCAAACGCATAATTACATGCTCCCCAGAGGTAAGTATTAAAAGACTAGGAAAGATAACTACTACAGTAACACAAGTTGTGTGCTATATAATACCAAGACGCATCAAATTGTCATATACTTGTTGAGTCCGACACATTTAGACATCAACACTTCAATTACTTCTATTTTTTAAATTATTATCTTATCGACACTTCATATTAAAGACGCATTACATTGTCATATATACTTGTTGAGTCCGACACATTCAGACATCAATACTTCAATTACTTCTATTTTTCAAATTATTATCATATCGGTGTTTGCGTATAAGTGATTGATAGGTAGTGTGTGACATACCAAGTCTAATCTTTAGCTGCTGTTTCTGGATATCTTTAAAATATCGACCTAAGTAACCAAGAAGCAACTGATGAACCAGCCCTTCAAACATTGCAGGAGAACAATTTTCGCAGTCGCAACATCAATCAATAGTTCCACTGAAATCAAGTACAAGCAAATTAGTGAAAGAAAATAATCACAATAAGTTGAAATTTATAGACTAAAATATGCGTAGTTTCTATGTAGTTGATCGCGGAATTGCGGAACGGAACAAAGGTTTGATACGAACCGGTACTGAGTGGTTTTCAGGTACGGCGATCGCGGCCTCCTGAAGCTTCCTTTGCGGTTTTCCGGCCAATTCTTCGTTTGGTTTTATGTTTCGGGAAAGAAAGACGGAACGGAACAGCGAGAGAAGTGAAATGGAGAAGTAAGCTACGCACGAGAGAGAGATGACACAACCAACCTTGAAACTAACTAGGGTTAGCTAAAATACCATTTTATTTTATTTTTGGTTTGACACTTCCTTATATAGCTTTTTAAAATAAACAATTTAAAAAACATTTTTTATAAAAATAAAAAATAATTAATTTTATATGGTTTTCCTATGTTTTTTATAATTTTTTAAAAAAATATAGAATCTAAAAATAATTTAACACTAAATGGGATTTTAAGTTCGTGCATTGCTACAAGAAAATAAATAGGAGTGCTCATGCTCTTGCCTATATAAGAAGCCTTCAAATCTAAGATAGAATTTACCATGATGTAATGCTAGTGCTAACCGTGAGTCATCAGGGTGTAACTGTGTAATCCTTTTGTTCTCTGATTGGGCTTTTTAACCCTCTATCCAATTAAAATATAATAATTTAACAATATTTTAAATAGCTTCTCATAAAATAATCTTTTATAAAAGAATTTTTTGAAAAAAATTATTATATTATACAAACACATAGTAACTTTTTTTACAAGAACACACAATAACTTTTGTTTTGCTTATATTGTCAACAAAAAATGTTTTGCTTAATATAATGTTTAAAAATCAATCTCTAAACTATTTAACAACAAAATCGTTATTTTTTATTTTTAACAAACGATATGCACTTAAGTATAAAGATATTTTCTTACATTCTCAACTAATGAGAAATCATAGTAGATGTGACTTTTAAGGTAAAAAAGATAAATTAAGTAAAAAAAATTAGTTATCAAATTTTGTTTAGTTGATATTGTAAATTACTTGTATACTGTTGTGTATTTGATTAAATCTTTTGTTATCAAACTTAATATCATTTATGTCAACTAATAAAAAATCACATCTTAAAAATGTTTGAACTTTTATCATATTCATCTTGAAAGTCACACTTGGCATGATTTATTATTGATTGACAGTGTTAAAAAACTTTAAACTATCGATGCATTCTAATTAAACTTTTTATGTATTTTCTTTTTTGTTTTTAATTTTATTTATTTTATGTGTCTATACAAAAGTTTAGGAGTCTCGCCGATTTAATGCATGTGACACATAAATATCAAGACTTAATTGAACTTGTACCGCAATATTTTATATACGATCATTTAACGTATTTAAAATTAACAATAAATATAGGTATTTTTGAAAGAAAAAAATTAAAATGTATATTAACTAGAACCAAAAGTTTAATTGTGATACACAGATGTTATATGCTTTCTTTCAAAAAAAATACAGTAAGTTACAATTGTAGTCAATATCTTTAACTTGTCTTTTTCTAGAACTTATTAACCTAGTTTAAAAGTTATGGTATGATATTTTGATAAATTTAGCAAGAATTGACATATATGAGAGTTGTGCATAAAATTTGTTCTACTCAAAGATAAACATGATAGGCGATTTGGTATATTTTTTATAAGTAAATACTTTTATAGGAGTCAAATTAGACAACACTTTATTGGACATTTGGACTATAGTTTATTCAAATTGTTCATGTTGATCAAACATCTTTCTCTGTTCATGGAGAAGGTGAGATTTTTTTTTTTGCTAATTGCTCCCTCAACAACTTGATTTTTCTAATAGTATCCATTACTTACTAATTACGACCCTCCTTTTGCCAACTTTCTATTTTTTTTATGAAATCGATGCCCATTTAAAATGCAATATCATATCCATACATATTCAATCCCCCATCAACTTAGAGAATGTTAGATTACAAGAATATTGGAAGACAATTTCTCATCCATACTTTCTAAAATTTTGAAAAGACTGGAGAAAACTAATAAGTATTAAACCAATAGTACAAAAATGTTCTTGAGAATAAATTGATCATGGAAGGTAGATTCTAACCTGTCTAAGAGATTATCTTTGTGCCAATTGTCAGCGCAAAAGCCACGTGAAATGAATAATTTAAATAATAAAAAAAGAATTCCACTATTGGATAAGTCAATAGTTGGTCATTAAATTTATTTTAGTGTTAAACAATCTGAATTATACATGTATATGACTTCAAATATTGAATTAAATTTCTCAGCGACATTACATGAACGTGGATCTTTAATTTCAAATTAAGTCTTAGAAGACTGAAAAATGATTAATGGACCTAGTTGGTCTATCAATACTTACCTTTGTTGAGCAACAAGGGTTGTAACTTGTAACAAAAGATAACTTTTTGGATCAACAAGAATCAATGAAAACATACAATCATTTAGTTGTGCATCAAGTCATTTTTAGTAGTTAAAATAGTCTTTTGTTAAAAGAAAGACTAATATTTAATGTTGTCTAACAACAACGAGTACGTGCTTTCAACAATAGAAGTCACATGCGGTGTTATCAGAATCGGACCGGTCATCGAGCCAGTCAAGACACTGGGTCACTGGTCTTTGGTCGGACCGACGGGTCTTTGGTTGGACAGCATGAGTCAGACACACTAAAAATAGACTTGATATGTATAAATTTGTACATAACAAAGCTATCAAAAAATTAATATATCTTAGTAATCTACAAAACAAATTCTCAACACAAAATTAACATAATTCTTCAAATTTACTATACAAGTTCAAATCCATAAGGACCACAAGTCCGTAACCACATTGTAAGTACCTAATTAAATAAACAACCATGAAATAATAATGGTCTCAACATATCCAAATTCATAATTACTACCTAATTACATATACTTTACGTAAGATATATAATATATATCATGTTTGTAAGCTTATTAACAACATATGAAGCTACCGCAGTGGTTAAGAGTTGCGGCACCACCTTTTGTTGCAGGTTCGCTTCCTGTAGGAAGCCTTTTTGTAACAAAAAAACGTGAAATATTAAATTAAAAGCAATTGAGCCGTTTATGCAAGCAGTCCGGACCGGAAAGGGCACCGGTTCCCAGTCGGACCGGTTCGACCGGACTGGACGGTCTGGTTTTGATAACACTGGTCACATGATAACCTAAATTGTGGGATTATCATATAATCTAAAATGTTAATTGAAATGTGCTTACAACTTTCATCATCAACAGTAGCTAGAATGCTAGATCTCCAAATAAAAGTTCGTACAAGATATTTCACCAATTTTTACTATCCACCCCGAAAATTGATTTAGTTGTTCAATAATAATAAATCGGTAGAAGATTATGGAGCCACAAAAACTTGAACTACTATCGTGGTCTTTGATGACATCTCATATTTAGTCTGGTAAAATTGATATTTGTCTAAAGTTCGTTTCTAGGTTCCTTTCCTCAAGATGAACATTTTGAAGAGAAAACATATAACAATCAACTATTGCATTGTTGGCACAAAAAAAAAAGTGTTGATACAGTCACAACCCCTTTAACATGCATTAAAATTGCAATGTTTGCACTATCATGCAACCTACCCCCATTTCAAGGGCGATTCTATGATACAAGTAACTGAAGTGCCCGTGTCCGACACAAACGTGTCGGAGACGAGACACGTCTTTAACCGAAAATGTTGGTACTAAAGAGTTCTCCAAATGCAGTTCATTAAGAGAAGGAAGTGCACTCAAAAGTTCAAGCCAATTCAATTCTTTATGAAGGTATTACCACTCAAATCAATGTATTCTACGGAAGAAAGCCTTGATATCCAATTGAAGTTATCCATTTGAAGAGCATAATTGTAACCAAGATTAAGGTGCTGAGAGATTTCCTAGTTGATGAGGGATTAGTCAATGAACCCACTTAAGCTTAAGATCCAAGTATCTTAGACTCTCCATGGAACCAAGGAAGCTTGGTATTTGAGTATTGACAAAATGATTTAAACTCAAGTCTAAACTAATCAGAGATTTTAATTCTAACAAGAAAGGACTAATCTTACCACCTAACTCCATGTAAGGATAGTCTAGAGGTGTGCTAAGATTGAGTTCTATGACTCGATTCATGATGTTGTTGCAGCGAACTCCAGACCATCTACAACAATCCTCTTGATTAGACCATGATGATAACCTGTTTGAAGGGTCTGCTAGTTCCTGTCAATGATAACATGGTCTAGTTTCACAAGTCTTAAGTCTTCCTTTTCTGTCACTTTATTTGGCGGAAAGAAACAGAACTTTCAACTTTGTACATTCGATAATAAAATATTGAAAACCAGACATAATTCCAAATATTTCATTAGAAGTTTTCGTGGTCATCGGCAGAATGTGACGCATTTCTGTGAATGTGATAGCAGCCCATATAGAACTGAGAAAGGAATTTTCATTCTTGGCTTTTAAAATCATCCAATAGTGATTCGACTCACAGAATAATTGATGAAAATCTTGAAACAACAAAACCTACTTTGTTGACTAGTGCTATGCACTTTTCACACCATTTTTCTTTAATAAATCAAGTAATCTATAGAATTGAAGTATCTAATCCTTGATGAAAATAAGTAGTTTAGGCTATATAGTTAAGTGTACTAAACACAGCAATATAAGATATCTAAATCAACACTTTTCTCTTCTTTTCAGGGTCATTATTTAAATAAGTAGTTTTCGCTATTCAGACTCATCATTTTGATTTTTACATGATTTTCAATTCGGTACAATTCTATATATCGTTTTCCTCAAATGCTTTCTGGATCATTCTGTCTATTTTGGTCCACACTTTTTCACCTTACCATAATCACACTTTACAAATATGATTGTTAATAATAATTCTTTGAACAAAATAAAGTCACCAGCGCTAACCAATGTCCTAAGAATATTGAGTGATTAAGGAATCAAGAATTGTAAGTTTTTATAATAAAAAAAAGTGTATTCATGCTGTAATTTTGTATAAAGCTGGTGTAGATGGGTGAAGAAGCAAACATATATACCATCTGACTGCTACGAGGCCTTTGGCCGTGTGACCACTCACTTCATAATGAGTTGGTGTACTATCTCCATAGGATTTGAAAATCGATTCTCAATCTCATACACCAAGTAGAAAAATGAAACAACAAAATACAAACAACTCTGACATTTCCATCCTCACTAATAGAAGACCCCAAGGCCCAAGCATTAGTCTATCTATGGAAAACTAACTATAAATACGTTCAGAATGAGAACTATTAACTAAACCAATCTACATGTAGGTATAGCTTGAAATCCAACCAGAAAGAAAGAAGGCAGACTGCTTTGTTTCCTTATAGCCTTATGTTGCATCACATTCTGTTTTGAAAACGGACCAAACATGGAACAAAATGCACGTCTAATATGCTCCTCTCATTCCATTTTTAAAATAAACCCATAGACCAATACACACGCAATCTCTAAAGCACCGACACTTCTGGTTGAAGACGTGTCCCGGTGTCCGACAGGTATCGTGTGGGACACCCACACTTCAATTACTTGAAATTTTCAATATTTTTCAAATTAAAACTTGTGTTTACGTGTCAGTGTCGTGTTCAGTGTCTGTATCGGTGCTTCATAGCACGCGATATCCAACACCGGTACTAGCATACTTATCAAATCCTATCATACACATAAACACGAGGACACTACTATTGACGCAAAAGTCTCATATTCAATAACAGCCAAGGCCACACGAAAAATAGCAAAATAAATTGCACATACATAACAATCTCAAACATGTATACAAAATCACTTTCCACCTGCTCAGCCAATCAAATCAAAAACATGATACATAGCAAAATAAAATTGCATATTCAATTAAACACCATCTGAATAACAAAGTACTAGTTATTCTTCCACTACTACATCTTCAAGAAATATCCAAAACAAAAACAAGAAACATATAATCCAACTCTTGATCACAACATATCAAATCAGATATGCAATTGTTCCAGAAATCTTACAAACACAATAATAAAGAAAAACCCTAAGGGTGGAGAAACTGCAATCAAACGGGGCTGAGAAGCTGAGAAATTTGGGGTTTTGGATCAGAGTTCATACCAATGAAGATGACCAAAGGAATGAAACCATAGTGAGTAATCACCTTTGCTTTTCTCATTCCCCATGTTGTCCATTCCTTTAGAGATTCGCTCAATGATCGATTCTCCTCTGATCCCTTTGAACCCTTCAAGCTTTTTCCTTTCGTCTTCAAAGCAACCCTAGACGCCATTGTAATTTCTTCTCTCTCTCTCTCTCTCTCTCTCTCTCTCTGGTTCGCGAAATTGGATTAATGCCTATATTCTATAAACCCTAATTATAGTACCCTGTGTGTCGTTAAGGTTACGTGTTGCAGTGGTTTTGTTGAATTGTTCTATACGACAAAAGAGATATGTCGTTTTAGCTTAGACAACAAATCAAAAATAGGTCACTTGATTTCTTTTAATATTATTTTGTAAAACAATATTATTTTGTAAAACAAAATAATATTAAATTTAATCAAAAATAGGTCACATAGAAGTACCTTTTTTCGATTTTAAATTTATGGTTTTGTTTGGTAAAACAAAGCGAATAGTAGATAAGTTGGCTTATAGCGGATGAGGTGACATGCGAGTTTTTGGTGATTGGCATGCTCTATGGCGCCTCAAAGTTCTTCAGAAGGTTAAGATCCAATCATGGAGATCGGCAAGAGGTTGTCTTTGTTTTTTTTTTTGATAAGCAAATGTTAGTGGATGGGGGAATGTTAATTTCCGGGATTTGAACCCGGGACCTCCTTCTTGCAATCTTGCAACTCCTTCATGTCCCTTAGCTCGCCAACTGAGCTACCTTCCTGGGGCATAGGTTGTCTTCGTTGTCATTACAACTTAAGGAGGAAGCAGGTGCAATGCCCAATAACGTGTCCTATGTGTGATAATTTTGACAAGAATGAATGACACATCTTCTTTGGGTGTAATCACGTGGAGGCGGTTGGGCGGGGGGCAGGATTGTAGATTTTGATTCGGCGTTGTGTAGAAGAGGCAGATGGCTTTAAGGAGTGCTCTTTTAATATTCTTAATGATTTGCAGGAAGGGCCTAAGAAACTATTTACAATGATGCTATGGTGTATTTGGAAGAGGAGGAACGACAATGTGTGGGGCAATGTTGTGAAACCAGTCAGTATTGCTATTGATAAAGCAACTCGTTCACTCTTTGAATGCGAGGAAGCGAAAAAAAAAAGGAATGCCTTGCAGGTGTCGGGTTCTAGGAGTGTAGAGGTGTGGCGCAAGCCTGATACGAAAAGTTTAAGTGCAATGTCGATGGAGCGATCTTTGCGAAGGAGGGATGTTATGGTATTGGTATTTGTGTCCGCAATGATAAGGGTGAGTTTGTGAAGGCGCGGACATACCACTATAGGGGTATGCCAACACCCCCAAGAGGCTGAGGCACATGGGTTATTAGCAACACTCAAGTGGCTGCAACAGTTACAGTTCCAACATGTTACCATCGAGCTTGATTGTAAAGCGGTTGTAGATAGCATCAGTGGGAGGTGTAATTTATTGACCAAGTATGACTAGGTCTATTTTACGTGTCTATAACTCTTTGTTATCCCAATTACAAAACTTAAAGGTTAGTTTCATCCGGAGGCAAGTCAACCTTGTAGCTCATACTCTAGCTACAGCTTCGAGGAATTATGCTAGCTCCCAGTATTTTGATTTAAGTCCAACCTGTATCACAAATTTGATTATTAATGAAATGAGCTAAGTTTTTCTTTGTCAAAATCTGACTAAATCTCATTTGAATAATAAGATGGTTTGTACATGAACTTATATGTATGAGAGGTATAATCTATATAGGACTCTAATCCTATCATAATCCTAAAATTATGGAACCAAATCAACTATCCTTAATAATAAGGAAAGTATAATATCAATAATAAAAACAATCTCTCAACACCCCCTTAAGGTGGAGCATATACATCATATGCACCCACTTGAAGGTGTTGTCTTCCTGCTCTCAGTCAGATTCTTCTTGCTTCCAATCTGAGTCTTCCTCATTTGCCGCACAAATTTGGCTTCAGGACAAGCGTCTTGGGAATTCTCCATTTTCTTTAACTAAGTCTATGTTTCGATCCTTGTTTTTACATCATTCAGTTGAGTCGTTTAAGTGTGATACTTGTCAGTTTGCTAAACACCATTGTGTTTCTTTTCCTCCTACTTGTAATAAAAGTGTTGAACCTTTTGATCTTATACATTCCGATGTTTGGGGACCTGCACCTATATCTAATAATTCTGGTGCAAAAATGGTTTGTTTCTTTTATCGATGATTGTACTCGAGTAACTTGGATTTTCTTGATGAAGGACAAATCAGAAGTACCACAATTGTTTATTATATTTTATCATATGGTGCGCACACAATTTGGTAGAGGCGTTAAAAGGCTTCGTTCTGATAACGGCAAAGAATATATAGATCATATCTTGTCAAATTTTACCCGTGAATTTACAAGTGTCGACACTCCACACCAAAATGGTGTCACATAAAAAAAATTGCCACTTACTTTAAGTTAATCGAGCCCTCCTCTTACAAATGTGTGTTCCCAAGTCCTATTTGGGGAGCAGTACTGACTGCTGCCTACTTGATTAATCGAGTCCCATCTCACATGTTAGGTAATGTCAGTCATGTTCAGTTTATATCCATTCAGTTTCCTTCTGTTCATATTTTGAATCTCGAGTGTTTGGTTGTGTTACCTTTGTCCATGTTCACAAACAACATCGAAGAAAGTTGGATCCCTGTGCAGTCAGATGTTTCTTTGTTGATTATGCTCCCGACAAAAGAGGATACAAATGTTATCATCCTCCTGGTCGTAAGTACTTTGTCTCTAAAGATGTCACGTTTCATGAAAATGTGTCTTACATCACTCGCCCTCCGCTTCAGGGTGAGAACCTTAATTACCTAGAATCTGAGTCCGAATTTTTAGTCCTACCCGAGTCATCTACTTCTAGTTGAGATCCTCCTTTGTCGTCTGTTTTGGAGGAACCATCACCTTCGATCCTTCTAGCAAATACTAAGGTTGGTGAGCCAACTTTAGTGTATCACAGGAGATGTAAACTCGGTCTACTCCAGAAGCAGCCTCAATCACTTGAAACAGAGGTAAGTACTGAAATTAACCCTCCTCTTAGTGATTCTTAGAGTTCTAACAATTGTGACACTGATACTGATGAGCAAGGTAGTCATAATCGCAATTAAAAACGTAAAATCGTGCGTATTTACGATTTTGATAACCCTTAGCGATCATGATGAGGAGCATAATCGTAAAATGGTGGAATCCGGTGGAATCGCATCTGAAAATCGTGCAATCGTGTAATCGTTGGCGTTTTTACGAGTGTACAAAACGTTGTTGCCGCTGGAGCGATGGAGGAGCGCTATGTTCATCTGTTTCGTTGTTGTTGCGGCGTTTTTGCGGGTAAGAAAGACGGGTCGAGAGGACCCAATTCATGACCCATCTTGTTTTTAGGGTTAGTCAAATTTTAGGGTTAAGTTTTTTTAGGGTAAAAGTTTCTTTTACTCATTTAATGTGAGTGTGAGTAAAAAAACATTTAAGTTACTTTTTCTTTTGACAGCAATGTTGAAGTTACTTTCAAAAATAAAAAAAAACAGTCTCCTTCTCTCTCACGCTTCATTAGAAACAAAAAACTTCTTCTCTAACGCTTCGCAACTGCTTTCCTTCTCCCACCCTCTTCTTTCGCGAACCCTTTCCCTCCCTCCCACTCTCTTCGTTCGCGACCTCCCCAAGCTTCGTTCTCCCTGTTTGGAAGTTACTCAAAGCTTTCTGCACCCACAAGAATCAAAGGAAACAGGTCCATTCTTATTTCTACCATAATCAAAACCTTAGCTGCCTAGACAGAGTAACATGGTTGTATCACAATACCTAATTGTTTGCAAGAAACCTCCATTTAGCTGCCTAGACAGAAACAAGTCCTGTTGTTGGACAAGTGTGATATTATTTTTCTTGTTAGGTTACAGAAGTCACATATTGTTATAAATTATTATTACCATAAAGTGCCCTTCAATTTGCTCCTTCGGCTATCACTCTCTCTGCAATAGTTAGTTGTGTTTTATGAACTTACGATTTATCAAGCTTAATATTAATTAAGTTTTTGAAGTATTTATATATAATACACCTTCAATATATGTGTTTGATGAATTTTGTATAATCTTACGATTATACTTACGATTCCACAATTTACGATTCCAGATCCCCTTTTCGATTACATGTATAATCTCAATTATGACTACCTTGCTGATGAGTTGCCTATTGCTTTGAGGAAAGTGAAAAGGTCTTGTGCCAAATATCCTATTTCCCAATTTGTCTCCACCAAGAATCTTTCCTTGCAGCATCAGAGTTTTATTTTTGTAGTTGACTCTGTAGTCATCCCATCATCTGCTCAAGAGGCATTGAAAGATCAAAACTGGGTCCAAGCTATGAATGAGGAAATGAAAAAATGGAAATTGGGAGATTGTTGAGAGACAGGAAGACAAAAAAAACCTATACGTTGCAGGTGGATCTATACTGCCAAGCACAAATCAGATGGAACTCTTGATTGATACAAAGCTGGACTAGTGGCAAAAGGATACACACAGACATATATGGCATCGACTATGAGGAGACTTTTGCTCCAGTTGCTAAAATGAACACTGTTCGAATCCTATTATCTCTTGCTGCCCACTATGGATGGGAACTACACTAATTTCATGTCAAAAATGCATTCTTGCATCGAGACTTGGAAGAAGAGGTGTACGTGGAGATCTCACCAGGATTTGGTCCCACATGTAGAACAAACAAGGTGTGTCGATTGAGGAAAGCCTTATATGGACTAAAACAGTCTCCTCGGGCGTGGTTTGGAAGATTCACAAAAGCAATGGTGCACTTAGGCTACAAGCAGAGCCAGTGAGATAACACCTTTTTCTTTAAGCACTCGCATGAAGGAAAACTGACTATTCTTGTATATGTTGATGATATTATTATTACAGGAGATGACCTAACAGAGATTCAATCGCTAAAGGAGAAACTATCAACAGAATTTGAAATGAAGGACCTTAGACAACTCAAGTATTCCTTGGGAATTGAGGTGGCCTAATCAAACAAAGGCATTTTCATATCTCAGAGGAAGTATGTACTTGACCTTTTCTAAGAAACTGGGAAACTGGGATGCAAACCTGCAAGTGTTTCCTTAGAGCAAAACCACAAGATAGGTCTCGAAGAAGAAAGCGCCAAAGTTGACAAAGTCCAATATTAGAGGCTGGTGGGAAAGTTGATTTACCTGGCACACACTAGACCTAACTTGGCTTATGCAGTCTGTCTGGCAAGCCAATTTATGCATGACCCGAGGATGAGACACTTACAGGCTGTTGTTCGTTTTTTGCAATACCTCAAGGCCACTCCAGGAAGAGGACTACTATTCAAAAGAGGTGGAAGCCTAACTATAGAAGCCTACACCGATGCTGACTACGCAGGCTCAGTAAGTGATAAAAGATCCACTTTAGGATATTACACCCTTTTGTGTGGGAACCTTGTTATATGGAGAAGTAAAACAAAACGCAGTGGCTCGATCAAGTGCTAAGGCGAAATTTCGAGTTTTGACTCAAGGAATTTGTGAATTACTATGGATGAAGATCATACTAAATGATTTGAAAATACAATGTGAAGGGCCTATGAAGTTGTTTTGTGACAATAAGTCGGCAATCAGTATTGCCCATAATCCAATTCAGCATGACAGGACCAAACACATAAAGATAGACATTCACATCACCAAGGAGAAACTAGACAGCGGTTTAATAGCTACATCCTACATTCCTTCTGGCATCAACTAGCAAATGTGCTAACAAAGGGCTTTGCCAACAGACTCAATCAACTTACTTGCAAGCTGGGAATGATAGATATCCATTCATCACTTTGAGGGGAAGTGTTGTACCTAGTATATATTTGTAATTGTAATTATGTGTCTGGTCCATTTATCAGGCCCGTTAGGGTTTGTCTTAGAGTAGTCTATTTATACCCTTCAGCGCATGTGTACAAAACACAATTGAAATAATATAGAAGTATTTTTCCACGGTAAATAACTACTGCACAATGGGAAAAGACATTAAGTCAAGCAACTGTATTTAGAACTACTACTAGCAAGTGGTGCAAGTAAAAATGTAATATTAAGAAACACTAATTCTGTAATCAATGAGAAGGTGAAAAATTAACAACCAACAAAAAAGCTTTTTTCCTATTAGTGTAGAACTAAGAATGAAGCAAAATAACTGGGAAGATAAGCATGCTAACTTTCAAAGAAAATGTTCCACAGAGCTCATAAAGAGATCCAATCAGCCTCTAGTAATAGATCTTCAAAACTTTCAAAGAAAATGTTCCACAGAGCTCATAAAGAGATCCAACAGCCTCTAGTAATAGATCTTCAACCAATTATCAGTGAGATAAGAGTAAGAGAGAATTACCCAATAAGATTTTGCTTCATGGTCAAGTTAGAAAACTTCAAACCAAACATAATATGCCCCTAGAAAATTAAAGTAAAAATATGAGTGTCGAACAAAGCTAGTCCTTGAGGAGAAAAACTTCAAGATCTCTAGATTTTATTGCAAGAAAACATAACCATATACAATTCAAAGGAAAAAATGTATAATGTAATTGTCAAGATAAACTCAACGTAGTTAAATCAAATTTACTTAGGATCAGGAAGAGGAGTGAAGATCGTTAATCGAGGGATACTAACACGGACCGTGAGATCATACAAATTTTAAATAAATAAAAAACTCATGCATACTAAAAAACAGTTATTAAACTCAGACCGGACCATGGATAAACTTACTAGATCACTCTGCACATCGTTGTACAAAATATGAAAATTGCGTATGTCCACTTGAATGCTGTCAAGGATCTGGAAAAAAAAAAGGATAAGTATTAATGGTTGTTGGTCTCATAAATCCTGATGAAGCATCAGTAATGCCAATAACGAGTTTTCCATAAAAAAAAATCAGTAAGGAAGAAGAGACGTAAAAAGATGGAGGATAGAATATCATATCCTCCATGAGAAGACAACTAATAGAGACAACAATAAAGAAGCATAAAACAGAAATCAAGAAAAAACATAACATTGCACAATGGCAGATCTCATTTTTTTAATCATTTTTCACCAACGGCAAGTAAAAATGAACAAATTCAATGATTTAACTGTGCATAGTGCATTTGGATTCGAGAAAACCTATTACCAAATACCATGAGAAATGAAAAACAATAATCTTGTCTAACGTAAGAATAAAAAGTTCACTTTTGCCATCAACCATTCATTACAAGCTTATTTATAGGCCAGACCCTAACCTAAGAACACAGTTTTAGACAGATAGTAACTCGCATGGTATTCTTTAATAAATCAAGCTTTGGGCTTTCAGCACGAGATACAACAGATCTATGCTCTGTTCACGCTTTGAGCCCATTCTTTGAATGATGGGCATGCCAAAATCAAAAATAAAATACATTCTTCAACTTCTACCAATTCAACTTAAGCTTATAGGAGCTTAGTCCTTGACACTAATGAAAAACAACATTGGATTGAAATGAAGAAACCAGCCACCACAGAAGTAAGAAACACCAGTAGTATCAATCTAAATTAATCATAGCATATTACCTTTGCAGTGACATGAGAAATAAAAGATTGCCCAGTATGACTACCTGCAGAAAATAAAGCTATTAATAAAACCACATACAAATATCTTAATGAAATCGCAACTGGGTCAAATCCTATTAATTGGTTGACCAATACACATAGTAGTAGACAACTACAGGTCGAAATCTCAAATTGAATCATCTGAAAAAATATTTGTTTCATAAATTTCTTTAAGAAGCTGAGAAAAATGTTTTAAAAAAAACGTGAAGATAACAATATAACTTAATACAGTAAGTGTAAAAGATACAGTAAAGTGGAAAAGAAACTTACTTATTTCCAAATAACCACTCTTTTATAGGGGAAAACCAATCAAAAAGTTATAAAATATGCAATGAAGCCTTCTGGTGTCCGTTTTACATCGATTAATCACTACTCAGCCCTTCCTTCTGTTAAGGATGATATGAGAAGGTAACAAGAGACAAGGGCCAGATCAGTTTTAGGCTTACAAGAAATTGAAATATCTTCACAAGAGTTCAAAGAAGTGGAGCTATAGTGTTTTGACAACCTAAGCACAAGAAAAGTGTAATTCTTACAACAGATTGGATCCTCAGATAAGTAAGAATTGGAAAGGAATTCCTTACCAAGACATAAAGAAAGTGGAGGTCAATGCTAAGGAATGAATACAAAAGGATCTTTCTGAACAGACAGAAGTCCAGGCTTAAAAGGAGACAAGTAGGTGCAGTCATGGATAGGGGATCAAGGAGATTGATCTTGAGGATTTGTATCCTATGGCAGAACAGAAGCAAAGAGTAAATTCATACTTTTTTTAATTCCGAGTTAAACCCCTCTTGTGACCTTTCAATAGATTTCTAATTTGATTCACTGTCTATCAAGTTAAGGTTTGTCAAACTCTATTGGATTTAGATAAGGGACATCTCTAGGGCCCAATGTTTCAAATCACTTTCTTACTAAGGAATGACTATGTGAACATAAAGCTCAAAGATGGCAATTCAAATTGAAGTTAAAAGCTCAAGTATAGCATTTCATACATTTTTAGTAAATTTAAACACCTCCTGTGGCCTTTAATTGCATTTCTAATTTGGTTCCCCATCTCCCAAGTAAAGGCTTGTCAAAATCCATAGTCATATTTGGATTTAGAAAAAGGTAAATCTCCAGGGCCCAATGTTTCAACTTTCAAGGTGCTTTCTTACAAAGGAATGACTAAAAGTATTTGAACATAAAACTCAACGATGGCATTTCAAATTGTAGTTAAAAGGCTTACCACTCACACGTCTGGATAATTTTCCCAACTCTGCTGCTGCTAGCTTGGCCTTTTTGCCAGCAAATTCTCTTTTTTCAACAGCATCAGCACTCCACTATTACAACAACGTTGAAATGCTAATAAACTATATACTATGTGTATATAACAAAATAATTTGGCTGCCACTGGTAAGATTCAGTGTCAAAAAAAATTTCATACTTTATTTCCATTAAGACTTCAATTAGCACATAAATAATGGTCACAACTTTTGAAACAGATGAATAGAGATCGAGTGATGGAATGAAGAAGTACCTCTTGGTCACCTCTCCGTGATGCAGAAATAAAGACATCCTCTAAAATGATTATAATGGGGTCCCAAGGCTTTTTCCATGGAATCTTGATGCTTAACTTCCCAACTCGACCTAGCAAAAAAATTTCAAGCTTTGTTAGGAAGGAGAAAAGAAGAGCCCCTCTACACAAGCACCCTTCCATATCAAAAAAAAAAAAAACAGGTCAGTCTAATTATAAATCAAAGAATTATAATTTGGAAAAATAAGAGGCCAAGATTTCAATTCTGCTCTACATCTAGCTGGAGAGAAATGCTTCTGCTTTTCAAGGTCTTTCCATATATGGTCTGGACTCTGGAGTATTGTTGTGAGAAGGGATATGGCTCAGGCTTCTAATTGGTGCTCAGCCCATGGTCTTTCCAAGGGGTTCCACTTTCAGATATGCACTGGTATTACTGAAGTCAGCTTTAAGGGTGCTTCGTAATTTTCTCTTTAAAAAAATATTCTTGGGGATGAAATTATTCTCCTATCTTTGCATATCTCATATCTCTTAATTAATTTCTTTTTTTACCAACAAGCAAAGTCTCCACCCATTAAATAGAGCTGGTACATGGACCAAACAATGTCATAATGTTCGTAAGCAGATGAGATAGCTTCTATACCTTGCTTTAGTGCAAATGGAAGCTGGAGATAATCAAATGCTTCAAGTATCAGCTCCACATTCTCCAATAGTACTTCCTCTAATAAACAATACACATTCAACCCCAAAATCAGTATAATAACAACATTCATTTAAAACACAGATATTTACAATTTTTAATATTTAATTTTCTTCTCCTCCTTATGATTAATAAGATCAGTAGCATCACAATAAAAAGGCCATATGGGAAACCAGCAAGTAAATACCAGCGGTTATTGGAAAAATTTAAACATACATGTGTACTTACTGATATTCAATGTTCAAAATTTTGATAAAATAACATAAGGATTCAGGAAATTAACATCCCTTAGCCAATGGTAGGCAGGCAAGGTGGAATGCAAGAAAAATTGGTTCACACTCATAAAAATAACATAGGTAAACATCAACTCTGGTCCTCCAGAGATACATACAAGTGGCATTAGTCGGGTTATATAATAATCAATTGTTAAGTAAATCAAAAGGTCCTCCAACGCTGATTTTTGAGATCAAACTAGTCCTCCAATACCCAACTTTGACATAACTATTTTCATTCAATAGAACCAATTAGATATCAAAATTTGACAATCAAAGCAACATTTTAATGCATTATGCATTTATATCACCAGACCAAATTGGTACTAGTGTCATCGGAGAATCAAAATGAGTGTTAACTCAAACTAACTTCCTCTAAGAAGTTGACCCGGTGTACCTCAAGGTGCAGCAGTTGAAGTTGTATGAAGTATGAAGAACTGAACACATAGCTGGAATTGGAACTTAACCTAGTGGTGAAGGTTCTTGCAGTCAAGGCTATGGTAGAGGGGATCAAGGTGGATGTCAACAGTGGGAAAAAAGCTGGCCATTATGAATTAGATGCCATTGTTGATGCGGAGAATATGATAATTAAGGCAAGGGAGAGTCAAGAAGAAAAGAGAGCAGAAATAGTGGATCAGTTTCAGAGTTGGAATTTTCAGATGGCGGCCTTGAAGATCCAAGTAAGAGGGGGTATAACCATGCCCCCAACACCACTAAAGCTGTCGAGTGCCAGCCACCATGCAGCTATGAGTGAGTACTATCATCCAAGCCATCATATGTGCACACCAGAAGGATACATATCATTGTGGTGGTTGATTTTAAAATTTGAATTGGGCTTAGCTCAACCCTGCAAAACCCTACTTGTAAGGTGATGGGTGCCCTTTCATTATATACTCTTTTGGGGATAATTACACTTTCCAGTTTCAAATTCAATAATCCATTTCTATTCTTTTGAATCTTTCTATTTCTCTTTCATTTCAATTTCTATGGGTTGGTAACAGATTAAGGGACAGCAGCAAGGGTATGCAAAATCAAATTCATGGCTCCATTACTAGTCACTAGTAAAAGATTAAAGCCACATTTTAGAGTTTGAGAGTTGTTAGTGAAATTGCAACCTCGTTTCAAATCATTATTTTGGAACACATTTTCCTTGGGGTCCCATAATAAATATGCGATTATGTCCCTAAAATAAGATATACCAAACGCATAATTACATGCTCCCCAGAGGTAAGTATTAAAAGACTAGGAAAGATAACTACTACAGTAACACAAGTTGTGTGCTATATAATACCAAGACGCATCAAATTGTCATATACTTGTTGAGTCCGACACATTTAGACATCAACACTTCAATTACTTCTATTTTTTAAATTATTATCTTATCGACACTTCATATTAAAGACGCATTACATTGTCATATATACTTGTTGAGTCCGACACATTCAGACATCAATACTTCAATTACTTCTATTTTTCAAATTATTATCATATCGGTGTTTGCGTATAAGTGATTGATAGGTAGTGTGTGACATACCAAGTCTAATCTTTAGCTGCTGTTTCTGGATATCTTTAAAATATCGACCTAAGTAACCAAGAAGCAACTGATGAACCAGCCCTTCAAACATTGCAGGAGAACAATTTTCGCAGTCGCAACATCAATCAATAGTTCCACTGAAATCAAGTACAAGCAAATTAGTGAAAGAAAATAATCACAATAAGTTGAAATTTATAGACTAAAATATGCGTAGTTTCTATGTAGTTGATCGCGGAATTGCGGAACGGAACAAAGGTTTGATACGAACCGGTACTGAGTGGTTTTCAGGTACGGCGATCGCGGCCTCCTGAAGCTTCCTTTGCGGTTTTCCGGCCAATTCTTCGTTTGGTTTTATGTTTCGGGAAAGAAAGACGGAACGGAACAGCGAGAGAAGTGAAATGGAGAAGTAAGCTACGCACGAGAGAGAGATGACACAACCAACCTTGAAACTAACTAGGGTTAGCTAAAATACCATTTTATTTTATTTTTGGTTTGACACTTCCTTATATAGCTTTTTAAAATAAACAATTTAAAAAACATTTTTTATAAAAATAAAAAATAATTAATTTTATATGGTTTTCCTATGTTTTTTATAATTTTTTAAAAAAATATAGAATCTAAAAATAATTTAACACTAAATGGGATTTTAAGTTCGTGCATTGCTACAAGAAAATAAATAGGAGTGCTCATGCTCTTGCCTATATAAGAAGCCTTCAAATCTAAGATAGAATTTACCATGATGTAATGCTAGTGCTAACCGTGAGTCATCAGGGTGTAACTGTGTAATCCTTTTGTTCTCTGATTGGGCTTTTTAACCCTCTATCCAATTAAAATATAATAATTTAACAATATTTTAAATAGCTTCTCATAAAATAATCTTTTATAAAAGAATTTTTTGAAAAAAATTATTATATTATACAAACACATAGTAACTTTTTTTACAAGAACACACAATAACTTTTGTTTTGCTTATATTGTCAACAAAAAATGTTTTGCTTAATATAATGTTTAAAAATCAATCTCTAAACTATTTAACAACAAAATCGTTATTTTTTATTTTTAACAAACGATATGCACTTAAGTATAAAGATATTTTCTTACATTCTCAACTAATGAGAAATCATAGTAGATGTGACTTTTAAGGTAAAAAAGATAAATTAAGTAAAAAAAATTAGTTATCAAATTTTGTTTAGTTGATATTGTAAATTACTTGTATACTGTTGTGTATTTGATTAAATCTTTTGTTATCAAACTTAATATCATTTATGTCAACTAATAAAAAATCACATCTTAAAAATGTTTGAACTTTTATCATATTCATCTTGAAAGTCACACTTGGCATGATTTATTATTGATTGACAGTGTTAAAAAACTTTAAACTATCGATGCATTCTAATTAAACTTTTTATGTATTTTCTTTTTTGTTTTTAATTTTATTTATTTTATGTGTCTATACAAAAGTTTAGGAGTCTCGCCGATTTAATGCATGTGACACATAAATATCAAGACTTAATTGAACTTGTACCGCAATATTTTATATACGATCATTTAACGTATTTAAAATTAACAATAAATATAGGTATTTTTGAAAGAAAAAAATTAAAATGTATATTAACTAGAACCAAAAGTTTAATTGTGATACACAGATGTTATATGCTTTCTTTCAAAAAAAATACAGTAAGTTACAATTGTAGTCAATATCTTTAACTTGTCTTTTTCTAGAACTTATTAACCTAGTTTAAAAGTTATGGTATGATATTTTGATAAATTTAGCAAGAATTGACATATATGAGAGTTGTGCATAAAATTTGTTCTACTCAAAGATAAACATGATAGGCGATTTGGTATATTTTTTATAAGTAAATACTTTTATAGGAGTCAAATTAGACAACACTTTATTGGACATTTGGACTATAGTTTATTCAAATTGTTCATGTTGATCAAACATCTTTCTCTGTTCATGGAGAAGGTGAGATTTTTTTTTTTGCTAATTGCTCCCTCAACAACTTGATTTTTCTAATAGTATCCATTACTTACTAATTACGACCCTCCTTTTGCCAACTTTCTATTTTTTTTATGAAATCGATGCCCATTTAAAATGCAATATCATATCCATACATATTCAATCCCCCATCAACTTAGAGAATGTTAGATTACAAGAATATTGGAAGACAATTTCTCATCCATACTTTCTAAAATTTTGAAAAGACTGGAGAAAACTAATAAGTATTAAACCAATAGTACAAAAATGTTCTTGAGAATAAATTGATCATGGAAGGTAGATTCTAACCTGTCTAAGAGATTATCTTTGTGCCAATTGTCAGCGCAAAAGCCACGTGAAATGAATAATTTAAATAATAAAAAAAGAATTCCACTATTGGATAAGTCAATAGTTGGTCATTAAATTTATTTTAGTGTTAAACAATCTGAATTATACATGTATATGACTTCAAATATTGAATTAAATTTCTCAGCGACATTACATGAACGTGGATCTTTAATTTCAAATTAAGTCTTAGAAGACTGAAAAATGATTAATGGACCTAGTTGGTCTATCAATACTTACCTTTGTTGAGCAACAAGGGTTGTAACTTGTAACAAAAGATAACTTTTTGGATCAACAAGAATCAATGAAAACATACAATCATTTAGTTGTGCATCAAGTCATTTTTAGTAGTTAAAATAGTCTTTTGTTAAAAGAAAGACTAATATTTAATGTTGTCTAACAACAACGAGTACGTGCTTTCAACAATAGAAGTCACATGCGGTGTTATCAGAATCGGACCGGTCATCGAGCCAGTCAAGACACTGGGTCACTGGTCTTTGGTCGGACCGACGGGTCTTTGGTTGGACAGCATGAGTCAGACACACTAAAAATAGACTTGATATGTATAAATTTGTACATAACAAAGCTATCAAAAAATTAATATATCTTAGTAATCTACAAAACAAATTCTCAACACAAAATTAACATAATTCTTCAAATTTACTATACAAGTTCAAATCCATAAGGACCACAAGTCCGTAACCACATTGTAAGTACCTAATTAAATAAACAACCATGAAATAATAATGGTCTCAACATATCCAAATTCATAATTACTACCTAATTACATATACTTTACGTAAGATATATAATATATATCATGTTTGTAAGCTTATTAACAACATATGAAGCTACCGCAGTGGTTAAGAGTTGCGGCACCACCTTTTGTTGCAGGTTCGCTTCCTGTAGGAAGCCTTTTTGTAACAAAAAAACGTGAAATATTAAATTAAAAGCAATTGAGCCGTTTATGCAAGCAGTCCGGACCGGAAAGGGCACCGGTTCCCAGTCGGACCGGTTCGACCGGACTGGACGGTCTGGTTTTGATAACACTGGTCACATGATAACCTAAATTGTGGGATTATCATATAATCTAAAATGTTAATTGAAATGTGCTTACAACTTTCATCATCAACAGTAGCTAGAATGCTAGATCTCCAAATAAAAGTTCGTACAAGATATTTCACCAATTTTTACTATCCACCCCGAAAATTGATTTAGTTGTTCAATAATAATAAATCGGTAGAAGATTATGGAGCCACAAAAACTTGAACTACTATCGTGGTCTTTGATGACATCTCATATTTAGTCTGGTAAAATTGATATTTGTCTAAAGTTCGTTTCTAGGTTCCTTTCCTCAAGATGAACATTTTGAAGAGAAAACATATAACAATCAACTATTGCATTGTTGGCACAAAAAAAAAAGTGTTGATACAGTCACAACCCCTTTAACATGCATTAAAATTGCAATGTTTGCACTATCATGCAACCTACCCCCATTTCAAGGGCGATTCTATGATACAAGTAACTGAAGTGCCCGTGTCCGACACAAACGTGTCGGAGACGAGACACGTCTTTAACCGAAAATGTTGGTACTAAAGAGTTCTCCAAATGCAGTTCATTAAGAGAAGGAAGTGCACTCAAAAGTTCAAGCCAATTCAATTCTTTATGAAGGTATTACCACTCAAATCAATGTATTCTACGGAAGAAAGCCTTGATATCCAATTGAAGTTATCCATTTGAAGAGCATAATTGTAACCAAGATTAAGGTGCTGAGAGATTTCCTAGTTGATGAGGGATTAGTCAATGAACCCACTTAAGCTTAAGATCCAAGTATCTTAGACTCTCCATGGAACCAAGGAAGCTTGGTATTTGAGTATTGACAAAATGATTTAAACTCAAGTCTAAACTAATCAGAGATTTTAATTCTAACAAGAAAGGACTAATCTTACCACCTAACTCCATGTAAGGATAGTCTAGAGGTGTGCTAAGATTGAGTTCTATGACTCGATTCATGATGTTGTTGCAGCGAACTCCAGACCATCTACAACAATCCTCTTGATTAGACCATGATGATAACCTGTTTGAAGGGTCTGCTAGTTCCTGTCAATGATAACATGGTCTAGTTTCACAAGTCTTAAGTCTTCCTTTTCTGTCACTTTATTTGGCGGAAAGAAACAGAACTTTCAACTTTGTACATTCGATAATAAAATATTGAAAACCAGACATAATTCCAAATATTTCATTAGAAGTTTTCGTGGTCATCGGCAGAATGTGACGCATTTCTGTGAATGTGATAGCAGCCCATATAGAACTGAGAAAGGAATTTTCATTCTTGGCTTTTAAAATCATCCAATAGTGATTCGACTCACAGAATAATTGATGAAAATCTTGAAACAACAAAACCTACTTTGTTGACTAGTGCTATGCACTTTTCACACCATTTTTCTTTAATAAATCAAGTAATCTATAGAATTGAAGTATCTAATCCTTGATGAAAATAAGTAGTTTAGGCTATATAGTTAAGTGTACTAAACACAGCAATATAAGATATCTAAATCAACACTTTTCTCTTCTTTTCAGGGTCATTATTTAAATAAGTAGTTTTCGCTATTCAGACTCATCATTTTGATTTTTACATGATTTTCAATTCGGTACAATTCTATATATCGTTTTCCTCAAATGCTTTCTGGATCATTCTGTCTATTTTGGTCCACACTTTTTCACCTTACCATAATCACACTTTACAAATATGATTGTTAATAATAATTCTTTGAACAAAATAAAGTCACCAGCGCTAACCAATGTCCTAAGAATATTGAGTGATTAAGGAATCAAGAATTGTAAGTTTTTATAATAAAAAAAAGTGTATTCATGCTGTAATTTTGTATAAAGCTGGTGTAGATGGGTGAAGAAGCAAACATATATACCATCTGACTGCTACGAGGCCTTTGGCCGTGTGACCACTCACTTCATAATGAGTTGGTGTACTATCTCCATAGGATTTGAAAATCGATTCTCAATCTCATACACCAAGTAGAAAAATGAAACAACAAAATACAAACAACTCTGACATTTCCATCCTCACTAATAGAAGACCCCAAGGCCCAAGCATTAGTCTATCTATGGAAAACTAACTATAAATACGTTCAGAATGAGAACTATTAACTAAACCAATCTACATGTAGGTATAGCTTGAAATCCAACCAGAAAGAAAGAAGGCAGACTGCTTTGTTTCCTTATAGCCTTATGTTGCATCACATTCTGTTTTGAAAACGGACCAAACATGGAACAAAATGCACGTCTAATATGCTCCTCTCATTCCATTTTTAAAATAAACCCATAGACCAATACACACGCAATCTCTAAAGCACCGACACTTCTGGTTGAAGACGTGTCCCGGTGTCCGACAGGTATCGTGTGGGACACCCACACTTCAATTACTTGAAATTTTCAATATTTTTCAAATTAAAACTTGTGTTTACGTGTCAGTGTCGTGTTCAGTGTCTGTATCGGTGCTTCATAGCACGCGATATCCAACACCGGTACTAGCATACTTATCAAATCCTATCATACCCATAAACACGAGGACACTACTATTGACGCAAAAGTCTCATATTCAATAACAGCCAAGGCCACACGAAAAATAGCAAAATAAATTGCACATACATAACAATCTCAAACATGTATACAAAATCACTTTCCACCTGCTCAGCCAATCAAATCAAAAACATGATACATAGCAAAATAAAATTGCATATTCAATTAAACACCATCTGAATAACAAAGTACTAGTTATTCTTCCACTACTACATCTTCAAGAAATATCCAAAACAAAAACAAGAAACATATAATCCAACTCTTGATCACAACATATCAAATCAGATATGCAATTGTTCCAGAAATCTTACAAACACAATAATAAAGAAAAACCCTAAGGGTGGAGAAACTGCAATCAAACGGGGCTGAGAAGCTGAGAAATTTGGGGTTTTGGATCAGAGTTCATACCAATGAAGATGACCAAAGGAATGAAACCATAGTGAGTAATCACCTTTGCTTTTCTCATTCCCCATGTTGTCCATTCCTTTAGAGATTCGCTCAATGATCGATTCTCCTCTGATCCCTTTGAACCCTTCAAGCTTTTTCCTTTCGTCTTCAAAGCAACCCTAGACGCCATTGTAATTTCTTCTCTCTCTCTCTCTCTCTCTCTCTCTCTCTGGTTCGCGAAATTGGATTAATGCCTATATTCTATAAACCCTAATTATAGTACCCTGTGTGTCGTTAAGGTTACGTGTTGCAGTGGTTTTGTTGAATTGTTCTATACGACAAAAGAGATATGTCGTTTTAGCTTAGACAACAAATCAAAAATAGGTCACTTGATTTCTTTTAATATTATTTTGTAAAACAATATTATTTTGTAAAACAAAATAATATTAAATTTAATCAAAAATAGGTCACATAGAAGTACCTTTTTTCGATTTTAAATTTATGGTTTTGTTTGGTAAAACAAAGCGAATAGTAGATAAGTTGGCTTATAGCGGATGAGGTGACATGCGAGTTTTTGGTGATTGGCATGCTCTATGGCGCCTCAAAGTTCTTCAGAAGGTTAAGATCCAATCATGGAGATCGGCAAGAGGTTGTCTTTGTTTTTTTTTTTGATAAGCAAATGTTAGTGGATGGGGGAATGTTAATTTCCGGGATTTGAACCCGGGACCTCCTTCTTGCAATCTTGCAACTCCTTCATGTCCCTTAGCTCGCCAACTGAGCTACCTTCCTGGGGCATAGGTTGTCTTCGTTGTCATTACAACTTAAGGAGGAAGCAGGTGCAATGCCCAATAACGTGTCCTATGTGTGATAATTTTGACAAGAATGAATGACACATCTTCTTTGGGTGTAATCACGTGGAGGCGGTTGGGCGGGGGGCAGGATTGTAGATTTTGATTCGGCGTTGTGTAGAAGAGGCAGATGGCTTTAAGGAGTGCTCTTTTAATATTCTTAATGATTTGCAGGAAGGGCCTAAGAAACTATTTACAATGATGCTATGGTGTATTTGGAAGAGGAGGAACGACAATGTGTGGGGCAATGTTGTGAAACCAGTCAGTATTGCTATTGATAAAGCAACTCGTTCACTCTTTGAATGCGAGGAAGCGAAAAAAAAAAGGAATGCCTTGCAGGTGTCGGGTTCTAGGAGTGTAGAGGTGTGGCGCAAGCCTGATACGAAAAGTTTAAGTGCAATGTCGATGGAGCGATCTTTGCGAAGGAGGGATGTTATGGTATTGGTATTTGTGTCCGCAATGATAAGGGTGAGTTTGTGAAGGCGCGGACATACCACTATAGGGGTATGCCAACACCCCCAAGAGGCTGAGGCACATGGGTTATTAGCAACACTCAAGTGGCTGCAACAGTTACAGTTCCAACATGTTACCATCGAGCTTGATTGTAAAGCGGTTGTAGATAGCATCAGTGGGAGGTGTAATTTATTGACCAAGTATGACTAGGTCTATTTTACGTGTCTATAACTCTTTGTTATCCCAATTACAAAACTTAAAGGTTAGTTTCATCCGGAGGCAAGTCAACCTTGTAGCTCATACTCTAGCTACAGCTTCGAGGAATTATGCTAGCTCCCAGTATTTTGATTTAAGTCCAACCTGTATCACAAATTTGATTATTAATGAAATGAGCTAAGTTTTTCTTTGTCAAAAAAAGCGATTGAGGTGACAGCGAATAAATTAGCGTAGGAATTTAGGCTTTGCAGTGGTCTCATACAAGCCATAAGAAACAACAAGTGCTTATGCAAGATTGTCAAAGATAGAGATGACCCTGAACTTGACTTAAAGATTAGTGTTACACTTGCTCTTGACCTTCCTCCTCTTTGCAAAACACTTGATAATTTCTCCTAGTGTCCTTGTGAGTTTATCGTATCACGTTTCTTGGTTTGGATCATTTTATTTTCATCAAAGATGTATAGTTCTATTTGATATGCAACTAGTATGTATCACCCGTGCCAGTACAGGTATACATCTCCTTTTAACTTAAAATTTGAAATTGTTGTTTGGGGATTGAAAAAGAGTCAGTTGAATGTGTGCGTATATTATGTGAAATAATGACTACTTTGGACACCTTAGAAAATGAACTCACCATGACAAAATTTATCAGGACATGTTAGTAGATTAGATTGTCTAACATTTTATCAGATATTAAATTTGCAAAGTCGTAGTTATAGTCAAATATTTGTTACTGATAGTAATAACAAAAATTCTAATTAAAATAAGGATTAAAATTATATTTTATTTATTTTTTAATATTTCTGATTATGGTTCTTTTAATCACTCTATAAAAAATATCTCTATTATAAAGATCTTTAGTTTTTACAATAATAGTTCATTAAACCGTTTTTTATGAATATTGATTTCCCAATACATGTATATAATACATTTGTCCAAAAAGATGCTCAATATAGTAAAATGTGTGATTAGAGAGGAAAAAAATAAAAGATGTTGTGTTTAATTTAATATGAAATTAATTTATTATTAAAATATTATGGATATACCTGTGTATGTAGTGTAGATGTTTATAATAATGGATCTACAGTTTAGAAATAAAAGAATTTACATTTGCAGGTTGCATTTAATCTAGCGGATGCCACACTAGCTGTTAACAGTTGACGTCGTGTCTTAACTGGCAGGAATGACATGGAAATCATTAAATGAAGTGACATTTTTGTTTTACTAAATCAAAAACGAATTACACAAAAGCAAATGCATTTCGTCATTAATTGTAGGTCTAAATTAAATCTTAGACCTACCATCAAACGAATTACACAAAACTGAAAAACAAAATTAGCAAAAACCAGGGTAATTGAAAAACAAATTTAGATAATTGAACCCATAATCAAAAAACCCATGTTCATATTCTCCCCCACTCAAGATAAGATGTACCATAATAATATTTTTGTGTGCCTTTCACTTTCTGATTATAAGGAGGTGCATATGGTCTCTTTTGTGCCTATTAAGAGTTTATTTTTGTTACAAAAAATTTAGATGAGTTAGGCTTTGGGGGCTCACTAGGGTCAGAGCAGGCATTAGGGCTCTTTGAGCACTTACAAAGGTACTTACAAATCACCTACGAAAGAGGTCCTCAGATCAGCAGTGGGAGTTGAGCCCACATCCTTCTTGGAATGAGCTAACTCCTTACCAACTAAGTCAACCTTTATTGGCATATTAAGAGTTTGATAACATGTAATGGTGTTTGATATCACATATAATATAATTAAAGTGACAATTATTATACGGTGGTGACACTTTTTGTAACCTTGAAACATAAATTTGAACTTTATTATAAAAACTAAAATAAATCTTAGACCTACAATTTAATATTTTTTAATTGCCATCAAAATAAAAACTACCGCAGTACTAAAAACTAATGTTGCTCAGTGACGAAAATCCTCTTGGTGAAGCTTGTGTTAGGAATTTAGGATTATACAAACTTCTAGATGAATCCTCTTGTTTTGTTTCTAATGTCATTATTATTATTATTATTATTGTTAATCACATAGTAAATAAATCTTATGTATTAGTTATACTGTTATAGGCATCATATATAAAATGGATTCATTTCCAGAAAGAAGTCATTTTAATTTCCAGAAATGGAAATGGAATTGGAAGACACCATGTAATATTATAGAAATGGAAATGGAATGGAAATCTAATACATTGGAACAGTAATACAGAAATACGAAACATAAAATGCAAAACAAAATATGATATGTGCAAACGGAGCTTAGAGAATCAAGTCAAACGAAATATCAAATGAAAATCAAGGTTTATTCAATTCCTATTCCCAAAGTTTCTGCCTAATCCTTCTCGTTCTTTATCTCTTTTAGAGCGGTGACAACTGAAGCAGCATGGGAATAAGCAAATGGGCACGGCCTCTTAGTTACATGTTCCCTTGGTTGTCATTGCATAAGTCGAGAACCTCTCCATCGGTGGTGAAATCATAAGGTTTTCATCATCAGAGTCGGTAAGTTTTTCTATTAGATCCCGGTGGAACATATAGGAAAATTTGGGAAACTCTCAGAACCACTACTATTAGATGGCTGTGTTGGGCACTTCATGGGGGTGACCTGAATCAGCAGTAGTAAAACTTATAGGCATTAAAACTTCAAAATGGTGTTTGAAATTATACAATCAATTCAATGTTATCGGTAACAATAAAACCATTCAAACTTCTGGGATTGATATGGTGGACAAACAATATCGTACTGTGTTTATACCACTCAAATGAGCTGCTAGGAATGGGGTGGGTGAAATTAGGGGAATAGAAATAAATAATTTTTGGATTTAAATGGCGATTTATGCGCTAGCTGTAGTTGTGATTAGAATGCACCATAATTATGGTTGGAATTAAAAATTTGAATTGCTCGTGTAATACAATTAGGATAATGATAAAACGTTAATCTGATTTTGATTTTGATTTGAGTGCCATGTAACATATGCTGATTTTGCCTTTTGGAGCATACAATGAAAACGTACCATTAGTTGTCATTGATACGTTTTATCATTGTATATTATCATTAGTACTCGTTCATTTCAAATTAACGTTTCTTTTTTTTCAAATGTTGTTAAATGCAGAATGAGGTGGCTTCCTTTTTTTTTTCTTTTTCAAAATCTGTTTAATTCCAAATAAGCAGATCTAGGCCGTCTGTATACTAGTATGCAACTCGTGCGATGCACGGGAATGTAACTTTGATTTAAACTTTACTAAATTGACATAGTTTTAAAGCAACTTAAAAAAAGTCCATTTTTCACCTTTATAATTTCTAGTAAATTTTGATAAAATATTTTTTTATTTTCCATTTTTCATTATTCTAAAATTCACTTTTTTACCAAAAATTGGTAAAAATCCACCTATAAATTTTTTTGGAATCCATATCAAGAGGCCTCTTTTAAATTAGAATATAGTCTATATAAATTGTTTTAATATCTAAAAAAAGATTTATTTACTAATAGACCTGATCAGTGCATTTTGATGCACATTCTTCTATGATTGTACTTAGGCATTTCCCTAGTTTGTTTTACTTATTTTACTATTTTGTTATGTTTTTAGATTTAAGTTTATGTTTGCCTTTAATTTATTTTCGTATGTTGTTTTCAGCTTTAGTGGTTATTTGATACCTGTTAACTGTACGGATCATATCTGGAGCTACGTGATGCCGTTTTGTGCGTTCTAATATGCGTTGGAAAGCTAAGAGAAAGAGCTACAACTTTCATGTTGAAGCCAAAAGCTGATTCGGAGTGCAATCCTTATTTTGTTAAAAAGGCAATCAGCCGTGGGACCGAAAAAAAAGAAGACGGACACTATTCACGAGAAAATAATATTGCTTTTAACGATTGTAATGGAGAACTAATCATCCAGAGTTGATCTGCTGTAATCAAGTTTCCAACGCTTTGAGGTTTTTATCCTATCGATTCAATTTCGTTTCTCTTTCAATTCTATTCAATGAAAATTCATGTGCTTAATCTGTATTTCATGGAATGGTTTTGATTAAATTCGCATGATTGTATTCCTAACTTTTAATCGCCGTTTACATCGCTTTGTCGTTAAATCACGTTTGTAAATCGTATTTGCTTAATTCGCGATTGTGTTATTCCGTTTGCTTAATTCGGAGTATAGGAATACCAATCTGTTTTATATCTTTCGCGCTTGTCAATTGATATTGAGATCGAATAGAGATCGAAGCCGCTTAGGGAATTGGTAAGGTAGAAACCAGTGATTAGCCGGAAACCGAAAACAGTAGATTAACTTATTTTATAATCGCTTATTTTAATCACTTATTTACTCTGTTTTCTAAATCGATCCTTAAACCATAAACCCCCCCCAAATTGATTTCAGTAGGTTAATAATAATAATACAAGAATCCTTGTGATACGACTCGAGCCATTGTCGCTATCTACAGTTTTTGAAATTACTCGTTTTGATCCGTGCGCGACAGCGGATCAAATTGGCGCCGTTGCCGGGGATTCTTGTTGTTATTAACTGATTTTAGAGTCATAGGTTTAGTGTTCTTGCGTTTAGGACCTAGTTTCCTCACGGTTTTGGCCAATTCGCGGTCTAGTGTCAAGAATCCGGTTTTCGGGAAAATTGTGTCAGTTTCCAAATCCGTTCCATGAAATTTGAACAGAAAAATCGTGCGATCATTAATCCCCTACTCTTGAAAAGAGTTCGGGATTTCACGCTCAAATTGCAAATTCCTCTTTTTTCTATTTGTTACGAATTTTTTACTGTTTTCATAGTTTCGAAAAATTCCAAAAAAATTCTCAAAATTCTTATTTCACTTAATTAGATTAAATTTTGTGTTTTTGTATTTTTCTGAATTTATTTTAATCATATCCCTTCTTTCGTTTTGTTTCTGCCTATTAGGGACATTGTTGGCATTTTCGCATTTGTTGCTGCCTTGCTGCATTAGTCCTAGCTACTAGGTCTGTTTGTTCTGACTTGTTTGATTTTGATCCTGAAGTTGAAAGAACCTTGCACACACGCCGCAGAGCAAATCAGGCTAGCACTAGTTCACCACCCGTTATCGATTCTGATTCTGACTATTTGCATAGCTTATTTGATTCTGATTTTGAACTTGCTTTTGATAACATGGCTGAACAAAGAACACTAAGGCAGCTTGCTGCCCCTGATGTGAACTATAATGGTTTATGTATTGATTACCCTGAAGCTGATGCACCCTTTGAATTGAAATCTGGTTTAATACACTTGTTGCCAAAGTTTAATGGTCTTGCAGGTGAGGATCCGCATAAGCATTTGAAAGAATTCCAGGTTGTGTGTTCTACACCATTGAGGCCTGAAGGAATCACTGAAGATCACATCAAGCTCAGAGCCTTTCCATTCTCATTGCAAGGGGCGACAAAAGATTGGATATATTACCTTGAGCCGAATTCTATCACAAGCTGGAATGCTCTGAAAAGAGTGTTCTTAGAAAGATACTTTCCTGCCTCCAGAGCTGCATCAATCAGAAAACAGATATGTGGCATTAGACAGGACGATGAGTCATTAGCTGAGTACTGGGAGAGATTCAAGCAGTTAGTGTCCAGTTGTCCCCAACACCAGATCACCGAGCAGTTACTTATCCAGTACTTCTATGAGGGATTGTTACCGATGGATAGAAACATTCTTGATGCTGTTAGCGGTGGAGCACTTGTTGATAAAACTCCAACTGCTGCTAAAGCCTTGATTGAAAACATGTCTCTCAACTCCCAACAGTTCACCACTAGAAATAATTCTGTCCAAACCAAAGGTGTGAACGAGATTCAGGTTTCTTCTAACAAAGCTTTAGAAAAAAGAATTGACGAGCTTACTTCTTTAGTGAAACGGCTGGCAGTAGGTAAGACTCAAGCAGCAAACTTGTGTGGTATTTGTACTTCTCCTGAACACCCGACCGATACATGTCCTATTTTGCAAGATGAGTCGATCACTGAGTTGCCTCAAGCTTATGCAGCAAACCTTTACAATCAAGGAAACAATCAGAACAGGTACAACATTCCTGACCTGTCCACTAACAAATACCATCCCAATTGGAGGAACCATCCAAACCTTCGATATGGGAATCAACAGTCCAGCCAACAACAAAACCCTCCCCAAGTGACCACCCCTGCACCTTCCGGACCTTCATTAGAGGATCTTGTCAAGCAAATGGCTGTCAACAATCTCCAGTTCCAACAAAGAACTGATTCTAGCATTCAGACCTTACAGACACAGATTGGACAGCTTGCCACTTCAATGAACGCCATGCAGCAAGCCCAAGGATCGAACCAACTTCCTGCCCAAACAGTTGTGAATCCAAAAGGCCCTAATGTGAGTGCAATTTCCTTGAGATCCGGAAAAGTTGTAGAACCAGCCCCAGACAACAATAAAAAAATTCTTGAGGTAACACCTTCTTCACCTTAACCCTCTTCTGTTGTGGTAGAAACTGAAAAAGATAAACAGAAGGAGTATGTACCACCAGTCCTTTTCCCACATAGAGTACTGAAAAATAAAAGGACTGATGAGGGAGACAAAGAGAGAGAGATTTTGGATGTATTCAAAAAGGTTGCGGTAAACATTCCGCTTCTTGATGTGATTAAGCAGGTTCCGAAGTACGCAAAGTTCCTGAAAGATTTGTGTACACACAAAAGGAGGTTGAAGGGAAATGAGAGAGTCAACTTGGGAAGAAATGTTTCTGCTTTCATTCAGCCTAAGCCTTCATCTGAAAAAGCTACAAGCGAGCAAAATGTTTCAGCTCTCACTCAGGTCATGCCACAAAAGTGCAAGGATCCAGGAACTTTTGCTATTCCTTGTACCATTGGGGATAGTAAATTCGAGAATTGCATGCTTGATTTAGGAGCGGGCATTAATGTTATGCCTACTTCTGTTTATAATAACTTTAATCTTGGTCCTTTGCAGCATACAGGTTTAATCATTCAGCTGGCGAACAGAAGCAATGCCTGCCCCACCGGAGTAGTGGAAGATGTCCTTATTCAAGTTAATGACTTAATTTTTCCCGCAGATTTTTACATTCTAGACATCGAAGGTGAAACTAAGTCAAGCAGGGCTCCCATCATTTTAGGCAGACCGTTCATGAAAACGGCGAAAACAAAAATTGATGTTGATGATGGAACCATGTCCATGGAATTTGGTGACATTGTCGCGAAATTTAACATTTTCGATGCTATGAAATATCCCTTGGAAGAGCATTCCGTTTTTCATATTAAATTGATCTCTGAGTTGGATGACACTTGTTCTGAATTGTTTTCACTTGATTTTCCATCTTTATCTGGTTTTGATGATGTTTACTCATGTGATGATTGTACTGACACTAACCTTTGTGTTGTATGTGCTGAGATTGATGCTGCCTTGCAGGGTAACATTTTTTCTACAGGTGAAGTTGTCGATGAAGCTGTTTATGCAGTTGAAGCTCTCGACACCCCGGCTGCCCCAAGCACTCCATCCATTGAGCAACCACCTTCCCTGGAGCTGAAATAACTCCCTACAAATCTGAAATATGCTTATTTAGAGAGTAAGGAAAAATTCCCGGTTATAATATCTTCTAACCTTGATTTCGATCAAGAAAGTAAGCTTTTGCAGGTCTTGAGGAAGCATAAAAAGGAGATTGGGTGGACATTGGCTGACATCCCAAGTATTAGCCCCTCAATGTGTATGCACAGGATTTTACTTGAGGATGGTGCTAAAATAGTAAGGCAACCCCAAAGGAGGCTTAATCCTTTGATCCTCGATGTTGTGAAGAAAGAGGTAACCAACTCTTGCAAGCAGGTATTATTTACCCTATCTCTGACAGTAAATGGGTAAGCCCAGTGCAGGTTGTACCTAAGAAATCTGGACTCACGGTGGTAAAAAATGAAAAGAATGAACTCGTCCCCACTAGAGTTCAGAATAGCTGGAGAGTTTGTATTGATTATAGGAGATTGAACCAGGCTACTAGAAAGGATCACTTTCCTTTACCGTTCATTGACCAAATGCTTGAACGGCTTGCTGGTAAATCACATTATTGTTTTCTTGATGGCTTTTCAGGTTATTTTCAAATTCATATTGCACCTGAAGATCAAGAAAAGACTACTTTTACGTGCCCATTCGGTACATTTGCTTACAGGAGGATGCCTTTTGGTCTTTGCAATGCTCCTGGCACTTTCCAGCGATGCATGATTAGCATTTTTGCTGATTTTATTGAAAATTGCATGGAAGTGTTTATGGATGATTTCACTGTTTATGGTTCTTCATTTGATGCATGTTTGAGCAGTTTAAATATGGTTTTAGAGAGATGCATCGAAATTGACCTTGTTTTAAATTATGAAAAATGCCATTTTATGGTTGAACAGGGAATTGTTTTGGGTCACATAATTTCTGAAAAAGGAATTTCTGTAGATCCTACTAAGATTGATGTGATTTCTACACTGCCTTACCCATCTTGCATTCGCGAGATTCGTTCTTTTCTTGGTCATGCAGGTTTTTACAGGCGTTTCATTAAGGATTTCAGCAAGATAGCTTTTCCGCTGTCAAACTTGTTGAAGAATGACGTCACTTTCAACTTCAATGACAATTGCAAAAAAGCATTTGACTTCTTGAAGAAAGCATTGACCTCAGCTCCCATCATCCAGCCTCAGCAACCTAAGCTTTTCTGTGAGGTATTTGATATATGGGGAATCGACTTCATGGGTCCCTTTCCTATATCATTTGGTTTTCTTTACATTTTGGTTGCTGTTGATTATGTTTCAAAGTGGGTGGAAGCTATCCCCACTAGGACTAATAATTCTAGAGTTGTTGCAGATTTTGTCAGGTCCAATATCTTGTGCAGGTTTGGAATACCCCGAGCTATCATAAGTGACTAGGGCACTCATTTTTGTAACCGCACCATGGAAGCTTTGCTCCGGAAGTATGGAGTTGTGCACAGAGTCTCTACTGCATATCACCCACAAACTAATGGGCAAGCAGAGATCTCAAACAGGGAGATCAAACAGGTTTTAGAGAAAATAGTGCAACCAAACAGGAAGGACTGGAGCCGCCGTCTAGAAGACGCACTTTGGGCTCAAAGAACAACTTTCAAGACACCAATAGGGATGTCTCCCTATCGACTTGTTTTTGGTAAGGCATGACACCTTCCTGTAGAGATAGAACACCGTGCTTATTGGGCGGTAAAAAGTTGTAATTTGGAGATGCAACAAGCAGATATTGAAAGAAAACTCCAATTACAACAGTTTGAAGAGCTTAGGCTAGAGGCTTATGAAAGCTCTAGAATTTATAAAGAGAAAACTAAGCACTTCCATGATAAAATGATTTCTAGGAAGGAATTCTCTGTGGGACAACAGGTTTTACTGTTTAACTCCCGCCTTAAGCTTATGGCTGGGAAACTTCGATCCAAGTGGATTGGCCCTTTTGTTGTTACTAATTTTTTCCCTCATGGTGCAATAGAAATAAAAAGTGCAGGTACTGACAAAACCTTCAAGGTCAATGGGCAGCGCCTGAAGCTATTCCATGAAAGTTCGGTGCCTGAAGATGCACCCATAGAAGAGCTTTCCTTGGAAAAGCCCACCTACTCTGCAACTTGACCAGGGAGCACCTTTTCCTTTCTCTCACTCTTATTTAATAATTATGTCCTTTCATTGAGGACAATGCATGTTTTAAGTGTGGGGGAGGGAACCATTTTTTTGTTTTGTTTTCAATTTTCTCTGTTTTGGTTTTGTTTCTTAAAAAAAATGAAAAAAATTGCATGCTTTTCTTTGGTTTTTGAGTTACAATTATGAGTATTGTTCTTAGTTCTCTTGACTAGAGCCTTGTGATGTGATGTGAAAAAATTTGCTGTGCATTCTTAGTATGATAGGTAAGACTAAACTCTGAATTGTACATCATTAGTAGCAGATCATTAACCCTTGTGAGTTTTGAGCCTTATATGGATAACATACAAAAATCCATCTCTTTCTTTCTTGTGTGAACCACTCATGTCTGTTAGTCTCTAGAACTTGAATTGACTCTTTTTGATACTTTTTGTTTACTTGTGCACACTGATATGATAAAGGCAACTCGTTTTTTTCGTTTTTTTAGCCACTTAACCAAAAGCCAACCCTGAACAATGTCATCCCTTTGTTTGAAAACCCCTTTGAGCCTATTTATCCTTTTTTTTTGTGATTAACTCATTACAAGCCGAAAAGTGAAAAACAAAATTATCACCCTAATCAAGGGTTGAAAGAGTCTTGTGTGGAGTTGTGTGGGGTTGAACTTTATTTTTGTGATGTTCCAAATGTTGGCAAAAAAAAAAGATGAAAAATGAAATAAAATAGAGAAGGATGTCAATACATAGCCCTTCTGAAAAAAAGGGAAGAATAAAAGGAAAAGGAGAAGAGAAATAAGTTGTGAAGTTGTTGTTTGAAAGCAATTGAGGTATCCTGTAGTTCAACTCCCGCAATCCTTTCAATTTTCTTTTAACCCTTTGATTTTTAGTCTAGTACCCCCTTAGGATTTATCTCACCCTTACCTTGGCCAAGTTACAACCAAATTAAAGTCATTTTGATCTTTGTATGCATGTATTTAAATTGTAGATGTTAGAGTCTTTTCAAGCTTATGATAGTACTAACTTTCATGTTGTGCTTTGAGTGTAAACAGTTAACCTAAACACTTGAGAGTTGAGTGAATTTTATCCTGTGAGGATCTTGCTGCTTTTGATGTACTTTTTGGTAATCTGTTTTCCTATTTACTTTGAATGTCACAAAGAGTTGCTCACTAACACCATATTCTTGAAGCTTAGACTTAGAGTTCTTCTTGTACCTTGTATCTTGAAAACCTTTGGAAGTGCATGCTCTGTTTTGCTTTTGTTTTGAATTATGTCTGTTTTGAAATTGTAATTTTGCTCGGAGTGCAAAAGTTCAAGTGTGAGGGAATTTGATCAGTGCATTTTGATGCACATTCTTCTATGATTGTACTTAGGCATTTCCCTAGTTTGTTTAACTTATTTTACTATTTTGTCATGTTTTTAGATTTAAGTTTATGTTTGCCTTTAATTTATTTTCGTACGTTGTTTTCAGCTTTAGCGGTTATTTGATACCTGTTCACTGTACGGATCATATCTGGAGATACGTGATGCCGTTTTGTGCGTTCTAATATGCGTTGGAAAGCTAAGAGAAAGAACTACAACTTTCATGTTGAAGCCAAAAGCTGATTCGGAGTGCAAGAGTCTCACATAATTCGTTGAAGTTTCAGACTTTAGAAAATTATTTGAAATTCCAATCTTTCTGTTTGTCGTTTCATCTCATGCGATGTTTAGGGTTTTTGGTTTTTGCTCTATCATTTTTTCGTAAACTGAAGGAAGAAGATGATGATTTGAGATATGAGAGGGGAGAGAGATCGAAGAGAGAGAGAGAGAGATGGGAGATTTGAGAGGGGAGAGAGCTGAAGTGAGAGAGAAAGATTGAATTCTTGAGCTAAATTTGGATCCACAATTTTAGGGAAGGGTTAATTAGAATTAAATGTAAATTGTTGCATAATTATTCTCATCAATTCCGTGTCCTCTTAATTCGCATCTCATGAATTTGAAACAGCTATGTATAATTTGATCTCAACCATTCGTTTTACAATCCTATTGTGAGATCAATTCTGGGCCGTTAAATTCGTTGGTAGACATTCATGTGTTCATGGTACAAATGCGCAACCGTTAGATTGCTAGCCGCAATTTTAAGGAGTTGCAACCGTTTATCCAGTCCATGTATCTTGCCTGCGTAATGACTACCGTCGGATGTCTTTGGCTCGTTGACTTGTGTGCTTAATTGCCAGTTTTAGCTTATATGGAATAGGCAAATCTGATGTCATTTCTGACGAATATCTGACATGGATGCCACTGTGGACCTATCCATTGTTTATTATAATAAAGATGACTATGATTATGATTATGATAGTGTATATAAACATAATTAATTTTTTTTAATTTAAATTAAAATCAATAAATAAAAAATAACAAATATTTTCTAAAATCAAACATTGCCTAAAGTTAGTCTATTTTTGAAGGTGTCTCTAGTTTTTAAGTGTGAAAGTTTAAAATATTTGAGGCATGTCTTTAATTTAAGAACCAGTAACATACTTGTGCATGTCCACGAGTATCAGTGTGTTGTTTGTATAAATAAACTCAGACAATATTTAATAAGGTTGTCAAAATCGGGCCGGACCGGGCGGTTTAACCAGGAACCGGACCCCTATCCGGTCCAAATGAACCCCAGAATTGGCTGGGGTGAAGACCGGGAATTGAATAGGATAACCGGCTGAAAACCGGGAATCGGACAGGAAACCGGCCAAAAACCGGGGAACCGTGCAGAAAACCGGATTTGGTTTATTTTCCTTAAAAAATGGTATACCATGTTGATTTTTGGAAAAAAATTGATAAATGATGTTGATTTTTGGTATATGAGATATTTTTTGTCATTTTTTATAATTAAATTGATGTGATAAATAAATAATTAATTAAAAAACAAATGTGTACACTAATATTACTATGAGAGTATTTACATTATAGTATCTAACTATCTATGATTGTTAAATATTATAGTTTTATTATGTTATACTATGATTTTTGTTTTTGTTTTTTATCCTTCATATATTGTAAAAAATATATTCAATAATCTATTTAATTAATTCTGGTTCAACCCCCGATTCAACCGGTTAAACTCAAGAACCCCTGAACCGCTATCTCTTCCGATTCAATGTCCGGTCCGATTTTGATTACCTTGATACTTAATTTATACGTAAAGGTAAATCTTATTAAATTGATTTGAGGCTCAGGCTTTTAACCAATTGGGTCAGAATTCCAATGGTGGCTCCATTTGTCCTTCTACTAGTGCTTTGGGTATCATTGTTTAGTTTCAAAGGTACTTACTTTTTTTAAATGTGTATTCAACTAAAGGAAGTTCCCAGCATGGAAAAAACAAGGGAATAGATGTATTGGAAAAAAACCCAAGTCCCGCATTGATTATAGATATGGTCTCAAAAGAGTTTATAAGTGGAGGCATCCCTCACCTTATAAGCCGGTTTTGTGGGGTTGAGTTAGGCCCAACTCACATTCTAAGATGATATCAGAGCCTATCCTAGATCTTTCGGGCCACCCATCACTAAAATTCACGCCCCAAGCCCAATAGAGCTGGGCGTGAGGGGTGTATTGGGAAAAAAACCCAAGTCCCACATTGACTAGAGATATAGTCTCAAAAGAGTTTATACGTGGAGGCATCTATTACCTTACAAACCGGTTTTTTTTAGAATTCCTTTTATTAATAGTTATAGATATGATACTAGCAATATATCATCATTGGTATATCGTATTAAAATGTAAATAGTTAATACTATTTTATCAAAAGCATGTAATAACATGTAAGACTCGAAGGTGTTTTATATTGATCATGGAAAGTTATTTCCGTTAGCATTTTGACATTTTTTTATCTTTGAAAAACTATCTCAAATTTGAGTCCATCCAAGGGGAAGTCGTTGTTGGCCAAGATTCATCAACAAGACATGTCACCTAACCCTTGTATTGATAATTAGACTTTTGATGTAAGGAGTCTGTCAATTTTATCATTAATTCTAATACCATTGTTGGGTCACAGTAGGAGCCGAAAACACGGAGCAATTTCCATATTGAGCTAAGAGAAAACATATAAATAGTCTGGACACCACATCTTTTCACCCCAAAACTTTAAGGCATTTCGTGTACGAGTCCATTCACCTATATAGTGTGCAATATCTTTATTTTGATCCAATAGGAGACTTCTCACTCAAACTAGATGCTCCCATAATGAATTCTGTATGGAACACATTACTTAAAGGGAACACCTAGAAGTTTATATCAGAGGTCATTTAATTCTCCTTTATGTCAAATTTTAAAGGAGTTAATCCTTTTATATTTGGACTTTCAAAATCTTCAACAAACTATCTGAACTTCTTTTGTCCATCGAGCATCTCCTCAATCCACGATATACGTATGACATTCTCCCAGTGTAGGTAGCAACACTCTACCACATCTAACTCCCAAATCTCTGCATCATCCATGTCGTGGTATATGATCTTGAGATCATTCCAGAGCCTCTTCCCCTAGTACAGGGGTATGTGTAACAAGATGTTTTGCTCGATTATCTTCCTCCTCAAACTGCTCCTCAGGAGGATCTACTATCCATAACAGATAATACAAGCATGCAAACAGAAATATGGCTAAGATACATATAAACATCAAAAATATGGGAAGGAAACATAAAGTACAATTTAAATATGCTACATGAATCACATAGATAATTTCTAGTTATTATCCCTAGATTCTTTCTAATCATGCATATAATCTCATACTATATGTTGACTTGGTCACTTCTTGTTGCCACGAAGTCCCTATTATATTCGGTGATGCCATCTGAGTATCGCAATGGAGTCTGAATGTTATAAGTCACACTCCACCAAAAATTAATTAGAGCAATCTAAACCTAGCATTATCTCATACGTTCGCTAATCTCCGAGACGATAGTGGACTCACAACACATGTGCACTCTATATGGTCTCTCATTCATTAAGACATGGCATCTTAATCCATGTGCTATTAACTTTTTTCATTGATCAAATACTGTTGAAAAACATGGCATCCATGGAAATTAGAGAGAAAACCCTAAAAGTCTATTATATTGAAATTGGTAAAAATATTACTAATGAGAAGAATATGATTACAAAAGAGTGTACCATCTACCTTATATACTAACCGACTAATGGGCCTTACTACTAACTAATGGGCTTACTATCTATATTTTAACAGCCTCCCGCAAGCTGGACGGTGTTCACAACCCTTCCAGCTTGAGATAAGCAATACAAAATACTAACAAGGTAAAGAAAAATAACGAGCAATCCAAATTGGTAGCAGTTGAGGTGCATAGCTCCTAGAAGTCTTCGACCAACTATCGGGCCCCTTCAAGCTTCTTCCAGCGTCTCCACAACATTCACTCCAAAGGAATCAACAAACTCCACTCTTAGGCATAACCATCCAAGTGTCAAAGAAGTCAACAAAAGCTTAACCATCGAATAGAAACCACAACTCAAGGTTTATCCACTCGGAGGAAGCAACAAACCAACATTTAACCATCAAGCAAAAGCCACAACTCAAGGCTTAATCACTTGAAGGAAGCAAAATGCTTAACCATCATAGGACAGAAGCAAACATCAATAAGGCCATAGGGCCAAAGGCTTAACCACCATAGGGCAGAAGCAAACATCAACAAGACCATAGGGCCAAAGACTTAACCATCAAGCAGAAACTATACCTCAAAGTTTAACCACTTGGCAGAAGCACATCAACGCTTAACCATCAAGATTACTCAGTCACTCAAGACAGAAGCAAAAGTTCAATGCTTAACCATTTATAGCAGAAGCATCATGCTTAACCACTATAAACAGAAGCTAAAAAACAAGCCCATAAGGCTAAATATCAATAAAACCATAAATCAAGGTGATGCTCAAAGCTAATTTCAACACCATTCCTTTTCTTCTATCCATTCAAACTCTCAACTTGTATCGGAAAGATTTGATAATCGGCTTGCAGCAATTGCTTTAACATTCTAATAACTTATAACAGTAGTCTTGTGCTGCTACTGCATTCTCTTTAAGTTCTGGGATTTAGGAACCAAGACAGGTTGCAGAACCTATTAGTGTCCTTATATTAGAGCTTTTGAGAATCATGTCCCAACTTTGCCTTTTTTAATCTTATAAGTGAAAGTTGGAACTTCTGAATACTTTGCTCATCTTTGTATCAGATCACATCCCATGGACCAACTTTGCTACTCAACCTCCAAACTCCAGCAAGAACATGAAAAGCCACGAAGATAAACAATCCTGTCTACAGGAAGTCCAAGTACTGAAGCAGCTGCCACCCGGAAAATTGAAGAAAACTAGTCCAACTAGGCTTGTAACATCAAACAACAATTCACACTAAATTCAAAAGAGTGGCAGAGTAAAAAAATGTCTCAGGATTCCTTTCACGGCTGAGGCTCATCACTCCAAACACAGCATTACGAGCCAAAAGATAGTGAACACAATGGATACACCAAATACACATAACAATTAACCCCAGGATATAGATAGTAATGGGCTGGCTCTTCATTATATTCTTTCCCATTTTGTTCACACCTAAACTATCATTCCGTGTTTTTGGAATTATCCATTTGCAAAACAAACTCAAAACCATACTTGCACCAATGAGAAATCACCAATTTCAACAAAACAAACCAATTCAGAGAAGCTTCCAACTACACCCAATACATCAAAATCCAAACTCAAACCAACCTAAAATAACAATTCTAATAAACTACCTCAACAAACCAACTTTGCTTAGTAATCTAAGCATCTTGAAGTCAACCAAATTCTGAACTTGAACTTGTAAATCAACAATCAAAATCTGTGACTTAAAATCTCAATTCTATATCACAAATAGAGGTAACAAGCATATCAATTCCATCAACAACTCCAAAATTAACCCGAGATCCGTGAAAAGAGGCAGGAAACATACCATATTTCGAGGTCAACGAGAAATCAAAGAGGAATTCATAGATTGAAAAAGCAGCTCCTTATGATTCAGCACATCAGAACAAAACAGAACTTCAGAACCAGCAAGGGAGCACCAGATCAAAAACAGCACCAACTTCAAGTTGTTCGAGAAGCGACAATCATACCCATTCGCACTAGAGAAAGCGAAATATTGTGCTCTGCACTGATAATAGAGAATCCATGTCGTAACATAGAATAGGAAACAACGATTGAGATCAACAATCGAAGCAAGGAGCAGAGGACGATGCGAAATGTAGATCGCAAAACGCAACTGAAAACTAGAGAAAGGGATCCGAAAATGAAATCACGACATAATCTTGAAATGATTCAGAATCAAGATCGGAAAAAAAAAGGGATGATTTGCGAATCAAAAGCAGAATCAAGAGGATGAGATATTAGGGTTCCATGAATGGGAAACAAACTTCACGGAGGAGAAAAGAGAGCTCAAAGAGAGCAAAAAAAAAAACTAATGAAAAAAAAAAACTAATAAAATAAAGAAAGAAGCTACGACCGAATTAGCTTCAAGGTGGATACCATGTTTGCTCTGATACCATGTTGAAAAACATGGCATCCATGGAAATTAGAGAGAAAACCCTAAAAGTCTATTATATTGAAATTGGTAAAAATATTACTAATGAGAAGAATATGATTACAAAAGAGTGTACCATCTATCTTATATACTAACCGACTAATGGGCCTTACTACTAACTAATGGGCTTACTATCTATATTTTAACAAATACCTTGTACTATCATCGCTTCACAGTGTAGTGCTCATTTTCACATTATTTCTTTATGACAATGTTTCATTTCTCACACCTAAAGTCATTATGAACGTCGAGCTTAGTCTTCATTATTTAATGATGCGTGTTTTAGAATAGTCATAATCATGTCATATAAGTAATCACATATTTCAAATAGAGAAATAAATAAGACGAGCATGTCATTTAAACATTCACAACAGGTTCACTGCTCACACATGGCAAATGGTCACATAAAGCATGTTTCTTTAACACACAATCATACCAAAAATAACAAGAAGCATAAATATAGTTATCCTATTGTTGAATGACCCTCGACAGCCTAAACCTCATTTAACCTTACTCCTATGAGTAGCCAAACTGTCTTTAGGTATCGCAGATTATTCAACCCCGGTAGAGCTCGAGTCACTTTACACATGTTTAAACAACAACTCTATGCTAATCGTCCCGATGTACTTAATATCTTTCCCCCATCTTAAAATAGAGAATGACTCGCCAACAATGGTCTTTCAGGTAATCTCCAACAGGAATACCTATAGACACATATAGGTATTAGAAAGATCTAGGTGATCCATTTTTTCTCCACGGTTTCAGGAACACAAACAAAAAATGATTGAAGACAACTCAACCCTAACAAATAACCACAAAATGGAGATGATATGGGAAAATCTGAACTATTAATTGTAATCTAACAGTTATAAGTAATTGTTCTCATTTATCATAATAACAAGGTGAGAGACTCTCACCTGAGTCATCCTATATATATATATATAGAGAGAGAGTGAGAGAGAGAGAGAGAGAGAACAAGTCGGGTTTCTTATTTTATTATAACCATTAGATCAAAATTAACCGTTGTTGTCGTCAAACTCTTAGGTCCTATCCGTGGGGTCGGCTAGAGGTTTGGACAGTTTTTGATTTCTCGTTTCTTCAAGCAATTGCGTCGAGAAGGGAACTCTGCTCCTTAACTATGGGTTTCCTGACTCCTTTGAAAGGGCCATGCAAGGTGAGAGGGACGCAAGTGTTGGATTATACTACGGCTAATGCATCAAGTAAAAAGATAAAAAGTGCGATAAAGAAAGATAAATTGAAATAAATGTAGAGTTTGCGATTGATCTAAGATCAATGACTCTCATTGCTTCTTAGGCCCTCAACAAGGCGGAGTAACTGCCCACGATCCCACTGGCACGATTAGTGGGGTAACTGCTTGTTACTCCGTGTTTTTCGGCCTCGCTCTTTCGCTTGAACTTCAACCGCTCCCACGTTCTATCTTCGTGCCATGTCTTCCCTTCCAAGCAATGCCCGCCTTGCCTCGGCTCTCTAGCCCTTCTTGGGTAATAGTTTAGGCACCCGATCCACCTAGGCTTTGGCACTCTATAGGCTGGCGCAGTCACTTTCCTTCGCTTGGCTCATTGGCCCTCGAGCGTAACCCTCCCTCGGGGAGTTTTTGTCGTTTAGTATGCCCCGAGGACCTCTTTTTGACTTCACTCTTTTTGGCAAATACCCCCTTTTGACCTTGTCTTGTGGCTTGCCTTCACATCATAATTCCTCTTTTCTCCTCTTAGACCTCGGCCCACGACTTAATTATTTTTGGGTGTTAACAACCGTTCAATTACATCATTAATTATAAAATATTTTGTGATCTTTACTTTAATTAAAAAGAAAACAATCAGACAAAATCTTGTAATTAATCACTATTTTAGAGGCGTTCTTATTCCACAGGAAGCAGAGGCCCATGGTTTGTTAACAACCATTAATTGATTACAGTCGCTACAGTTCCAAAGAGTTACTATCGAGCTTGATTGCAAAGCGGAATAGATGGCGTTGGCGGAAGTTGTAACGCAGTAACCGAGTTTGGCTCCATTATTCACGTCCACCCTTTGTTATTATCACACCTAAGAAACTTCAAAGTTAGTTTCATTTGAAGGCAAACCAACCTTGTGACTCATGCGTTAGCTAGAACATCAAGGGACTATACTGGCTCCCAAGTTTTTGATTTTAATACCGTTCATTTTAATTTAACGTTTATAATTCAATTCCCATTTCTCATCATAATTAAATCACACACACATATATGTATATCATGAGAGGAAGTTTATGGTGAGAGATGAGAGGATTAAATATTCACCGTAAGATGAAATCAGGTGGATTTTAACTTTTAAAACCACACAGGACATTTCTCTCCATTCCGCTGCTTTGTGTGCCCCTGTTTCGAAGTAATTCCACTGAATTCAAAAGTAACCCCCTGATGAAATGAATTAATTCAGTTTCATGGTTTCTTCGTTGAATACTAATGCTTAGTGCCTCTCTATTCGGTTTTATCTTGTGTATTTTGCAATTGCCTTGTTCTTGCTCAATTCCTATTTCACTTCCAGCATTGGCTGCCCCTATTAGATACTATTTTTTAGGTTGGTGCTGCAAATGTGGTCCATTGGTTTCCAGAAAGTGCAAGAGGAGTTCTCGATTTTAGGAGGTTAGAAGCTGGAAAAAATTATTTAAATCAAATGTAGTCCATTGGTTTCTAGTGGCACACGAAACACGAAAACAAGAATGAAACAACGGCAACAGCAGCTCACGGATCAACGACGCAACAACAACGACGGCAGAACAACGACAAAAACGACAGAATAGCAGCGACGAAACAACAGCAAAACAACGGCAAAAGCAGCGACGAAACAGCAGAACACAGAATAGAGATGCAAAAGAGGCGCACATTACAAAATGGAGAGACAGGGATGCTGGTTCACATGATTAGCGTGGAGTAACATGAAGGCATAACGAGAGAGAAAGAGAGGTATGAAAGACAGAGAACATAGCTGGGAATATCATCGAATAATTCTGAGTACCCGAGAGTTTAGGCAAAAAATAAGGCACATATCGAAGAGCCTGTTGAGAGATGTCAAGTGAGGTTTTAAAAGTTAAGATATAGGCTAAATTATACCTTAACAAGGGAAGTTAAAAGCTTTCCAAATTCCCCCCTTATGACCACCCATCATTGAATTTGGAAAGCTTTTAACTTCCCTTGTTAAGATCCAAGACTATTCTACTGCAATTTCCCTTTTTCATCGAATGGAAATAAGGGGAATTGGCCATGATATTGTCACTTGCAACATCCTCATAAATTGTTATTGCCACCTTGGTCAAATGCATTTTGCCTTTTCTGTTCTTGGCAAGATTCTCAAAATAGGTTATCAGCCAAATATCATAACGTTGAATACACTTATGAAAGGTCTTTGTCTTAAAGGTAAGATTCATAAATTACGTCACTTTCATGATGATATAGTTGCAAAGGGATTTAAGTTGAGCCAAGTTAGTTATGTAATCTTGATCAATGGATTGTGTAAAATGGGAGAAACAAGAGTTGCACTCAAGTTGTTGAAACAGATTGAAGGGAAATCGGTTGCAACTAATGTGGTAATGTATAACATAATTATTGATAGCATGTGTAAAGGTAAACTTGTAAATGATGCTTTTGATTTATATTTTGAAATGCTTGCCAAGAAATTTTTTCCTAGTGTTGTCACTTATAATACTCTAATATACGGCTTTTGCATCGTGGGTCAATGGAAAGAAGCATTTAGTTGGTTGAGTGAAATGAAGTTGAAAAACATTAACCCAAATATTTATACCTTTAGTATATTACTCGATGCTTCATGTAAGGAAAGAAAGGTGAAAGAAGCTAAAGTTTTGTTAGCTGTGATGATGAAAGAAGGCATAAAACCTAATGTTGTTACTTATAATTCTTTAATGGACGGGTATTGTCTGCGTAATGAAGTGAACAAGGCAAAAGATATATTCGATGGTATGGACCAAAGGGGAGTGGAAACTAATGTTGGGAGCTATACTATCATGATTAATGGGTTATGTAAGATTAAAAAGGTTGATGAAGCAATGGATCTCTTTGATCATATGATTTCAAAAAATATGATTCCTAATACGATAACTTATAGCGCTCTTATTAATGGTTTGTGCAAATCCAATAGAATATCTTGTGCTTGGGAGCTTCTTGAAGAGATGCATGATAGAGGTCAACCGGCCAATATTATCACTTACAATTCCATTTTACAAGCATTATGCAAATATCATCATCTTGACAAGGCAATTGCATTAGTAAGGAAAATCATAGATGGGGGTATTTGGCCAAATTTGTACACATACAACATACTTATTAATGGACTATGCAAAGGTGGAAGACTTAAAGACGCACAACAATTTTTTCAAGATCTTTTAGTAAGAGGATACAATCTTGATGTCGCAACATATACAGTTATGATCAGTGGGCTTTGTAAAAAGGCATTGTTTGAAGAAGCATTTGCTTTGCTATCAAAAATGGAAGACAATGGTTGCTTTCCAGATGGCCTAACATTTGAAAAAATAATTTGTGCTCTCTTTAAAAGAGGTGAGAATGATAAGGCAGAAAAATTTCTTCGTGAAATGAATGCTAGAGGTCTTCTATGAGAGTACAAATAGGTACGAAACATTGCTTTCTAGAAAAAGTTTATATCGAATAGTGTTTATGTGAAATTAACATTTGTTTGATTGTTTTTTAAGAAGAGAAAATTATTTGATTGTTAAGATGTTGCTTATATATTTGTTTTATTTGATAGTTAGAAATAAGGTGAGAATTTTTATATTATGTTGCAGTAATTACAGGTCTCATGTGGCTTCAATTTTACTCATGCAATGTCTTCCTTAATCTCAAAGTTGTTCTCTATGCCTCCATTTACATTCACTCCCAATTGTAATGCTGATAATGTAGTTGTGTCCTTTAGTCACATGCTTGGGTTACGTCCTACCCTACCCATCATCCAATTTGGCAAGCTTCTTCTAGGTTCCTTTGTTAAAATCAATTGCTACTCTACTCTTTCCCTTTTTCATTGAATGGAGATATGTGGGATGCAACCAAACATTATTACTTTGAGCATTCTTATCAATCGTTACTACCAGCTTTGTTAAATGAATTTTGCGCTTTCCGTTCTTAGCAAGATTCTCAAGATGGGTTATCAGCCAAATGCCATAACCTGGACTATACTTATGAAAGGCCTTTGTTTGACAATTAGGTTCAAAATACCAAGAGCAACTGTACTATAGCAATACTAAGGAAAAAGAGAGGAGATTAAGCCATCAAGGTTTCAAAAATGTAGTGATTTCTGCTCCTGCATATATACATTCTACAATACAAAATACACTAATAGCTTTTCTTCAAAATTAGTGATTGACTCATTACTATAGACAGATTTTAATAGCAGTTACACAGATTTATGGTAGGTATGGGCCTTAACTTGTGTTCTGTTAATAATCCAATAACAGTTAGCTAGTTAGTTAGTTAGTTAGTTAATAGAAATAAGGCAGATAGGTTGCCTATAAATAAGAGGGAAGGTTTAGGAAATGATCTATCTCGTCATTTGTATAGACTTGGTTGGGGCGTTTTGGCAATAGGAGAGTCTAGAGTCTCGAATACTCTAGGAATTCATTGTATTTTCTCTATTTTCTGCAATAAACTAGTTGGTTCCTATCAACTGGTATCAGAGCAAATTCCGATCCACAAGGAAGTTCATAGTGGGCAAGAAATATGATTCAATTCAACCCCAATGAATTTATGAGTGGAGGGGGATGGAAAAGCGATTGCAAGAATTTGAGGCTCGGTTACAACGCGCCATTGACAAAACTGTAACGAAGACGAAAATAGAATTCAAAATGATGTTTTCAGCAAGAATGATTTGGGTTGTTTTCAGCAACTATTCAAAATGATTGTTAGGCTAACCAAGTTACAGGGAGCTGGTGGCAAAAGATTCTGCAATAGGCAATAATACAACACTATAAATTGTTTAAAAATTATTTATGGGTTGATGAAGCATTTGTCTTGCTATCAAAAATGGAAGAAAATAGTTGCTTTCTTGATGTGGTAACCTTTGAAGTAACCTTTGTTTGATTTTCTGACTTTTCAATTAGTTTTATTGGTTTGAGTGATATTTGAGAAATGGCTTGGAAGAATGTCACGGATTTTGTAATCTTTTTATTTTTTCAGTGTTTGAGATTTTGAAAAGCAGGTGGTGAGTTTAAGTGCCTGATACCAAATGTAGTTAGTTGAACCAGATTATGACTTTGTTGGAATGCAGAGTCAAATGCTTGAGCAATTGTTCTTGTACTACTTATACAATATGGGATTATTTAGTCTTAATTGTAATTGATTCCTATTTCCATCATAAATAGATGAGTGTATGCTTCTGAATTGGGTATGGTACTATTTATATACTTGATCTTAGCCATTTTTTCACACCCCTTTTCTGAATTTACTATCATATTTTCTCCCCCTCTCTATCTATTTCTTTCTTAAGTTATCACATTTCTCTACATTGTTCTACATTATTTATCAAAGATTTTGTTATCTGTTATTTTTTCAGCATTTGTGATATTAAAAAGCATGTGATTGGGTTGTAAAATATATATTGGGATGAAAGTGCCTCATAGTGAATTTAGTTGGTTGAACCAGAACATGACTCTTTTGAAATGTAGAGCCAAATGCTTGAGCCAAAGTGTCATTTCTATCTCTTTCTTTCTTATCACATTACTCATTCATCTCTCACTTTCTCTTTCCCCCCTTGCTAACCTCTCTCTTTCCTACACAATTCTCATTGCACAGATGGTCTAGGACACTAAGACTATCATTTTTGTTTATGAATTTATGACTACAAATTTTTCTAGTGTTCTTCACAGTGCTTGTTTCATTTGTTTTTGTTAGAAAATTCGCCTTAATTGTGGTCGCTCCAAACTGCCTTCATTGCAGCACCTTAATTGTGTTAGGCATGAGGAATGTGTTTTGTCCGACTTCACTTAGAGATATGACCTAAATAATATTTTAAGCTTGGACACTCCTTATACATAGCAAGTCAATTCTGTGGGAATGAGTTAGGATCAAAAAGTCGAATTCTTAAGATAATATCAGAGCGAAAAAACCCATCCTAAGTCTATTGTTTGGCACCTACATTGTCCATGCTCCAGGCCCAATGGGCCGAGGCCTGAGGGGGTGTTGGAAAATTCACCATAATTGTGGTTAATCAATCCTAACCACCTCCATTGCGGCAGCTTTCGTCTGCCATCATTGCATCTTCCCACATGCTACCAAGGTGTCTAGAGATATGGTCTAAGTAGTGTTTGTAAAGCTTGGACACTCTAACAAGCCGATTTTGTGGGGATGAGTCAGGCCCTATATCCCAAATTTTAAGAGTTCTTTTGAAAAAGTAAGACTGATTTTTCATTGAATGCTTGAATTAAGAGGGCATGTTGAGATTAACTCAGGCAACAAGTTAGTTTCCTTTCAGAAGTAAGTTTGGTAGATTGTTGACTAGATTCAGTTACAGCTTATGCTACAATGTAACTATAATATAAAATTCAGTTTTCATTAATAACAGAAAATCGTTTCTCCATTCTCTCTGTTTTCATATATTTTATGAGTGTGTGAGATTGAGAGCTAGGATTCTCGACCAATGGCGGAGCCACGTTATAGTGAGGGGGTTCACTTGAACCCCTAACTCTAAAATATAGAGCAAATTAAGTTAGTGTTTTATATACTTGCTTTAAAAGTGACTCAAAAATATCTCTAAAAATGCACTAATGTAGAGTTTATTAGTGTCGTCCAAGTATTTTCCTTGAAAACCAATGGGTTGATGTCATACCCTTTCTTGGTGCTTTGTTATGCAGGCAAATTCATCCATTTACTGGTTGAAATGTATATATATGTTTATATTATATTATATACTTCATAACAGAAGCTATCAAGTATTTTAGAAGCCAAATTGACTCAAACATAAGGCTGCTTGTATTTCATTCATGTCAACTAATCGACCAAACTCAAAAGATTCTATAAATTCACCTATTTTATGTTATATTTAAATTTGTTTTGAAGATTTTTTGGCCAGGTCCAGAACTAGGAAGTATTTATCATTGGTTTGGGAATTTATCTTTTTATATTATGTCAGCTCAAATAAGTCAACATTTATCTTGTAGAAGGTAAAGAATTGATGCCTGGTTTTATCTTAAGCATTCCATTTGATATTATTTGAGCAACATTCTCCATCTAGTGACTTACTACAACTTATTTTTGCACACAAGCATTCATTTACAGACAACTTGTAGATTTTGTTCTTATGCTATGTTTGGAATTGCGGCCGAATGGCAATATACTGCGTCTCGAGGCACGTTTCATCAAAAGCTACAACTTGTAGCGTTATATGTATCGTGCGTTCATGAATTCAAAAATCTACTTAAAGAGCCTAAGAAGATTCTTGCATCCGATAATGCTACTACCAACATAAAGATTGTTAACATTGTGAATTGTTTTTGGAGGTCAACTTTGAAAGATGCAAGCTACTTTATAAAAAACAAAAGGATTTCAAGAACCAACAATCTTGTCTAGCAAAAACATGGAAAACTTAGAAGCTAGTGTTGTAGAGATGGTACTATTTGCAGTTTTAATCAATTGTTTGAAAGTAGATCATTGTTTGACATATCGGTACTCATGTTTGTCAATCTCTCTGATAGCCACAAGCCAAGGCTTGCTACCATTTGCATTAACATCATAGCCATTCTGGGACAACACAGTCAAATTAAAATAAACAATTGACATTAGCAGTGGAATAAAAATAACTAGAAATATGAGAAAGTGTTTAACTCTTGCACAAGTAAATAAAGTAGCAAGTTCCTAATTCAAGCTTACCATCAATTCTTTACTTTTGTTCCCCTACACTTAGATCCTAAATCAGCAGTTTCCTCTTACTCGACATCCCATATAGACCTACGAACCTGTTGTTTGCCTAGAAAGCCAATGAGGTGGAAAAGGTTGGGTGAGGCAAGATTGCCATTTTGCAACCAAACCTATATATATAGTATACATAAAGTCAGATACACAATTTTTGCTAATCAATATATGCTCAAAACTTAAGCAAAGATGCAATTAGCGATGGCAATGAAACCCCTACCCGCAAGTACCCACCGAATCCAACCCAAATTTGGCAGGAAAAACCCGCTTTGACCGAGGACGAGGGTGGGTTCGAGGATGTTGATACCCATCCCATCCCCGCCCGAATCCCGGCCTACAAAATATTAATTGTTTATTCTATTAACTATCATAAATATAAATTTTTTATTATTTTTTCTATAACTTAGTGGCGGAACCATGTACCTGTGGGGAACCTGTCCCCCATTTTAGACGAGAATGGGGGATGCAAAACCCAAACGCGCTAGAGATATGGGCAGGGACAGGGGATGCAAAGGTTTAATCAATTTAAGGAAACAAAACTTGGGTAACCTGTATATTAAACTTTGAAATTCAAACTTGGAAATTTGAAAAGTAATTTTCTTTACTCAACACTATTTTATTTAATTTTAGGTAAATTAAATGCGTTAATTAGTTAATTTGCACTTGGAATTAAGTTTCTGTCATTTCCTATACATAACCGACTCCCTAATCCAACTTTTACTATTTAATAAATTGAATAAATTGAATGACGGACTCATATGGGTTCAACTCCTGCATCTCTTTGGTGGGTGATATGTAAGTACCTACCGCTGTTAGCGCTTAAAAGCCTTAAGGTCTGCCCTACACTGGTGAGCCCCCGGAGCCCAACTCACCTAATTCTTTTTACTCGAAAAAAAAATTAAACAGCGACTCTTGAAATTACACAAATTTGGAGCCGCGTGCGTCGAGATCTCGGCCACCACCAGCATAAATTTTCACCCTTGGAGACACCAATATTGATCAAAATGTATATATTGACTATGCTCCTTCAGTAGTCCTAATAAATCATAGAAGAGCATAAAAAACCGTGGAAACTAGAAGAATTTCAATAAACACCCACAACAGAACATAGAAAACGTATCGTTACCTAAGCCCTATAGAAAGGGCAAGTCAAAAAGGAAATCATAGAGCTACTGAGATTTTTACCCCAACTTAATGTTTTTGCATACTTAAAATAGGTGAGTAAAATTCACATAGTCAATGTATAGATTTTGTTGGGTAAAAATTCGTATATATATATATATATATATATATATATATATATATATATATATATATACTTACTGTGGAGGGTAAAAATTCAGGAAAAAAAAGATGTAAAAATACCAGAAATTTCGCTAAGATCACGACGAGTTTCTTCAATGACTGTCTCAAACGGAGGGGGACGAACAAAAATTCGTCTCGGAATAGATTCCACATCTTCTACTTCCTGACAAACCTTAAGCTTAAAATTCATATCTATCTCAACAAATTTGCGAAATGCAAGGTGTTCTGGAAACTTCTTGATCTCACTGGAAACTTCTTGATCTCATTCAATATCTGCCTGTATAACCTTATAAGCACTTCCCTCTTATCTTCTGGAAGCTTCTTAATCCCTGTTGTTTGCTTCACCTTCGACATCAATGGCCGCGCTACCATTCGTACAAACATTTTCGATTGCTACCATCAGTAGAAACTCTTTCTCTCTTGTAGTCTTCCTTCTCAATGAAAATCGAAGCATCGCTTCCGCTGCTAATCATGGGGGCAGATACTTCGTACAACCCCCTCTACTCGGTGGACACCCATTTCTCTTATGAAAAGACTAAAATACCCTCACTAAAAATTTAAAATTCTAATTTTATCAATCCTCCAAAACACCCCCTAAACCTCACTACTCTCACTCTCATCACTCTCAATCCACACTCTTACATCAATCCAGCTGAAATCTTCCTCCTATCGTCATCAATATCACGGTATGTAGCTAATCTTCCTATGATTTACGTTTTTTTTTTGCGCATTTTCGTTGTTTTTCGTTGTCTGAGTTTTCAAAATTCGTGCTTGGTTCAGTTTAACAGTTACCGAACCGGTTCGACTAACCGTGCGCCGAACCGGTTCGGCCAGCCGTACGCCGAACCCGTTATGGGTGGTTTTCAACTAGTGCTGGTTCGGCTAGCCGTGTAACGAACCGGTTCGAATCTGAGGCTTCCGAACCTACCTGTTGCACAGATTGTGCAGAAACCATGTTTTTTAACACTGTTTGATTTTATTTCGATTTTTAGGTACTAATATGGATGAAAGTGGCTATCCTGATTCTGATGCCCTTGTTGTTGATTATACGAGTTCATTTGAGACGAACGAAGTCTTTGCTACTCGTGATGACTTGCTTGTGTATGTTCGTTCCATTGCGCGTACTCTTGGGATGGTTATTGTCATCAACCGGTCGGACAACGGACAAAGGTCAGGGAAAATCTTCTGTGAATAGGTTTGTGAAAAGGCGGGAAAATACAAGCATGCGGATATGGTTCCTACGGGGAGTAGAAAATGTTGTTGCAAGTTTCGCCTAAAGGGAAAGTTTATCAAAAAACTTGATGGATGGATATTGAGCGTTATGTGTGGAACACATAACCACACATTAATGTCTTACGGCGAAGGTCATCCCCATAACAACAGATTAACGACAGAACAAAAGAAAGTTGTTTCTAGAATGACGAAGAACTTGATTCCACCTAATAGGATCTTGGCCGAACTAAGGTCTATGTACACCGTACACAGCCACTTGAATCTCAAGCAAATACACAATGCGCGTTCAAGGTTATGATCAAATAATCGTCAGGGTAGGATTGAACTCCAACAGTTGATGACTTATTTGGAGCGTGACAAATATGTGTATTGGCATAGAGTTGAATATGGGACTGAGGTTGTCACCGACATGTTGTCACCCATTGTTTTGCTGATTGACTCCACCTACAAGACAAACCGGTACAAGTTTCCATTATGTGAGATTGTCGGGGTCACATCAACAGAGCATACTTTCTCTGTTGCCTTTGCTTATGTCAATTGGGAGAGGAAGAATAATTTTGTTTGGGTTCTTGAAAAACTGAGGTCATTGATTAGAAGACCGGAAGATGTGCCAAAGGTCATACTTACCGACTGTGACACACCTATTATGAATGCTTTGGCAATTGTTTTTCCGGAATCCGCAAACTTGTTGTGCCAATTCCACATAAAAAAGAATGTAAGGGCCAAGGCTAGGGTGTACATACATCTCGTGGTTGCTCAAGAGAGCGATGAAGAGCGTCCGATGGATAGAGTTGACGAAGTGATGGAAGCATTCCAAAAAATTGTCCATGCGAAGACGGAGGAAGTGTATGAGTTGGCTATGGAGCAATTCGAGGCTATTTGTCAACCATTTGACAACCTTGTTGCCTATGTAAAGAAGCAGTGGACCACCCCCCTTAAAGAGAGATTTGTAGAAGCATGGATAAGCCGTCATATGCACCTTGGCAACACCACCACCAACCGAGCGGAGTCAGCTCACTCCAACTTAAAGAAGGTTTTGCATTTGCTTACCTTGGATTTTGGTAAACACCGCTAGTTTGAAATTGCTTCTGCTTGCAGGATCAACTAGTAAATCCTAAGACCGTTTGTGTTTAAAGTTTTTCCAGAATTGCGCGTTTAAAAGTAAAAAGAAGAAGATAACCGTCGCTTTCTCCGCGAAACCGTCGAATTACTCCAAATGAGGGAGGATAAAACAAAGAGAAAATTTGCATGAAACGTAAAGAAAAGGAAAATTAAAATTGCATTAATTTAAAGGGGTGGTGCACAAGATCATACATGCGTTCCTTGTACTCGTTTCTCAGTGCGTGTCGGTACTTTGAGCGTGGGAACTTGGTATGAGAGATTGTGACCTGTTTTTCCTATGAGAAACTACTATTTACACAAATAGAAAATAACTGTACAAAGTTTAAAAAATGTAACTGCTACGTGCTCTTGGTAACGGTTACTTGATCCTACTTCGACATCAGCCTCCAACTCCTTCTTGTCGAAATATCTGTCTTCAGCTTCTTCGACTTAGCCAAATCTGAGGTCGAAATCTACTTGATGTAACTTGATAGCTTAATTCATTTCAGTGTCGAAATTGATACTTGTCTCTTGAGATACAAGGTCAAACTTTAAAAATAAATCAAACCTCGTTGACTGCATTTAATTTAGCCTGTTGAAATTACAGGCTAACAAATTGCCCCCTTCAAAAATGTCTTTTTCGACAGGAGTTATGTGAATGGCAGAAAAATAGCATTTTTGAACTCAATGTCGAAATAGGTTTTACACTTGATCGGAATATCTCACCTCCCTGACGTCATCACTGTTAAATGTTGTTGGCGTTATTCCTATATTGGTGTACCATATGGCCTTCCACGTTCTGCTTGTAATTCTGACAATGCTCATATGGCAATCACAATTTCTTTTGAATGCCACGTACTTATGCTTTCTTTATCTTTATTCCAGCGTTATCTTAACTTCTTGCAACGTTGGTTTATATTTTTTCAAGTATTTGCCATTTATACGCAAAATTCTTTCATCAGCGCCAATCTCTTCGACTTCATATGCGCCGTTTGAATAGACTTGTAAAATTTTGAACGGTCCTTCCCAATTTGGGGACCATTTACCAATGACTCTATCTTTTCTATCCATAGGTAAGATAACTTTCCAATCTAAATCTCCCACGTCGAAAGTCTTCAATTTGACTCTTTTGTTATAGGCCTTAGCCACTCTTTCTTTTTGTCTTGTGAGCATATCTAATGCACTTAGCCTATCTTCATCTAAATCAACTAATTCATCTAACATCATATTCCAATAATGATCAGATGGGATTTCAAATTGTCTTTGAATCCTAGTTGATTGGAGACAAATCTCTGCTGGCAATATTGCATCATGCCCAAAAACAAGTTTAAAAGGTGTACTATTGATTGACTCTTTGGGAGATGTTCGACATGCCCATAAAATTTGGTTAAGTGTCCTATGCCAATTCTTGGGTTTTTGCCCAACATGTTTTTTAATCAAACTAACAATAATTTTATTGGCTGCTTCAACTTGACCATTTGCCTGAGCATAATATGATGTCGAACTTAACAATTTATACCCATTTTCAGCAGCAAATTTGACCATTTTCTGACCAATAAAAACTGAACCTTGGTCTGTGGTGATAGTTTCAGGCACACCAAATCTATATAATATATGGTCTTGAATAAAATTAATCACTGCTTCTTGATTAACATTGTTTAAAGGAACAGCTTTCACCCATTTAGTGAAATAATCTATTCCTACTAATATGAAACGATGGCCTTTCGACGAATTTGGTTTGATTTCACCAATTATATCCAAAGCCCATCCCCTGAATGGCCAAGGTTTTACAATAGAATGCAATTCATTTGCAGGTACATGTTGTATTCCTGCATGCTTTTGACATTCTTGGCATCCTTTGGCAAACTCTATGCAATCTTTTAACATAGTCGGCCAATAGACACCTTGTCGAAATAAGAGCCATTTCATTTTATGGCCTACTTGGTGAGCTCCACAAGTTCCACTGTGAGTATTAGATATTGCCAAGTATGCCTCATTTTCACTAAGACACTTGAGTAAAACTCCTTCAGGGGTTTTCTTAAACAACTCATTGCCCATGATGACATAACTTAAAGCTCTATACTTGGTTTTTCTATCAGTTATCCCTGTTGGATTTTCCAAGTAAATAACAATTTGTCTTCGCCAATCATCATTTGACATACTGTCAATGGCAAAAACTTCAAACACATTATTACAATAACCTTTGTCGGAAACTTCATCATTAAAATTTTCAATAAAATTTTCACTTTCACTTGGAGGTAATTGACTTAAGATTAAAGAGTAGCTCTCTGCCTCCTCCAGTTTTTTTCTTGACAAGGTTTCTTGTGTCATTGCTGTCGAAATTAACTTGTTTTTAATTTCGATTAGCTCTGTTAATTTTTCTTTAGAAACTTTATAACCAGAAGCTATTTGTGCCAGATCATTGGCCTCTTGATTTGCAATACGAGGCACATGTTGAATATCAACGCTGTCTAATTGATTCAATAAAGTATTGGCAGCAATAAAGGAAGTAATCAAATTCTCCTTAATGCACTTGTATTCTTTTGTTAATTGTTTGATTACTACTTCAGAATCACCTCTAATTTCGACCTGTTTTGCCCCCAAGTTTAACAGAATTTCAAGTCCTGCTACTAAGGCTTCATATTCAGCCTCATTATTGGAGCAACTTTCTTTAATTTTATACTTGTATTTAGTTGGAATCCCTTTAGGTGAAATGATTAACATCCCAACACCAAACCCATTTTTATGGCTGGAGCCATCGAAGTACAATTTCCAAGGTCGAAGGTGCACAAAATTAATTTCTGATTCAATTATTGAATGATCAGCAATGAAATCCGCAACGACTTGGCCTTTAATAGCCTTTAAAGGTTGGAATGTTAATGAATACTCAAGTAAAGCTAAAGCCCATTTGCCTATTCTACTATGTAGGATAGGTTTCGACAGCATATGTTTAATAATATCAAAATGGGAATAAGCATACACATCAACAGGCTTAATATATTGCTTTAACTTAGTACAAGAGAAATACAAGCATAGACACAATTTTTCAATAGGGTGATATCTAGTTTCAGAATCATTTAAAACCCTACTGAGGTAATATATGGCCCTTTCTACACCATTTTCATCCTCTTGTGCTAACATGCTACCTATTGACAATTCTGATGTTGCTATATACAATTTGATTGTCTTATTTCTAATAGGAGGCAATAAAATAGGAGGGTTCATCAGATATGTCTTGATCTCGTCGAAAGCTACTTGATGTTCGACATCCCACTTGAAAACATCATCCTTCTTCAGTCGAAGTAATGGCGAGAATATTTGAATCTTGCCACTTAGATTTGATATAAATCTTCTCAGGAAATTGACCTTTCCTAATAATGACTGTAATTCTTTCTTTGTTGAAGGAGGTTGTGTTTCCATGATAGCTTTCGTCTTGTTTTGATTTATCTCAATGCCTTTTTTGTGCACAACAAAGCCCAAGAAATCACCTGCACTTACACAAAAGGCACATTTGAGTGGATTCATTTTCAATCCATATTTTCTCATTCTTTCGAATGATAGTCGTAGATGATCTAAATGACCATTTTCTGATGAAGACTTAACAACTATGTCATCTATATAGACTTGCATAAAATTTTCTATAAAATCATGGAACATAGTGTTCATAGCTCTTTGATATGTAGCACCAGCATTTTTTAAACCAAATGGCATCACCACCCATTCATAAACACCTAATGCCCCTGGGCATCGAAATGCAGTTTTTGAAATGTCTTCTTCAACAATAAAAATTTGGTTATAACTAGAATATCCATCAAGCATGCTTAAATATTCATAACCAGCCGCTGAATCAACCAACATTTCTGCAGCAGGCATTGGGTATTGATCTTTGGGAGTAGCATTATTTAGATCTCTAAAATCTATGCAAACTCTAAGCGTACCATTTTTCTTAATTACAGGCACTATATTAGCAAGCCATTCGACATACCTGGTGTCATACCCTAATTTTGTCCGCCTAGTTTCAAAACCCTAATTTTCAGCAAAAATAAATAATTTTGTGAGTGATGCATTATTTGAGAAAGGGTTTAGGGTATTTACCCAAGCATTCTAAGGTTTTCAAAATCATTTTTGAGAAATTAAGGAATTTTGGGGCATTTAAAAGGGGCATTGTTTGGTCAATTTCAATTTAATAAATTTTTGCTAGCTGAAAATCCAATTAATTAATTTTTGGGAATTTATTTAATGAAATTGTATTATTTTGAACAAAAAATAAATAAAGAAAATCATTTTTCAAATTATGCGCATATTTTATATGTGTAGTAAAAAAAATCAAGTTCAAACTAATTCAAGAAAGCATTTCAAAAAAATAGTACAAGGAATATTCCCAAAAATTATATGATAAGATTTTTGTTGGCAATTTTGGTCATCTCTCATTTTCAAAAATGGCATATTCTTCAAGATACCTTGTATATGGCTCAAAATGGTTAGATTTATGTACAATTATCTTGAAAAGAATAATCAAAATTGAGAGGATAATAGAGTGGTCATATGATAGTACAATAGTACAAGATGACAACTTGCAAAACTTAGTGACCAAGGCTACACCCTCTCCCTTCCTTTGGCCGAATTCTCCCTCCCCTTCATTTCCCTCTCATTTTGCATTTTTTGACCTCAATCCATGTGTGGTTCAATCCTCACCCTTGATTCAAAATTAAAATGCAATCCTAGAATGAGATGAGGTACTCAATGACCTAAATGCCCCTAAACCTAATTGCACATTATATATACCCTCATATCCTCACCTCTCACAAGGTTTTTGCTCACAATTCACACTCAAAACCCTAGCACACAAACCTCTCCTCTCCTCTCTTCCTTTGGCCGAAATCACCCCCTCCTTCCCTCACCTCATTTCTTCACTTTTTCACTTCAAATCAACATTCTAGTCCTAAATCCTTCATCATCCTTGCATTCTCTTCAAAGATCCATCTTCAAATCTCAAGAATCAAGCTCAAGATTGAAGATTAGAGGGTTGATTCAAGTGGTTTAGTGTTCATTCACCTTATTTCTTTTGCTATTCTAGCTTGGAGTTGAGGTATACTCTCACTCTTAACATCATCAAAATTTTAGCATAAAAAAATGTAGATCATTAATCTACTTTTGCATATCAAGCATTTCTTTGCATTTTAGTGCTCTATTTTTTTGATGAAATGTTGATATAATTGTTGTTGTTGAATGAGAGATGTGTTTCAAGCATTTTGACAAACACTTTGGGAGGTTTGGATGCTTGAAATGCATCTCTCTCTTGGAATAAAATGTGTGTTGGTGCTATTTTCATTTTGTGCTTGCATTTTTCATGAATAAAATTGTGATTTGGGATTATGTTTCATTTCGCATATTGTAGAAAAATTAGGGTTTGTGTGATTTTAGTGCATTCCTTTGCTTAATCATGTGAATCCTTGCCAAAAAGCTTGATCTATGTCATTTGCTTGCATGATTTTGTTGTTTTCAAAGAATAAAATGAGCTTTTAGCTCTATGTTGGTGTCGCAAATCATGATTAGAATTAGGGTTTTGTTAATTTTCTTGTGAAATGGGTTTGCAATATTGGGTAAAATGATTTCTCAAGTTGTTTTGGTTTGGTTGTTATGTACTTTGCTTGCAAGTTATTCTATGTTGATGATTGGCAAGAGGACTCACACTTGTGCCTTTGAGCACTTAACTTTAAGTGTTGAGGATTGACTAAAATGATTCAACGCAATTGATTTGATGTTTTGATTGCAAAATATTGTTGCTAATTGATTGTATCTTGCTTGCAAATTGTTATATGTTGATGATTGGCAAGAGGACTCACACTTGTGCCTTGTGCACTTCACTTTAAGTGTTGAGGATTGCCTAAGATGATTCAACACAACCTTGTGCTTTGATTGTAAACTTTGGTTTGCTTGTTAGTAACTTGTTTGCAAAGTTATTCTATGTTGATGATTGGCAAGAGGACTCTCACTTGTGCCTTAGGCACTTCATTTTAAGTGATGAGGATTGCCTAAGATGATTCAATTTTCTTTGTGCAATTCTTGCTTGAAAATGCAAATGCTAGTTTCTAACTTGATTAATCAATTTTGGTTATAAAAATGACTTGTTAATGCCCTCTTTTGGTCACTTTTGGTCTTGCAAATGTGATGTTCTTTCTAGGTCAATGTTATGCTTTAATGTTGATGATTTGGTAAAAGGACTAGACACTTATGCACTTGTGCATTGTCTCAAGTGTCAAGGATTACCAAAAGGGATTCAACCTTGTGCTTTATCTTGTGTTGACACTTAATTGAATTAAACCTTTGCATTATCTATTTGTGTGCCTATTCTTGCAATCTATTTGGTTAATGTTGATCTTACATATGCATGCCATTAGATGTTGATGACTAAGTGTCATTCTTGCGCTCAAATGTTGTAATCGGTAATGTTTATGCTTATGCTTGCATTGTTGATTGTTTTGCTTGCAATTTGATAAATGTTGCGCTTTGGTTCTTGACTTGGAAATTGATTGAATGTTCTACTTTCTTTTCCTTTTGGATGCCACGCCATCCCAACAAATCTTTTGTGACCAATGTCACCCTCAAACTCCCTTCTCCTTTCCTCAAATCAATCATTTTCTAAAGCTTTTCCAAACTCAATCTTTTCTCAAATCGTTTTCATAAGACAATCAAATTCTTTCTAAGATCAACAATAAACCTTTTTGAAAACTCATAAGGAGGCAAGTCGGACGTACGGCCGGTGTTGTCTAGCGTCCTAAGATCGGAGCTGTACAGCTCAAACATCTTGGGATACTTATGAGAATCAAAACAAGTAATTAACAACTTGAACCCTATTTCAAAAATGAGTAAGGAATCGAGTCGGATGTACATCCGGTATTGGTTAGCGTCTTAGGGTTAGCGAGCTGTACAGTTCGTGCGAGCCTAAGATACTTGCTCAAATAAAAGCAACCAACCTCGCAACAAATCTTTTTCTTCCTTAATAAAAAAAAAACATTTTCAATAAGTAGGGGGCACGTCGTCTGTACAGGCGGGGTTGTCTTTATGCTAGGTCTAGTGGACTGTACAGTCTAGGACCGAAAATCCCTACAATAAAAAACACCAACACAAAGTTTCTCAACTAAAGAGAACTACGTAAGCTTTGAATTCTCCATCGCACCGGGAGATACGTAGGAGCGGGTCACATCCCGTCAAGCACACTTTTAAAAAATAATAAAAAGATTCTTCTTTTCCCCTGTTTTCAAAAACACTTTTCTCAAATAAAAAAGAGGTAGAACGAATTGTTTCAAATCAACTCTGTCAAAACCGCACATCAAGTTAAAGGTTCCCTTTCGGTAGAAAGGAGGTGTGGGGTGCTAATACCTTCCCCACACCTAACCGACCCCGAACCTATATCTCTAGTTCTCAAAAGACCACCCGCCTCAAAAAGGACCCTTTTTCAATGTTTTGGTCCCTAAATAAAAAATGTTGATGGCGGCTTCACAAATTTTCACGTTGTACGATGAAAGGTCCAAACCGGATTTTTCGGGGTGCAACAGCTGGCGACTTCACTGGGGACTTTCTTTTTTAAAAAAACGAGGGTCAGGCCTAATTAACTTGATGTGCGGTTTAATTGTTTGATTTGAATGTGATTGTTCTATTTCTCTCTTTTCTTCTCCTTCTTTTTCTTCTCTCTTTCTGATGTTTGAATGTTCTCTTGCATTCTCGTGTTGTTATGTTGCATTCATGTGCATTTGACTCTTCTTCTTCTATGTTCGCTTCTTGTTCCTTCTTCTCCTTTCATCTTCTTTTGTTTATATGCTTAATATGATCATGCATTTCTCCAATCCCCATGTCCCCTTCTTCTTTGCTCCCTTTCTTCAAGGTAAGCTCATGCATCATTCCCCCAATTCTACTATGATCCCTTCTTCTTTGCTCCCTTTCTTCAAGGTAAGTTCATGCATTCCCCCGATTCTATTATGACCCCTCTTCTTGGCTCCCTTTCTTGAGGTAAGCAGTGCATATGATTGTTGTTGGAACCCTAGGTTAGTTTACTTGTTTGTATTGAAATGATATATGCTTGCAAAACCCTAGGGTAGACGACTCTTTGTATGGACTGTTTCTGGATTTTCTTTGCAGGTGGGGGGGTATGTTTGTCGCTGTGCTCCTACACACACGTTGCACTCTTTTTACCCTTATATTTCTTGGTGAGACAGCCCTATACCCGGGCTAGAGCATATCTTAGGCTAGAACGAAGTCATTAGTGGCTGCTCACTGGACGTACGTCTTGTTGGGTGGTTGCGAAGACTTCACCTAGAGTTTGGCTTTGTTTGATGATACCATCACTTGGACGTACGGCCCTGTGATCGGTGGTCTCAGATGAGGTCGTTGGCTCTAGGAACCTTATTTAGGGTCCTTCTTTTAGTGCTATCCTTGAAGTGTGTACCCGTAGAAATAGCCATAGACCCTGTCGCTAAGAAACCTTGTAGGACACAAAGGAGCTGCATACCCCTGCATCTGAATAAAGATTTTTGCAAAAAAAACCGAAAATTTTCAAAAAAAAATGTATGTGAATTTCTAGCTTTTGAAAAACTGTCGTGTTGAAAATATTATTATTTTTTTCTCATCATGCATTCATTCATACATTTTGCATGCATTCTCACCAGTGCCGGGGAAATTGTAGATACCAAAAAAGGGGAGAAAGAAAAATGGATCAGAATGTGAAAAGAACCCTCAAGTGGAATTTCAAACAACAGGACGTCCAGAGCTTGGTTAGGTTCGGTAATCAGCTTCCCCCACGGCGAAAAGAGGCTTATCAGGGTACATATGGTAATCTCCTCGATTTGCTAGAGGTGAATGTTCAAACTGAGGCCCTCACCGCTTTGACCCAGTTCTTTGATCCCGAATACCGTTGCTTCACTTTCCAAGATTATCAGCTGGTCCCCACTTTAGAAGAATTTGAGAAGATCTTGGGCTTTCCTGCTGCGAACTGCAAGCCGTATTCTTATGTGGAGATGTATTCATTAGCAAAGGCTTTGGCTGGCATTCTTCAGATTAAAGAGGAATTTCTGATTAAAAATGTGGAAGTCAAGGGTCAAAGGCAAGGTCTGTCAAGAAAATTCTTAGAAGCAGAAGCTGAGGCCCTACTTGCCAAGAAGGAGTGGAAGGTTTTCTCTGATGTGCTTGCCCTCCTTGTCTATGGAGTTGTCTTGTTCCCTTGTGTTGAGAATTTTGTTGATGCTGCAGCTATTGATGTGTTCCTTGCATTCAAAAAGCGAGAACAAAACCCCACCTCTGTTATTTTAGCTGATTTGTACTATTCTCTTGTTGATCGCCACTCTAAGGGAGGAGGGATGGTTAGGTGTTGTTTGCCAGTTCTGTATCGGTGGTTCGCCTCACATGTTTTTAAAGGACACATTGAAAACAAAGGGAAAGATGAATGGAAGTGGTTTATTGCTAGCCTTAGAGGAGGTGATATCTCGTGGTGCACTCTGGCCCGGGATACACCAGAATTCATCTCTCAGCTCAACGGCTTTCCGAATGTTCCACTCATTGGCACTAGGGGATGTATCACCTACAACCCTGCTCTCGCGTTGAGGCAGTTGGGTTACCCAATGACAAGCCCACCATTGATGGAGTCTTTGGCTGACTTTGTGTTACATGATAGAGGTTCCGGGGATTTGAGTTTGTTGAGAAGGATTGTTCGTGCTTGGAACAGGCTGGTAAAGAAAGGGCGTGATGAGTTGGGTCGCAGAGATACAAGTGTGGGGGAAGAGTACCTTCAGTGGGTCCAGCTCCGGGCTCGAGCAGTTAAGCTCCCATTTAGAGGCTTTCCTCAGGTTGAAGTTGAGGTTCCTCCACCTGCTCCTATTCTTAATGAGGAGGTTGAGGGGCTCAAGGCTGCTTTATCTCAGTCCCAGCAAGAGAAGTTAGAATTGCAAGTCCAGTTGGAAAAGCTGCTCCACGAGAAAAAGAGCTTAGAGCAAGAAAATGAATTCAAAGAGAAATGTCTTGCTGACTTCAAAGAAAGAATCGTTGCCAGTGACCAAAAGCTCATTGACATGCAGGGTGGTCTTAAAAGTGCTACAAGCGAAATCAGGGTGCGAAATCTGGATAGAAACAGAGCGCTGAATGATGCCCGTGCATGGAAGGTTCAGTTGAATGTCTCCAAGGAATTAGAGAAGACCTTGCGGGGTCAATTGAAGGAAGCAAAAGCACAGTTGAAGACTCTTACTGCTGACTATGAGAGCAAGCTCAGAACTGAGGTACAAGCAAGAAAGCTGGTGCGAGAGAGGCTTGAAGACTGTCAGGCGCTGCTTCAGGGGGAGCTCAGGAAATCTAGGGCATTGGAGGACCATGTGAAGCACCAGGGTGATTTGCTAGAGAGGTTCAGGGCTGAGATGTCCTACTTGATGGAAGAGCATCGAAGATTGGATGATCATTGCCGGCGCCTGCAAGAGAAGTATGCACTCTTATCCAAGCTGTGCTATGATACTGTTACAGGCCTTCCAAGGCGCCTCAGAGCTGCAGAGATTGCTGTGGATGTGTGCACTACTCCGGTAGAGGTCAGAAGATTCATCGAGTACGTCAGGGGTTTGATCTTGGAGATGAGGGGGCAGGCAGATCGTCCTTCCACTTCAAGAAAGAGGAAGAGGAACCAATGCAGGGACTTAGTTGTTGTTTGAAATTCTGGTTATTATAGTTTCCTTTTAATTGTTGCTTTGAAAACTCTTTATGATGTACTCCTGCTTTTACGTTATGAATAAATAAAAGGATTATGTGTTTTAGTTCAAATAAAATTGTACGGTTCATTTCACATTCTCGATCCTTGTTGTTTACCCAAAAAAAAAATATGTGATATCCCCGGCACCACGTGAAAAAAAAAAAGAACGCATTTTGCATTGCATGCATACACATATACTTATGCATCCATTCATTTCATGCATCATGCATCTATTCATTCAGGCTCTTACATATATAAATATTTAAACAAACAGAAAAGGCAAGCTGGTTCGCCATCACCGTTACTACACTCGTCTACAGGCAAGACTCATGGCAGAGAATCAAGAAAGTCCAGACATTGAGATTGAGAGTTACCACTCGGGTCCGGATGATCCGGTTATAGAGATACTCAACCCCGAGCAGCTAGCTCAAGAAAACCGGGTTTTGAAGGATAAGGTAGGGGCTATGGAGGCCCAGATGGTTGAAATGATGGGTATGCTGAGGAATCTGAAAGGTGGGGCCAGTGCTGAGGCCACCGCCGTTGTAAACCCTAATGGAGTTGTCACCTTCATTCCCCCTTCGAGGCCTGTTAATGCTGCAACTACTATTCCTCCTCTGGGAACAGGGATCCCTCATTTTGTCCACTCTCCAGGGGCAAACGGTCAGAGCCATCCAGCTGCTCAGAGGTACCCGTGGGGAATGCCAGTCGGTTATACGCCTCAAAATGTTGAATCCAATCCAGCTGGGGTAACAGGGCCAAGTCAGGCTTCTGTGGTCGTACCTGGTGGAGTTGTTGGTAGACCACAGGTCCACGCTCTTAATCATGATGCTGCGCTACAGAGAAATCCAGTCAGTCTTACTCCTTGGATCACTACCAATCCTCAGAATGCTGCGTATCAAGTAGGAGGTCCCGCTCAGTTTGGGGGAAATTATTATGGCATGAGTAGTCATCCTCAGGGGCATGTGTTCGAAAACTCTCAGTCCAGAGACCAGTATCGTGTGCTTGAAGAACGGTTGAGGGCTGTGGAAGGTACAAGTGTTAGAGTCAAGGATGCCCGTGATTTGTGTCTCGTTCCAGATATAGTCCTTCCTCCAAAGTTTAAGGCACCTGATTTTGACAAGTACCGGGGTGCTGGTTGTCCATCAAGTCATATAACCATGTATTGCCGAAAAATGGCTGTGCATGCTAGTGATGATAAGCTGTTGATCCACTGCTTTCAGAATAGCTTAGCTGGGGCATCCTTAGACTGGTACATGCAGTTACAGTCTTCCGACATCCATAGTTGGAAGGACCTCTCAGAAGCCTTTTTCAAACAGTACCAGTACAATATGGATATGGCTCCAGATCGATCTCAGTTACAGCACATGGGCAAAGGAGATAAAGAATCTTTTAAAGAATACGCCCAACGGTGGAGAAGTACAGCTGCACAAGTAAAGCCATCACTAACAGAGAAAGAGATGGTATACATGTTCATGGAAACTCTTCCGGCAATCTACTATGACAGACTGATAGGGAGTGTCTCGTCAAATTTCTCAGATATGGTAGTTATTGGGGAAAGGCTTGAAAACGGTTTGCGTAGCGGGAAGATCGCCAACCACTTTGGTAGTTCAGGTAGTTCAGGCAGTTCAGGTGGACAAAGAAAGCCCTCTTCTCATTTCCCTAAAAAGAAAGAGGGAGAGACCAATGTAATTTCCGGAGGAAATCCATCTTTCAGTACTCCACCGCAGACGGTACCATTCTCGGCACCAGTGCAACCTCAACGAGCCAATGATGGTTATAAAGCCCAGAACTACCAGTATAAGAAGCGCATCAGTTTTGATCCAATCCCGATGACTTACACGGAGCTGTTCAATCATCTGGTCTCCAAAAACTTAATCAACACTCGCTCGATGAAGCCTCTCCAGCCTCCTTTCCCTAGGAGCTATAATGCCAATGCTACTTGTAGTTTTCATGAGGGTGGAATCGGTCACACAGTGGAGGACTGCAAAGCTTTTAAGCACGTAGTCCAGGACTTAATCGACGCTAATTGGATTTCTTTCAAACAGAATAGTCCAAGTATAACTACAAATCCACTGCCAGGACATGGGAATCCGTCGACCAATGCAATAGAAGATTCTACTGGACAGGTGATAAGGGAGGTTGAGAAAATTAAGACTCCTTTGGATGCCATTCACGCTGAATTGTGTCGATTTGAGGTCATTGAGAAAGGATGTTGTCAGGAGAATGGGTGTGCTGATTCCCTGTGTAAAGGGGCCTGTGAAGTTTTTAAGCAGATTTTGCAAGACTTGATGGACCGCCGTGTAGTTCAGGTAGTTACTTTTGAAACAGAAGAAAGCGTGATGACCCTTCAGTCTAATAATGGCAGAGAAGTCAGAAGGCCAATTGAGATTTTATATGATCCGAGGCAAGTTCAAGCCAAAGCTCAGCCCATAGTCATTGAGGTCCCTGCTCCCTTTCCATATGAGAAAGATAGTGCTGTGCCCTGGAAATATAGTACTTTGCCTCCAGTGGAGAGTTCTCCAAGTGCATCTGCTGTCACCAATATATCAGGAGTGGGTAGAATGACGAGAAGCGGCCGTATGTATGCTCCGGAAACTCTTCGGGTTGAAACGTCTAAAGATACTGAGGACAGGGTTAGAAAAGGAAAAGAGAAAGTATCAGAGGATACCCAGGGCAAGAAAGTAACAGAACAGGAAGCCAGTGAGTTCTTAAGGATAATCAGACAAAGTGATTATCAAATTGTTGATCAGTTGAAACAAACTCCAGCCAAGATCTCTATGCTGTCGTTACTGCTCAGTTCAGAAGCTCATCGGACTGCCCTGATGAAAGTACTCAATGAAGCCCATGTCGCTGAAGATATCTCTGTGTGTCAGTTTGATGGGATTGTAGGAAACATCGTGGCAGCTAACCATTTGACTTTTGCTGACGATGAGTTACCCCCAGGAGGAAGAAAGCACAACCAGGCTCTGCATATCTCCGTCAAATGCGGAGACTATGTGTTGGCTCGGGTTTTGATTGATAATGGGTCCTCACTAAATGTCATGCCGAAGTCCACTATGGACAAAATGGATATGGACTGCTCTTATATGAAGCCTAGTTCGACGTTGGTGAGAGCGTTTGACGGGTCGAAGAAGGAAGTGCTAGGGGAAGTGGAGTTCCCAATTCAGATTGGGCCGGAGACCTTTTATGTGAATTTCCAAATCATGGACATCACTTCATCATATAGCTGCCTGTTGGGGAGACCGTGGATTCACATGGCGGGAGCTATTCCCTCTTCCCTACACCAGAGGGTCAAGTTTGTGGTAGATGACAAGATTGTTGTTGTGTTTGGTGAAGAAGAAATGTTAGTCAACAAGCCATCTCCATTCCGTTATGTGGAAGCCGCTGAGGAATCTCTGGATACCTCCTTTCAGTCCCTTGAAATTGCTAATGCTGTATTCGGAGGGAGCAAGCTTCTGTCACCAGGGTCAAAATTGTCAAGGAATGAGGAAATGGTCGCCAAGATCATGTTAGAACAAGGATACAAGGTGGGATGTGGTTTAGGCAAGACTGGTCAGGGGATTCTTGCGCCTATTCAACTGAAGGAAAATCGAGACCGTTGTGGGCTGGGGTACCATCCGAATCAAGCCGAGAGAAAGGGGATGGCAGAGGAAAGAAAGAGCAGGTGGTTGGCCAAACTGAGAGGTCATGATCCTTGGTCAAAAAAGATCCCTATCTGTGATATTCGCCAGAGCTTTAAAAGTGCAGGGTTGCTGGACCCTAATCAAATCGCTGCCATTGGGGATGGTCCTGGAGTTGAAAAAGGTGATACCAGCCTAGTCCGCCGTTGCTTTGCCGGTGAAAAGTTGAAGAATTGGGAAGCTGCTGACTTTCCCGTGGCTTTTAATTCAAAGTAATAATTTGTAATGCACCCCTGTGGCTCTGCCCAAGGCCATAGGATAAGTTGTTAGGGGCACGCATGTTTTTATCTTCATTGCTATCATCATCAATAAAAACGTTGTTTTTGAAATTCATCAATAAAATCATTTCTCTTAATTTCATGTGTCTTCTCCGCTTTATTTTATTTTTCCTGTTTGTTTCGCCTTTCATTCTGCTTTTTGCCTCTGCAAATGCAGATCAACAATAATTATCTCTGAAAATAACAATGTCGATGATCCATATTTTGACTTTGATCATCCAATTAATCAAACTGAGGGAGATGTTGAGGACAACTGGAAAACTCCTCCAGAACTGATGAGATTAATGGAACAGGAAGAAAGGGTCATTCAGCCTCACGGAGAATCAACTGAGGTAATCAACTTGGGTACAGATGAGAACAAGAAAGAGGTTAAGGTCGGTACCGCAATGAACGACAGTGATCGTATGAAATTAATTCAGCTCCTGCGCGATTACGTTGACATTTTTGCATGGTCGTATCAAGATATGCCTGGGTTGGATACCGATATTGTTGTGCACAAGTTGCCAGTAAAGCCAGAATGCCCGCCTGTAAAGCAAAGACTGAGAAGAATGAAACCAGAGATGTCGTTGAAAATCCGGGATGAGGTAAAGAAGCAGTTTGATGCCGGGTTTCTAGCGGTTGCCAAGTATCCTCAATGGGTTGCCAATATCGTCCCGGTTCCGAAGAAGGACGGGAAAGTCAGAATGTGTGTCGATTACAGGGATCTGAACAGAGCCAGCCCCAAAGATGATTTCCCCCTACCCCACATTGATATTCTGGTGGACAGTACAGCCCAACACTCTTTATTCTCCTTCATGGATCGATACTCAAGATACAATCAGATAAAGATGGCTCCGGAAGATATGGAGAAAACAACCTTCATAACTCTCTGGGGAACCTTTTGCTATAAGGTGATGCCTTTCGGACTCAAAAACGCCGGTGCAACGTATCAGAGGGCCATGGTGACATTGTTCCACGACATGATGCACAAGGAAATCGAGGTGTATGTGGATGATATGATTGCTAAATCCAAGACTGATGAAGAGCATATTGTGAATCTGCAAAAACTCTTTGAACGTCTAAGGAAGTTCAAACTCAGATTAAACCCAGCTAAATGCACCTTCGGTGTAAGATCCGGAAAGCTACTGGGGTTCGTCGTCAGTCAGAAAGGGATAGAAGTTGATCCAGATAAAGTCAAAGCAATCCTTGAAATGCCAGTACCAAAGACTGAAAGGGAGGTCCGTGGTTTTCTTGGGAGACTGAATTACATCTCAAGGTTCATATCCCAACTGACAGCCACTTGCGAGCCTCTCTTTAAGCTGTTGTGCAAGAACCAAGAATCCAAATGGAACGATGATTGTCAGAGAGCCTTCGAGAGAATTAAAGAGTATCTTCAGAATCCGCCAATTCTGATGCCACCGGTGTCCGGAAAACCGCTGATCTTGTACCTAACCGTGTTGGACAATTCGATGGGGTGTGTGCTGGGGCAGCATGATGAGTCAGGCAAGAAAGAACATGCTATTTATTACCTGAGCAAGAAATTTACTGACTGCGAGACAAGATACACAATGCTGGAGAAGACTTGTTGTGCTTTGGCTTGGGCTGCTCATCGTTTAAGGCAGTACATGCTGAGCCATACAACTTGGTTGGTGTCTAAAATGGATCCGATCAAGTACATTTTTGAGAAACCAGCTCTCACAGGACGGATTGCCCGTTGGCAGATGTTATTGTCAGAATATGATATCCTGTACGTCACGCAGAAGGCAGTCAAGGGCAGCGCACTTGCTGAGTACTTAGCTTGTCAGCCTATCCCAGAATACCAGTCGATGCAGTATGATTTTCCCGATGAAGACATCATGGCACTGTTCGACGAGGGGAAGTCCCAAGAAGATGAAAGATGGAGGATGATATTTGATGGTGCATCCAACATGTGGGGGCATGGGGCCGGAGCTGTGTTAATCTCTCCAGACAATCGCTTCATTCCGGTCACTGCGAGACTGAGCTTTTATGTTACAAATAACATTGCGGAATACGAAGCGTGCATCCTGGGTATTCAGGCAGCCCTTGAATGGAAGGTCAAAAGGCTTGATGTGTATGGTGATTCAGCCTTGGTTATTCATCAGGTGCGAGGTGATTGGGAGACCAGAGATCCCAAATTGATTCCCTATCGTGATTATGTTCAAGAATTGACGGAGTCCTTTGAGGAAGTCACTTTTCAGTATATCCCTCGAAGCGAAAACCAGTTGGCCGATGCTTTGGCAACCTTGTCGTCAATGTTCAACATCAGCTGTGACAAGAGTTTAGCTCACCTCAGAATCCAGCATAGGGATCTGCCAGCACATCATTACTGCACTGCAATAGATGAAGAGCCTGATGACAAGCCGTGGTACCATGATATCAAGCAGTACATCACCACCAGGGAATACCCTCCTGGGGCATCAGAAAATGACAAGAGAACGCTCAGAAGGCTGTCAAGGAATTTCTTCCTGAATGGTGAAGTTCTCTACAAGAGAAATTATGACATGGTTCTCCTAAGGTGTGTTGCAAAAGAGGAGGCCGAAAAGATTATGAAAGAGGTCCATGAAGGCTCATTCGGGGTTCATTCCAATGGACACACCATGGCTAGAAAAATCTTAAGAGCCGACTATTATTGGCTGCAAATGGAGTCTGACTGCTACAGTTTTGTAAGAAAGTGTCACAAATGCCAAATCTATGCCGATCATATCCATGTACCACCTGCTTCATTAAATGTTCTGACTGCTTCTTGGCCATTCTCAATGTGGGGGATGGATGTCATCGGTCCTATCGAGCCAAAAGCATCAAACGGGCATCGCTTCATCCTTGTCGCCATTGACTATTTCACCAAGTGGGTTGAAGCTGCCTCATACTCAAGCATCACTAGCTCTGTGGTTGCAAAGTTTGTAAAGAAAGATCTGGTTTGTCGTTACGGCCTTCCAAACAGGATCATCACCGATAACGGTAGTAACCTGAATAGCAAGATGATGAAAGACCTGTGCACAGAATTCAAAATCCAGCATCATAATTCTTCCCCCTATCGACCCAAGATGAATGGGGCAGTCGAAGCGGCCAACAAGAATATCAAGAGAATAGTTCAAAAGATGGTGGTAACCTACAAAGATTGGCATGAGTTGCTTCCTTTTGCTTTGCACGGATACCGCACTTCAGTGCGTACCTCAACTGGGGCAACCCCTTTTTCTCTAGTATATGGGTCAGAAGCAGTCCTCCCTATTGAGGTTGAAATACCCTCCCTGCGGGTATTGATGGAAACCAAGTTGGAAGAAGCTGAATGGGTACAAGCTCGTCTGGATCAGTTAAATCTCATTGAGGAAAAAAGAATTGCAGCTTTGTGTCATGGACAGCTGTATCAACAGAGAATGAGGACGGCCTTCGACAAGAAAGTTCGCCCTCGAGAGTTCAACAAGGGAGATCTTGTGCTCAAAAAGATATTGCCCATTCAGAGCGATCCCCGAGGAAAATGGACTCCCACTTATGATGGACCTTATGTGGTCAAGAAAGCCTTCTCTGGAGGAGCACTAATACTCACCAACATGGACGGTGAAGAACTCAAAAACCCAGTCAATTCAGATTCGGTGAAGAAGTATTATGCCTGAAAGAAATAGACGAAAAAAGAGAAAGATAAGCCAAGTAAGAATTAGCTCGCTAGGTTGAAAACCCGAAAGGGCGACCTAGGCAAAATCAGAGCGACCCGGTGGATTGAAAACCCGCAAAGGGCGATCCAGGCAAAAATTAGGGTCAGAAAACTTGGGCATGAAAATAAACAAGGGCATACAGCACTCCTGAAGGTTTGGATAGAGGGGTGATCAAGGTCAAGGACATAAATGTTTGGCATTGTTCCACAGAGACGGACATTTAGAAACTAGCTTTTCTCTCTTTTTCGTGTCTTTTTGCAGTTTAAATTTTCAAATGTATTGAACAGTCGGCGTAACTTTCTGTACGACCGGTTTCCACATCAATAAAGTTCAATTTTTCTCATATCTGTTTGCTTTTCTATTTTCTGCTTTTTCAGCTCAAAATAAACGTTTTATGATGATGGTAATACTGAATTGTAAAACATGTGCATAGAGCATTGCAATCATTGCGAAATCCCCAAAAGTCACGGGAGGGAAGTGATTCCTCAAAAACAAATTAATGTTGCAAAGAAAATAATTGCGCCCATCAAACACTTCAGATGGCAAATCATAAAGCAAACCTGCACCCGGCCCGTGCGCCGCAGCAACTCTAATAAGTTCCCCAGTCTTGTGCCATGAGTGTCACGGGTCGGTTGAACCAGCAAAAGAATAAGCCTTTTATTAAAAAAAAAAGAAGAGCACAAAAAAGCAAATGATCAAAAAAAAAAAAAAGCTGATCAAGCAAAAAGAAGAAAAAACAAATGATCAGAAAACAGAAAGCTGATCAAAAGAAGAATTAAAAGATGAAAAAAAAAAACAATCAAAGCTGAAAGAAAAGCATTCCCCAGCATTCATCATTCACCCAAAATCATCGCATCGCATGCATTCGCATAACAGGCCTTTGCATAACATGCATTCATTCCATGCACCATGCATTGCATCTGCTGACATGTGCAGGTACCGCCAACCTGAGAAACCTGAAGAAAAGTCCTGCGACCAGAGCAGGCACCCCTGGATCGGTGTGAAAGCATTGACCCTGAAGAAGACTAATTGGATTTCCGAATCCCCCTTTGGACCCACGTGTCCCCCAGAAGATTGACTTCACTTCGTATCCGAGCTGCGAGTAAGTCCCCCTGACCTCAATAGGTCCAGTCGAAAAGGATAGCTGTGTTGGCCTAAAACACGGCGCAGTCCTAGGGAAATATCGAGATCTAGACTTGATATAGTACCCTCCCCCGGTCGCTCGAAAGACCACCCCTTTGAGCCCACGTGCTCCCCAGGCCCAAGTGCAAACTCGGATCGTTCGCGATTCGTTAAAAGGCTTTAGGCAGCCTCCTTCGCCGGCTTAATGAGGGCCGGCACCCCTTTTTTTCTGTTTTCTTTACTGCTTTCGCTGGCTTATTGAGGGTTGGCACCAATTGATTCCAAAAAGAAAAAAAAAAGAGAAGAAAAAATATCTTTTCATTGCATTTGTATCATATTTCGAAAAGGAACAAAAAAAAAAAGGGAAAATTCTGGTTTTCTCTAAGTAGACAAAATTGGTATAATTTCTTAATTCTTTATTTCTATTTTGCCTCGGAATATGTTTCGGCCAATTCATATTCCTTGTTAAAATCCAAATAAAGAGGGGCAGCTGTCATACCCTAATTTTGTCCGCCTAGTTTCAAAACCCTAATTTTCAGCAAAAATAAATAATTTTGTGAGTGATGCATTATTTGAGAAAGGGTTTAGGGTATTTACCCAAGCATTCTAAGGTTTTCAAAATCATTTTTGAGAAATTAAGGAATTTTGGGGCATTTAAAAGGGGCATTGTTTGGTCAATTTCAATTTAATAAATTTTTGCTAGCTGAAAATCCAATTAATTAATTTTTGGGAATTTATTTAATGAAATTGTATTATTTTGAACAAAAAATAAATAAAGAAAATCATTTTTCAAATTATGCGCATATTTTATATGTGTAGTAAAAAAAATCAAGTTCAAACTAATTCAAGAAAGCATTTCAAAAAAATAGTACAAGGAATATTCCCAAAAATTATATGATAAGATTTTTGTTGGCAATTTTGGTCATCTCTCATTTTCAAAAATGGCATATTCTTCAAGATACCTTGTATATGGCTCAAAATGGTTAGATTTATGTACAATTATCTTGAAAAGAATAATCAAAATTGAGAGGATAATAGAGTGGTCATATGATAGTACAATAGTACAAGATGACAACTTGCAAAATTTAGTGACCAAGGCTACACCCTCTCCCTTCCTTTGGCCGAATTCTCCCTCCCCTTCATTTCCCTCTCATTTTGCATTTTTTGACCTCAATCCATGTGTGGTTCAATCCTCACCCTTGATTCAAAATTAAAATGCAATCCTAGAATGAGATGAGGTACTCAATGACCTAAATGCCCCTAAACCTAATTGCACATTATATATACCCTCATATCCTCACCTCTCACAAGGTTTTTGCTCACAATTCACACTCAAAACCCTAGCACACAAACCTCTCCTCTCCTCTCTTCCTTTGGCCGAAATCACCCCCTCCTTCCCTCACCTCATTTCTTCACTTTTTCACTTCAAATCAACATTCTAGTCCTAAATCCTTCATCATCCTTGCATTCTCTTCAAAGATCCATCTTCAAATCTCAAGAATCAAGCTCAAGATTGAAGATTAGAGGGTTTATTCAAGTGGTTTAGTGTTCATTCACCTTATTTCTTTTGCTATTCTAGCTTGGAGTTGAGGTATACTCTCACTCTTAACATCATCAAAATTTTAGCATAAAAAAATGTAGATCATTAATCTACTTTTGCATATCAAGCATTTCTTTGCATTTTAGTGCTCTATTTTTTTTGATGAAATGTTGATATAATTGTTGTTGTTGAATGAGAGATGTGTTTCAAGCATTTTGACAAACACTTTGGGAGGTTTGGATGCTTGAAATGCATCTCTCTCTTGGAATAAAATGTGTGTTGGTGCTATTTTCATTTTGTGCTTGCATTTTTCATGAATAAAATTGTGATTTGGGATTATGTTTCATTTCGCATATTGTAGAAAAATTAGGGTTTGTGTGATTTTAGTGCATTCCTTTGCTTAATCATGTGAATCCTTGCCAAAAAGCTTGATCTATGTCATTTGCTTGCATGATTTTGTTGTTTTCAAAGAATAAAATGAGCTTTTAGCTCTATGTTGGTGTCGCAAATCATGATTAGAATTAGGGTTTTGTTAATTTTCTTGTGAAATGGGTTTGCAATATTGGGTAAAATGATTTCTCAAGTTGTTTTGGTTTGGTTGTTATGTACTTTGCTTGCAAGTTATTCTATGTTGATGATTGGCAAGAGGACTCACACTTGTGCCTTTGAGCACTTAACTTTAAGTGTTGAGGATTGACTAAAATGATTCAACGCAATTGATTTGATGTTTTGATTGCAAAATATTGTTGCTAATTGATTGTATCTTGCTTGCAAATTGTTATATGTTGATGATTGGCAAGAGGACTCACACTTGTGCCTTGTGCACTTCACTTTAAGTGTTGAGGATTGCCTAAGATGATTCAACACAACCTTGTGCTTTGATTGTAAACTTTGGTTTGCTTGTTAGTAACTTGTTTGCAAAGTTATTCTATGTTGATGATTGGCAAGAGGACTCTCACTTGTGCCTTAGGCACTTCATTTTAAGTGATGAGGATTGCCTAAGATGATTCAATTTTCTTTGTGCAATTCTTGCTTGAAAATGCAAATGCTAGTTTCTAACTTGATTAATCAATTTTGGTTATAAAAATGACTTGTTAATGCCCTCTTTTGGTCACTTTTGGTCTTGCAAATGTGATGTTCTTTCTAGGTCAATGTTATGCTTTAATGTTGATGATTTGGTAAAAGGACTAGACACTTATGCACTTGTGCATTGTCTCAAGTGTCAAGGATTACCAAAAGGGATTCAACCTTGTGCTTTATCTTGTGTTGACACTTAATTGAATTAAACCTTTGCATTATCTATTTGTGTGCCTATTCTTGCAATCTATTTGGTTAATGTTGATCTTACATATGCATGCCATTAGATGTTGATGACTAAGTGTCATTCTTGCGCTCAAATGTTGTAATCGGTAATGTTTATGCTTATGCTTGCATTGTTGATTGTTTTGCTTGCAATTTGATAAATGTTGCGCTTTGGTTCTTGACTTGGAAATTGATTGAATGTTCTACTTTCTTTTCCTTTTGGATGCCACGCCATCCCAACAAATCTTTTGTGACCAATGTCACCCTCAAACTCCCTTCTCCTTTCCTCAAATCAATCATTTTCTAAAGCTTTTCCAAACTCAATCTTTTCTCAAATCGTTTTCATAAGACAATCAAATTCTTTCTAAGATCAACAATAAACCTTTTTGAAAACTCATAAGGAGGCAAGTCGGACGTACGGCCGGTGTTGTCTAGCGTCCTAAGATCGGAGCTGTACAGCTCAAACATCTTGGGATACTTATGAGAATCAAAACAAGTAATTAACAACTTGAACCCTATTTCAAAAATGAGTAAGGAATCGAGTCGGATGTACATCCGGTATTGGTTAGCGTCTTAGGGTTAGCGAGCTGTACAGTTCGTGCGAGCCTAAGATACTTGCTCAAATAAAAGCAACCAACCTCGCAACAAATCTTTTTCTTCCTTAATAAAAAAAAAACATTTTCAATAAGTAGGGGGCACGTCGTCTGTACAGGCGGGGTTGTCTTTATGCTAGGTCTAGTGGACTGTACAGTCTAGGACCGAAAATCCCTACAATAAAAAACACCAACACAAAGTTTCTCAACTAAAGAGAACTACGTAAGCTTTGAATTCTCCATCGCACCGGGAGATACGTAGGAGCGGGTCACATCCCGTCAAGCACACTTTTAAAAAATAATAAAAAGATTCTTCTTTTCCCCTGTTTTCAAAAACACTTTTCTCAAATAAAAAAGAGGTAGAACGAATTGTTTCAAATCAACTCTGTCAAAACCGCACATCAAGTTAAAGGTTCCCTTTCGGTAGAAAGGAGGTGTGGGGTGCTAATACCTTCCCCACACCTAACCGACCCCGAACCTATATCTCTAGTTCTCAAAAGACCACCCGCCTCAAAAAGGACCCTTTTTCAATGTTTTGGTCCCTAAATAAAAAATGTTGATGGCGGCTTCACAAATTTTCACGTTGTACGATGAAAGGTCCAAACCGGATTTTTCGGGGTGCAACACCTGGCAGTTCTGATGAACTTGCTTTTCAATAGCCTTTCCATTTCCGCTTTAATCTTCGACATGATTTCTGGTGCAAATCTTCTTGGTGTTTGCTTCACAGGCTTTTTCTCTGATCGAATAGGTAATTTCAACTCAACCACCTCTCTTTTCAGCCCTGGCATCTCATTGTAATCCCAAGCGAAGCAATCTTTGTATTCCTGTAGCAATTCAACAATCTGCGCCTTCAACTCTTGATCAATCTTAGCACTGATGTATGTTGGCCTTTTTATTGAGCCATCTCCCAAATCAATTTCATCTAAGGGATCTTGTGCTTGGATCTTTTTGGTTGAACCCACTGGATCTTTTTCAAAACCTAAAGGCTCGTCATCATAGACGCAATCAAGCCTTTGGTTTTCGACAATGTTGTCTTTATTTTTATCTTCAGCGGCTTCATCAACTAATTGTTGTTGTAAGTCAGCTTCTAAAACCGCTTTTTGCTTATTTTCGGCCACATAGGCCGTAATCCTATCCCATACAGTGGGTTTATCCATAAATAACTATTTATGGTCCTTCCCACCCTGTAGGCTTGACATAGCCTTGTGGGTAGTTGTCTTCGTCAATGACCTCTCTATCCCAAATAAATCCATAGTTGGGATCAAGAATCACTGAGATCCTCACATTATCTCTGCTTTCATAACCATGTTCAGAGGAAATGCATGGCGCAATGCTCGCCAGTTTCTTGTCGAAGGTTTTCTTGGTGATAGTATTCACTTCAGCCTTGAAATAGCTTTGATCACCCTCAATGTTTTCAACTAGGCCATCTTCTCTCCAAATAATGAGCCTCTGGTGAACTGTCGAAGGAATTGCCCCCACAGCATGGATCCATTCCCTTCCCAATAGCATATTATAATTTGCCTTGGTTGGAATCACCATAAACATAGTTGGCCTTCTAATGCTTCCAACAGAAAGATCAACTTCAATGGCTCCAAGAGAGTGGCCACTTTTACCTTCATAGTTGGTAAGGATTACGTTGTGTGTTTTCAGATCCGTTTCACACTTCTCAATCCTCTTTAGCATATGTTGTGGCATCAGGTTCACAGCAGCGCCACCATCAACCAAGATCTTGTTTACCCCAACATTGTTCACCTTTGCTTGGATATACAAAGGTTTGAGATGATTCCTCATCCCACAATCAGGTCTCTCAAAGACAGCGTGTTGCTCTTCCACACATCCATTTTTCAAGACATAGTAACAAATGGGTTTGTAAGTGGTTTCTTCGTCGAAATCCTCTTCAGCGTCATTCACCTCAGAAACCACGTCATACTCAATTGGTAGGATCGAGACAACACCGCACAGGACGTCGAATTCTGACCCTGAGTTTGCAAAATCAGATCCCATTTCTTCGTCTAGATTGAGACCTTCTTTAATCACTGAGAGAGGTGGAAATATCCTTTCAGTTGCTGGCTTTCTAGCCATTTCAAGAGATTTTGAAGGTATTTGTTTACCTTTCTCTTTGTTGGAATTTTCCACCTTGCCTACAGCAGCAACCTTTTTCTGGCGTTGATATCTACGCCATTGAGTTCTAGTCATAGGGTTCTTCCCTTTGTAATTATTGTTATAGGCATACTTGTTAGATTCAGTTGCCTTATTTTGGTTAGTAGCACTTGTGCTCCCTTTAACCATCTTTTTCATATCCTGTTTCTTTTCGTCATACTTTCCAGCATAATATACTGGGTAATAACCAGTACTTTTTCCACCGGAATGTACCCATTTTTCGACAGGAGATCTTGCTGGAGGAACATAAGTTTTAATGTGTCCCTTCTGAAGATTCTTAGTCGAAGTATCGTTGTATTGGATACCTCTGTGATTGTAACTAAACTTTGGTCTTTTGTCAACCCATTTTCCTTTGCGTTTCAGTTGAGGCTTAAATCCTTTAAAACTCTTAGCAGAATCTTTGTCGAAGACAGCACTGCACCTTGGGCAAAGCATAACTTCAGTGTTATTGATCTTGCAGCGATTGAGGAAGTCAATCAATTCCTCTTCAGCTTTTGGGTACACTGCTTTCACTTTGTCATCTTCTTGGCCTTCAGTGACCATTTCGACATCCATCTTTGAACTTATGGTAGTTCTCTTCATATTAGCCTTACCAGGCACAATTTTAGAGGCTTCGACCATGTTGATGCTCACCTCAGTATACATTGCCTCAGCATCAGGCAAAGGATCAGCGTCGATCTTCATTGGTGCCCTTGGTTTATCACCAAATTTCAGCCTCCCTTCATTGAGTGCCTTTTGCACCAAATCCCTGAAAAGAACACAACGAGAAGTATTATGACCCAAAAAATTATGGTATTTGCAAAAACCTCTTTTTTGCTTTTGTTCTAATGGTGGTGTTTTTAGTCCCTTCGGAACCAAAATTTGACCATCCTTAACTAACAAGTCAAATATTTCGTCGCATTTAGTAACATCAAAAGTATATGTTTTTGCAATGAATTTGTCGTTTTTAGGTTCGACAGGATTTTTACCATTTGAAGGTTTTAGCAATTTACAAGTATATGGAGGTCCAGGTTTTAACTCAGCAACATTGACCTCTTCTTCGACCTCCTCATAGGAAATGTCGAATTCTTGTTCTTCATCTTTAATTTCGACATAGGCGACTTTGTCTTTTTTACTTTGGAATCTACCAGTTCTGGCTTTTTCGGCTTTGAGTCTTTCGACTTGTCGAACTCTATCAGCCAATTGTGCCATATCTCTTAAATGTAGTGTGTCTAGTTTCTTTCTTATAGTATAATCTAGACCACCAGCAGCCATTTCGACTAACTCATGCTCAGGCACTTGGGTAAAACACCTTGCTTTGAGTAGTCTAAATCTATTGAGATAATCATCAACAGATTCTGCCCCCTTGCGTCGAACGCTAGCTAGTTCTTTAAGACTAATTTTGCATTAGCCCATATAGAACTGCTCATGGAAGGCCTTTTCTAATTGATTCCAATTAAAAATTGAATTTGGAGGCAGTGTAGTGAACCATGTGAAGGCGTTCTTAGTTAGAGAATTTGGAAAGTATTTCATCCTTAAATTCTCATTGTGTGCTAGATCGCCAGCCTCAGTCAAATAACGAGCCACGTGTTCGACGGTAGATTCACTGGTTTCTCCAGCGAACTTTGTGAACTTGGGAATTTTCCATCCCCTAGGCAGCTCTGTTTGTAAGGTGTATTCTGACAAAGGCGACACAAAATTAGGCCTATGTAAACCAAAGTTAAGGCCATTCTGGGCTAAAATAGTTTCGACCATATTAGCCAGATTGTTTTGTGCTCCAAAATTGTTTTGTTGCACTTGTCTGACCACTTCGTCAGCATTTTGGTTTCTATTCACCAACACAATTTCAGGGATTGCCTCTATCCTCATAGGCTCTTCGACAATTTGTTGTTGTCCTTGGTTTCCCTGATTCATAGGTATTGGAATGTTAGGTCTTTCAACAGGTACTTCGACAGGCCTGGCATTCTGAATTTGGGGAATTTGCTGGTGATGTATGGGTGGAGGACCAAAGAAATCAGCAATTCTTCCCATTTGTGTTGCCAACATTTGGTAACTGTTATTAGTGTTTTGTATCAAAGGATTAAACACAGTACCAATTTGTTGTGTTAACATATTGACCATATCATGATTGCTATCATCCATTTGTTGTCTTAATGCCAACAAAGATGTTGTAGTCAAATTAGTTTGGGCATTTCGACTATGGATGCCCTCCGTCGAACTATGAATAGGAGAATACCCTGTACTTGCATTTTCTGCAAATGTAGACGAATTTGTCTGAAGGCCTGCCATCAATGCTGTTGGCATGCCATACGGTAAAGCCCTTCCACTCATAGTAAATGGCATATTTCCAATCATTGGATTTGCCATCAAAGGACTCGTTGGTCCTACTATTGATGGCACAGAAGCCATTGTATTAACATTTGTTAATGCTGCAGTGGTCATCATTGACACAGGAGTAATTATGGGAGAAGTTATAGCGGTTACTCCCATTGTTGTCGAAGAAGGCATAGCGACGGTTATGCCTGCGACATTTGCAGCGTTAACGTCACTAACTGACGCTTGTTCTTGTGTACTTTGTGCATTTGATGCAGAAGCATTACTTGTACTAAAGTGTGCCATCTCTGGAAGATGTTTACCACTCCTTAATTGCATGTACAGACAAACACAAAGTTTAAGAATTTAACGAAAAACTTTTAAAATTAGCACAAACGTCCCACCGGGCGTGCCAATTTGTTTACCTTGGATTTTGGTAAACACCGCTAGTTTGAAATTGCTTCTGCTTGCAGGATCAACTAGTAAATCCTAAGACCGTTTGTGTTTAAAGTTTTTCCAGAATTGCGCATTTAAAAGTAAAAAGAAGAAGATAACCGTCGATTTCTCCGCGAAACCGTCGAATTACTCCAAATGAGGGAGGATAAAACAAAGAGAAAATTTGCATGAAACGTAAAGAAAAGGAAAATTAAAATTGCATTAATTTAAAGGGGTGGTGCACAAGATCATACATGCGTTCCTTGTACTCGTTTCTCAGTGCGTGTCGGTACTTTGAGCGTGGGAACTTGGTATGAGAGATTGTGACCTGTTTTTCCTATGAGAAACTACTATTTATACAAATAGAAAATAACTGTACAAAGTTTAAAAAATGTAACTGCTACGTGCTCTTGGTAACGGTTACTTGATCCTACTTCGACATCAGCCTCCAACTCCTTCTTGTCGAAATATCTGTCTTCAGCTTCTTCTACTTAGCCAAATCTGAGGTCGAAATCTACTTGATGTAACTTGATAGCTTAATTCATTTCAGTGTCGAAATTGATACTTGTCTCTTGAAATACAAGGTCAAACTTTAAAAATAAATCAAACCTCGTTGACTGCATTTAATTTAGCCTGTCGAAATTACAGGCTAACAGCATGACAGTAGGGCGATTTGTGTAAGTGTTGGGATTCGGTTGATGAAATGCTAAGAGTACAACATGGTGAACTTAAGCGCCATTTTGAGTTGAGCCTCAGCAGAGTCAAATATAGTCATTGGAACAAAATTTATGACAACCTAAAGGGTTTAGTTTCTTCCGCTGCGAAGGACCATATTGGCAAAGAGTTGAAGCGTAGCTTCATTGGTATGGAGTCTTCCGAGTGTGGATGCATCATAAGAATGACGCACGGTCTACCGTGTGCTTGTGAGCTTGCTAGGTAATTGATAAGTCTGCATTGCATATAGTTTTGATGGTCTAAAACTAAGTGTTTTTATATTGAATTTATGAAACTACATTGATTTTGGACCACAAATTGCCACATTTGTCATAACCATGATTTTCAGGTGCAAATTGATGTTTTGGATCTTGTTGAAGCTTGAAATAATGAGTTGAGTTGCTAAGAGTTCCACCGTGCACCCAAGGATGCGTCTGCCGAGCATTTGGAGCGCCTTCTACTTCAAAGATCTGCTACAAAGCGCCCAAGCGCTTCTGCATGCGTTTGGGGCGCTTCTGTATCTGCTGCTTCTGTTGCCCGTGCGCCCAAGCGCTCCTGTCATGCGCTTGGGGCGCTTTCCTGTCTGATGCTTCTGCTCATCGTGCGCCCAAGCGCTGCTTCACGCGTCTGGGACGCTTTTACATCTGATGTTGCTGTTTGTCATGCGCCCAAGCGCTTCTGTCGTGCGCTTGGGGCGCTTTCTTATCTGGTGTTTCTGTCTGCCATGCGCCCAAGCGCTTCTGTCGTGCGCTTGGGCGCTTTTCCTCTGCGAATTGGTTTAAGTTGCGATTTTCATCCAACTTAGGGGATCTTTTGCCATATTCTTAACCTAGCTTTGGGAGAGAGGCAGGAGCTGCGACCAAGGATCATCACCCTTCATCATCATTGAAGATTCAAGGCTTGGGAACAAGATTTTGGAGCTTCAATGGTCACTCTATCTATTAAGTTTCCTTTTATGTTTGATTTCCTCTTCCTCTATGTCTAGCTAAATACCTTTTGGTTAGGGATGAATGAATATTGATGAAACACTATTGCAGTTGATTTTGATCTATTTAAATGTTATATTCCCTCTTTCTTTGTGTATTCAATCTTTGTTCTTAATGCTTTTTATGAATTGATCATCCATAAAATGATGTATGGTTCATGTATGAGATGGAAGTTTTATGCATGAATGCTTAAGATTGAGCACCTTCAATTCTTAGTCTAGGAATAGTTTTGGAGTTGTTGTATCTTGAAAACCCTTGATTGTAATGCTTGTTCTAATTTAGAAGCACCTAAGGAATTAGGGTTTTTAGTTGGTTACAAAGGATTAGTTGCCTAAGGAATTAGGAATTGATTAATGTTGTGGGTTTGATAACAAAGGTAAAGAGGGAGTAATTTTCTATAACAAATCATTTTGCAATATTGTGGAATCAATAGGAATTCATCCCTAGCTTCTTTTATCATCTAGTAATTTCAAAAGCGTTCTTCGGTTTATTTTCTAAAAATCACAAAAACATTTTATTGTTATTCTTTATATTATTATCAACACAACTAAATTCAGTCCATTGTTCAAACTAGTAACTAGAACTTTAAATTGATAAGTACGTGCAATCCTTGAGTTCGACATCCGGTTCTTACCTTTTTATTATTACTTGCGACGATTTGGTACACTTGCCAATTTCGCCATCAGTAATTCATTCATCTAACTATTTTAGTTTTATATAAATGATTTTAGATTATGTTTGTAATGTCAATTTCAACTATTTTGTAGCTACACAATGAACCTGACTTGCTTTCCATTGGATATAATACATAATCACTGGAAGAGACTCAATTTCAAGGTTTCCTACAATGAAGATTCTTCCGAAATCCCAAATGATGAGTTAAATTTGAAGATTGAATTTGAGGCTATACAACGGAGGTTTAATGCTGCTGATCGTTCTGATAGAGTAATGATAAAGCAAAAAACACGTGAGTTGGCATTCCCGGACACTACTTCCATGTGTCTACCTCCGGAACCAATCACTACCAAGGGGACACTTAAACAGGAAAAGGGGAAGAAGAAGAAGAAGAAAGATGAGTTCTCAACAAAGCGAGAACCATCATACTGGGAACATGTTGATCACATTTTTGACTCACAACAAGATAGCACATCCGCTGCTGCTTATTCTCGCAAACGCCATACTCCCCCAATCTCAAAGTCATCAACTCCAGGACAGAGTAGAAGCTCCACCCCAAGTACATTTCAGTTACCTAAAGGGAAAATGTCTAAAAGTGGAGCTCCTACAACCCCGTTACCAAAAAAGATCAATCCTACTCCATCACCAATCGAAAAACCAACCCAATCCTGCTCACTATGCCAGCAACTCAAATTCAAGGGCTTACACTAAACCTTACACCTGATATCATTCGGTCAGAGTCATACAATGAATTCATAGATTTTTTGCCTACAGAGATACATCGTTCTGTAGATGATATAGTGAATGTGGAACCTGACGGCAACTGTAGGTTTCGGTGTGTTGCTGCACTTCTTGGAAGGGGTGAGGATGATTATTTCAGCGTTAGGACAGACTTATTTAAAGAGCTTTAGCGAGACTACGACTTGTACTCCAGCTTGTTTCATGGAACGGGCAAAGTCACCTATGTTATGAAGGCTTTAATGAGTCAACATGTTGTAAAAAAAGGAGATGAGAATTGGATGACTCTACCAGAATGTGCTTATTTGATTGTAAATGCATACAAGGTCGTGTTGGTTTGCTTGTCTCGTCATTTTTCCTTTTTGGTTAACCATTTCAAATTGCACCAATCAAGAATGCACCGGTCTACCACACATGCTTCACGGGGAACCACTTTGTATACATGAATATGAAGAGAGGTTGGCCGATGCCAGGAGTCAATACCTATTGGACAAAATTCAGAAAAGACATAGCAAAGGATTGGCCCAAGCCATTCACAGGATGCTTGCAACAATGGAACGCTTTAACCTTAGATTTAGGTGCTCCTCGTTGTATTGACTTAGATAAAGATTGATGTTTATTTCAATTTGGTTGTAACTTTTGAGTTTCGTTAAGTATTATTAAGACACTTCTATTGTTACAATATCATTGTTTATGCTATTTGTTGAGTTTCATTTAAATTGAAGTAGTTAATTTACAGGTAGAATTACAGGAATTTTGGGCAAAATTTGTCCAACAAGTTGTTGTCTAGAAACTTAATGTTTCTGTCTGGTAATAGATAGGTTCGGCCTAGCCAAGGTCGAACCGGTTCGGCTAACAGATGGCCGAACTCAACAAAATAACAGCTTCTCTGGCTCACACACCCCTGTAAGGTTCGGTTGAGAGAGGATCGAACCGGTTCGACTTTTGCACGACCGAACCGAGATTTTTTTCTTACTCGATGGATTTCCACCCGAACTGGTTCGGGCACCCGTGCGCCGAACCATGTAAATTTTAAAATTCAAGTGGCTGCCACGTGAGGGCAATTTGGGGATAACCGAAATTTGGGGGTGTGCACTGAGTAGAGGAGGGGTTGGACGAAGTATGGGCCATCATGGGAGGTGGATGAGAATGGATCTGAGTTCTTAAGTGGGCCAATTTATGAGAGTTACTATTTTCGTCTCTTTTATTTGTTAATATAATAGAGATAGGGATGCACAAATTAACCGGTTCAACTGTTAAACCACATCCATATCCGGTTAGAAAACCCAAATATTTATGTTATTTTTATAACCGATTATTTTAATTTGTCCAATAATGGACATGTTTTTCTCTAGGGTTATTTAATGGACATCCATGGAATATTAATTGGTTTTTGCCTAAATTTTTTTTGACCAAATTGCCTAGGAATTTAAACAAGTCCACCTAAATAATTTTAAAAAGTTGAATTTTTTAAAAATATCTTTAAATATATATATATATATATATATATATATATATATATATGTATTATATTAATATTATATTTATTATATATATATATATATAATTTATATTTGTATCAATATTATATCAATATATATAATAAAATTTAGAGGGAGTACTCTTTCGTTCCTGATGCTTTTTCTGTGACATCCGTGGCTGAAGAGCGGCTCATGGCAGCTTCAAAGCAAAGGGGCACGTGAATGAACTGAGTACGCACCGAAATGAGAGGGATCCTGAAGCTGTGCAAGTATGGGACTGTACAGTTGAAGGAAGGCTTAAGAGAATTGATTTGGACTACCTATACCAACAAGGTGCATATTCTTTTCGGGAGCCCTTCCCATAAGAACTCCATAGTTAAGTGTACTTGACTTGGAGTAGTAGTGGGATGGGTGACCTTATGGGAAGTTTCCTGGAAAGCATGCAAGTGAGGACAACGCATGCTGAAAAAACACGTGTTGGTTTGTGAGGGGAGTCAACAATTCTAGAAGCAGTCTGGGATGTTACATTTTCCCTAAGGAGGGTGTAGCGACCGAAAAATTCGGGAAAAGATTATTCGAAGTTCGAAAACAAAGCCGCCACCCAAGTTTAATTTTAAGGGCTTGAAAAATCCCTTTGATTTGGATAAGTGTCATTGAGACCGGATTTGAGTTCGTTAGTCGATTATGTGTGGGAATGTGTAAACACCCACAACATCCTTTCGAAAAAGGTTACATTTTAATTAAATGTGTAGTAAAAAAAGGTAATTCTAAAAAAAATGTTTCTATTTACTCTTTTTATTATCTATGAACATGAAAAGAAAGACTTAATAAAAATTATTTGTTTTTGTGATTTTTCTGAAAAGACTTAAAAAAGATTTTTTTATCCCCTATGCTCCTGCGTATCTCCTGGTATAGAATCAAGTGTTACGTAATTCTTGATAGAAAATCTTCATTTTGACAAGGCAATTGCATTAGTTAAGAAAATCATAGATTGGGGCATTCAACCAGATAAGTCGCAAATTTGTCATAGACTTTAGGATGCACAACAAATTTGTCAAGATCTTTTAGTTAAAGGTTACAATTTGAATGCCGCAACATATACCGTTATGATTGGCGGACTTTGTAAGGAGGCATTGTTTGAAGAAGTTTTTACTTTGTTGTCAAAAATGGAAGACAATGGTTACTTTCCTGTATCATTTGAAGTAATAATCTATGCTCTCTTTGAAAGAGGTGAGAAGGAGAAACCTCTTAAACAAAAATACAAAAAAATGAAGAACACTATGAATGTGCTCAAGAGGACCAAAATGAAACAATAAATGAAAGATAAAGGACCAAAGTAAAAAAATAAAGATAAAGAACCAAACTGACACAGAAATAAAAGATAAAGGACCAAAACGGACCAAAAAAAAGATAAATAACCAAAGTAAAATTTAGAGCAAAAATAAATGACCAAAAGTGATATTTAGCTTAAATAATAATAATAAGTAAAACAAAGCTCAACTGAAAATAATGGGGTGTTGGGGTAATATGGTATTTTTACTCACAAATTGGGCTTCTAGGTAGTACCAAAGATACCCCACCCTTCATGAAGAAGAACAGAAATCCCGAGAATTCCTAGACCCCAATTTATTCATGGGAATCATTTTACACTTCCTTCTAACAAACATGGGTATTTTGAATTCCCACTTATTCATAGAATCTAGGAAACAACGCAAAATTGGCCCACTTAGAACTGAAATCCATTCTTATAGGCCTAAAAAAATGGAACCCTAAGAAGCTCTAATGATTAGCCGCAGTGTCACTTCTATTTTGATTCGAAGATGTTTCTACGAATGGTAGCGCGGCCATTGATGGCGAAGGTGAAGCAAACAAAAGGGATTAAGAAGGTTCCAGAAGATGCTGTACCGAATTTGAGGGAAGTGCTTATAGGGTTATACAGCCAGATATTGCATCAGGCCAAGAAGCTTCCAGAATGGCTTACATATCGCTATCATCTTGAGGATCGTATGAATCATAGGCTTAAGGTTTGTCAGCTAGAAGAAGATGTGGAATCTATTCCGATTCAAATTTGTCTTCCTCCCTATCGGCCTGAGGAACTCATACAAGAAGCTCGTCATGAACTCACCGAACTTTCTGGTATTTTTATCCTTTCTTTCTTTCAAAACTGAAATACGTTTTCTATGTTTTGTTGTGGGTGTTTATTGAGAGAGAAAACACAAATTTTTAATATTACTTCTAATCCTAATACATTAGTGAATGTGTCGAGCTCGAGAGGATCTTAATCCAATAGTTTTATTAAGTTTTTTGTTGATTTGAGTTTTATCAAGTCTTTTGTTGATTTGAGTTTTATCAAGTCTTTTGTTGATTTGAGTGGGTACATGCTTTCATCTTTTTTGGTGTGAAGGTACATGCTTTCCTCCGGTAATGCCAACAATTTTCATTTAAAAAATATCATGAAGATTTAATTATTGAATAACTAGAATCGACAGTTTCATTTAGTTTTTTGATTTTAGATGACAAATCAACATTGTATAATGGCTTGAAGAAATCAGTCGTAATTGAAGAACCGAGAGAAAACACCTGAATCTAGATCATAATTTTGGATTTATATCTATATCAGCATCTGATCAGCACCTGCATTTGTATTGGTAGCAGAAATTTTGCCATATTTTAGCCATTACTTTGTTTAGTGTCCAACATCAATAACTTCTTTCATTTTTTCGAAGTCTTCATCACTATTCTCTTAGATCTCCATTATCTCGGTCGTCGTCGACCCCCGAATCATTTTTCCCTACCCATTCTGGTGCTATTCATTAATGCTCCTATTGTGAATTCCACATAACTTTCAACCTTAATATATTCATTTTCTTCACGGATGCAAAAACCTTCATTTGTAACTTGAATTGTTTCTTAATGCTTTAGTGCTAATCTAAAATTTCTTAGTATCTCCAAAAATCTTCATCGTATGTGGAATCACTCATTATTATATAACAACAAGTAATGTGCAGATTTAGATTTCCAACCAACATGGCAATAACATATTTTCTTTAATCTAAACTTTCTTAATGGTTTTTATAAGAAAACTTGGAATGCAAGAACATCACATGTCTTGCTAATATACAAAATCTTCCGCAGAGTTTTGTGCATAAACTGATTAGCAAAAATTGTGTTTTTGACTTTATGTATGCTATATATAGGTTTGATTGCAGATTGGGATTCCTGCCTCATCGAACCTCTTCCGCATTCTCCTTGGAAAACAACAATGTTCTTAGGTCTAAATGAGAACCCAAGTGAGAAGGAACTGCTGATAAATTTATACTATGAAACATTGAGTGTCGTAAGGAAGGTTCCAGAGAACAATAAGCTTCGAATGTTTGCTGAGAGTTCCGTTTCTCGTAAACTTGAGGCTATTCGGTGGGAGGATGATTGGGAATCAATTAAGAGTATACTTGGTTATGAGGATCCCATTCAAAAGGCTCAAGAAGAACTTGATCACTGGAGCCTCTTTTTCGGTATTTTCATCTATTTCTTTCTATTTTTCTTTCAAATATGAAATACGTTTTCTATGTTCTGTCGTGTATGTGTGTTTTTTTTATTGAAATTGAACTCTCAGATGTATGTGTGATATAAACATTGAACTTGATCTAGTTTCGACCGAATTTTAGGCTCTCCTATGATTTATGAATTTTTGTTAGAAGGAGCAAAATCAATATATACATTTTATAGTAACAACAAGCCCAAAAAAAATACATGGACTAATATATGAACGCCTTACATTGCATTTGCAGCGTTTAAAAACATATTTAGTTATAGAATTATATTAGATATGATTGATTAGTTTAAGTTATACCTTTTTTTGATCGTTTTGCTGACTTCATATTGGTATTTGATGATGTTGTTTCCATTTAAAGAATTTTTTTTATGTTGTTGTTGTTTGTTTGTTTGTTTGTTTGTTTGTTTTTGGTTATTTTGTCTTGCTAGGGTTAAGGGAATTTTGTGTGTATATAATTGTCATAGGACTCGTTTGGATTGCCTTATTTGAACGGACATAAATACTTGTGAAACTATTTGCAAGAGCTAATAGAAATGGCTTAAGCAATGTCGTTAAGCTTATTTCCATAAACTCCCCCAGCCTTAGGATAGCTTATGGAAAATTAAAGTGGGAGAATCGTAAATCTTCTTAATTAATTGTGATGTGCACATCGCAGTTCTTCTGTATTACTGGGTTGGCCTAAGATAGAATCTGCTCAATTAATATGGAAGAGAATGGAAGGTGATACAAAGGGTGGGAGATTATTGGGAGGGTGTGGTGAATTTGTATGTTTGTTGCATCTTTGTATGGTTTGTTTATCTTTTCTGGAAAATTTATGTTTTGGAGTGATTAAAAATGAGGGTGTTGACTTTAGAGTGTGGAATGGCAAGGGAGGGACTCTTTGCCGGTCAGCCCCAAGTTTTGTTTCCTTAAATTGAGAGGTTAAGAAGTGAATGACATGTGTAATGTGCTACCCTTCTCTGCCTTCAATAAACTATTAATCGAAACTTTCTTAATGGTTTTTATAAGAAAACTTGGGAAATTTTTTTGCTTAAATTGATTAGCAAAAGTTGTGTATATTATATATATCTTGGATTGCAGGTCCGGATGCTTACCCCAATCGAGAATATCCGCAAGTTCCGCGTACTAAGGAATTCTGTGAAAGGTTTGATGCATGGCGTGAGCTTGCATCACCGATATTGCACTACTGATCAATCGCAAAAAGATGCTTCTGTTGTCAGCTCTAGTGAACCTCCATTGGAGCCATGATTTCTCAATTTGAATGTATTGTTCCTTGAACACTAACTACATAACTATTGGAAGTTTTACACGTGTTAGCTTTTGCTGGATCCGTTTCCTGTTATTAGTACTAGTGGAAAGACGTGCACTCTCGTTCCCGTCTTTCCGTTTTTTATATTGCACTAGAGTAGATACTTATGTAGTCTTTAGTAAATTCTTATTTAGTCGTAGATTATTGTGTAATATTCATCATGACAATTGAGATTGAGTATAAGCACAACTCGTTAAAGAATCTTTAATATATTGAAGAAAATATATGACTTTATTTCATAACATTTAATATTTTAGATATAGATGCAGCTAAACCATGATTGTATATAGGTCAAAAAAACTCATCGGGAGACAAAGATGGCTTATCTAATATTAACAAAGAGGTCATCTTAAAATGCTATTTTATGCTTACTTTCCTCTGCAACCAACAGTATAAAATTCTTTGGTGAACTTCAATCTTTGTAGAACAGCATGTGTGCCCGTTAGCACTTTTTACTTTGCACTTAAAAAGTGCAAATCATCCTCCCAAGCCTCCTATAAAGATATTCGTGCTCCTTTGAAATGGGCATCACATGCTTGAGTGGTCTCCAGTCTTCCATTTTCTTAATTTTTCATTCATCATTAAAAATATAGTAATAATAGGTAGAACTAATAAGAATTAGCCTATACAGTTCTCACAAATGATGATAATAGAATATTAACATTTCACCCCTAACCTGACCTCTAAATTAAAAGGAAAGATACATTCAAATGGAAGAAAAAACGTTGAAGTAAAGAGGAGATGTATGATGGAGAAGAAGACAGGTCCGAGTAAAGCAAACTGGGAGAACAAATTTTGTCTTATTCATTGTCATCATCGGGGATGGACATTATTTGATTTTTTAGGCAAAGGGACACAACCAAAGGGCCAACGGGAGTGCCTTTGGTCTTTTCTTCCAATATCAATGATCTAATTTGTGTTAGGAAGTTATTTAGATAATATTGTCTTAGGAAGTTATTGGCATATATCGGTTTGTAATTAGGATAAATAGGAAAAGAGAATTCAGAATGGGTTATCTTTGACATTTGATTGGGTATTGGAAAGGGGACAAACCAAGGCTCTCGAATTCCACAGAAGGGAGAGACTAGAGACTCTCACGTTCTCTAGAATTAGTGTGTTCTTGTGATTATTAAGTTAATTTGTGTTGGTTGGATTGTAATTCAGATTCTATTTCATAATTTAAGGTAGAATTTATTCATTTCTAATCCATTTGAAACCAGTTTATATCACAAATCTGCTCTGCCTTCTTTATGATTTCTCATACATGATAATCTCTCCTTGAAATACAGCAGGTGTTACTAAATGTAAATGCATAGTGCATATATACATTCTACGATAAATACTCGAAATTTGAAACTCACTAATGCTAATGTAAGATTGAGACTGCAGAGTTTATGGTAAAGTGAAATTGGCAAAGACCTCTTAACAACTGTTGTTTTTGAGTTCCTGAAAATTACTGGGTTGAGTCGCGGACTAGGTCGCTCTCTTTAAGACGTTTCGTGGCACTGCTCAAAATTGTGCAGGCAGGCTATCAACCACGACGTCCCCAAGATAAAACAGCCCAGTCAAAACTGTTACGAAATATTACTGCACAGTAAAATTTCGCTCAAGAAATACACCTTCAAAGTATGGTTCAAAAACCATTCAAGTATGGTTCGTAGACCACTCCATAATATGGTTCGTAGACCACTCTTGAATATGGCTCGTAGGCCATTCTTTAAAGTAGAAGAGAATTAATGAGGGAGAGGAGAGAAAGCTTGAGGTATAATTTAACGTCAAGCGGTGTAAAGAGTCAAGTGAGGGAGGGGCCTATTTATAGGCTTCAAAACTAACTTGGTGCGCAAGTCTTAGAGGATAAGACCGGAGTGCTTGCGCTCCGAGCTATAACGGATAAGAACAAACGCGGATAAGAACGGCTCTGTTCAACGAATCTGTACGCAACGGTTAGTTCATCGTATCCGGACGGTTCAACGAATCTGGACACGCAACGCACCAAAAAATAAAATAATAATTAATTATTTTCGTAAAAATACGGTCAGACGGACGGCGGCGCGCGCGTGTGGTGGTCTGATGGTTTGCGTGCTCCTGTTTACAAAACTGGGTACCCTTTGGGCCCTAATCCAAAGGTGTGAAGTCTCCACTTATAAGCACTCTTCAAGTGCCTAGTCCAAGTAATGTGGGACTTTTTAATTCACCACCAATGTTCCAACAACAACTATGCTGAATGTTACTAGGCATTTCTTGTACGAAATGCAAGAATCCTGACGTGGTTGAATCTTGGATGTTTGTTTATTAATTTTGCCGAAACCAACATGTTATTTTGAAAGTGAGTGAAGAGAGTGAAGAGTTTGACTATTTTGAAATTTTGTCTTATTTCCCATTTTTTTTAGGGGAATCAAATTTGAGTTTAATTGTTACGCATAGTCGGTGTAAATCATTTTAGAACCACAACTAATAACAATTCATGGTATAATTGATATATAAGGTGGTTAATAAATGACAAACTTATTTTTACAGATGTGTCCACTAGTAATTGGTAGATAGTATAAAACATTTATCAGGTATGACAATGGGGCGGGACGGGAACGGATTTTACATTCGTTATCCCCATCCCCGAATCCCATATAGTTCCCCGTCCCAAACCCCACGGGGGATGAATTATTGATCCCCATCCCCGTACCCAACGATTTCAGAGATCCTCGCAGTGGAATCAATTTTTTTTAAATAAAAAAGAAGTTTTTACCTGTCCCAAACTCGAACTTGACCCAAACCCAATATGTATCCCATACCTAAACCCGCCCAAACCTGGAATTTAACAGAACAACAAAAAACCAATGTAGGGCAACATATAACTAAAATATCAAGAGAGTGAGACCGAGAGAAAAGAGAGAAGCTAGAATGAGAGACTGAGACTGAGAGAGAAGAGAGTGAGATCGAGACCGAGAGAGAAGAGAGATATCTGAGAGAGTGAGACCGTGAGAGTGGTGCAGCGCTAGCAGTGAGTGACAAATCCATTTAGGGTTTACTTGAGATTATGAGGATTTCTAATTAAGAGGGGTAATAATGCAATTTAATACATTCGAGGCGGGTTCCGAGTGGGTACCTCTATCCCCATTCCCCACCCCATCCCCGTATTTTGATTTTGGGGAAAACCCAAATCCAGTCAAAGCGGGGGAAACTCGTCAAATCGGGGCGAGTTTGAGTGGGTCCCCGCGGGTATGGGTTTTGTTGTCATGCATAATATTTATAAATATATTGTGCATATAAATTAATTCCAACAAACTTTATATGGGTCCTACTAAATATTTCGTTTTTCTTCCCCTTCAGTTTTAGACCAAACAATATAAAAAGTTTCAAAAATCGCGTTTTTTTCCCCATTGTGATAGTTTTCCACTCTTTTCTCCTCTTCCAAACATAGTGTTAGAGTGATAGAAGAGAGAAGAGAGAAGAGAATGAGGAGAGAAAAATATGCAGCATAACAAGGAATGTAGGCTATTTAACATACGGAAATGACATTATTTATAGAAAGCTATTTACGAAAAATATTTTGTAAGAACTAAATTCAAATGGCCTCTATTTACGGGAACTATTAACAATATTTTAATGTATAAGTTTACACATTAGTTCATTAATTAATAAAAATGATGTGTTTTTTCACTGACACAAATAATTTAAATAAATATTGCATTTAAAATAAAATAATGACTCAGAAGTTAGGATTGAAGTTACAATCATAACAAGTAAATTTATTCTTATCATAATAATAATAATCTATACCTCTCTCTCTCTCTCTCTCTCTCTCTCTCTCTCTCTCTCTATATATATATATATATATATATATATATATATATATATATATATATATATATACGAGTTCACCATAAAAACCAATTTTTGGTGTATCACTTTCTAAATGGCTAAAATACCCTTTTAAAAACCACCCAAACAATTAACACATTCTGATGTATGTTCTAATAGTAACCGCTATTTCACTATATTATTATCTATTATTTATATATTATTTATCTATAACTTCTATAACCACCCACCAACACACCAACACATGTCCCATTAGTAATAATAATAATAATAAAGAAGTATTCATTTCATCACAACGGTTAGCAAATCGGAATGTGTTAGGTTTGCGTTCTGTTTCCTTCTCTGCCTCAGTTCGTCATCCAGTAGCTTCGAGGTGAAACGACGTCGTTTAATATGATTGTTGTGTAACAGACAGACACAGGAAGGAATGACACCGTTTTTCAGAGTAAGGTTTATTTCAAAACCCTATTCTTCCCTTTACTTTCCCTCAACTTCAAGGTTGATGTACTCTCACTCTCACTCTACATTCACTCCCAATCATATTCACAATGCTGATGATTTAGTTTTGTCCTTCAATCACATGCTTAGATTATATCCTACACCGCCCACTATCGAATTTAGAAAGCTGTTAACCACCTCCCTTGTTAAGATTCAACGCTACTCTACTGCCATTTCCCTTTTTAATCAAATGGAAATAAGAGGAATTGGACAAGATATTGTTACTTTGAGCATCCTCATCAATTGTTATTGCCACCTTAAACAAATGCATTTTGCCTTTTCTATTTTTGGAAACATTTTGAATACGGGTGAGCAGCTAAATACACTCATGAAAGGCCTATGCTGTAACGGCGAGGTTCAAAAAGCTCTTTACTTTCACGACAAAATGATAGCACAAGGGTTTCAATTTAACCATATTAGTTATGCCATCTTGATTAATGGATTGTGTAAAATGGGACAAAGAAGAGCTGCCCTCCAATTATTGAGACAGGTTGATGGGAAAGTCGTCAAGACTAATGTGGTAATGTATACCACAATTATTGATAGCATGGGTAAAGATAAACTTGTAGATGATGCTATTGATTTATATTCTGAAATGGTTGCCAAACAAATTTTGCCTAATGTTGTCACTTATAGTGCTCTTATATATGGCTTTTGCATTGTGGGTCAATTAAAAGAAGCATTTGGTTTGTTGAATGAAATGATGTTAAAAAACATCAATCCGAATGCTTGTACCTTCAATATATTGGTAGATGGTTTATGTAAGGAAGGAAAGGTGAAAGAAGCTGAAAATTTGTTAGCTGTGATGGTGAAAGAAGACATAAAACCCGATGTTATTATTTATAATACTTTAATGGATGGGTATTGCCTACGCAATGAAATGAACAAGGCAAAAAATATATTCAACTCTATGGACAAGAGTAGAGTGACAACTGATGTTTATAGCTATACCATCATGATTAATGGGTTCTGTAAGATTAAAAAGGTTGATGAAGCAGTGAATCTCTTCGATCAGATGATTTCAAAAAATATGATTCCTGATACGATTTTTTACAACACTCTTATTGATGGTTTGTGCAAATCCAATAGAATTTCCTATGCTTGGAAGCTTCTTGATGAGATGCACGATAGAGGTCAAGCAGCTGATGTAATCACTTACAGTTCCTTCACACAAGCTTTATGCAAATGTCATCATCTTGACAAGGCAATTGCTTTAGTTAAGGAAATCATAGATCGGGGTATTAAGCCTGATATGTGCACATACAACATACTTATTGGTGGACTATGCAAAGGTGGAAGACTTAAAGATGCACAACAAAATTTTCAAGATCTTTTAGTTAAAGGCTACAATCTGAATGTCACAACATATACGGTTATGATCGGTGGACTTTGTAAAGAGGCATTGTTTGAAGAAGCATTTGCTTTGCTGGCTAAAATGGAAAGCAATGGTTGCTTTCCAAATAGCCTAACATTTGAAATAATAGTTTGTGCTCTCTTTGAAAGAGGTCGGAACGATAAAGCAGAAAAAGTTCTTCGCGAAATGATAGTTAGAGGTCTTGTATAAGAGTACAAGTGAGTACAATACATTGCTCATCTCAATGCTTATCTTCAACTGGACATAGGTGTTATGTGAGCCTCAGCTTAAATAGATGCAAAGGGGAATAAGCGGACCAAGAATCAGCAATGTGAGCCAACTTTGTTTGATTTTCTGACTTTTCAATTAGATTTATTGGTTTGAGTGATATTTGAGAAATGGCTCATAAATGTAGTGATTTCTGCTCCTGCATATATACATTCTACAATACAAAATACACTAATAGATTTTCTTCAAAATTAGTGATTGACTTATTACTATAAACAGATATTAATAGCAGTTACACAGATTTGTGATAGGTATGGGCCTTGGCCTGTGTTCTGTTAATGATCCAATAACAGTTAGCTAGTTATGTTCTCTTTGAAAGTGGAGAGAATGATAATTAAGGCAGTAAAAATTCTTCGTGAAATGATTGCTAGAGGCCTACTTCATACCTAATTAATAACTAGGTATTGCTGATAAATCCAAGTGAGAGTAGCATCCAAGTGGTACCCTTAGTCCTCCAAAATAGTTGACTTTGTCAATGCTTATCTTCAACAGCACATAAGTGGTACCCTTATGCTACTATGTAACTATAATCAAATTCAGTTTTCATTAATAATAGAAAATCGTTTCTCCATTCTCTCCGCTTTCATATCTTTTGAGTGTGAGATTGAGAGCTAGGGTTCTCGTCGAGTGGCGGAGCCACGTTATAGTGAGGGGTTTACTTGAAACCCTCGACTATAAAATATAGAGCAAATTAAGTCAGTAATTTATGTAACTGCTTTATAACCGCCTCAAAAGTATCTCTAAAAATGCACTAAAGTAGAGTTTATCAAATTCGTCCATGAAACCAATGGGTTGATGTCACACCCTTTCTTGGTGCTTTGGTATGCAGGCAAATTCATAATATATATATATATATATATATATATATATATTTGTGTGTGTATTATATATATTAAATATATATATTTAGAGAAATGTATATATATATATATATATATATGTGTGTGTGTGTGTGTGTGTGTTTATATTATATACTTCATAACAGAAGCTTTCAAGTATTTTAGAAGCCAAATTGACTCAAACATGAGGTTGCTTGTATTTCATTCATGTCAACTAATCGACCAAACTCAAAAGATTCTATAAATTCACCTATTTTATGTTATATTTAAATTTGTTTTGAAGATTTTTGGCCAGGTCCAGAACTAGGAAGTATTTATCATTGTTTTGGGAATTTATCTTTTATATTATGTCAGCTGAAATAAGTCAACATTTCTCTTGTAGAAGGTAAAGAATTGATGCCTGGTTTTATCTTAAGCATTTCATTTGATATTATTTGAGCAACATTCTCCATCTAGTGACTTACTACAACTTATTTTTGCACACAAGCATTCATTTACAGACAACTTGTAGATTTTGTTCTTATGCTATGTTTGGAATTGCGGTCGAATGGCAATATACTGCGTCTCGAGGCACGTTTCATCAAAAGCTACAACTTGTAGCGTTATATGTATCGTGCGTTCATGAATTCAAAAATCTACTTAAAGAGCCTAAGAAGATTGTTGCATCCAATAATGCTACTACCAACATAAAGATTGTCAACATTATGAATTGTTTTTGGAGGTCAACTTTGAAAGAAGCAAGCTACTTTTCAACAGACAAAAGGATTTCAAGAACCAACAATCTTGTCTAGCAAAAACCTTTTCAAGAACCAACAATCTTGTCTAGCAAAAACATGGAAAACTTAGAAGCTAGTGTTTTAATCCATTGTTTGAAAGTAGATAATTGTTTGACATATCGGTACTCATGTATGTCGGTCACTCTCTCTGATAGCCACAAGCGAAGGCTTGTTACCATTTGCATAACATCATAGCCATTCTGGGACAACACAATCAAATTAAAAACATTGAAAAAAAGGGTGCGTCGTTAAAACAAACAATTGACTTTAGCAGTGAAATAAAAATAACTAGAAATATCAAAAAGTATTTAACTCTTGCACAAGTAAATAAAGTAGCAAGTTCCTAATTCAAACTTACCATCAATTGTTTACTTTTGTTCCCCTACACTTGTTCAATAAGAGCATGTGTTGGGCCATAGCATATATTTATGGAACACATCCCACAATCTTCATTATCCTATGATGATCAAGTCCATCCCCAACATTACTATAATTACATGTTTATTATTGAGCAAATGATATAAGATCAAGTTAAGTATTGAAATCCTACCAAACAGCTTATATGTTTTTATCAACACGATAAATACCGCTTGAGTGACAAAGTGGAAATAAAAGGAGAGTGACAAATAATAGTCAGTGTCATACCACTATACCAGCATGATTAAAGAATGAATCTATTTGACCATATGATTTCAAAAAATATAATTACTGATACGATATCTTACAACACTCTTATTCTTGATTTGTGCAAACCCAATAGAATTATTCTATTAGATCTGCACAAACCATCAACAATTTTTTGGAAATCATCTGATCAAAAAGATTCATAAATTTATCAACCTTTTTAATCTTACAGAACCCATTAATTATGATAATATAGCTCGTAACATTATTTGTCACTCCCCTTTGATCCATTAGTAAAATAAAAAGAAAGATGTGAAGGATTAAATATGTGAAACTAGGGATCTATTTGTAAACAAGTCGCATAGCTTTGTCATTATAAACTGAAGCAGAAACAAGTTAACACTCTAATGTGCTTAAGCAGAATGTGGTACCTGATCTTTCTACAAATCTTTGTATTGCACACATTATCTTGCTTTGATTGGTTTGCAAAATTGACTGATTTAGTAATTGGCAGGTTAGAGATGCTAAGTTGCCATATGCTAAGATTGAATATGCAGAACTTTATGGTACCATTCTCCAGCCACACCTTCTTAGGCTGTTCAGAATCTGAATTTCTAGGAAAAATGGAAGAAAACTTCCCTGCAGCTTCTGTTTCACTTCCTATTTCTTCACCAGAAAATGAAATCCATCATGAAGGTAAAAACAGGAAAGCAACTGATATGCATGGGCTGAGTTCTGAAAAATTCAACTCTCGCAGTTGTAGGAGAAAAGATAAAAAATGTAATTTTTTCTTCTATTATTTTCCTTTTGACTAATTAATATGCAAGACAGAGATTGATGTTTGATTTGTTCTTCATGTTTTTTCAGAGTTTTGGTAGAGGCAGGAGAGTAAAACAGAATGGAACAGAAGATGATAAATCAAAGGAAGTAGTTCATCTTAGGACCTTACCTTACCTTAGTTTGACGTTTGTGTTTTAGAAACATTTTGTTGAATTTTGTGTAAGCAACTTGTAGAAATTTTAAGTTTCATGAATTGTATTGTAAGATATTAATTTCAATGGAATTTGAAGAACTTTTATAAATTTATTATGTGATGTTGTTTGGAAATAATTTTGTATATCAGGATTTTATAAAATGGTCAATTGATATCTATTAATAGTGCCAATTAAATTTTTTCTTAAAAGTAGACATTTAACATCGGTTGTTTAAACAACCGATGTTAAATGCCAATTTTTGATAAGGTTGTTAGCATCGATTATTCTATACAACTGATGCTAAATGTGTTTGTAAGAGACATTTAGCATCGGGTATTCCAAACAACCGATGCTAAATGTACTTATAAGAGACATTTAGCATCGGTTTTTCTATACAACCGATGCTAGATGTGCTTGTAAGAGACATTTAGCATCAGGTATTCTAAACAACCGATGCTAAAGGTACTTGTAAGAGACATTTAGCATCGGTTATCCTATACAACCGATGTTATTCGAGGCTATATTAAACGGTGATGAAACACATTTAGCAGTTATTTAAAAAACCGATGCTAAAGTAGTTATTTAAAAAACCGATGCTAAAGGTGACTTTTAGCATCGGTTAAATAACCGATGCTAAATGACCACTTTTAGCATTGGGGGATTTAGCATCGGACCGATGCTAAATGTCCAAAACAACTGATGCTAAATGTCTTTTCTGCACTAGTGAATGACCCATGATAAAAAAACAATGAGGGGTGTAAATTGTAGACAGTTTTTTTTACTATTCTTACCCTTTAACTAAAAGGAAATGTTTTGAAAAAAAATGATAAAAATAACAACAAAGATATGTAAGATAAATCTCTCATTGTTGATTGTCTTGGCAATTTCAGTGATATGGGGACATCGACTCTCGGGTGTGACCAATTCTAGTGTGTGTGTGCATGTGTGTGTTTATTTGTCATTTCATTTAAATATGACCAAAAAAATATAAGGTAGAACACAGAACAACGGCGACGATGGAGGATAAACAATGATTCCTTGAAATGAGAATTAGGTATGCTCAAAACCATAAATACACCAAAGTATCAAAAATTGTTGAGGCATATAAAAGCATTGTTCCACCACAATGGTGGTAACAAAACTAGAATCTCTACCCACCTCACAAATAAACCAACACCAACGAGCCACTATAGATTCTATCTTCGCCTCCTCTCCTATGGAACAAACTAGGGTTTCGTGAACATTAGTTCACTTTTTTTAATCGTAATTTCAACTTGCCTTTTCTATTTGTACTTTTCTTTAGTTTCTTTTGTAAATAATAATACTAATTGTAATAATTAAGGACAACAATAATAATAGCATAGCTCTGTTAATGGTGTAAAGTTCCAGGTTGTCTTTTCTATTTGTACTTTTCTTTAGTTTCTTATTTTTTGTATAATTAGTAGAACATTTTTTTTCATTCCAAGAAAAAGTAACAAAAAAAGAGAAAAATATTAATATTAATTAATTCTTAACTATTATCATGTTAATTAAAAAACAAAAAATGACAAAAAAGTGAAAAGGTACAAACAATTAGAAGAGACAAAATGCATTATAAAGAGTGGAAACTACAATTGAAAAAATTAAAAAATACAATAGTAAATCTTCTATTTTGAGTTAGGATCCATTACTCTTTCTTCAAGACTTGCTTTATATGGTTAAAAGCAGCTAACAAAAACTGTTCAATCCTCTCTCTCTCTCCCACGCGTCTGCACTCCTTAAGCGGTACTCTTTCAAATTCAGCTTACAATCAATGTATCTTTTTTACTCTGCCAACTAAGTGTAATATTAATAGTAACTAAAAGATGTGTTTTCAAATTTACACTATGGTTACTAGACAGGAAATGACAAACCTGCAGTCCGCAGAAAAGACAAAATGTCATCTTTTATTTTGAGTTTTAGTCTAAGACTCTCTCTTCCATAACGTTGCTTTGGTATGTTCACAAGTAGCAAATAAAACTACTCTCTCTGCAGCTCTGTACTCAACACCCAAACCAGAAAATAAAGAGAGGTCAAAGGCAAAACTGAAAAAAGCAGAAGATACAACAACATAAATTAAGAAGTTGAGAGAGAGCTACTAGTTGAGAATAACAAAAAATATTTTTTTTTTGATAAGCAGAAAATGACAATTTTTTTTTGACAATAACAACAATTTATACATGCACACACAAAAAAAACTGTAGGAGTCGTCGTTCAATTTATTTTTTCGAGTAAAAAAAGATTAGGTGAGTTGGGCTCCAGGGGCTCACCAGTGTAGGGCAGACCTTAAGGCCTTTAAGCGCTAACAGCGGTAGGTACTTACAGATCACACACCAAAGAAATGCGAGAGTTGAACCCATATGAGTCGTCATTCAATTTATTAAATAGTCAAAGTTGAATTAGGGAGTCGGTTATGTATAGGGGATGACAGAAACTTAATTCCAAGTACAAATTAACTAATTAACGCATTTAATTTACCTAAAATTAAATAAAATAGTGTTGAGTAAAGAAAATTACTTTTCAAATTTCCAAGTTTGAATTTCAAAGTTTAATATACAGGTTACCCAAGTTTTGTTTCCTTAAATTAATTAAACCTTTGCAGAAAGAAGTTTTCAAAACTAAAATTAATAAAATCTTACCTATGATCAACAAAATTTAAACGATTAACTTTATTGTCGATCGAAAAAAATTAACTGATGTTGATTATAATAGTTGTATAAATGTTTCACATCATAAAGCTCGAAAGATGAAATTTAAATAAAAACATAAAAACTTTACAAAATATTAGCACTAAAATATAAAGGGCTTCATTTTAAAGCCCGCTTTAGGCATCGTTTAGTGTTGGGCCGGCCCTGGGAATGATCAAATTTACAAAAAAATGTGTTTTGGAGTGATTAAAAAAGAGGGTGCCACTGCTATGAATTGAAATTTCAGATTTGTTGAGGTTAAGTTATTGCTTCTTGCATTGTTAATAACCTTTCAGACACGAAACTTTTGCATGAAATTTCTATTTTTTCCTCTTCTGCTTGTATTCCACACTTTATCAATATCAATATAATATGGACTTTACCAAAAAAATATAATATGGAATTTCCATTTTTTTGTCAAAAAAAAAATATAATATGGACTTATTGTTTGTAAACTCGTTCTACATTGTCGAACATTTTCATTTAAAAATGCATTACTGATAGAAGGAAGAAGAAGGAATGTTTTCACGATAGAAGGAAGAAGAAGGAATGTTTTTTATTTTATAGGTTTTAATTATGAATTACTGATTAAAAAGAAAACATAATTTCGTTTTTTTAATATAAAAGCCAACTAGGCATGCCAACGTGGCTGCCACGTAGATTAAGTGGCTGCCACGTCAGCGTTAATTTTGACCAGATTAGTGGGGGACCCTGATTTTACAAATTGGGAAACTTAGGGGATCAAAATCGTGAAATTAAAACTTGGGGGATCAAAATCGTGAGTTGGTGAAACTTGGGGGACCAAAACTGTATTTAAGCCAAAAATCTACTTGCTTCCTGGTTTTGTTGAAGAAAAAGGGAAAGAAACAAAAGAACAATAGGAAAGTGTGTTGTCTTCTTTCTCAAACGGTTGTTGCACTGCAACTAACAAACCATGTGCCTTCCCCTCTCTCTCTCTCTCTCTTATTTATTTATTTTGATTATTTTATGATTTGTTTGTACTTTTTTCAATTTACATTTTTTAATTTTTGCTTTGTAATTTTGGGTGTTTCTAGGGTGAGGAGCAAATCAAATCCATCACCGGTTTTTTCCCGATAAGTGGCACTTCATTAAACGGAGTACTAGGGGCACTCAATCCCAAATAAATTACAAATTGTTTAGACAATGAAGTGGATTATTCCACCAAGTGGAAATAGATAAATTGGAATTACAACCCGCTCTATAAACAAACCAACTCCAAGATAGACATTTGATGTGCCTAATGATGTGATCAACAATTGCTTCCTCATTCTTGAAAATGATATTGTTTTGAGACAACCACAAACACCAACACTTTGTCAACCAAATCAAATGCTTTGTTTTCCTTGCTTTCCTTCCTTTAACAAAATTGCCCATCCATTGAAAATGCCCCATCATAATATTGGGTGCCTCTAAATCAATGTTCAACCAACAATAAACTTTAAGCCACACATCTTTTGCGAAGCAACACTCCAAGAATAAATGATGAGAATCCTCACAATGAAGCCTACACAAGGGACAATTTGCATCAGCTGTATTGGTAATAACATAACGGTGTAAAAGAGCACCGCGAGTGAGCAATGAATCACGAAACAACCGCCACCCAAAGATAGACACTTTGGAAGCAGCAACACATCTCCAAATAGAATTATACAAATTCTCTACATCATCCACCTGCCCACTGCTATTATTGGAATTAACCAACCATTTGTAGCTAGATTTAACTGTGAGCAATTTAGAACGATCCAGTAACCACACCCACCCGCCCATCAAACCAGCATCTGGCACGATGTCCTGTAAAACCACAAATAAGTTCACTTTTTCCTCGGCTACTGCTTGCTAACCGTGAGTCGCAGGAGGCAGCAACCAATTCCAGCTAGAATCGATCCATTGTCCAGCATCAGCCACGTAAATAGATTGGTAGTTACAAGCCTCAAACAGATTCGGATACACTATATTAAGCGGAGCGTGTCCTAACCAAAGGTCCTTCCAAAAATCAATACTCCTACCATTGCCTAGTTTTCTTCTAATACAAGATGGAAACCGACCAGCAGGCTCAAGACACACCAAATTAATCAAATCCCACCACCAAATAGAACCCTTGAGACCCCTATTTAGAGCAATATGAGATCCATGTAAAAATAGAGATTTAGCATTACCATACCTGTGGGTTAACAAATCCTTACAAAGAGCCTCATCATCCAACAAACTCCTCCACACTTCCATTTAGAAAGTAAAGCCACATTAAACAATTCTAAATCTTTTATACCAAGTCCCCACTCCGATTTTGGTTTACAAATCTTCGCCCAAGCTATCCAGTACATCCCACGATCTCAAATCCATCACTGGTGAACCACTAAAGTTGAAATATTGTGTAAAATACTATGGGGGGTTAAATTTGAATCAACCAGTATTAAATCTCAACCATTGATGAATTTTTATACAACATCCGACAACCAAATTTAATGGTTCACCGGTGAGGGATTTGATTTGCTCCCTCACCCTAGAGGCATCCATTTTGTAAAGTTTATATGTTTTTTTTTGAGTATTTTTAGTTTTGTAACATATTTTGGACATTATTAATATATTAATTATCTTTTATAAAAATAGTAATAAAGATTAATCTATTTTAGATTTTAATAACTAATCAAGAAAAATAAAGTGAAAAAGCCGAACGTAGAAAATTCGATATTGTTCTCTTTTAGGCTGAAATGTATGTTTCGTTCCTGCAAATAAATCCAGTTTGATCCCTGCATTTTTTTTAAAGAAATCCTTGCAAAAACAAAAACACTTCTATTTCGACTCTCTGTTAACTTTCCATCCAAAAAAGCTGATGTGGCTATTAGAGATGATGTCACCAATGACGTCATTGTCACGTGTCGTTATTTAATTGGCCCTTAGTGCCACGTGGTGCTTACATGGCATGTCATCACCCTATGCCACATCAACAACCAATGGATGGTTGGCAAGTGGCATATTGTAATTGAAATGTATTTATTGAAAAATATTTTATAAAAAGGCTAGCCTGGGAAATGAACCAAGCACCCTTTGACTACATTGCACTCTCCTCAACCACTGCACGTGTTAACCAAAATAAGATTATACCTGATTTTTTTCAGATTTAATGGTTGTAGTTTCGTTGCAATCAGGGTAGGTTTCTCGAAAACCGATTTTTTAGCCTAAATTATTCACATGATGTACAACATCGTCACATGTTAACGAATATTTGCACACTAAACGGAACCAACAGACAACCGATATTCATATCTATTTTATTTATTTTTTAAATTATTTTAATTTTTTAACAGATTTATTACTTTTATTTATTAATTATCTTACAAAACGGATTTATCTATTTATTAGATAAATCCGTTTTGAAAAAAATTCAAAACGGATTTATCTAAAAAATAGATAAATCTGTTATTAAAAAATAACAAAAACAAATTTATCTATGGTGGGGGTTAAATCCATTATGCATTTTTTTTTCTAAAACAGATTTATCTAAATAAAAGATAAATCTGTTTTGGTCCCTCAAAACAGATTTATCTTTTATTTAGATAAATCTGTTTTTTGGTTTTTCCCCCAAAACAGATTTACCTTTTAATTTGGTAAATCCGTTAAAGACCAATTTACGAGGGTATTTTCGAAATAACGAAAATTGCGGGGTATAAGATCATATTATGGGAGTAAAAAAACTCTTTACTTTATTACCGGTAGGACCGGTAGGGCACCAATAATATACTAAGGATGGCAGCATAAGCCCAACCCAAAGGCGTGATTTTACCCTAAATAGACCTAGACCACAACCAATATCACCTAGTTGTTGTCCTAATCTCGACTTAAGGAGGCTCAGAAACTCCCAAATCCTTAACCACAAGTGTGTCAACTCTAGGGGTGTTCGCGGTGCGGTTTGGTTCGGTTTTGAGACAAAAAGTGAACTGAACTGCAAGATAAAATTCCATGCGGTTTGGTTTGGTTTGGTTGGCTTTCTAAAATAAATCCGAACCAAACCAAACCAAACCAAACCAATGCAGTTTGGATTGGTTCGGTTTTTTCCAAGACAAAACATAATTTAAAACGAAGTTAAAATTAACTAATATAAAAAAATGGCTAACATAAATCTTTAAGAAAAAATCTACTTAAATATATGTAGTATATAAATTACTCTCTTTTAATTCTTTTAAGATAGCTAAGACAATGTTTAAAAGAATTTGAATTAAATATTTTATTGTAATTTTTAAATATAGCATAACATTATGGAATGTTTGTAAGTGAGTCAAAGAATTAATTGAATTTAGGCTAGTAAGTGAGTGACTTGCGGTTTGGTTTGATTTGGTTTTTGTAATCAAAACTGCGAACCGAACTGAACCGTGCGGTGCAATGAAAAAAGAAACCGAACCAAACCAATAAGAAACGGTTTTTTGCGGTTTTCGGTTTGGTTTGTTTCGGTTTGCGGTTTTCTATTGGTTTGGTTCGGTTTTGAACACCCCTATCAACTCCCATTAACCATCATGTTAATTATTGTAACATCCTATTAGTTACTTAGAGTAAACCAAAGGTTTTATCTACACAGACCTAACATGCTTTTTGTATCCACTAATTATACTAAAAAGGTGTTTTCAGCCACCTTATATTAAGAAACAAGAGAATGATGATCCAAAACTGCTTACCAGTTATCATTAATTTTGTAAGAACTATACTATAGCCTTTTTTTTTCTTCAATCTTGCAACATTTCATTGATATCGGGCATGGCCACGTAAATATCGCACAGTGTGTAAACAACAAGCTCACACAGGTCCTCTGAGGGATAGATACATCAGGAATAGCTAAACTCTAAAGGTAACATTTAAGCATATGAGTAGCACCTGAAACATACTAGATCCTATTGAACTAACTTCATCATCAGGCAACCCGACCTGAACTCTGCTCCAGACTTCATCATCAGGCATCGCGACCAAGTACCAGATCGACCTATTCTGAGACCATCAAGATACGGTTCACTATCTTTTTTTAGGTGAAATAGGTATCAAGGGAAGAATTACAACTCTAAAGAAGATACTCTAAATTTTGTAGTTTGTGATTGCTTTATTTCATTTTTTTTGGGCAAAATATATCCCCAGGTTCCTTAACTTATTTATTTGTAACGAATAGAGACCTTAACTTTTTTTTGTAACGCATAGGTCCCTTAACTTTTAAAAACGTAACAATGTTGCCCCTTTTAACTTATTTAAGGGAGAGATTATAGGGGGCAACAATGTTACGTTTTTAAAAGTTAAAGGACCTATGCGTTACAAAAAAAAGTTAAGGGACCTATGGATTACAAAAAAAGTTAAGAGACCTATTCATTACAAATAAATAAGTTAATGGACCCCGAGAGACATTTTCCCTTTCTTTTTCTTTTCACTTATTATTATGAGAGGTGTGTGTGTGTCAGTGTGTGTGATATGGGAGTTTGAGTTTTGAAACTGTCACAATTTCCCTTGCAGTGTGTTCTTGAAGGTGCCTATGGGATAAAAAAAATGTGAATATTAATGGTGAAATTTTGTTTATTTTCAGGTCACCCACTAAGGCATCACTAAAAAATGAGGCATCCATAAGATAAAGACAGGAACACCAAGAGCAAGGATCGTCATTTTCTTTTTAGAAATTTGTTTATCGTTTAAGATAAAGACAGGAGCATACGATGATACATTTTTATTTATTATAAATTTACATTTGAAAAGTTATCTCTTGTACTATTTATTTGAAAGTAATTAATAAATTTATTTAGATTGATGTTTTTTATATATGCTTTTCCAGAATATAATGATCTCAAAATTATATAATCCATTAAATTGAACTAGTAGTAGTATATAGTAGTACAAATTAAAACAGAAGCGAGACGCCATGAAATTATGACAAAACCGTCGCTAAGTTTGTTGTCCTTAAGCTATTTAGCGGTGGTTCTAATTGCCACAATACAGAAAATTGCTGCAAAGTAAGCCGAAACCGCCGCAAAGTGCTACATATTATGATCAGTAAACAGGTTTAGTGGCGGTTAACAACCGCCGCAAAAACCGCCATGAAAGTTTTGTTTTTTGGTTCGGGACCATCGCTGGCTACCCACGCAGTGTCGCAACGCTTTCAACGAAGGACTAATCTGCGCTCGCGCGTAGAGACTCTTAACCATTGCGCTGGCCAACACCCTAATTTGACGCGGGCGGGAATCGAACCCGGGAGCAAACCGGATACTCCTCCAGATGGTTATTCTAGTGGTTCCTCAGAATCGCCGCAAAAGCGCTCGCGGCGAAGGTAACTGCGGCAACTTTGGAACTGCTGCCACAGATAGCTTCTAGAACCGCCGCAGTTTGCCAATTTTGTTGTGTGATCACAAAAGAAGAAACGTGATTGAGACATCAGACATATAAGACAATCAAGTCTATCACATACCAGAATATATTTTTCACTTACTGACCAAGCAAAAGCTTCATATCATATGGCTTCTCAAACTAAATCACAATTACTGAACAACATTTGCTTTTTACTTTTGTCATTCACCATTGTTCAAGACACAAAATAATAAATCACTCTTGCAAGGAAAATTTGTTTTTTGTCAAGTAAGTTTTAAGTGAACGAAAATCAACAAACATAGCTCAAGTCTATGTGACACATAACAAAACCGTCTCCAAAAACCTAGCTAGATTTCGCAATAAAACTCAATTAAGGCATCAATAAAATATAGGCTTAAATACAGTTTTGGTCCCCCAAGTTTCACCAACTCACGATTTTGATCCCCCAAAGTTTTAATTTCACGAATTTGATCCCCTAAGTTTCCCAATTTGTAAAATCAGGGTTCCTCACTAATCACAAATTTAGGTGTTTCAAATATTCTACTCTTTCACTGAAGAACCAATGAAGAAGAAGATGAAAAGCTCTCTGCTCTTTCTATCTGCTCCCTTGATTCGTTTAATTTGATAGTTTAAGTGTTTTTTTTTTTAATTTCTAATTTCTTAAATATAATATAAATATATATATATATAAACAAAATGTTAAAATAAAAATAACAATTTTTAATATAAAAAAGTCACTTTGGCATGCCAGCATGGCTGCCACATAGTTTAAGTGGCGGACAGATCATCAATTTTTCGTGATTAATGGGGGACCCTGATTTTACAAATTGGGAAACTTGGGGGATCAAATTCGTGAAATTAAAACTTGGGGATCAAAATCGTGAGTTGGTAAAACTTGGGGGGCCAAAACTGTATTCAAGCCTTAAATATATTTATCAAACACATCCCACAATCTTCATTATCCTATGATCAAGTCCATCCCCACAATTACTATTACAAATTTCATATAAGCAGTTTGGTAAGTTACCTAGCATGGCAGTTAACGGTAAATACAAAAGGTTTGGATTTTGAGATGAATTAAGCACCAATTAATGCATTCTTTTGTTTGTATCATTTTATTTCATCAAGTTTTCTTCCACTTAAGAGGATCCATTCCTGAAGTTACTAGCTTCAAAATTGTAATTTTTTTCTAGTTCGGGCAATGTTTATTGCCGCTAAATGTGATTATTTTTTCTTTTGCAACAAACCACATGCCTATTTCTTGTAGAATAAAAAAACTCATAAATCAAATAAATATGATAAATTCATTTAGCCAACTATGAGATAAGGTGTATAGTGTATACTATCTAGCTATATGATCTTCCCAAAAGAACCCTCTAAACATTCATTTCTCAAAAAACTATAAGATTACAATCATTTAAAAATGTGAAAAAAAAGTGTAGATTAAGATTTCATATTTAGTTTCTCCCAATAATTTTTCTCCCATAATTCCACTTGTTTAATTGAACCTTCCTTTCTCCTTATTTGAGCATGCAAAGATGGAGGATCATAAGGGGGAGGAATGGTGCATGGAATAGTGTTTGCAGGACCCTTGACTAATGATTCCATCATAAATTTCTTCTCTAATCCTTCTGCTTTACAAACCATAGACTCCACACATAGTTCAACTGCTTTATCACTTATAGATGGTTTGTATCTCAAAAGTTTAGCATATGAATTTAGGAGATGAAACATATAGTCATAAACATAATCCATCTTTAACTCTTCTTGAATGAAATTACTTGCAGCTTTTCCAATTTTACGTGCCTGATGAATATCAAAAACAACAATGAATGAAGTTAAATAGTGAGGATGTTATTTCTATCCTACATAAAGGTTGACATTAGTAATTCTTGTTAATCATTTGCTCCATCAAAGCACATGTTTGAGTAAAATAGTATGGACTATGCAATGATGTAAAGAAAAATGGTTGGCCTAAAAAAGTTTTCGTATTTCCTATGGAATAATACTGGTGGCCACCTATTCACCCATACTTACGTCGGCTTTAGCTGCCAAAAAACGAATGGACGTCTCCATGACTGTTATCGTTGGCCTAAACCGTCGGCCACTGATAACCTCAAGTTAGTCTTATCGGAGGCTAAGTCGTGATTAGGGTTGCCCGCCAACAAAAGAAACTCCCAAATCCTTAACCACAAGTGTGTCAACTCCCATTGACAATTACCATCATGTTATTGACTAAGGTTTGGTTAGGGTATCATCCTATTAGTTATACAGAGTAAAGCAAAGGTTTTATCCTACAAAGACCTATACTATAGCCATCATGTTACTGACTAAGGTTTGTGTTGTTATCGATGTATCTTATCAATTTGAATGAATGAATATCTTTTTTAAGTAAAAAAAAAACTATACTATAGCCTTTTTATGAATAAACAAGAGAAATTACCTTTTCCTTATGACTATTGCCCCAATCCACAGCAAACTTAATGGACCTGCACTTGTCATCTTCCTTAATGGGCCAATAGTGATGCACTGGAACTAACCCTCTTGTGAAAAAGTCATAGTAATGAGGTTTCACAAGTAAAGTGGGAGAATCACATGCCAGAATGTATTTTTCACTTACTGACCAAGCTGAACCTTCAATGTACACCTTATATCTACAAAAATCAAGATTGAATTAATAAATTGATTTTTTTTATAGTTCTACATATACACCCTATAACTAAAAACTTATTACTATTAAAAATTATAGCCTCGAGAATATAAAATTAATTACTCTCTTTCATGTTCCAAAAAGAAAATGCAAAGTTAAATTTCTTGATGTACCTATGAGTGCATTGGCTTGCCAAGTCTGATGACTTGTACCCTTCTTGTGACTCTTTTCCCCAATCCTGAAACAAAATTTTCATTCGTTACTATAATTTTCATCATTACAAAAATATCTTGCTTAAAAGTTAAAACTTTTCTAAATTCTTCAAAAAATATCTAATATAATACACCTGTAATTTTATCAATATAAACATTTACTTCAATAAAGACACCCGTTTTTTGAGAGGCCAATAATTCATTTACATGCAGATAGGTTTATTTATTTATAAGTTTCAACAAAGGAATTTTCAGTACATATATAGAGCTAATTAAGAAGATTGATACTACTCTCGTCCTTATTATAAGAAAGTTTTCTGGTGTTTATAATATAGGTCAGATACATCAATTATTCAATGAACCTATGTGAAAGTCATCTACATGAAACCCTATATAAAACTTCAAAATTTTCTTATAATAGGGACCAGAGCGAGTATATAATATATACCTGCGCATATAAACGAGCATTCCAATCTTGTTGTTCTGAAACATTGCATTTCATGAGGTCTTGTCTAGTTTCAGCAACAGTGGGATTACCTTTCCAATAAGCATAAGGTTCTCTCTTCATCCATGTTGTTCTATTGTTCCCTTCTTTCAACTCTCCCAATAAACTCTCCCATGGTTTTATATTAACCTCAGCCCTATATATAAAACAAACACACAATATATTTGCCATCATTATTAAAATTTATGATTATTCATTGGGTCCATGAACTTTTAAAACAATTGCAAATAGGTCTATGAACCTTAAAATAATTTGTAATTGAAAATTATTTAAAACTTCAATAACCTAATTAAAATTTATTAAAAAGTTTAGGGACTCAATTACAGGCTATTGATAAGTACAGAGACTCAAGTACAGTTTCTTTATATTCAGGGACCTACTTCAAAATTCCTAAATAGATTAAAAGAGTAATCAACACACTACCTAAACCTTAAATTAATAATAAACATAAAGTATATAAGCAATGCTAGCTATTTTTAAAAGTAAAGTAGATTGTATTTTATCAAACAAGTCTAGTGACCAAACTAAACCCAATGACTAGCTCAACTGTTAATTATCGAAATTGGTAAGTTGAATATCATCACCGGCATTCAAATTCGAGACCTCGTAGTTATGACTTGTGTGTGTGAATTTCTGTTGTCAATGGCTCATTGTTAAAGTAGAAAGTTTAAGGACCTAAATGAAAATTATTTAAAGGTTCAAAAACCTAATTAAAAATCATTTAAAACTTTTAGGACTTATAAAAGGTCAAGGACCCAGTAATAAAATATTGATAAGTTCGACGACCTAATTGTAAATTTTTAAGTCCATAAACCTACTTCAAAATTCCTAAATAGTTTAGTGATCAACAATGCAATTAAACCTTAAAATCACAAAAAAGTTAAGTGTTAGTAATTATATTTTTATAAGCTAATTAAATTGTATTTATCTAACAAGTCTAACCAAATTAGGGTTGTGATCTTTTCCAGTCGCTGGACAGTTCCAGTAGCAGAGAGAAAGACTTAAGAAATTAAATAATAACGTTTTATAAATAATATAATATTTTATTAGATGAGTCTTTCTTTCTCCTACTGAAATGAAATAGTCTGGTAGCCAGAGAACCTCACCCACCAAAACTAAACCAAACTTGTTGAAAAGTGAAATGTTAGCTTACTTACCATCCCCAAAAGGACCAATCAGGAAAAACAATATCCAAAGTTTCATTATTGCCACAATAACGAAAGAGTGGAGGTGGGTCCAAATCATTAGTCCTCCCATTAAAGTACTTCTCAGCAGAAATAACAGGCCAATCAACACAATCAAACATAAGCTCCAAATCAGGAACCATACCAGGATACTTCCTTAACAACTGTAAAATACCCCACAAAGTAAAAACATCTCTTGTTTGAAATCCCTTCTCATATGTTTCCACATAGGCTTTTCCTTTTAATATTGTTAACTTGAAATTTGCTGTTGCTCTTGCTCTTTCTATTGCATCTTTTGTTATTCCTGTGTGGGCCCATGGTCTTAAATCTTCGTGGATCCAACGGAAGTAATCTGGACACGTGGAGTTATGTGAAGGGTCTTGATTGTTGGAGAATGAGATTTGGTGAGTTGGGCATGTTTTGGTGAGGTTGTATGTTGTGCAGTTGAGTGGGATCTCTATTTGTTTTTGTTGAGGTTTGTTTGGTAATATTTCGTAGGTTTCTGTTTTTAGTATTGGTTGGGTTGATGAACTGCCTGAGGGAAATACCACCTACACATAAACACCATATAATCTATTAATTAACGAGTTATAAGATAAGATGTTACTCATGTGAGAATATTTAATTATCATGAGAAATGAGAATAATTAGTTATAACTGTTTTGTCACACTCAAGATTCGAACTCGAGATCTTGGGTGAGAACTGAGCCCAATAACTACTTGGACTAACCATTGTTTGTATTAATAATTTAATTTCATATGAACTAATAATTTCAATTTAATTCAGTCAAGAAAAAAATTTAATTTAATTATTATATTTACATATTTTTATTTCTCATAATAATACAATATTTTCACCATAGTTGTCCCTAGATGGTATTTTACAACTAGATTTCAATGTGAATTCAATTCATATTTCATAACTAGATCTGCTCACCAAAAACTATAAACTTGGATGCAAGTCATTAATGTCCTCCATTTAAATAGGTGGATTTGGCTAGTACCTTTGTTTGATCCATAGCGATGGAACCATCTCTAGACAACGAAACGGGGTCAAAGACCCTAGACCAAAAAAGATCTGCTCACCGAAAAACAAAAACTAGATATCCCAAAAAAATGTTGACAACGGACCTCGCCAATTTAATACAACGCTCCTCTTATTTTGGCAACAGTGGTTGAATGTGCATCATTAATATTGATTCTTTGATAATAAATATATCATCAACAAACAAAGACACGAACATGAACATGAACATGAACATGAACATGAACAGTGATTTTCTCGAACATGAACAGTGATCTTCTCGGGTGAATTAAATTGAAATTATTAGATCTTACTAGTATATTAAATTAAAGCAAACGTAAGGTGCAGTGAGAGCAAAACACGCGTCTTAGTTAGGTGCAGTGTAGTTGTAAAAGTAAATTATTTTTTCTGTCAAAATATCAATATTTGAAATTAGGATCCAAATAAATTTACGTGCATGAAACAGGTGGCACAAAATTACAAGGTCCATGATTCGTAAAAGTCACGTGTGGGTCCCAGAAAGACACGTGGCTTTCAATGACATCGTAAATCTATGTCTGTCTGGTTAGCCGACACTGGCTGCGTTCATTAGGTTTTGGAAATATCTAGCTAAAGCTCTATCTAAGTATCTATAGTCAATTAAGCTAAAACGACGTTGCTTTCAAGTTACTATTATTATCGCGTTAAAATTTACTACTGGTATAATCGCTTTTAAATTTCCATATGCATATTTCAAAACCCTAAAGCGAAAACAATGCCTCATGAACCGTGTCATGTCCCCTTCATTAACTGGTCCCAGTTGTTTGCTTTTGTATTTTTGAGGGAGTGCACTTGCATCCTCTGCACCTCAAGTAGCTTCACCAGTGGTCGCGATCAATGTAGAAATATTTATATTGTCAGTGTATAGTAATTAAATCTTTTTTAAACACCTTGTTAAAATTTAAAAATATGAGCAAATTAGAACTCTTCAATACCATTAAAGGATACATAAGCAAATGAACATTTGAATAAAGTGTCAAAGATATAGTGAGACGCGCTTCTACAAGCCACCCCAATCGAGTGGGTGGGCTAGCTGGTCTAAGCAAAAGAAAAATATGCATGATTTGTACTTCTTAATTAAACCCCAAGAAATTATATTTTAATCATAAATAATATGTTTGGCAAGATCAAATTAACCAATGGGGAAGAGAAAGGAGCGAAAAAGGGAGAAGAATGGTGGCAGAGACAGAGAAGAGGAGCATAAAAATATGCACATTCCTCAAAAGAATGGTTAAATCGAGATCCTCTCTATTCCTCACAAGAAATGGAGAACTTAATTAATTATTACTATAATGGCTCGGCATAAAAATATGCACATTCCTAAAATAAGAAGTACTTAAACCGTAAAAAAAAGTATATATTAAACACTTATATAATTTATACACTAAAACTATAAAATGAAACTCATTATTCCTTTTGAGAAATGAAGGAGAACTCAGCTCGTATCGAGAGCCTAAATTATACTACCATGAACTATGAATATATACACTATCATTATAAATCTAATGATTACCCACTAAATTATAAAATGCAGTAACAAAAGTGATTCTTTAGTAAATAAGAGTGATTCACATAACAAAACGAAAGTTATTATTGTATATGACCTTTAAACTGAATTTTTATTTAATTTATTGAGTAAAATGAAAAGTTACTACTTGAGAGATGACAAATCTCATGCCTAGGGGCAAGAAAATTGAGTTACCAAGCAATTAATTCCCTTGTCTCTCTGGCTCTCTCAGTTTCAAACAAACAAAATATAACTAACGTTAAAAATAGCAAACTCAATGAACCAATCACCATTGAAAGCAAAAAAGTAACAATACTACTCACAGGTGTGTCGAGAAACCGCGCGTACACCAACGCACCGACGATCAAGACGATTGGAAACGCCCAAACCACCGTAGATCTCGACAACGATTTCATGAAATTGGTTCCTTCCAAATTACCAAAATGCCCCGATCCGTATTTCTCGTCTCCTTCTCCCCCCTGCACAATTACAAACAACTTTGTTATTGTTTGTTAGTTATTTCTCATATGCTCTGTTTCTGTAATGTTAATGTTTTTTTGTCAATACCCTTAGGAGATTTTGAGCTTCTTGTACCTTAAAATATACAAAGATGTAAACTTTGAAATGATTCTTCAATTGGGTCGGTCATTTTCTGCCAATTGGATGTGTCTTTCTCAATGAATCAACAATAAACACTATATTTTTGTTTTTTTTTGTGTGGTTATTGTTTTGAGAAATAGTGGTTGAAGAAGAATAAAGAAGAAAAGGAAATTGGGGTGAGAAAGAGGTTGTAAAGGAAATTTGTTAAGTGAAGAGATAAAAATAGAAGGAAATCATAACAACCGACACAATGAGAAAGAAAGGGAAATGAACTAGTTTTTGTTGTGTTTGACAATAATGAGAATGGGTATATTAGTGTGTGAGAGTCTCTCTAAAAGACGTTTAACTTTTTTATAAGGGGGACTTTAGACCAAAGATTCAAAAGGGTGGAAATTAGAAAAAGAAAAAAAATTGACATTAGAGAGAGAGAGAGAGAGAGAGAGAAATAGGGAAAGGGAAAGGAAAGCTTTTGAAGTTGAATCTCGTGAGTATTATACAGCTGCGTGTGACAGCGTCTAATGTAGAATTTGGTTGTTTATATAGTGAGAGACAGTGGTTTGTCCACAAAAAAAAATATAGTGAGAGAGTGTTGTGAAATCAGAATGGGTTCTTTTGATATCTGTAAATAGACACAATTTGGTAAAAGAATACAAAAGTTGGAGAACTACCGTTGCAGACTTGCAGTGGTCTATTCTGACGTTAGGAATTTAATTATTGCATCTAGCACTTTTCTTGTTGGTGGAATTATTTGGGGAAAGTTAGTATTAAAGCTTTTATATTTGGTATTAAAGTCACTCAATAATTTGTCATTTTTTATATTTAAATGTTGTACGAGCGAAAATTAATCTTTTAATAAAATAAAAGTGTTAGAGACATTCCATTGCCTATAAGATATTGTACCAATAAAATTAAATAGGTTTCATAAAATTCTCCTTTTTTAATTACTAATTTTGTTCTAAAATTGTAAGAGTGTCTCAATTTTTTTTACAAAAGAGTGTATCATAGTAGGCTCAGACATTATTAATATTCCAAAATGATTATATAATTGTAAAAGTTTAGTTAGGTTCGTCCCTCAATTGATACTCGTAAGGATTATAATGACATTAATTTAGTAATGTCAGAAATACATTTAAAATTAACTGAATAATGTTAGGGATGCATCTCCTAGAAGATCTAGACGAAAAGACATATTTGATTAACATTTTTCAATTTTATGGACTAATCTAAAACATTTATAATATGGAGGACTAAATTGCACAATCCTATAATTGTTGGACCAACTTGGTTATTTATCCAAATTTTTTAATTAAAAATATTTATAGAAGTTATTGATAACGCGATCATGTTTTACTTACTCTTTTAGTTGTCACTCATTGTTGGTTGCTTTGATAATTTCAGCGACATGAGGACGTCAGTTCCGAGTTAGAACTTAGGTGTGAGTAGTGATAATGTGTGTGGTATTTATTTGTCATTTCATCTAAGTAGGAAAAAACTTACTCTTTTGGTCGTATAGTATGATCGATTCATGTAAATGGAGGTAATCTTAAAAGTCAGCAAACGTTAACTTACTCTTTTTTTACTTGCTTATTAAAAGTTTATAAATATTAATCAAACATTTTTTAGATTGAGAATATCATTTTTGTTTTGTTTTTTGAGACATTATTTTATTTTAGTGTTTATAAAAACATCATTTATACTATGCAAACTTAATCATTTCAATAACACAAATTCATGGTATAACATTTTCTTGTACTCCTATAGGTATAAATATTAATCATAATTTTTTTACAAAAGCGCAAAAGTTCTCATCAAAAAACTTAATCATAATTTGATTATTCATTATTATATCGAACCATCAAGTAATCAAGTAGTGGATTTTTTTATCCAAACACCCTCTTTTACTCACTAAGAGTAATTAAGGATTACTACGATGAAGAGGAGGAAGGGTCATCTCTGATCACTCTAAAGTTGGTTCTATTATAGTTAACAAAATAAAGTCGGTTCTATTATCTAGAAGTGTAGACTTTATCCTTCTTTATTTGCAACTCTCTCTGGTAGAGAAGCTAATCAAGTTGCTTGTGTTAGTTTTACTAATGTCATTTTTGTATTAGATGCGCCACAGATGTAGATATTTTCATAGGCCCCGAAGGATCACTCTAAAGTTGGTTCTATTATAATAGTTAACCAAAAAATCGATTCTATTATTTCGAAGTGTAGACAAACTTTATCCTTACTTGCAACTCTTTGGTAGAGTTTTTAAAAAAAAATGGGAAGGGCAAAATTTTATTAATCAAAGTGGCAGTAATTAATGACCATTTTACATTAGTCCTTGAGGGGATGTTAATTGAGCACATTGAGGATACAAGGCTAAACTCTTACTACTAAGCTAGCAGCTCAACTGTAACTGTAACACCCCACTTTTTGTAAATAGGTATTAGGACATGCACTAGTGGAAAAATGGGATTCAAAGTCGGACATTTAGGACTTTTAAAGTCGGATCTTCACCCGACTTCTATCAAAGCAACTTAGAAAGTAATATTTTTTAAAGTCGGATTAAGGTTCGACTTTAAAAGTAGGTTTTTAAGTCGGAGTATTGGTGCGCCCGACTTTAATACGGCCTGTTTCATGCAGTGTGGACCTCTGTGGAGTACTTTTAAAGTCGGGCTGTTTCTGGAGTCCGACTTTAAAAGTGTTATTTTAAAGTCGGATGAATAAAATGCCCGACTTTAAAAATGTTTTTTCTTATTTGTTTCAATTTTTTGATTTTCCATATTGATACAAATATATTTAGCACAGTTTCAGCAGCTGGGTAATTAAAATTCTACACTTAAATATAGAGTTAAACTCTTTGATTTCATACCAAAATGTATGTTAATGTACTACATGACTTTCATCTATGCAAAAAAACAAGGTACACAACTTGATATACCAAAATGTACGCTAATAATATACCAAAATGTACGCTATTGTCCTACAATTTCACTTAACTTTTTTTCTTCTTTCTTCCTTTCCAATTGGCATACGCTCCGCATACAACTTTAGAAAGAACTCCGCCCAAACTTGTCTAATGTTCTTCAATTCTTCCAATGTGAACGGACGAGTCGTATTGAATACCTAAAACGATAACCATCATATTTATCATGGGTTAATCTAATATCTACTCAATAAGAATTATTCACCTTAAAAGTTAAAAAATTCAGGTACCTTTTTCCAATTGTTAGTGATAGTTGTAGAAACAATAGTCATCATATTTATCATCATATAATAGCCACAAGAATATCCATCATTTTGTTTTGCCACCTACAAATGAATATAAAATATCAAAATTGAATACTTGACTGAATTAAAAGGAAGGTATTGTACAATTGAATATCCACAGAAAATATATAATTAGAAAAATATAATGAATATAAAAAAAGACTTACTTTAGGTTTCATTGGAATACCCGTCAAACACATCAACGCCTTCATCCCACATTTTTCTCAAGTCTTCAACTAACGGACTAAGGTAAACATCTATGTCATTTCCTGGCTGTCTTGGACCAGAAATCATCATGGATAACATAATATACTTGCGCTTCATGCACAACCAAGGAGATAGGTTGTAAATTATAAGAAGAACAGGCCAAGAGCTATGATTCGTACTTAAGTTACCATATGGGTTCATCCCATCCGAAGCAAGCGCAAGCCTAAGATTTCTTGACTAGACACCAAAATCCGGAAACAAACTATCAATCTTCTTCCATTGTAGAGAATCAACCGGATGGCGAAGTTATCTGTCATGTTTCCTCTCATCTGCATGCCATCTAATGTTCTTTGCGTCCTTTGCATTAACAAACAAGCGTTTGAATCTGGGAATTATCGGAAGATACCATAACACTTTCACTGGAGAGCCCTTTGTGTCGTCATCATCGCAACTAGATTCACCAGACTTAACTTTGTAGCGCGACCTATTACACACAGGGCACTTATGCAGCTTCTCAAAATCATTCCGATACAATATGCAATCATTGGGACATGCATGTATTTTTCTATACTCAACACCCATCGGACACAAAACTTTCTTCGCTTCGTACGTACGAGACGGCAATGTGTTACCTTCTGGAAGGATGTCTTTCAACAACTCAAACAACTCAGTGAAACTCTTATCAGTCCACCCATTTATTGCCTTTAGGTTGAACAACATTATCACCGTAGACAATCGTGTGTGTTTTGTACATCCCAAATACAAAGGCTCTTCTTTATCTTTGCACAAAGTATCATAGGCATGTGCTTGCTTAAAAGATTCTGGACCAATATCACGTATCATGTCCTTCATTCGATCATCCATATTTGCATCTACGAAATTCTTGCTTACGGACACACTTGGGATATCTAACTTCTCACCATGCCATGTCCATGTTGTATAACCACGACAAATCCCATTAACAAGAAGATGATCTTTTATTGTGTCAACCGATTGTGGTGTTAGGTTCACACAATTAACACAAGGACAATCAAAAATTCCACCACTATCTATAAGATTTGTTTGAGCAAACTCTAGATACTCTTCCACCCCGTTCGCATACTCGTCACTCAACTTACTAGTTTGCATCCAACTACGATCCATAGCTACACTCAAAAAATAATAACGAGAAAGGATTCAAATTTGATTGCAACAAACAAACGTAGCATATTATTATTGAATTTAAAACAGAAAAAGTTGCACTGCACCCCTATTCTTTTCGTTTTTTTCCTTTTTGTATAGTATTAATTAATGTCTCTCATTATTTTTTATGTATGGCAGTTATGATGAAGTGTTTTGAGTTATAGAAGAAGCATAGTAACTAAGATGGATAGACGTCCCTGCTGCCTCAAGGAGATCAATAAAAATACTTGGTCACGAGAAGAAGATGAAACTCTCTCCAAATATGTTGCCATTCATGGAGAAGGATAATGGCAAAAAGTGTGCCAAAATGCAGGTGTATATATTATTTTTTATGTATGGCAGTTTATGATTAAGTGTTTTTAAGTAATAGAAGAAGCATAGTAACTACATACTTGTTCAAATTCAAATGATCAATTTACTATACAGACTATCTTTCAAACTAAATTTTACTGTACTGATCTTGACACTATAAGTAAGACTCTTCATTCCTTTTTACTATTCTTTGGTTTGGTATTATTATAAGATACTTATGGCATGTTCTACTACTATATTAAACATGACCCATGATCTGGACAAATGACAATTAAGCTATATAAATTAGAAGATATGTACATATTTGCATTGTGGATGTGGTGTCCTATCTGATTAGCATGAACTGATGATATTTTGGAAATGTGGAATGTGGGCTTAGTAGTAGATAGTAGCAATTTTTATTTATGCCTTTAGTGTATTTTCACCTATAGTGTCTTTTATGTTTTTGTCAAACCTATAGTGTCTTTTTAGATTAGATGGTAATATAAAGATTGGAGTGACTAAATTGGAACCAAATTCACGAATTGAGTCAACATGATGTTTGATACTAAAAAGTCTTATTTCTATTTGTCTCAATTTTTGTAACAAGAAACTATTGGAACACTAATCTCTCAAAGAAGTATGAACAAAAGAAGACCAAACAAATCCATGTAGAACCAGAAGTTCCAAAGCCAAGGAGATTGAAAGCAGTTCAATATAACAAAATTATGCAGAACACTAATCTCTCTTATTCTTGTTATAAAGCAGAAGGAGTCCCCACAAAAGAGAGGAATTGATATCAGCCGAGAGAAATACTGGAAACAACTCCTTGTTGTGACAAAGCAAAAACAGAATATCCTAATAGGGTAATCACTCATCATAAAAGAATACAAACCACACTTCAACACAATTACTTCTTGATCTGTTACGAGACTTTCTACACTTTATATACTTATTTAACACTTAATTGAATCTTTTACCATGTATTTTAGCCAAAATAGTTAATTTTTATTAATTCTTGAAAATCATATAAACTAAGAAAGGAAGAGAAGTTAGAAAAAGTGAAAAACATATGTTTGTACCTTTACCCTTCATCCTCTAGGGCAGCGACCACTTCCTCCTCACCACCTATCAGGTTGATCTGTCAACTAAAATAGAACAAGAGAACCTCAAATTAGAGAGAGGGGGTCGTTTTTATAGCAAAAAGAAAGAAGAAAATAGGAGTGGTTTACCTTTCAGAAAAACCAAAAGAAAGAGAATCAAAGATGGTGACAGTGACAGGGAGAGAGACTGTGACGACGAGAGAGATGCAGACGGCGGCAGAGAGTAGAGAACGGCGGAGGAAGACGGCGGCAGAGAGGAGAGAACGGCGGAGAGAGCCAGGAGAAGAGAGATGGAACGGTGGAGGTGGAGTTTTGGCGGAGTGAGCGTGAGACTAGGGTTCAGATCGCGTTAAGTGAGGTTTATTCGTTTTGGACTGAGACAAACTTAAAAAAACGCGTGTGGCTTTCAGTTTTTTTTCACGCAAAAAAAAAGATTAGACATTTAACGTCGGACATAAATTTTGTCCGACTTTGAATGTTAGCGCCAGAATTTTTTTCTCATGTTTATTACAAAATTGCCACCGCGTCCACTTTTAAAGTCGGATATTTAGCCATCCGACTTAAAAACCTCTATTCTTTTCCAATTTTTCCACTAGTGATGTTTTATTTTAATTGTGTGTTTTTGGGGCTTAAAGAAAGACCTAAGTATAACACCCCAATTTTTCTAAAGTTAAACTATGAGTGTGTTTATTAAAATAAGTTTGTGATGATAACTAATATTAATTATCAATATAAGACAAACATATGTTTTTGGTAAATTTATATATATATATATACATATGTTGATATATTGTTATTATTATTATTATTATTGTTGTTGTTATTAGTATTATTATTATTATTATTATTATTTATGTTTGTATATGTGTGTCACATGAATGAGGTTATCACCTCATGAAGATGATAACCACAATATCTATTTATATGATATATATATATATATATATATATATATATATATATATATATATATATATATATATATTTAGTAGTCGTCTTAGTATGCTTTCTTATTAGATAAGTAATAACACTTCATGCTTCTTCTAGATTTTGTGTTGAATATATTAGAATAAGACACCTCATGTTAGCTTAAGATGAATCATCATTTGAACCCATGAGAACATGCCACCTAAAAGATAATACACCTCATCCTTCTACATGCTTCATGAGAGTCTTCCACTAGGTTCTTGCTTAAGATGATTCATCACTTAAACTTATAGGATCATGCCACCCAAAAAGTGAATTTTACACCTCATGCTTAGCATGATGTAAGCAAGGTTCATGGAGCTACTATAAATAGCAAGCCAAGTCATTTGATTCATTCATCCTTCCATAACCAAAATACTTCATTCTTATATTCCTCTAAACCTTCAAACCACTAACAACTTGTGTTCGTAGTTTCGAAGCTTTGTTCGATTACGTGTCGGTGTTGCCGGAACAAGTGTTCGTTCGCGCTATAATTCAGGTGGGGGCAAGATATCGTATTCGTCGGGACGGTTAGCGTAAAGTTTTAATTTAAATATGTGTAGAGTGACCCAAGCTCTACTAGAGTTAAATAGTCAACGATACCTAAAGATCATTTGACTACTCTTCGGAGTTAAGGTTGAATGAAGTTCAGGCCGTCAATGACCGGTTAACGCATAGATAACTTCTATATTTTTATTTGATTGATTAGTGATTTATTGCTTGCTTGAGACATTGTGATTGATTGCTTTGATTGTTATGAACTGCTTATGTGCTATTCGTGATTATTTGAAATTGTAGAAATATCTCATTGATATAGTTAAGTTTGAGAAGCATGACTTTATTTAATGAAGATAAGATTTCATAATGAACCTAGGTGTGCATAGTGAACTAAGAGTCATAAAAAGATCTAAAGTGGAATGAATACTTAACCGTAGTGCGAGTGATATTATGAGGTACTGATCAGGAAAATGAGTAAGGCATACGGGTTAAAGAGTAATCAAACAGAATCATATAGATTGCATATGTGTTGTAAGTCCACAGCCGTGTGGTATGGGACACACGAGGTCAAGTACCGGGTCGGGGTCCTTAGTAGGACATATTGATATTTATGCCGGCCAGGTGGAGTAATGATAGGTTTAGATTACTCTGATCAGTTTTTCGATAGGGAAAGACTTATAACATCCGGACTCCATGGTGACAGTCGGATGGCGTCCTTGGCGGACGTGGGACGTTGTGGCATCCGGATATGGCCAGAGTCAGCATATAGTATGACACATATTCATAGATAGAGTCAGAGGCATAAGATATTAATAAAGAACAGAAGATAAGGAATAATATGATATAATGTGCCTGTAACATGTTTAAATTAAGCTTTACCTTATCTTCCCATTTTTCTGACTTATACACGTATCTTAGCCCTATGTGTTTTCTTTTGCATATTTGTTTGTATCGCTTAGATCCAGTCGAGGAGCCACTTGTAGCAGAAGGAGATACTCTTCCTTCCACGATGGACGTTGAAGGTACCGAGGATGCCGATGCGATATGATGGAACGTACAAGTGTCTCATTGAGAGGACCTGAGTTTGTTTAGCCAGTGTGTCAGTCTTTTGAGTCTCGTTTAAGTCATTTGGCTGACCTTATTTTATGTCCTTATTTTCTGTTGTTTTGTTTTACTCTGATATATGTGTGAGTGGCTTTAGTATTGCCACACGTTTTGTAAAACTCTTAACACTATACTTTTATATATATATATATATATATATATATATATATATATATATATATATGTGTGTGTGTGTGTGTGTGTGATGTGTGTTTAGTTATATATGTTAAGTTTTAAATTTATCCTATTTAAAGTTAAGAGGTTAAGTATTCAAGGGTTACTATGATGAGGACGAGTGTCGTCTCAGTAACTCTTTGGTAGAGTTTACTCAAAGAGAACCTAATGTAATTACTTGTATCTTTAGGGTGGCTAACATGTATGACTAACTCGATCTTATATATTTAGGGGGACTAACTCTTGTATCTTGTGTCATGAGTCCGCATGCTGAGGTGGAGGGTGAGCTGGAAAATGAAGCAATTGAAGCGGGAGAACAAGTGGTCCATAGAGTTTGTTAGCCGATGATGTATAAAGAATGAGAGAGAGGGAATGGAAGTCAAGCAATTGGTGTGATGTCACTATTTTCTTCTTCTATTCTATGCTCCTTCTATTTTCGGTTACTGCACTTTACTATTTCCCCTTTTCATTTCAATGAATTGTAGTTCTATTTTGACTTGATTAATAGCGATCATTTGAGTATCGTTACATCTTGGTCCTTAGAAATTTTAATGAGACACCTACAATTGTACGGGTTGGAATATTCTTTGTGCTTCCTTTAATAAAAATCTTTGATTATAAAAAAAAAATTGTTATAACTTTAAGAAGATTGCTATTTGTTTTACGAACTTGATTATTAGTCAAATGGTATAACTTTCATTCTTTTAAAAAACACATTATGATCAAGTTAATGGATTCTGTTTGTTTTATAAAGAAAATTAAATAATCATCAAATACCTTTCAATTGAGTTTTTTTGTAAAAATTTTACGATTAATGTTAAATTGTTAAATTTTAAAAGATTGTATTTGATTTATTCAAAATACAGGTAATAAATTTGACAGTTTCAATTAAGTAACTTAAGTGGTGAGCTAAGGGAAGCCAAGAAGTTAGAGGACGAAGAAATGTAAGGATTCTATCCCTACAATTCCCACTAACATAAATAAACCAATAACATTTTTTGATTTTTTCTTTTAAAATAAGCTGAATATAGATATATAGATCCTAAGTTATGACTTATGAGTACAACATCAAAACTGCAATTTAGAAAGAATTTTTTTTAATAGTCACCGAAGTCTTATTAAAAAGGGAAAATAAACGTAAAACAAAACCACGAGGGACACAAACCAAAACCCATGGAAAAAAGCAAAACAAAATTAGAAATAAACAATAAAATAAAAGAAATCAACCATATCTAAAATTCAAAGAAATGGCGTTTAACATTTGGAGCATTAAAAATACGCCATTTCCCCTTAGCCAAGAAATCAACCATATGAAGCTTGTCTGCCGTTTCATTTGGAGCGCAGCTTCCCAGTGACGACAATGTTGTGTTGATCGATATTTTAGTAGAGATGTATTATAATTGTGATCGATCAAATTCTTGGAGCTGGATTTTGGAGCACGTAAAGTGTTTCTCAATGCGATCTTGCTACCTTTTTTGATGTCAAAAGATTCAACGCATTCAGAGGCATGTGACAACGACTTTTCAAATTTTAAAGTTCTTTGGAAACTTCAATTCCATCGAAAGTTCTTGTTTTTCGGTGGCGTTTGCTTATTAATGCTTTACCGGTTCGCAACATCCTGTTGAGGCGTCATATCATTCTCTCGGAGGAATGGCCAGTTTGAGTGCTTTGTAATAATCACAAAGAGGCAGCTCAACATTTATTCCTAGATTGTGACTTTTCGAGAAAGGTGTGGCGGGAGGTGGAGCGCTGACTTGATATTGTTTTGCCTAGTTCTTATAACTTACACTAACATTTCATTTGTTTTGGCGAGCTATGTATTGGGAAGAAATCCTAGAAGGTTAAATTTTTAATTTGGTTTACAACTTGTTGGTGCATCTGACTAGTTCGAAATGATATGTGTTTTAGAGGTGAAGAAGCCAAGCTAGACTCGATTGTGACTCGTATCAAATATCTGTCTTGGTGTTGGTTTATTTTTGAGGTGGAAAGAGATTCTAGTTTGTCTCTGCTACTATGGTGGAACAATGCTCTCACTTGTATCAACAATCTCTGATTTCTTTGTGTTATTCTTGTTTTGAGTATACCTAATGCTTTTTTCAATATATCATTGTTTATCGAAGAAAAAAATCATATCTAAAATTATGTTTTCGATTCTTCCGAAACTTATATTTCTGAATTTTAGATGTGACCACTGTGAAATCAAAACCAACCTTATCAGGATTATCAACGATCTCTTAGTTATTCTCTCTAGCTACTTTTTCTGCCCAATATTTTTGTAAAATCCTTAAGTCAGATTTCACACTATCCAATTTTTGCATAGATAGTGCCTCTAATTTGTAAGGTTGACAAATGCATCCTCACTTTGTAAACTCTAAGCAGTCAACCTTGTGCATACTCCTTGTTGAAATGGACATTAACATAAGTCCATGCTGGATTAACCTCCAACTTATAGAAGCTTCTCAACTAAAATTAATTTATCATTCTTACTATACGAAAAATATATAATATTTTATGAATGTTGGGGGAGAAACCAAATGAAATAATTAAAGAAATAACTAAGCTAATAGGAAAAACTGGGTTTAGAAGGGTTATAGTTGGTGCAAATAGTATTTCTTTTTTAATAAGTACTTTTAAATAAGTTTATCCAAATTGCCTATAGTAACAAAAAAAAAGGCTTTTAGACAAATTATTGACAGCTTATCCATCAACGGTTAGTATCATGTTGACGTGTAGCTTGTGATTGGTAAAACTAGCGAATAACAGATAAATTAGTTGTGATAGAGAACGAGCTTACAACAAATAACAGATAAATTGGCTGATAGCAAATGAGCACAAATGATTCTAGCTTATCTTAATCAACATGAATTTCTTTTACTCGATATATATAATACTTCTTCCATTACTAACAAATGAGGAAAAACAACATAATCAAAAGGGAAAATTGCAACCTTCCATTACTTCTTCTTTCCTGCTTTTCCTTCCTTTCTCCTAACAACTTCATCTTCATATCTAATACCCTTACCTTTGTATGGTTCTGGTGGTCTCCATTTCCTAATAGAAGCAGCAAACTGGCCAATCTCAGATTTATCATATCCACTAACTGTGACTCTGGTGTTCTCTTCCACTTTCACTTTGAGACCATCAGGAATTGTCATCTTAACAGGATGAGAAAATCCAAGATTCAACACTATTTCATTTCCTTCTACCATAGCACGATAACCGACACCAACAAGTTGAAGTTTCTTTTCAAAACCTTTCGATACTCCAACCACCAAGTTGTCCGTAAGCGTCCTAATAATATTCATTTGCATAGAACATAAAAGTCAAGCTCTATATTAAAGAAGAACCAAGTATCTGAAGCTACCAAGATGTGATTGAAAAAGTTAACTGCATTGAAAGTGAGTGAGATCAATTTTCACATCACGTTTAAAATGCTGAAAAAACACAAGCTTATGATCACTGATACACACCATTTCTTTCTCTTTCTGAGAACTTTTAAATAACTGCATGTTCTAGAAGAGGCTAGGTAACAAGAAACTACAAGGTTTTAATAACCAAGAATTCTCAGAATTCATAAACATTGAATACATGACATGCTGAACACAACATTCTTTTTTAATCAGTAATAAATCTGAATAACATTACATGAAGCAATATTCATAACCCTAATCAAAAATATTCTAATCAGATAACAAATTGCCTGAAACAAATAACAAATCAGACACAGAATCAACAATTCAACATTTCTAAAATTCTAAACATTAATTATCATAAAAACCCTAAATGATCATGATAAAAAATCACCTTAACCAAATTTACAAACTCATCCATTCTGCATGCATGTCTTCCTGTCTTAGGTAATTTGTTAACAGAATACCAACTACCAGCATATAGATTGGAAAATTTATTGTCATGACTTGAGAAGCCAACCCCAACAAATGAATCAAAGAATTACAAATTCATAACTATGATTATGCCATGAGCATCAGCAACATCTCTTGCTCCATATTATGAAATAAAATATCGAGACCAATACAAATTAATAAAAGGTTAGTAAAATGAAGTACCTGAAAAGCCCATGCATTTGATTCGCCCTTCTGGTTTCGACTGCCTTACTAACCTTTAAAATCCCTGATTCTTGCCTTTCAACCTTCACTTCTCGGGGATAAGTCAATGAAAGTTCTCCCAAAGGACCTTTCACTTGTAAATCCTGCCCTTCCAATGTGATTGTAACATTAGACGGAACAGGAATCGGTTGCTTCCCAATCCGTGATTCCTTACATTCTATAGTCTTTCTAAAGAATCCAACATGAGTAACAGGAACACTTGAAACTTTGAGCTTACTTCTCTCACCCAAGAAAGCTGACTTCAAATTGCTGAAATAAAAAAGCAAATGACTAGTGAAACACTCCTCAAAATCATGAAGTATTTACTTTGGATTAAAAGGTTTTTTGTTAACTAAGAAATCATATCAATCATATGGTATGAAATATGAATACATTAAAAGAAGAACAAAGAAAAACAAAACCCAAGAGTGTCCATAATAGATACAAGAGGACAGGTTAACTAGATCTTCTCTTAAACTACAAGTATTTTTCATCTTCATAGTCTTAAAAAGCAATTTTGAGAAGTTCAGGTCAACTTTACCATAACATAATACACGCTCCTCACCAAGATATTTGCATAAAAGTAACCAATGAAGTGGCCAAAGCAATAATCTTCCCAAACAATTTCTTTTTATTTTAAAGCAAAATCACAAATATATTCCACATGAATAATTTCATCCAGAATTTCCAATTGAAATACTGAGCAAGCACACTCATTGAACTTCTCTGCAAGCCTACACACGTCACTTACAATGTGGAAAACAAACTATGTGCTACTAACAAGCATTTCATCAAACACCCTCAGTGCAACATTCATTTCATTGAATTCCAATCAAAAATTACAATATATCCACGAGCAAGTCATCTTGACAAACCAAATTCAATTAAAATTAAAAACCCACAAACAAACAAACAAACAAACAAACAAAGAAACAAAAAATGCTTGAACCAGCATATAATTATAACCCATTTGACCCAATTGATTTTAGAGAGTTCAGAATATTGGAATTTCCCAAAGTTTGAGACTTTATGTGTTTTTAAGAAAAGGGCAAATGGGTTCCCATAATGGGTGTTTTGGTTTCTTTGTAATTGAACAAAAAAGAAGAAGAATGAGAGGAATTGCGTAATTGAACCTAAGAAGAGAAAGATACGGTGGTGAACCTGATTTGAAAAGAGGAGGTAATTGAGGAAGCCATTGTTGCTGAGTGAGTTTCCACCCACCAAGAGAAGAGGAACAAAAGCCTTATCCAAGTAAAGCTATACCGTCTTATGCTATCTGCACTGCTACCAGGGGTAAACGGTAATATGCGGTTTCGTCTGAATTCTCTTGTTTTTTTTTTGTTTCGGTTAAAAAGCGGATGTTTTAAAAACCTAAACCAACCAAATAGTTAAACCATGATTCCACAATCGTATTATTGTTAAACATAGGCAGTATCCACCATCTTTGTTGATAATTAATTTGATAGGTGAATCATGATCTGACAGTCTCATTAGTTTTCTTTTGGTACCGAAGGTGTTATTGGTTTTTTAGTTGCCATATCATTGATGCGTAGTCTTCAAAGACGGTCACTAATCTAAGTCGAGGAACCTGACTGACCACGTGTATACCTACCTGTTTTGTCGATTTGTGTGATTCTCCCCTCCCCAATATTTCTGCCTGTTAGCCTGTAATTTCGACAGGCTAAATTAAATGCAGTCAACGAGGTTTGACTTATTTTTAAAGTTTGACCTTGTATTTCAAGAGACAAATATCAATTTCGACGCTGAAATGAATTAAGCTATCAAGTTACATCGAGTACATTTCGATCTCAGATTTGGCAAAGTCAAAGAGGCTGAAGATAGATATTTCGACAAGAAGGAGTTGGAGGCTGATGACGAAGTAGGATCAAGTAACCGTTACCAAGAGCACGTAGCAGTTACATTTTTTAAACTTTGTACAGTTATTTTCTATTTGTATAAATAGTAGTTTCTCATAGAAAAACGGGTCACAATCTCTCATACCAAGTTCCCACGCTCAAAGTACCGACACGCACTGAGAAACGAGTACAAGGAACGCATGTATGATCTTGTGCACCACCCCTTTAAATTAATGCAATTTTAATTTTCCTTTTCTTTACGTTCCCTGCAAATTTTTTCTTTGTTTTATCCTCCCTCATTTGGAGTAATTTGACGGTTTCGCGGAGAAATCGACGGTTATCTTCTTCTTTTTACTTTTAAACGCACAATTCTGGAAAACCTTTAAACACAAATGGTCTTAGGATTTACTAGTTGATCCTGCAAGCAGAAGCAATTTCAAACTAGCGGTGTTTACCAAAATCCACGGTAAACAAATTGGCACGCCCAGTGGGACATTTGTGCTAATTTGAAAAGGTTTTTGTTGAATTCTTAAACTTTGTGTTTGTCTGTGCATGCAATTAAGGAGTGGTAAACATCTTCCAGAGATGGCACACTCTAGTACAAGTAATGCTTCTGCATCAAATGCACAAAGTACACAAGAACAAGCGTCAGTTAGTGACGTTAACGTTGCAAATGTCGCAGGCATAACCGTCGCTATGCCTTCTTCGACAACAATGGGAGTAACCGCTATAACTTCTCCCATAATTACTCCTGTGTCAATGATGACCACTGCAGCATTAACAAATGTTAATACAATGGCTTCTGTGCCACCAACAGTAGGACCAACGAGTCCTTTGATGGCAAATCCAATGATTGGAAATATGCCATTTACTATGAGTGGAAGGGCTTTACCGTATGGCATGCCAACAGCATTAATGGCAGGCCTTCAGACAAATTCGTCTACATTTGCAGAAAATGCAAGTACAGGATCGATTTTAAACTACCGAACCCTATTAGCAATTCCGATTTTAAAATCTGAATTCTAAATTATGTTTAATGTTTTTTTCGTAATGGAAAAGACTAAGGGATGTAGTAGTTCTAGACAACAATTTCTTTCCACAATAGGAATGCGCAGACGGACCGTCCACCACATGTTGACGCCGCTCTTCGGTATGATGACCTTCAGTAGGATGTTGCCGACTTTGTAGCTGCTGACTTAGCTGGTGTTAACACCCAAAAATAATTAGGTCGCAGGCCAAGGGCTAAGAGGGAAGAAAAGAGTAGTGGTGTGAAGGCAAGTCATACGACATGTTTCAAAATGGGTATTTGCCAAATAGAGTGAAGTCAAGAGAGGTCCTCAGGGCACATTAAACGACAGAAAACTCCCCGAGGGAGGATTACGCCCGAGGGCCAGTGGGATAAGCCGAGGGAAAGTGATAGCCCAAGTCTATAGAGTGCCAAAGTCCAGGTGGCTCGGGTGCCTAAGCTATTACCTGAAGGGGCTAGTGCGGCCGAGGCAAGGCGGGCGTCGCTTGGAAGGCAAGGAAGACGTGGCGCGAAGACAAAACGTGGGAGCGATCGAAGTTCAAGCTGGAGAGTGAGGCCGGAAAACGCGGAGCGACGAGTATTCACCCCACTAACCGTGCTAGTGGGATTGTGGGTGGTTACCCCGCCTCTTCGAGGGCCTAGGAAGCAATGAGAGTCGTTGATCTTAGATCAATCCAACGGCAGGAAAATGTTGGCTTGCATAGTGGCCGACGAGGGCCTGTGTATATATATATATATATATAGCAATAGAGTAATTGTACAGACACACACTCTACGTTTATATCAATTTATGTTTCCTTTATCCAGTGTTATCAAAACCGTACAGTACCGGCCGGTCCGACCGGATTCCGGTGCCTCCGCCGTACCGGCTTAGGTGTTGAAACGGTTCTGCAGTTGAGCCGGTCGGCTCAATAAGAAAGCTGGTGGTCCGATCGGGTTTTACAGATTTTTGAAACAGTTTTTTAGTTTAAAAATGTCAAAGGTGGGTATCGAATCGAACCTAGGAACATTTGGTGATCAGCAATTCAAACTACCATTGCGCCACAAGACATTTGTTGTTCATTTCATCCTTTCATATATTATATAACATATTTCAATTTTTAATGTTCCACAATTTTTATATTTAGCCTTTACATAGATATATTTTTATTAGTAAATGTATACAAGACAATATATCTATATTTTTTTTTTGAAGCAGATATTTTATTTATTAATAAATTTAAATATGTTATCATTTTACTTAATTGCAATTATAAATACAAAGACTTTCTTAGTATATATTTTAAAATTTGAATTTATTTAATATAGACTGGCTCATGCGGTCCGACCAAAGACCCGTCAGTCCGACCAAAGAACCAGTAATTCAGTGCCTTGACCAGCTCGATGACCGGTCCGGTTTTGATAACATTTTATCGCATTTTTTATCCTTTATTTTACTTTATGCATTAGCCAGTAGTATAATTCAACACCCGCGTCCCCCTCTCACCTTGCCTGACCCTTTCTAGAGGAGTCAAGAAACCCACAGTCGAGGAACAGAGTTCCCTCCTCGACGCAATTGCTTGAAGAAACGAGGAATCAAAAGACTGCCCAAACCTCTGGTCTACACCACGGTTAGGACCTAAGAGTTTGATGACAACAACTAGTCCAGATCAAGTTGTTGATACTGCTGCCCCAGCTGGTTAGCCCAGTTGATGGAGGGGCTAGACAGGTATTCATAGTATTATAGTATTTTCTGTCTCATAGTATTAAAGTTGTTATTATTTAAATTATTTTATTTTCCGTCTCATAGTCTATACCAGAGATGATGGTGTTGTTTGATGAGATGGAGCAGGTGCTTGAGGGGAGGATTCCAAGGCAGACCCGTGCGTCCACTGGTTGTATCATTGTACTTTTATATTACTTACGTTTAAGCAGTTGATTCTAACTTACATTTTAACACTCGTTTATTTATATGAGTTACATTTCATCAGTAGTTATATATGAGTTACATTTCATCAGTATAATTAACATACAGAATTTCATATTTTTTACAAATCAAACACACAAAATTTCATAATTTCAGAACTAGCAGAAGTTCGGTACTTCTGTTCCGAACCCATTTGATCAGTAACTTTTGGACAGGTTCGATCCTAAACTTCCAAACGTGTTAAAAAGTCATTAAAGGGGTGTCTGTCAATAAATAACACCTAGAAACTGTACTCACGTCTCGCATAACTCTACAAGTCGTAGAGTTGGGATAAACTCACGTTTGAGAGTGTGTAAACATGAAAACAAACACACACTTAGTTTTTGTTTTGTTTATTTTCGGGTGAAAGCCTTCTTTATGTAAAAAAAAGTTGAGTATTTTGAAGAGGAAAAAAGATGTTATAGAAAAAGGGATCTCATATATGATATGATAATTGATAGCTGCTTAAAAAACAAAAGTTTGCTACAAAAATAAGACAGATTATATGCTAATACAGTCGATGAGCTATTGTAATCTGAGCTTAGAAAACACTTTTGAGCTGCTTCTAAAATCTTCATTTGTAAAGTAGGTTTGCCAAGTTGGTTCAGGTCCTTAGCATAGCAAATCTATCACTATAATACTACACAGCTTTATTTATGCTGTAAAGCGCGTTCCTCTTATGTCATGTCTCTCCATTTACATGCTACTATATGTTCTCTGCCTTGTTAGACTTTTTTCTGCTTATAAATTGTGATGATGGTCTACAAAAGCATCATCATTTGTACTTTGATCTTTTCATCACATGTTAAAAGATCCCTGCACACTCGACCAAGATCAATATTACACATTTTTGTGAATATAAGTTTTGTTTGCAAGAATTACTTTTTTGATGAAAAGAAAGCCTTTATGAGAAATATTCAAAATCAACTCTCCTCTCCCATTTTTGGTTCGATTTTGAAATTGTTTATTTATTTAAACAAAAAGTGTTACCTATTATATGAATTTACAGCAAAATCAAAATACTTATTTAGTCATTGACTATTACTAAGAAAAGTTGTTAAAATTACCCTAAATATTCAATATGTTACTGAGAAAAGTTGTTAGTGTAATTAATATGTTAAAATTTTCTTTGACTATTACTAAATTACCCTAAACATTCAATGGTAACTTTTCATATATCAACATAATTTAGTATAATTAATAAGTATATATTTGAAAAAATAGTAATAAAAGTATTTAGAAAGTTGTAAACGGTGTTAGATCATTAATCTAGTTCCTTCCCTTACATTTTTGTCTTCCACAAACCTCCACTATAGACACAATAATAGCAATAATAATACCTTGTTGGATAATGGCAAAAGATGTTCCAAAGGAGTACACGATGGTCCATTTCAAAATCAACATTTTATCCATTAAGGGTTTTTTTTTACCCCCACCACCTTTCCATAAACTCTCGCAAGACTTTTCTGGACGAAAATACCCCTAAAAAGTTTGACCAAAAATCGTATATACCTCACCCTACATATATACGACTTTGAAAATTCAAATCGTATATATGTGGAATTTTTTTAAACAAGTCGTATATAGATAGGGGGGTGTATATACGACTTTGTAAAATACAAGTCGTATCTACATAGGTGTGGGGGTACATACGACTTGTATTTTACAAAGTTGTATATACACCCCCCTTATGTATATACGACTTGTTATTAAAAAATTGTTTTAGTTTTTTAAAAAAAGGTTAAAAATACTACTAAAAATCTGTTAAAGAGTCAAAACTAATCCAAAAATTATAAAAACACCACTAAAAATCTAATAAAATGAAAATAAGGTTATTCAATTTTTTTTAGATTTTTTGGAGACTATGAAAAATTAAAAAAAATTAATAAAAAATAGTAAACAATGGAATTTGGGATTTTGAGCCCCCTTCTCTTGAAAGAAGTTTCTTCTTGAAGAGTATTGATCCTTGATTTTTTTCGGATTTAATGGCTATGGTTTCATTACAATCGGAGTAGGTTGCCCGAAAACCGATTTTTTAGCCTAAATTATTCGCTCGACATATAACAACGTCACGTGTTAAGGAACTACACACTAAACAGAACCAAAAACAGTCAATATTCATATCTAATTTATTTTTCTAAAAAAAATATTTTAAATTTTTTAAATGATTTATTTATTTATTTTTTGGGTCACAAAGTCGTATATACCTAGGTGTGGGGGTACATACGGTTTTGTAATTTAACAAATCGTATATACCCCACCTTAGGTATATACGACTTTATTTTTTTAAATTTTTAGGGAAAATCGTATATACCTATATACGATTTTCAATTTTTGGGGAATTTCGTATATAGGTATATACGAAATTTCATTTTTTTTTATTTTTCTTTATTTTTTTTGAGCTGGGGATATGTTGGGAGTTTTAAATTTTGTGAAGGGTATTTTGGTCTTTTAGCATGGGGCGTGGGGGTAGATGGGAAGGGTGTGGGGGTAAAAAAAAGGCAAAACTACTCCCAAGGTCCCTTAACTTATTTTTTGGTATCAAATCAGTCCCTTAACTTTTTTTTGTTCATCTTCCGACAATCGTTCATCTTCCTTTCGTTTTCGGTTTGATTCATTTTAAATAATCATCTTCTCCTTCTTTTGCTTTTCGTTTTCAGTTTGCTGAAATGATTCAAGGTTTTATTTCTGGAAATTGAACGGGATGAACAAATCAGAACTTAAATCAACCATTTTTATTTCTGTTTCAAAGAACAACACACTTATTAGATCTATGATTTCTCTAATATGGATTTATGACTCTACAAATTACGTTGGGGTTATTCCATTTCTCTGAATTCCGAAACAAACGCACATAAAATCGAAGAAAGCGGTGGCCTAAAACGCTTGAACAAAATTAGATTTTTCGTGGGTCATGTGGAACTGTTTTGCTGCAACAGAGATGTAACGTAGAAGAAGAGTGAAGAAGATGAAGGAATAGGATGAAGAAGAGGATGCAAGAAGAGGATGCATAGGATTTTTTTTTTCCAGTTTTCACCTATTGCTTAAATTCATGGAGCATGGAAGAAGAGGATGCGAACTTGAAGATGAGGATTTTTTCTAGATTGCTTTTCACCAATTACTTAAATTCCTTTTTTTTTTTAATTTTTAATTAAAAATAATTATAAATTAATGACATTATCCAATGTGGCATGCCAATAAGTAGTCTAATAGACACGTCAGTCACTGTTAAACGGAGTTAACAAAAAAAATGTTAAATGGGACTATGTTGTCGTGTTTTTAAAAGTTAAGGAACTAAGTCGTTACAAAAAAAAGTTAAGGGACTGATTTGATACCAAAAAATAAGTTAACAAACCTTGGGAGTAGTTTTGCCAAAAAAAAAAACCATGATAGTTTTGCCAAAAAAAAGACCCATCCATTAATTACATTGCGACCCACCTTGCATCCTTATAGAGTGTGCAGACTACAACATATGCAGCTCCTCAGTTATCGTGTTTTCTGTCCAACACAGAAAAAGAAAAATAAAGTAAGGAATCCATCAATGATGTCTAGCATTTCAATCATTTCACTCAGAGAGAGAGACAGATACTATGTTCAAATTTCTTCATCTGGTGGTCCCCAAAGCTGGCTAATCATATTAGAAATCCAAGTCCAAATAATGAAGTCTCACATTAATAAAAAATAAAAACCATATGAAAAATAAAGATAAATTACAGGCAAAATTATACCAGAGTACCTTTAAATTATTTATTTGTAGTAAGTTGGCCCTTTAAGTTTTTTTTGTAACAAATAGACTCTTTAAGTTACCTAACGTTGACACCATTGGCCCTTTTAGTAAAATGTCATATCGTTGATTACATTAAAATACTCCAAAATATGTTTGGTTGCATCAAAATACATAAGCTAGAGTAATCATGATATATAAAGTAGCATTACATCAAAATACATAAGCTAGAGTAATAACTAAAAGGACCTATTTATTATCAAAAAAACTTAAAAGGCTAATTTGTTACAATTAAATAATTTAAAAGTCTTCTAGTGTAATTTTGTCATAAGAATAAATTCATTTGTTTATTATCTTGAGATTTTGAGGCCAAAATGTGTCATGTTTATGTATGTTTGAGTAACACTAGAAAATCTGTAAAGAATAAGAAGAATAAGAATAATAATCTGAAGAATAATATGTCACAACACAATTATTCTTCTTCTTATTCTTCTTATTATTTACCTAATCAATCACATTAGAAATATTTTGTGATTGATTAGGTAAAGAATAAGAAGAATAATCTGTCACAACTCAAAAAAATTTGTTATACATATTGTTGAATGAACAACGGGTGGTTTGTAAGGTGGTCTTCACTAATAGGCCGTAAACATAGATTCGTACTTGAAAAATCGTTCAAAATTCTAACGTTCAAGACCAAAAAAAAAAACTCTAACGTTGATCAACATGTCCCAGAAGTAGAAGGTCACGGTTCTCAATGTTTGTTCGACAAAAAAAAGAAGAGAAGAGAACAAGACTATCACTTTCGTTTTTCTTTGGAAGAACTTGTATTAGGTTCTCTCCATGTTTGTTAAAAAAGCATTGTTAATGTCACCATCTTAGCCGTGATGACATGGATGGAGGATCATGAGCTTCTACTTTCCGTAGACAACATCCATTGTTATTAAAATTTCAAAAACTAATGGCAGATACCAAACTCGAAACGTTTGATATTTGCAAGGGTTTTTTTATTTTTTTTATTTACAGGAATCAAATTTGATTGTTGAGATATTTGGAGGAATGAAACATACATTTAATCCAATTTTTTAAGCATTGTTACATAGCGCACCTATCCAGGGCCGTCTCAAACAATTTGGAGGCCCTGTTCTAATTTAAAATTTGGGCCCCTACTAATACTTTTAACAAATGAATCACCAAAAACTTATACTACTTTATTTAAATTATAAATAAAGTTTTAATAGAAGAGGAATTTGTATCATTTCAAATCCCTATTCTTATCGAAGAGGCAGCAACAAACAGTGAAATATAAAAATGAAAAAAGCACAAATCCCTTAAACCTTAAACTCTTGCTCCCAAGAAGAACCGAAGAAGGAAAAAACGAAAAATAAAATGGTGGAGAAAGATCCAACCTTAAGAAGAACTGAAGTTAACATACAGAGGGTGTGTGTTGTGAGAGGGATAGAGAGGGTTATGGGCTGAGGTTTATTTCTATTTTTGGGGCCCTAAAATTGTTTTTTGGGATTGGGCCCTGTGCAAAGGCACTGCTTGCACAGGGTGTTAGCCGGCTCTGCACCTATCAATTGCATGAGACAATACAAGTAAGAATGAATTACCATATTTGAGAATATTAAAGACTAAATTGATTCTTTCAATTATTCAATAACTAAATTGCTCACATTTGTTATGGGGGACTAAGGCTCTTTTTGACAAAAAGTAGCGGATAGCGAATGAGGTAGTGGATTGAATTTAAAGTGTTTGGTAAAATTAGCGGTTGAAGTAGTTTATAAAAATAAAATTACGTAAATAGACATTTGTAATTAGTGCTTATAAATGAGAGAGAAATTCATTTAATGGAGAATAAGCGATGAATTTAATTAAAGTAATGAGGGTAAAGTTGAGAAAAAAAAATGAAAGGCTATAAGCTCAAACGCTACTTCAAGTAGTGTTTTAAAAAATGCTATAAGCTAGTGGAAAAACGTTAAAAGCTAGTTGTGTCAAACACTTACAACTAGCAGATCTGCTATAAACTATACGCTATAAGCTAGCGGATGAGCGTTGCAAATAATTAAAGTGCAATGTAAACATTTATTGAAGCCAAACATTAAATTGCAATGAGAATATATACCCTTTATTAGAGTATTAATGGATGAAGTATGAAGGTAAAGATAATAATGAGACATTAATTTATGAGAGACAAGGGGAAAGAGTGCCTCAAAATTGGGGAGCCTAGCCATGCTTTTGAAATATACACGCGTGAATATATTATTATTATTATCATTATTATTATTCTCTTCAAAAAAACATCCTTTTTGGATTTCAAAACCCAATAAACCTTTTTACCAACTTAACTGTTTAAAAGAGACCTTTCAGAACTTTTTTTTTTAGCCAACAAAATCACTTTGTTCAAATCAAAGCTAAGGGTGACCACACTGCACTATCTTCTTCTTCTTCTTCTTTGAGTCCTCCAAACAAGAACCTTAAAGAAACAAGCTATGTCTGTAAGTAACACTAACTCTCTTTACTATTTCATGCTCATGCACACATAAACAAAGAATGTGTCATAAATAATGTCTGTGTTCTTGAAGGGTATTAAAGTAAATTATGTATGACTGAGGTTAGTGCAATGTGGGATATTATTGCAGAATATGGTAGAAGTGAGAGTTCCTAATCTTGATTGTGAAGGATGTGCTTCCAAGTTAAAGAAAGCTCTCTTTAAACTCAAAGGTATAAGCAATTCGATTTTCTATTTTTTTTTTTAAAAATCGTGTCCCTTTTTATTTTCTTTGCGGCAATGAAGTGGGTATGGGCCTAAAGGAACAGTTTTTGGGCCAGATCTGAACTTGTTCTTTGGGCTTTGATTCCAAAATCACATGCATATTCAAACCCATGTTTTTTATAGCATGCAACCTCACTTTGAAAGTATAATGAGGAAGTATATTTCTAAAAGTGTAGCTGCTTTTACCATCTGTTTTTTTTTTTTTTGGCAAATTCTGAAATAAATTATGTTGTTTAGAAATAAGCTTCTCGAAAGGTGGGTGCATGTTATAAAAAATGGGGGTGTTAATACCTATGCTATTCCTAAGTGTAGAAACCTTGTTCTTCTTGTTAAGTTTCATTGACTAACAATCTTGCAAGTTATATGTGTCCTTAGTCTTCTTAGTCATTTTTTTTCATAATGTGCAGTCTTGTATATCATTTCTTAAGATTGTACAATTATTTGTTTTGGTCATAAACTGAATAAAAACCAAAATTTCTGTCTTAATTAAAAACTAGGCTCAAGATAAACAGGAATTAATGGTCTCTGATTCTGAATAAACATGCCTAAAGACAAGAATGATGAAATTACTCTTTCCATATATTAAATGAAGTCCGATTGTTGCAAAACTATTTAGCATCAACACTTTAGGTTGAAGACGGTCGAACACCAACACCAACACTGACACTTTAATTACTTCTATTTTTCAAATTAGAACCAGTGTCCGTGTCCGTAAAAATATGCGTCGTGTTAGGTGTCTATATCTGTGTCATTGCTTCATAGTTGCAAAGTACCATAAAGAAACTTCCACTTGGGATCTGTTTAGATTGACTTGCTTGTATTTATCTACGAGTATAAGTCCTCGTGAGATTGTTTGGGAGAACTAGAATGAAAACAGTTTATGACATCCATAACTTATTTTCAGCTTATTTACATTTTCAGGAAAATTTACGAAAATAGAGGATAACTTACATAAAAACCATTATTGACTTTATTTTATCTTTTAGTATAAAAAGTAGCTTATACATAATAATTAATTAAGCTGAAAATTCAAACATTTCTAATGTTAATGTGTGTTTGACTATTTGTATGTATAAATTGAATTTTTGATTGTATGATTTACAGGAGTAGATGAAGTGGAAGTTGAAATGGAAGCACAAAAGATAACAATAAGAGGCTATAATTTAGAAGAAAAGAAAGTATTAAAAGCAATAAAACGTGCAGGGAAAGTAGCAGAACCATGGCCATTTCCAGGACATGAACATTATGCTTCATTTTACAAGTATCCTAGTTACATTGTTAATCATTACTATGATGCATATAAAAATGAAGCAACAAATGGTGTCCACACTTTTTTTCATACACCTTCTGTTTATTCAGTTGCTGTAGCTTCTGATGAAAAATTTGCTTCACTTTTTAGTGATGATAATCCTCATGCTTGTTCTATAATGTAAGCCATATGTTTATATATTTAATGCATTATTATTTTTTTGGTTTTGGAAATGAAGATGAAGAGGTGAAAACTTGAGTGAGGGTATCTTCAATTTTGTACTTTCTAGGAATCATGAAGAATTTTGTGTTTTTTTGTTGGTTGTTGATTTGTTTTTTGCACAAATTTTCTTGAATGTAAAATGCTGAGAATCAAAGATTACATTCAAACTTTGAAGTGATTACAAAGCTTGACACATTATATAGTGCTTTTCTTTAATTCGAAGATTGCTTCTTTGAACACCACGAGATAGGAGTTCCCTCCAACAAGAACACATACCCTGTTGTACTCCTTCTATCCATCTTGTCACCGTAGCAATCAGCATCAGAATAACCCAACAATTGCTGGAAACAGAATTCCATATCTCAAGCTCCCTTTTATTATCTCAATATTCTTATGGCAGCAAGAAAATGAGACATCTTTGGCTTGCTCATGAATCTACTCACCACACCAACTGAATAGCATATATTTGGTTTTGTATTGCACAACTGAATAGCACTAACTATTTAAACAAGGTAGGATCAACATCTTTACCTTGCAAGTCAGCTTCAAGCTTTACATTTGGTTCTATTGGTGTCACTGCAAAGTTGCTATCATACATTTGGAACCTTTTCAATACTTCAATTGCATACTTCATTTGATGAAGCACAATTCCCTTAGTTGTAGAAAGAAACTTAATTCCTAGGAAGTATGTTAATTTTCCCAGACGTTTCGTCTCAAACTCACTCATTAATTTCTTTTTAAAAATTTCTCAATTTCATAAACAAAGCATGTTGTCAACATAGACACAAACTAGCATTTTCTCATCTTGCTTAAGTTATTCACATAAGCTACATACTCCGCTGTACATTTCTTGAAGATCTACAAAGAAGACATCTATCTTCTTGTTCCATGCTCTTGGAGCTTGCTTGAGCCCATACAAAGCTTTATGCAACTTGAAGACCATTTGTTCCTTGCCCTTCACCTCAAAACTAGGAGGTTGCAACACATATACTTCCTTCTCCGATGGTCCATCTAAATGAAACAATGCCCAACCCTTATTGCAAGCTAGAGCTGTCACCAATCGAATTGTTTCATGCCTAGCGATGGGTGCAAAGGCTTCAAAGTAGTCAAGATCTGGTTTTTGGAGATAACCTCTTGCTACTAGCCTTACTTTGTGCTTGGCCACTGACCCATCAGGTTTCAATTAATCTTGAAGACCAATTTCACACTTATTGCTTTCTTGTTCTTAGGCAACACAGTCAATTCCAACTTATTCTTTTCAATTGCAGTCAATTCCTCCTTCATAGCAGCTTTCCACACCTTGGTGTCACTTTATGGCTCTGGTTGGCGACACCTAACAATTCGTGTTTAGTGAATAGCTTATATCAAATAAACTCGTGGTAAGTGTTTGGTAATACTAACTTAAAATATTTTTTCATTAGTTTATAGTGTTTTTCTAGACACCATATACAGTTGCGTTTCATTTTATCCTTGTAACTTTAATTAAGTTCCTCCATTATCATTCGCTAAATGAATATTCTCTCTCATTTTTAAGTATTAATTACAAATGTCATTTTCTAGCTTAATATATGCTATCAGTTTATCTAACCATAAACCAAATAGAGTCTAGATTTCATGATTTTAATTTTTTTTGTAAATTTTGTTATTTTTTAAAATTTTAAAATAATTTTTTAGGTATAATATTATTATTTTTCCCACCAGATAAAAATCCTGGATCAGCCACTCTATGAAGAGAAAGAACCAAATATTCTATCTCATTGTGTCTCACTTGACTAAGTGGAGAAGGGTTGGAATAAGGGTTTTAGAGAGAGTCATTTTTGGTAACAGAATAACATTTATAAAAAGAGAAGAGGAAAAGTCATCTCGTTTTTCCACTGCTTGTCATCGTAAAATCGCTGTTGGAGATTCGCTTACCATTGAGCTGAAACTTGTCCAACAAGTTTAGGATGTGTGGTTCTTCGTTTGCAATAGTTGGATCATGAATACAAGGTCTGGAGTGAAAGATATTATGCTCGTATGACATTTCTATTTTTGGGTATTTTTCATCCTCTTGTTTTTTATGGTTGTAAGTACGGATTGTGCACCAAATTGAGACTCTTGCTTACCTCTTTTTGATTATGGTTGAGCTATTTCTTTAGTCTGAATGATCCGTGATTTTTTACCCTTACTTTGAGGGGTTTTCACATTAAAACTTTCGATGTATTTTGCTTGATTGACTTCTTATTGTCACTCCTTATGGATTTTTCCAAGTTTGGGGGAATTTATTTTCGTTGCTTATTGGTGATTCCCCTCAGCTAACGCCATTGATAAAATTGTTGTGTCTTCTATCTTATTTTCCTTGGATTTGTCCACGAGTAACTCCTTGGATATAATTACTAATCTGCATGTGGATTTAGCCGATTATTACCTCATTGTTCCTTTTGCTTTTAAGGTTTCTTAGGGCGTTTTTTATAGGCAAGTGTTAGTTGTTAGTAATTAGTTAGAGCATAGGCTAATGTTAGTTTTCAGGATTTGAACCTCAGACTACTAATTGCAACTTCTTCGCATCATTTAGTTTAATAATACTTTCACCAACAAAGATGGTCTCTTGTTGGTGAAAGTATTATTGAACCTAACATTAGCACATTTCTATTTCATCTTATCTTGGTTTGCAAGAAAGATGTGTGATGTTTTTTTGGTCCAAAAAGATGTGTGATGGTTGCTTTTGCATTTATATTAGTGGGCCTTAAGGGTCAGTTTGGAGAGCTGCGTCTATATGTTGGCTCATCCCTAATATAAACCTCAAACCCTTCCATGCAAAAACTTCTTAAACTTTCCACCTCCATCCATAACTGACCCTAAGTGTTGTCACAATGAACAACTCAATTCTCATTGCTAAGGTTGATGAATTGCTTGAGGTTCTCAGTTCTTCTCTTGATTGAATTTAAATTTAGGCTATCATCAAGTGTTTGTTAAACTGAGGGTTGTTATAAAAGGAATTTCCATTCTCATCATGACAATTATGAGTGGTTTGTCGTGCCTTTGGGATTAATTAATTCTCTAAGGGCCTTTCATGTCTTGATTTATAGCTTGAATTGGACACCTCATCTATATGCTAAACTTTTCAAAGTGTTCCTTTGAACAGACTTGAATATTTTGATCATATTGTTTCCATCCAAGGTGTTGAAATGGGTCCATCAATAGTACAAGTTGTTAGTGACTACAACATTAGACACCCATTAACAGGTACTTCTAGGCTTAGTAGGTTAACTTTACTTTCAAGCCCCAACTACAACAACCCCCATATATGTTTTCCTAAATTCAATTTTTGAGAGAGTGTTACAGGAAGAACGTAAAAGAGAGTATTATTAGCATCCTTCATTGAATATATGCTTTTGGTAATTTCCAAATACAAGATGCATGCATCTAAACAGGACTAAACTATAATAGTCAAAATGAACCCGGATCGACTGGCGGGCCCAACCCACAAGATAAAATAGTTGGCTGGGCCAGCAAATATGAAGCTCATAATTTTTTTGCCCATCCCAATCTAGTCCGAAAATCTATTGGATCGCCATACTTAAAATTGGTTCGTTTTACTTTAAAGTTGGTTAATTTTAGTTTCAATTTTATACTTGTATTTGACAATTCGTTTCATTTACACATTCAAGTTTCACATATCTAATAAAATTAAAATAGAGATAAACGCTGATTTGGCTTGACGGTTCAGAAAGGAGTCTTGTGTTTTTTATGTTTCTTTTGTTTCGCAATGAGAATATTTTTTTGTGATATAAATGGTTATTATGTTATTTTGTATACAAATTCACTCAAAATGCTAATATTTATTTAGTGTAATTTTATTTTATGCAATATAATTTAATACATGTTTACAACAGAATCAACCTAACACAAATTTGTGGCTCATAGGCCAGCCCATTTGACCCGCAACCTGCATATGGCTGCACTATGCTAGTAAATAGTCGTCCAAAATAATTCTAGTCCAACCCAGCCCAACTCAAAACTGTCATGGGCCGGTCTGACCTGAATTGACAAGTCTAGACTAAATCCCTATGACGTCTTACCAATCACTGAAAGTCGAAATACTATTATACTATGGTATTTCCACGAGAATAAAATACTCGATAGGTTTTTTTAGCAATGTGTTTGGGGTTTTTTTAAAAGCAAATATTGATTGTTAGTAATTAGTTAGGGATGGGAAAAATGTTAGTTTCCAAGATTTAAATCTTGGATCTTCTTCTTCAAATTCTTTCATGTCCTTTAACTAACCAACTGAGGTGCCTCACCAACTATGCTCAGAGCTGTCAATGGATCGGGTTCGGGCCGGCCCGACCCGGCCCATCAGACCAAACGACGCATATGGGCAGGGTCGGGCCGACCCAATATTCTGATGGATGCAAAATTTACGGCCCAAGCCCGCCCAACACCAACCCATGGGCCAACGGGCCAGCCCAAATGGCCGGCCCAACGGGCCACAAATCATTTACTTTTTAGAATTTTGACTATATATTTTTTCTACAAATGAACAACATACATAAATAGGATTCCTGGCAAACATCCAACATATATAAACCTGTTTTGGCTCATACAAAGCCAATTTAAATCTGTTTTGGCTCTACAAATCAACATGGATAATACATTAACACTTTTCCATAACCATGAGGCGTCAAAATAGCAATCAAAATAGCAGCCTAAATCTGTCTTGGTTTTACAAAACACTTTTTTTTTAGTTTTCACTTTTTAAATGTAGGTTTCTACTTTTTTGAGCGAAAAAATGGCCCAATAATATCATTGGGCCAATCGAACCGAGCCAAAAAACGTACCGTTGATTTTGGGCTACTATTTTTAGAGCACAAACCTGCCAAAAAAATCCGGCCATTGTTCTTTACGATACAATGTGTGCGGTTGAAAAGTAACTTGTCCTTTAATATATATATATATATATATATAATATGGTGTGACTCTTTTGACGACCCTCTTACAAATCTCTTGCAAAAAGATGATTTCAAATGGACCACATAGGCCCATCTTATATGTGATCCACTTCAGCAAGCTTTGACCATTACACATTTGTACCTATTAAAAATTATTGTTATAGTTTTATAAAAACAACTTAAATATATTGGCTCTTTTTTCCAAAGTATTTTCAAAAGTTATTGACAAATATATCTTCAAAATAAATTAGCCTTTTCTTTTTAACATAACTTAAACATACTCTGTCTCTTTTTTTTCAATGTCTTCAAAAGTTCTTCAAAATAGGTTTGGTTTGATGTTCTGTTCAACTTATTGAATATCTGTTTCGTTCAAGAAAAGAGCAACAGATAATGGTCATTTCCAATGCTTGGCCTAGCTGACTACCCACCAACTCAATCTCAACTTTGAACCATTGAATATGAATCCGCCATAACTATTCAACAACTTGACCCGTACAGAGTACTTGCATGACTAGTGGTAAAAATCTGTGTTTGGAAATGTCAATAGAGTGAGCTTTTTTTTTAGAAAAAGAATATATATCTACCACTTCTATTATAATCATAAGTCTAACATTGTACACCATATTCTCTCTTTCTCGTAAGGCTATGTTCGGCAAGTGCAATCCAGTACGTTATAGTGGATAGGTTATCACAGATAAACTCACTATAGGTGTTTAGTATGATTAGTTTATAGCATTTTTCACGACCTTATAGCGTTTTTTGAAATGCTATTTAAAGTAACGTTTGAGTTTATAGCATTTCATGTTTACTCTCATTTTACCCTTAATATTTTAACTAAGTTTCTCACTTATCCTTCATTAAACGAATAGTCACTCTCATTTTTAACCATTACTTACGTATATATATCTATCTGTGTCATTTTATATTTATAAGCTAGTTCAACCGCTAATTTTATCAATGACTTTAAATTTAATCTACTAGTTTATCCACTATAAGCTACCCGCTATCAACCCATCCGCATCACCACATCTTGTTTTGTATGATTAGTTTATAGCATTTTTTCACTACCTTATAGTGTTTTTTGAAATGCTATTTGAAGTAACGTTCGAGCTTATAGCATTTCATGTTTACTCCCACTTTACCCTTATTATTTTAATTAAGTTCCTCACTTATCATTCATTAAACGAATATTCACTCTTATTTTTAACCATTGGATACTTACTGAATCTGGCGACAAAGAGTGGATCCAATGCAAGTTGTATGATACTTACCAAATCCGGTGGCAAAGATCTTGCTCTGAAAGCGCCAAGGTGGGATAAAGATATTAAGAATACAATGTTCAATTACAAGAAGTGTTTTAATGAACGTAGTAGCATATAATGTTGAAATTGAAATGTAAATATGTTATGTGATGTGTGACGTTAGGATCATGTTAGGGGTCCTAAAAGGACTTATTGAGAATTTTATATCTCAACCCATATGTTGCAGATGTCATTGAGATTAGGTTGTAATTTAAGTTTTGAATACTTCCACAATTATTGTTTTTCATGTTTGTTTAATACATTAGCTTTAGACAGCTAACAAAGTTAAAGTATTATATGTATCATGTCAGAGCAGTTCGAAGTTATGACACTTTGGTAGCTAGGGAGAGTGTATTAGAGACTTAAGAAGCTATTTTCCAGAAACTAAGTTGTTGTGAAGTATTGATGGTCAACTTAGTATTCTGCACAAAGTATGAAAAGCTATGCAAATGAGTTCCTTCGTCTACACAAAGTATGGTCAACTAGTTTGACCTCACTAGCAATGCACCCCTCAAACAAGCTCGTGAATTGTTTTGCAAAAATTCCTCGCTATATCTAGCATTTCTCTTTAGAGATTGCCCTTAAAATTCGTCCATTTTCCCATGTGAGACACGGTGCAACACCATCAAGATGGCGCACCTTAGAACTCACCCATTTTTCTTCCCTTTCAATTAACCTAGCTTTTCAATTTCATACAATCTACATCAAGTCTCATTTTCTCAAGTTGAAAAGGATAACAATAAAATAAATCAGAAAGAAGAAAAAACACTAGAAAAATTCTAATGGCACACAACATAACCTCACAATGTCAAACCCTCCTAACACAAAATTTGTCCTATGTACTCTTTATTCATGAAATACACCATGAAGCAAGAAACTTGCATTTTATAAGGGTCCATGTATTTGATTGTGACTCCTACAGTCACACCCACAAATATAAAGAAACTCCAAGTCCCCACGCCATTACATTTTACTATATATTACATATAAACTCTCTCATCAACATTCTCTAGCCTACAATTTTATTCTTTCTTTTCACACCCTTTCTCCCTCTTCAAATGGCTCAGGTACTTTTTTCCATATCTAAATCTTATTCTCTCTTAGATTAGATTCTTCATTCACATAATATTCATGCCTCTTTAGATATAATTATATACTCTAACTTTATATATATATATATATATATATATATATATATATATATGTATGATTCATATTTTTCTTTTATTGTCAAAAATATAATTAATTTTTTTATTTATTAATTGTATTTACTAATTTCTTTCTTCACAGCAGAAGGTGGTGTTGAAGGTGTTAACTATGACAGATGATAAAACAAAGCAAAAAGCTATAGAAGCAGCTGCAGATATTTTTGGTGAGTAAATTAACAAAAAAAAAAAAAAAAATTTAAACCCAGATTTTATTTTTATGAAACCAATGAAGGGCTGATCTATTTGAATTGTGGGTATTTTGATGAACAGGGGTTGATTCAATTGTTGCAGATGTGAAAGAACAGAAATTAACAGTGATTGGTTCAATGGATACAGTGAAAATAGTGAAGAAATTGAAGAAAGTTGGGAAAGTTGATATAGTTTCCGTTGGACCTGCAAAAGAAGAGAAGAAAGAAGAAAAGAAAGAAGAGAAAAAGGAAGAGAAGAAGGAAGAGAAAAAAGAAGAGAAGAAAGAAGTGAAGAAGGAAGAAAAGAAAGAAGAGAAAAAATAATAACAGGCAAGAATTATGTAATTGGTGGGATTTTGAAATTCTTCACTTTTGTTTCTCTTTTATTATTATTTTTGTTTGGCATATTTTTCCTATATATTGAGAAGAATATTGAGAATTGAGAAGCCAGTGTAAGCTGCAAGAATTGTGCATAGAGATTTTTTTTTGTCTGTGTGTTTCTTTATGTTGTTCATGATCTTCTTTATATACAGATTTGTCTTCAATTGCAAAGATGAAATTCGTTTTATTTTTATATGAATATCCAAAAAAATTGACAAACAGAGAAGAATTTTGTTTAATCATCAAATCCCTTTTTTTCCTCTGTTTATGTGCATAGAGATTTTTTGAATATAAAAACAAATTTCAGAAAATTAGGTAGTTTCATCAATTCTTTTTCAATGTAATTAATAATTAATAATCTATTTACATTCTCCACTTTATAGTGTTACTAACTTTTTTTTGTCGGGAATACAAACAATTTTGAAGAAAAAAAACCTTCAATTTATTGAAAAAATAATTTAAAAATGATGTTATTAATTGAGGTAGAATTAATTAAAATTTGTTTAGGCTATGTTTGATAAAAAGTAGTGGATAACAGATACGTTAGTGGATAGTGGACAAGCTAGTTTATAGCAAGCGAGGCAGGAGATAACAGATAAACTAGCAAATTGAATTTAAAGTGTTGGAAAAAATTAGCAATTGAATATAAGGGTTAAAACCAAATGTCCCGGGAAGGTAGCTCAGTTAGCGAGCTAAGGGACATGAAGGAGTTGCAAGAAGGAGGTCTAGGGTTCAAACGCTGGAAACTAACATTCCTTCATTCCCACTATCATTTGCTTATTAAAAAAAGGGTTAAAACCTAAGTAACGTCTAGAAAAATGTTATACGCTAATGAAAAATGCTATAAACTAGTGGTATTAACCAATTACCACACAAAGTTATTTGATATCGGCTATAAGCAGTGGTATTAACCACTTTTGAGAAACTAATTCCTTTTGCTAGAAACTAGAAACAATTTGCATTTGTAATTTGTTTATATATTTTTTTGACAAAATAATTTGTTTATTTTTTAAAATCACAAAAAAAAGATACTTTTGTTATTTATATTTTAAACTAATTGAAAATTGATATGATTAATAAGTTTGTTGTACGAATGATCATAATCACCAGTAATCACTTTATTCATTTCAGTATTCTTTTTTTGTTTTTTTCCTTTTGTCGTAAATGGCTCATGTGACTGTGATAATATCGATGCCAGTTGTAACTTGTAAGTGCTTATGAACTGTACAGAAGTTGGTAGTAAAATGACCAATCTCTTTTGTCTGCGGCTTTTCGTTTCTATTTTTAATTGAAAAAAAATAACCAATGCATTCACAAAATATTTAATAACTATTTAAAATATTTTTTTATAGTGAAATGTCGTTTGAAAATAAAAATAAGGGTTAATGTTACTGAATATTCGGATAAGAATAAGAATTTTTTTTTTTGAAACTTGTAATATTTAATGGATTAGTAACTTAATTAGTAATCCAAGAAATATACCGCATCACGAAATTCGTTCTATTCAGAGTCATCCTTTTTATAAATAAAAAAAAAGACATTTTTTTCATATAAAGATGACAAAGGTTTATTTATAAAATAAATAAACTCTCACATTATTTCCTAAACTATCACATTCTTTCTAATTTAAACCAATACCGTTGGTAAATGATTTAATCTACTTTGGAACATGAATGGTCGATTCGGTGCTCTCGGATTCAATTCCAACCGTGAACAAATTTGATGTTGGTCAGTATGAAATTTGATCTAAGCACGAGCAAAATTTGAGTCTTACAAATCCAAGTTCATTGAAAGCGTTGAGACACTCTTGAATAGTCAACAATGGTCGGAACCCAAAAAAACAATCTCTCTAATTTAGTCCACAAACTTTGAAAACTTATTAAAGGGTCCCTGAAACTTATCTTCTTTCATCAATTTTGTCCCTAAAACTTACTCCTTTGAGACTAAATTAATGAATTAAAATAAATTTTAGGATTATTTAATAAGTTTTTATAGTTTAGAGACTTAAGGAACTAAATGGATCATTTATTCTTAAGGAACTTAATGATGACTTGTACACATCATTTCAAAGCATTTTAGGGTCGCCCTTCTTTCTTTTTGTGAAGTTCAAATTATATGTTTTTCAAATATTTAAATTATACTTACACTCACTTAAAAAAATTGTAGTTAACCCAAGAGCATTTTCAGCGTAACCAATGATCTGAGTTCAAATCCAGCCATGACATTCACTAGAATTAAATCTCTTGAGCGTAGAAAATACCCGATTTATAAAAAACAATCAATACACCATCCGGTTATTACAATTCAATCAAGGTTTTTTTTTACTCCCACCATCTTTCCATATACCCCCACCATACATTTTTTGACGAAAATACCCCTGGAAAATTTGACCAAAATCGTATATATCTCACCATAGATATATACGACTTTGAAAATATTAAATCGTATATACCTATGGTGGGGGTATATGCGTTTAGATTTTAAAAATCGCATCGTATATACCTATGGTGGGGGTATATACGATTTGTTAAAATACAAATCGTATATACCTAGGTGTGGGGGTACATACGACTTGTAATGTAACAAATCGTATATAACCCCCCACCCATAGGTATATACGATTTGTAATAAAAAAATTTATTTTTATTTTTAAATTAAGATTTCTATTAATTTTAACGGTTAGGATTTGACTTCCAATGTTGATCAACGATGTAGATTGCACCGACAATATCAACGGTTGATATTCATTCGCGAATCCTATAAATACCCACTCTCACCCTCACTCTTTTCACACAAAAATTTCACACTCAGTTACTTATTTCACACATCCAGAATGCATATCTGCCTAACACAATGGTCCGACGAGAATAGGCTCTGCGGTATACATTATGGGGGCAACATCACCATGAGAGAAGATGGTGTCTACTTTTGGAGTCCGAAGCCGGTGTTATGCAGAATCCACCGCGCCATGGGGTTTGAAGGATAAAGTGTGGTCAAAAGTTCAAGTGACCGGCGACGACCGTGACGTCACTTGTATCACTTATCGTAAACCCGATCGTGGAGATGATGACCGCATTTCCTTCTCGTCCATGTCTATCAAGATCGACGAAGACGTGACTAACATGTTCAACATCCATGACTCGCTTCAGGGGTATAAGCCGTTGGAGCTGTACGTGGAAACACAACGGAGCGTGAATGAGATTTTACATCGTCTGCGAGATCCGGAATATTAGGGTTTAGTATCTGTCTATTTTTATTGTAGTTGGTTGTGTTTTATCTTTTATGTAACTTTGTTTTATAAATCGAAATTTTAAGGAAACTCGCAAGAAATAGTAATAATCAACTACCATGAAAATAGTTCAAACATAGAATCCAGAAAAGTACAAACATAAAATTATAAATACAAGATGCCCTAGTCACGCCTGGGTAGCATGTCTAACAACTGCGTGAGGCGAATAAACGTCTCAGTGCCCATACGAATATGTCCGCGACGAAGCCCCCCTAACCACATCTGTCATAGTATGTACCCACTCAGCAGAATCATGGACCTGTGGTGGTGGTGGTGGTGGTGCAGCTGGCTGTACTAGTGGTGGTGATGCAGCCCGGAGCAATCTCAGAATCGAGGCATTCACATACCACTGCAAGTAGCCCGGAGCAACCTGCCCCAACTCCTGTGCTGGTTGAGTAGTCTGTAGAACGTCCCGTACAATCGGCATATAGTGGCCAATCTGAAATATGCAGTCTGCCTGGCTCAGACGACCAGTAAGAGGGGCACGTGGGATGACCTGCACATACCCAAACTGTCGGAGGCACCTGTCAGGTATGTATGGAACTCTAATGTCTCCCCAGCTGATGTGTTCCCTGTACAGTGAAATCATGTCAAAGGCTCTATCCCCTCGGTGCTCCTCAAAGGGTCGCCAACAGACATCATCCAAGCTCAGCCCATCAAGCATCTGCCTATAATCTGCTAGCTTCACTGTGTCTGTCTTCTTATTCCTCCACCGCGCTCACAGTGATCTGTCCTTTACATCACCCGGCCTCCTCGCAACTAGAGTAGGAAAATACCATAAAATCCAGCTCGTAAATGCAAAAATAAACAAACAAAATGGTTAAATAAAAACTATTCAACCAAAATCGGAAAAAATGAAAAAATTAATTTAAAATTTGTACCTGTAGTAGGCTCGCATACCCTCCTAACTGCTGCGAAAAGTCCAAACAGGAGTAGTTCAATGCGTCATACATGTAAGCTAGTCCTCCTGCCCCCCATGCATACCCTCCAACAACATCTGCACTGGTCTCAACAAGTAGGAGCAGCCACTTAGCCTCAGCCCTGTCTCCAGTCTTGCAAAGTGAAGATGGAGTACCTCAAAAGCAAAAGGATATACGCCCTGACAGCAGCATCCATGTCGCCCCCTGTATGGAATTCACAACAATTATCTGATGCAGCCAGTCATAACGGAAGTATGGACCAGTAGTCCTCCCACACGCCCTACGAGCCTCATCGATATCCACACGCAGATAAACATGTGCTAGGTGGATGGACTGCTCCGTGGTCACAGAAGTGGGTGGAGCTCTGAAATAATTTCCCTAGATGGGGAGAGATGCAGCAAGCAGGACACATCGCCCAGAGTAATTGTTGTTTCACCAAATGGTAAGTGAAATGACGACGTCTTTGAGTGCCATCTCTCAACGAATGCGAAAATCAACTCATGATCCACCGTGGAATGTCCGGTGGAGATAATGGGGGATAATCTAGAACCCCTGACATAGCTGAACATATGCTCGTTTTGAATGTACTTAAATAGTCTCGAACTAATCTTGTTACCATGGTTCCATACTTTCAGAGAACGCTGATATGTCTGAATTAAAAATAAATAAATAAATTAAGGCTATATAAAGGAATAAATTAAACTAACAACACTATGCAAATAAGTTCAACTTATCGGGTCTGTCAGTACACGAGAACAGACATGAGCTGCTAAACCAGTAAAGAGAGGCTCCTGATCCTTCTGATGCTGATGATCATGGTAGTACTGAGGTTGATGGTTCTCAGACATAGACTGGTTTGAGGACATAGACTACTGCTGGTCATCATAGTATGGGTGCGGCTGCTGGCCCTCCTCATACTTAAACTCCGGGACCGGGACCTCCTCCACCGGCTGCTGTCTCTCTGTGCGTCTACGCCTCGTGGACGCATGTCCCGCAATCTTGTGGCGGGTGCGTGTAGACGGAGTAGAGGACTGCTCCTGATTCGGCCGAGCCAACGATGCTGAAGACTCCCCTCGATACCTATTGGACACTGTAAAAAAATAAAACAAAAGTTAAAAAATAAAATAAAAATATAAATCGTATTTATCTCAGGAGGAGGTATATGCGATGCGATTTTTTTGGCCACACTACAAAAAAATCAGGGATTAGCGAGGGAAATTTCCCTCGCAAACTGACCAAAATCCCTCGCTAATGGTCATTTGCGAGGGAATTAGCGAGGGACCGGTTCCCTCGCTAATACCTTCCTCGCTAATGAAATTAGCGAGGGAATTTGAATCCCTCGCTAATTAGCGAGGGACATTTCCCTCGCTAATTCCCTCGCTAATGTTGCCTCAAAATTTGTGCAAATTTTCAAATTCTGACTGACACGTGTCTTAATTTAAATGATTTGTTTTTTATATTTATTATTATATTATTTTTAAAATCAGTTTTTTATTATATTATATTATTAATTTTGTGGTTGTTGTTGTGGTGGTGGTGGTGGTGGTGGTGGTGGTGAAAGGTGGAGAGAAAGAGGAAAGAAATTCGTAGGTGGTGGTGGTCTCGTGGGTGGTGGTGGTGTGGTGGTGGTCTCGTGGGTGGTGGTGGTGTGGTGGTGGTGGAAGAAGGTGGAGAGAAGAAGAGTGAAAGTGGAAATTGTGTAAGAGAGAGAGAGAGAGAGAGAGAGAGAGAAGAGAGGAAGAGGAAAGAAGGTGGTGGTGGTGGTGGTGGTGGTGGTGTCGCGAGTGGTGGTTGTTGTGTGGTGGTGGGTTAGGGTTTATAGGTGAGAGAGATAGAGTAGAGGAAGAGGAAGGGAAGGGTGAAGAGGAGAGAAGAAGAGTGAGGGTGGTTGGTTGGTTGTGTGGTGGTGATGGTGGTGGTGGTGGAGAGTAGAGGAAGGGAAGAGGAAGGGTGAAGAGGAGAGAAGAAGAGTGAGAAAGAAGAGTGAGTGAGTGAGTGAGTGAGTGACAGATTTAAGTAAAAAAAATTAAAAAAATTAGCGAGGGAACTCAAATTCCGTCGCTAAAAACCACTTTAATTAGCGAGGGATTTTAATTCCCTCGCTAATTCCGTCGCTAATTTCCTTGATTCGCGTGAATTTGACTGAATTTTCCCTCCAAACAATTAGCGACAGAAATTTTTCAAATTCCCTCGCTAAATCCCTCGATAACGGTCAAATTTTCAAATTCCCTCGCTAATTCCCTCGCTAATGTCAGTTTTAGCGAGGGAATCACATTCCCTCGCTAATTCCCTCGCTAAAGTCAGTTTTAGCGAGGGAATGTTATTCCCTCGCTAATGTCCCTCGCAAATAAGCGTTTTTTTTGTAGTGCCAAATCATATATATGTGTGCTGAGGTATATACGATTTTCTCTGAGATTTGTGGTGGTCAAACGTATGTAAGTTACAAATGGTATATGTTTTGTAATTTTGTAAAATATTTAAAGGTATTTTAGTCTTTTCGCAAGGGATGTGGAGGTATATAGGAAGATAGTGGGGGTAAAAAAAAAACCTTCAATCAATCAATGGGTATGGTGGACATGCACTAATGAGTTTCTTTTTTTTTGATGATTACAAGGCCCGAAGGCCAAAAGAAACAAATGCCTAGTGGAGCCCAACTCCATCCAACCCAATGCTATAAAAAGCAAGAGCATTGACCAAAAAGTCAGGTAAGATATCAAAAATAACACCATTGCCATCACCCACATGACACGCTTTAGCAAGTTTGTCAGCCACACAATTATTGTCCCTCTTCACCTTCCTCCATCTCACATTCAATTGCCCTCTACCCACATCCAGAATGCCAACCACCAGCTGATTCAAGGAGATATCATCATGAAACCCTCTCTCAATCGCTTCCAAGGCATGAATCGAATCTGATTCTATAATCAGATTGTTGATATTCCTTCCCCAAGCAATTTGAAGACCAATATGAATTGCAGTCAATTCAGCTTCCAACACAGAGTTCCAATGAAGACGCCGCTTGAAAGCAAGGATGAAACCAGCACGATCATCACGAATCACACCACCACACCCAGCTGATCTCCCACTATCACAAACCGAGCCATCACAGTTCAGTTTCAAGAAACTAGGAGGAGGTGGTTCCCATTTAAAGCTCTCATCCATCTCGAAGAGACGAAGGTAAGGATTGAGAATTGAATTCCTCTGTATGCAATCCACTAAATCCTCCACTTGATATCCGATCTTTATCAAGGTAGTTTGAGCAGATAAGGTTTTCTGAGAAAATATGAAATCATTTCTGTTTCTCCAGAGCTGATCGAGAGTGACTCCAAAGAGAAGACTCCAATTTGAATCCTCTCCTCTCGAAGACTTGCCACACAAATTAGTTTGCAGCCAATTTCCCCAATTATTATCACCATAGAATTGATACTGATTTCTGAGGTTGAGGCTTCCCCATATTGCAAGGCTAGCCGAGCAGTCCCTAAACCGGTGAAACAACGATTCATCATCACTTCTACACAAGGGGCAAAGCGAATCCGTCGTCATCGTCCTTCTTCTTCTCTCATAATTAGTAAGAATGGACTCATGAGCAAGCTTCCATAAGAAGGTAATTATTCTAGCATTTCCCTTCCAATTCCATATGTAATTGAAGTTAGATTGAAGGGTATTAGGACCCCCCGTAATTTGTCTGAGATAAGCTGATTTTGTAGTGAAATTCCCATCTGGAGTAGCACCCCACGAAAACACATCGTCCTCCTGAAGCACCGAAGGAGGATGAACATTCAAAATAGTATTCAGAGAATGACTAGGAATTTGATTTTCAAAAGACCCCCAATTCCATTCACCATTATATGTAATGAAATGGCTAATAGCAAGCTTAGAATCATCTTCAGTGATAGGAATAGAAGATAAGGAAGACAGTTTAATATCATTAGGCAGCCAAGTATCCTGCCAAAATCGAATATCGTCCCCATTTCCAATTTGCCATTTCAAATTGGCCCTGAATCTATCCCAATTATTAGAGATACCATTCCAAAAATTAGACCCTTTCCTCCTAGAATCAATTATAAGAAAGCTTCTCCACCCACACTTGTATTTACTACGAATGAGAGAACCCCACAGAGATTGAGGTTGAGAACAGAAGTTCCAAATACCTTTCATGATGAAAGCATCATTAGCCTCTCTGGTGGATCTAAGCCCCAATCCTCCCATAGCTTTAGGCTTGCAAATCTTATCCCAACTAAGAAGATGGACAGTTCTGTGATTCTCTTCATCTCCCCATATAAAGTTACGACATAATTTATCAATCTCATCACACGTACCTCTAGGGAGAACAATAGTTTGCATGATGTAAATAGGCATAGCTTGCACCACTGACTTAGCAAGAGTAACTCTACCAGAAAAGGATAAAGTTTTAGCCTTCTAAGTGCTAAGTCTTTACTTGACCTTATCTACCACATAACTGAAAGTATTTAAACCAACTCTGTTATGAAAAATAGGAACCCCCAAATACTTCCCCAAGTCATTAGTAGAAGAAAAACCAGTAATGTCACGTATATCTTTCCTCAGAAGTCTAGGAAAATTCTTAGAAAAGTATATCCTGGTCTTCTCCTTACTAACTTTCTGGCCTGAACTAGCACAGAAATCATGCAAAGTTTGATGGATAATTTGAGCCTGTATAGTAGATGCCTCAGTGAAAAAAATCAAGTCATCTGCAAAGGCAAGATGAGAGATTTTAGGTCCACCTCTAGTAACCTGAATGGGCACCCAACTACCATCTGCCACCTTACTTTCAATAGATTGAAATAACCTCTCAATACAAAGGACAAAAAGGTAAGGGGAAATGGGGTCCCCTGTCTAATGCCGCTAGAAGGAGTGAATTCCTCTAGAGCTTCACCATTCCACAAGACTTGCATAGTAGGAGTAGAGATGCAATACCAAATTAGAGAAATTATCTTCTCAGGAAGCCCAATATCAATGAGGGTATCCTTAATAAAAGCCCAACTCAGTCTGTCATAAGCTTTTTCAAGGTCAATTTTGATGGTCATCCATCCTTTTTTCCCCCCTTTACTTCTCATAGAGTGAAAAATCTCTTGAGCTATAATAATGTTATCATGGATTTGCCTCTTAGGTATGAATGATGACTGAGCAGGACCCACCAGATTCTGCAGACTATCTATAAGTCTACTAGTGATCAACTTAGTGATAGTTTTGTAAGCAACATTACATAATCCAATAGGATGAAAATGTTTCATATTAGTAACATTATCAATCTTAGGAATAAGAGCAAGGAATGTGGCATTCAATTCCTTGATCTTCCAAGGATTATCCCACATATCTCTAACCATCATGCAGGAAGAAGTACCAATAGTACTCCATTGACTATGGTAAAACACAGCCTGATACCCATCTGGGCCAGAAGCTTTGTAAGCACCAATAGATTTCACTGTATTAGCAATTTCATCATTAGTTAGCCCCTTATCAATGTCCTCCATAGCAATAGAGTCAAGAGTAGGAAAATGACCCGTAAGGTAGATGAGAATCAAAACATCATATCCTTCAAACAACAATTTGAAGTAATTAGTGGCAAGAGACTCAAGTTGCATAGGCTCAACCATCCAAACCCAATCATCATTCTGGAGTGTTTTAATATGGTTCCTTCTTCTTCTAATAGTAGCTACCCCATGGAAATATTTGGTATTTTTATCACCAAACTCAATCCACTTAGCTCTAGACTTTTGAAACCATAAAATCTCTTCTTTAGCTAAGATGTCTTCATACCTTTTCCAAGTATCTTTCTGAACAGAAATAAGGTGTTCATTCCACCCACAAGAGAGCTTTTTATCAAGATCTCTAAGTTGGCTAAACAGCTTATTCTTCTGACTAAAAATGTTACCAAAAGTCTCTTTATTCCACTCCTTGAGGACCCCCTGAAGCTCCTTTAACTGTCTAGGAAAATTCACCATACCATTTCTCCAATTATCAGCAATAAGATGATTGAAATTAGGATGAGTTAGCCAAATGGCTTCAAATCTGAAAGGTCTTCCACCTCTATTGCCATATCTAATGTTATCAAAATTTAGGAGAAGAGGAGAGTGATCTGACTTGAGCTTTGGAAGATGAGTGACCTCAGTGTTTTGGAACCTGAGATGCCAGTCCAGATTACAAATAGCACGATCAAGTATTTTCCTAGTGTTACCTCTAGCCCAAGTAAACATATCACCATTGAAACCAAGATCAAAAAGGTTACCGTTATCGAGAACAGGCTGAAAACCAGCTTCTATAGGTTGAGTTCTAACCAAATCAGGACCAATTCTCTCACTTTCATGAAGAACAGCATTAAAGTCACCTAACAGAGCCCAAGGCCCATCAATATCCAGATAGATATCATTGATCTCATCCCAAAGAGATTGTCTAGGAGCAAGGTGGGGGCTACCATAGACAATAGTTAAATACCAATGGTTAGAATTAGGAGGAGAAACTTTCAAATGAACCAATTGGTTTGAATTTCTGAGGTTTTGAACAATCCAGTTATTACTATCCCACAACAACCAAATCCCTCCTGACTGACCTCTAGAATCAACAATAAATTGGTGCTCAAAACCCATCCTATTAGCCAACTTCCTAGCTTGATTGCCACTTGAATGAGTCTCAAGAAGAGCAATGAATGAAGCCGAATACTCCCTTTTCATATCTTTGATAAGACCAACAAAACCTTTGGTTCCCGTACCACGACAATTCCAACAAATTAGATTCATTAAATTTGATTGAGTTTGTTTTGGGGGGGAAAACCACCCACAGTAGCCTTAGGAGGTGAGCTCACCTCCATTAACAACTTGTGACCTCGTGTCACCAGTAATAGAACTACTTGAGTTCTTCAATTTAGCATGATCATGAGACTTGCTAATTACCACACCAGAAGTCATCACTTCATCACCTTTAGTCACATCATCACCTTTGGTTCTATCATTATTATCAATGAGATCCAAAGCATTCCTCAAGGGCTCCATTATACGAAATTTGTTGAAAAGATTCTCCCCATGAGTCTTGTACATCGTTTTCATATAGGCTAGGATTGCTTGCTCTTCAGGACAATTACTAGGAACTGAACTGGCACTAATTGAAGGAACATTATCCTTCCCAACCTTCAAACTTTTACTAGCAGAATTCATGCTATCATTCAGTTTAGAAGGACCATTCATGATACCACCTTTGTCTTTCCTTAGCACATTTTTTTCTGGTTTGGCCACTCTATTACCTTTAACAGACAGTTGAGGATTTTTACCACTAACGGGGTTTTTCACTCTACTTTTAATACTATTCTTGACAGTAGTAGTAGTATCAATTTGGGAATTCACCTGGTTTGCCATTATAGTATCTTGGCTCTCAATAACAGCCTCTATAACCTCCTCACTAGGTTTCACATTCACCATGACAGCATCATTATCTTGAGTAGCCACAGTAGACCGACCAACAGACCCTTTCTTATTATTTTTCACAGTAGCATTTTTCCTCTTCTTAGCTACATATATAGGTATATTCCAAGGTCCCATACCAGACTCATCTTCATCTTGCAAGACAGGTTCACCAATCACAACCTTAGCAGCTAAAACATCAGTAACAGTAGGTACAGAGACCACTTCAACAGGCACCACAACTTGAATTTCAGTAGGAGTGTTAGTCATAGGATTTTCAGTAGTTGCCACCTCTAGCATTTCTCTACAACTATCCTTCTTATGCCCATATTTCCCACACCTAAAGCATATTGAGTGCAAACCTTCATATTCCAAAGGTAATTTGATTCCTTGCAAAGTGATGTGTGATGATAAAGGCTTATCAAGGTCAACTTCCACACATATTCTAGCAAACTTTCCTCTAGAATGGAGAGAAGTCATTTTATCTATTTTAAGCATAGTTCCTAGAGAGGAACCAATCCTGTTCAGGGCTTTATCATTACATAGCTCTATAGGAAGCTTAGGAATGCGAATCCAAACAGCTACATTTTGAGACATTGAAGCTGTTAGAGAGAAAAAAGGCCTAAACCTTTGAACAATAAGATAGTGATCAGCAAATTTCCAAGGTCCTTCAAAGAGGGCAAATTTCCAAGGTCCTTCCTTAGTTTGCTCTCAAGCATTCTAAAGTTAACTCTCTTTCCTAGTATCTTGACTATTAACGCATTTCTCCAAGGATGAGCAAAGGAAGAGATTTCTTCAGCTGTGAAAACTATTGCAGGATTTAGAGAAGGAGAAATAGGTTTAGGAGGAGGTATCTCTTCTTGTTCCTTATACCATCTGTTCTCTGGAAGTTCCTCTGTTAATAGGTCAACCCAACAAGCATCACTAATACCCTCACCTTCACCCACAACTTTCATGAGTGCATCTTTAAAGGATGATGAGCTTTCTGTGTTCTTTGTGTTTACCTTCACTGTTTCATCAATCGTAAAGTTGTTTTGTTCCAAGGTTGTCGTAATAACATCTCTGTTGTTATTGTGCAGGTGTTCGCTATTACCAGAAGGGGATTTGGTTGCTGCAGCAACCGAAGCTTTCGAATTTGCGGTCATGGAGATTAACCTAGCAAAGCGCTAAAAACACTGTTCATTTTTTTTTGTTACCCTAAGAAAAAGTTGGATTAATTTCACTATACATGCACTAATGAGTTTCTATGTTTCGATTAGAACCAAATATTTCTTGATTATTTTATAATATATCAATGATCATTAGAATCTGATTTATAATAATCAAAATTCATTTGTACCATATTATACCCTTTCATCAAAACAACATGGATCACTCCAGTATAAATCAAATAATCTACCAAAGGCGTGTGTCAAATAATCAAATGACTATCTGCGCTACAATAAATTCTTAAATGTCACTAGCAAGACAAATTAGAGAGCAAAGTATCAGATAGAACTAGGACTGACATCTATATCTGTTGTATTATATATGAAACTTAAGGTAGAAAAACAGTTCTCCAGCGGTCATTGACGCAAACAGTTGAATAAATATCATGAAACATTCAATTACATTAAAGTCATCTCGAGGGGTTAATGAATTGTTTCTCTACCTAAAATGTCAATAGGTTAACACAAAAATGCGTATCCACCAATCTGATGATGTGTGGCTTCCACCTAGCATACATTGAAACAAATGCAACAAAAACTACAGCAATAAGCTGTCAAGGTTAAAGCTTGCACTAAAAATATTAAAAGAATTATCAGGTGTGACAACTGCCTCCCTCTTTGTATCTTGGATGCCATTAATTTAACAGAAGGTAGTGTAGTGCTGTTCACTTTTTCAAGACCAAAAAGCAGGTGTTATCTTACAAACTTCAATATGCCCAAGCATCATAGACATCTGCAATAGATCATGTAGTGCATGGTGACTATTGCATGATGCACCGGAAATGGCATTCATAAAATCTGGAATAGCATCCAAAGAGCTGGTCGTGAACATGGTGAATGCTGCATACTGCATAGGCGTGTCCGTGTCCGTGTCCATATCTAGGATGGCAAGTAGCTGTTCAGAATCAGCATATACAGATCATCATATTCTGTATGATAACAGATGAGTCTATCATAAGTTAACTAGGCATAAAATATCTAGCCAACAAATAAACCAGCCAAATAATAATCTGAAAGTAAGGGGACACTCTTCTCAATAACCATCTGGACCATGACAGCAGAAAAACGGCTGTCTTTGAAATCCCAGAAGCAACACAACCGGCTTAAGCATGTGTGCGGAAAGCAATGAAATGACATGCTGTGCATCTAGCTCTTGGCAATTTGCAATAACTTGATTAAATTTTCCGCTGATACTGCTTGCTTCTGATATGAGGAGATTATCCAATAAATCAGGTCACCAATAACTGATTGCTCCCATTGCTTTCAATCTTAGGTCCAACATCTGCAAGCAACAATGCAGAAATGAGTAAAGCAAACATGTTTCTTGAACTTATATTATCATGACACTATGTAGTCATCTGCACCTACAGAGTAACATTACTATTCGTGACACTAAATACTTACACTAGACAGCAATTTATGAATGACTGACAAAAATAACAAGCAATGTTAATAAATTATTAAGAAAAAAATAGGCTTGCAGGTTTACATGTAAGTAACTATGGATTGAACATAAATATATTAGTAAGGAAAAATCACATACTTTATTTTTCAGGGTTCTACACCGGCTGAACAACCTGCACGTACTGGTCTTGGTTAACCAGATCAATAAGTTGATGCCACACATGTTAACATCGCCAACGAGACAATCTTTAATCTGATTATCTCCTATATCTTTTCCCTTTGAACCTGGGAAGGTGGTGGACATACCTCCCCTTCTCCATCATCCGCCTCAACACTTTACGAGCTCTAGAAAGCTTTCCAGCATTTCGCAGACTACTCACTAACGTACTATAGACAACAAAATTTGGACTGCAACCTTTGGTCTCCATTTCCTTCAGCATAGAGCATGCTTCATCAAAATTTCCCGCCATACAAAATCCACGAATCATGGAATTGTACGTAAATACATTTGGGATCTGTCCTCTAGATATCATCTCATTAAACATTTCCTGCGCTTTCTCAAACTCACAAGCCACCACATATCCTGTGATCATTACAGTGTATGCCACCACATCTGGCATGCACCCATATTTTTCCATTTCATCAAAAAAATATTCGCAAGCATCCAGATCTCCTGCTCTGCTTAGTCCATCTATGAGTGTGGTGAAATGAACAACAGTTGGCTCTATACCTCTTTCTCTCATATGATTCAAAAGATCAACAGCAGCAAGTGGCTTGTCCCCTTTACCAAGTACATGAAGAAGGATGTTATAAGTATGAAAATCCGGAGAAAGCCCTTTTCTTCCCATCTCATCGAGTATCCAATGAAACTGAGTCAACTTCCCAAGTCTGTACTTTGCAAGCATAACAATATTATAAGTTAAAACGTCTGACGAAAAACCCTCAAGCAACATATGTCCATAAACCCACTCAATCAACTTATACTGATTCAACACAAGAAGACAGTGCAGAATTGCATTGTAAGAATGCTTATAAGGCCGGTAATTAAACTTTTTCGATTTTATAAACTTCACAACCAATTTCCTTGCAAAACCCGCATCTTCACAAGCACAAATCAAAATGTTGAAAGTGCGAGCAGTAGCAGGGAAGCCTTTCTCAATCATCTCGTCAACAAGCCTCCACATTGCCTTAAACTCCTCACACTCCGCAAATATATGCATTATCAAGTGATAAGTGTTAGCAGTGTGCCAATAACCCACTTGCTGATCACACCACACAAAGAACTTATACGCCAATTTCGCAATCATGCTCTTGTTTTCACAGTTCACCTCTCTCAACACCCCATACAGAACCTCTCTCACCAAAATCCCTGATAACCTAATCTTCAACTCATCTAAAGCAACCCTAAAATCAAAATCGAATCCATTTTGCCGAAAAACCTCAAGGATTCTCTCAACATCAATCCTCACATTTCCTAACCAACTATCCCTAACTAAAAACCTCCTTTGATTGAATCCAAATCTATCATTACCCTCATTATTATTCAAATACACGTTTTCACACGGATTTACAAACATTTTTTTCAAAGGATCTTCAACCAATTCAAACCCGCATCTATCAACTTCTTCATCAGCATGAAACGGTTGGTCACATAATTTCCTTGTGACGTTTAAACAGTATAAAATTCTATCAACCATTCTATGACCTAAGCGGGTAATTGAATTCATGATTTGAATCCATCATCGTTTCTGAAACGACGAAGTGCTAAGCGAAAACGTTATTCTCGATAAAATAATGTGTTTTCCTCTTTGCGATGGAAGCTTCGAGAAGCTCATCGTTGCGGTGATGGTTCGTTGAATCGGAAAGAAAGTAGCGGCGGAATGTGGTGGATGAGAAAATGAAGAGACGAAAAATTGTACCGTGTTGGAAGGTGAATTGGAGCGTGTGACGAGAAATTGAAGCTTAAGATGAGAAATCGCGTCATTGAGAGGTTCAGTGCATGGTTGCTACTGGGGAGTGTGGAGGAAATGGAGGAAGAATCAAAATCTGAGAAACCCTAGCACCATGGAGCAACGTGCGCCTTAACGCAGCGTTTCACTCACAAAAATGCTCTTGTGAAAAAAAAAGTGGGTTGAATATCGTACCCATTTTGTATTTCCCAAAATGGAAAAATAAAATAAAAAATACCATTAGAAAAAAATTACAATAGAAACTTTTTGTGCTAAAATCGCTTTTTTGAGCTTTATTTCTCGAAATTGATAATTTTGTTCCTCTTATTTAAATTATCTTATACTCATTTTTTTGACACAATTTATCTTATACTCATGAAATTACATAAATATGATGTGTCTCTTTAAAAAACACAATTTTAATCTTTTGAATTTAAAGGGAAACAATGGAATAGAAGTCTGACTCAGCCAATGAGAATCCTTCATTAGGCTTCGAACTTAAGTCTCGTTGATTAGCCATTTTCTTTTAATATTTCATGAATTTTGTTAGGTTTGCTCAATTGACACCTCAACTCCCTCTCAAATAGAGTCTACATACCATGAAGACTACGGTGGTCTCTAATAGAGAGGAAAGTTCTAAAGAGAAAAAGCGAGAGAAATGAGAAACTGCGATGAAATCATTCAATCTAATGTATCAGAATCATTCAATCTAATGAAATCAAAGATTTTGATTCATCGCAGTTTCTCATTTCTCTCGTTTGTTGATACCATGAGAAAAAATGAGAGAAATGAGAAACTAATGTGTCTCATATGATGATCTAATACATTTAGTTGATGTCACATCAGCGCTAACCACCCAACAAAATCTAACCATCATCTAAGTTCTTGTAATTGACTTCAGTTGCATTTGGATTGATAGTGATGTTGTAGCTGCCATGATAGTAGCTCCTTTCTTATTCTTTATTTCTCCCTATCAAACCGAGGTGGGGGAATCAGTGAGTTTTGGTGTAAATCCATAAAGGCTGAAGTTGGTAGTGAATTTGTAAAGGCATCGCCAAGTTGCATTGTTGTAGGGACTTGACACACTAGAAAAGTAGCAATTTCGTACATAAATTTCAAACAAAATAGATATCGTCTAAAACCATATTATAATTCAGTCAGATTTGAGGGGAATTTTAGACAGTAAAGAATTAAGACGGATTTCAGACATATTTGTGCTGGATTTGGGACGAATTTCAGATGGATTTCGTCTTAGATTCGTTTGAAACCACTCGAAATGGGTTTGGATAGAATTTGGGATAGACTACCTAAATTTGCAATGAGGGTTTTTTCAAACGGTAGATATTTTATCGAAATCTATCACAGACTATATAACCGTCCCAAATCCATGTGAAATTTTTTAAAATCTATCTTAAATCTGTTTGAAATTTAATACGAAATCTCCCCTTTTTTAGTAGAGTTTCTTGAGTGAAAAATGGGATTCTATGCTAGAAGGAAACATCCACAACAATTCCATAGTGGCATGTGCGATACTTCTGTATTCTACTTCCGCGGTTGAACAAGCTAACAGGGACTGCTTTTTAGCGCTCTACGATACAAGGTTCGGTTCAAAGAAAACACAGGACCCCGATGTTGACCTTATGCCATCCGGGCCACTAGCCTAATATGAAGGGTCATACTTCGTACAACCCCCTCCCTACTCGATGGACACCCCCTACTTTCCAATATTCCTATTTTATCCCTACCGTCCAAATTATTATTATTTTTTATAAAAATCAATCCCACACCCCCCTCCCCTTCACACACGCCCTCTACTCTCCTCTCGCACCCCCCCTTTGATTTCTCTCCCTTCGGCGCATCCCAGCTCCTCCTCTCCCTCTAACAAGGTAACTCTCCCTCTCCCCTTCTCTCTTTTCTCTTTTTTTTCGTTAAATGCTATTTTTTCACTGTTTTGGATTGGTTCGGCCTAACAGAGGACGAACTGGTTCGACGTTTCAGAGGCCGAACCAGTTCGATCAACCGTGCGCCGAACCAGGTTCGAATCACCTAGGGCCGAACCGTCCTGATACCTCTCTGCTTGTTTGTTTTTTTGCAGATATGGACCACTTCGAAACGACCGTTCTCCGAAACGATGGGTTTATCGAGCTACCCAATTACATGCGACTCCTACCGCTGCCTGGTCATGTTTTCTTCTATTTCGAGGTGGGCGATGTGTTGCCCTTGCCCGGTTACCTTGCCATTGGCGGTGAGTACATCGCCACTGATTCTCATTGGTTCTATGAGGCTTACGGGGAACAGCAGAGTGTCACGGTGAACATTCAGTACACCGGGCAGGGGCACTTCCTTGTATACAGGACGCCAGACTCCCCCTACTGAGGAGATGCTCTCCGATGAGTCTGAGGATCCTGACAGTGACTCAACTGATCCCGATTATCGGGCTTTTTTGGGCGAGCACGACGGCAGTGACACAGGGAGTCACGATGGGAGCGACGTTGGATCCTCCCACTCCACTGATCACTCCGATGTTGGATCCTCCGAGTCGGTTGTGATTGACTAGTAGTTGTTGTATTATCAAAAATTGTACTAATTGTAATCTTATTGATTAATGAAAAGAAAATTATTAACGAACACAATATTTAGTAGTATTTAAATTTCTCGACAATTTTCTTATTTAAAAATAGAAATACTACAATAAATACTCGAAATACACGATGAAAAATGACATAAGCAAATTAAACGAAACTACTTGGGGATGGTGGTCTCCATAATATGCATGATCTCTTCCGGTGTGCGCATTGTTTCGACAAACAGCTCAATGAGCTGACGTCCCAATGGGGTGTTACGGTGATGTTCCATCATTGCGCGAACATCGTTTTCGCTCCGGATCTCCATAGCTTCATACCGGCGAGTGCCGTCTTGGAGACATACGCACTTGCGGTAACGTATGCGAGAGATGTCTTTACGCCACTCTCCCTCTTGGCGAACCTTCCTATCTGCCTTTTCCTTCAGCTGGCTGAATGTTATATTTTTATCCAGCCTACAGAAGTAGTTGTCGCGAGACCGGAAGAAAACACCATCAGTCCTGTTCTCGACTGATCCAGGGCGATGCAAGACAGTTAGAAATTTGTCTGAGAATCTCTGTGTTGGGCACAACTGCCATTCATTAAGATCTTCCATTTTAGCAGGATAGGGTGTTTGTGAAGAAGCAAAGCAGATGAATGAGAAATGGGTTGTGTGAATATCAGTGAAGATTGACATCCTATTTATAATAGGTGTGATCAAACGTGAGCCGTTGATTTAAAACGATCGGAACCGTTAAAAATATAGCCGTTGGGCACAATTTCCAACTTTATTGTGATCCGTTGATTTCCAATGGGGCACAATTCCCAATTTCATTATTATCCGTTGATTTCCAAGGGTTGCGCAATTTTCAAATTTCTGTTAGTCAAAGGACAGGTTCGACGCACGCCTGGTCGAACGGGTTCGTTTCAGCGTGCGCCGAACCATCTAAAAAAAATGATGGGGGTGTCTGTGAAAATTTTACATACCCGGTGAATGCAAATTCGAACCGGTTCGGCCAAGCGTGCGCCGAACCGTAAATTTTTTTTAAAAAAAATACATTTCACAGATTTCATTAAGGGCAACTTGGTCTTTTCACCCCACAAAGGGGGTGTCTACTGAGTAGCTCGAGGTGTGTAAGAAGTAGGTGCCAATATGAAATGCTATATACATATAGTGTGAATTAAGTGTCCATGGAGCTGGTTGCAAGAGAAGCCCATCTGTAGAAATGCCGCTTAGAGTAGCACATGTTTTACTGTGCGCCAATGGCTTTCAAGGGGGCAAGACATAAATCAGCATAGCTTGTTCACGTACTAGTGTGAATGTTATTTCAAGTATATTGGTGCGAGTCCTTGAGGATATTAGTTATGGTCTTGTTGAGTTTAGAATGAGCAAAGCATAAGTAGAGATATCATTGGAGTCAGCCATGTCAACTCACTACGGTAGGTCCCGGATACATATATTTCTGCTCTGTCATGACCATTGAACCATTTAGGGTATGTTTGGATTAGGAGATAAAGAGGGAAGAGAGAGTGTGAGAAGAGAGAGTGAGGGAAGAGAGAAAGAGGGGAGAAATAGAGTAGATTAGGAGGTTGTTTGGTTTAAGGGAAAGAGAAGAGAAGTAGGGAAGAGAGAGTTGTTCTCTTGATTTTGAAAGGACAAAAACACCCCTATATGTTTGATTTAATTTTTTAATTTAATTAACTTAATAGTTATTTAATTGTTTAATTAAATTAGCTAAATATTTATTTTAATTAGCTAGATAATATTTTAATCATTTAATTAATTAGTTACATACTTATTTTAGCTATTTCATATAAATTTATAAAGTGTGACAACCTATAACTTATAATAATTGTTATTCATTTAATTGAGGGCAAAATGGTAAAAGTCAAACTTAAGAGCCAATTTCTCTCCACTTTCTCTCCACTTGTAGAGAGATTACAAAATGCACTAAACCAATCTTTCCTCCCTCTCTCCTTCCTATTTCTCTCCTTAACCAAACATGCCAACACCACTCTTTCTTCCCTATCTCTCTCTTCCCTTACTCTCTCTTCCCTCTTTCACCCCAAACAAACACACCCTTAATGACACTAGTAGTTTTGGTATTGCTTGTTGTTTGAGAAATGACACCTGCACTTTATCAAAGGTAATTTTTGGATGTCCTAAACCAAAGAATGCAGAAGCACTTTGTTTGTTGGAAGCTCTACAGTGGCTCCTCGTGAAAGGTATTAAGGTAGTAGGACTCATGTGATGATTGAAACTGCCTGTCAAGTGGTTGACATTGGCATGAAGGAAGCAAAACAACCAAACATAGATTAAATAATTTTGAGGTGAGTTTTGTAAGGCGATCTCTTTTGCTAGTCCTAAATCTTTAATTATATTCTAAAATGTATCTTGACTTCTTATATTTGTCAGAAAAAAAGAATAGGCCAAAAAATTGTTACTGTGATTAGCAATATGAGGGAAAACCTGTGTTGTATTAATTGGGTGAGTGACTATTTAATGAAGCCAACTCACCAAGTTTGTTACAAAAGTCACCGTACAATTAACTGTCAACTAACAGTATTTAACAACTTGATTAATAAACTAACAACATTAAAAGTCAACCTAACATATTGACTCTAAAAAATATTGACTTATCTCAACAATTCCCCTCTTAAACTAGATTTTCTATCACATACAATCTAGTTTACAGTTGGAACAATACACATTCCTAACATATCTGAGTTTCAGGAAGCTGTCTTTGTTTAATGGCTTGGTAAATATGTCTGCTACCTGATCCTTTGTTCCACAGTGAGTAAGTTTGATGCTTCCCTTCTTAACCAGATCTCTGAGGTAGTGATATCTGACCTCAATGTGCTTGCTTTTGCCGTGGAGAATGGGATTCTGGGACAATCTGATTGCTGAGCTGTTATCACAGTGAATCTCAGTACACTCTTCACTGCTTAAGTCCAATTCCTTGATGATCTTCATCATCCAAATGGCCTTGCATGCTGCTGCTCTAGCAGCCACGAATTCTGCCTTTGTTGTAGATAAAGTGGCAATAGGTTGCTTTTTAGATGCCCATGCCACAGCTCCATTGCTAACTAAGAACACATAGCCTGAGGTACTTTTTCTATCTTCCACATCACCAGCATAGTCACTATCTGTGTAGCCAATTAGCTGCTGATTTCCTCCTCTTTTATACAGAATTCTCAACTGCACAGTTCCCTGCAAGTACCTTAGAACACGCTTGGATGCTAACAGATGCAAATGAGTGGGATTACTCATATATCTACTCAATAAACTCACACTGTACATTAAATCAGGTCTGGTTGCAGTGATGTATATGAGGCTTCCAATCAATTGTTTGTATTGAGTCTCATCAACCTTTTCACCATCTCTGTCTCTGTCAATTTTTGCACCAGGCACAATTGGAACAATTACTGGATTACACTCTGACATGTTGAATCTGGCCAAAACTTCAAGTGCATATTTCCTTTGGCACATGTAGATTCCTTCTGTTCCTTGCACAATCTCTATACCCAGGAAATACTTCATCCTACCTAGGTTAGTCATGGAGAACTCTTTGTTCATTGATTTCTTGAACTCAACCATCATTTCAATGTCATTTCCTGTGTAGATTAAGTCATCTACATAAATGCTCACCATCAGAATTCTTCCCTTTTCATTTTTCTTGTAGAATAGTGTCTGCTCATTCCTGCTAGAGGTGAAGCCTTCTTGAGTGAAATAGCTTTCTATACGACTGAACCAAGCTATTGGAGCTTGCTTCAATCAATAGAGTGCTTTGTGAAGCTTGTAGACTTTGTGCTCACTTCCCTTCACAATGTATCCCTTTGGTTGTTCAACATAGACATCTTCATTCAACTTGCCATACAGAAATGCTGACTTAACATCTAACTGGAATAGAGTCCAGTTTCTTTGAGCAGCAACAACAATAATCAACCTAATAGTGTCAAGTCTGCTCACTGGTGTAAATACTTCTGTGTAGTCCACTCCATGCTTCTGTGAGTAGCCTTTGGCTACTAGTCTTGCTTTAAACTTGTCAATCTCTCCAAGTTCATTTAGTTTTGTCTTATATATCCACTTCACCCCAATTTTCTTAGAGTTTGGTGGTAGTTCAGTCAATTTCCAGGTTTCATTTCTCTCAATTGATGCTATCTCTTCATCCATGGCTTTCTACCATCTATTGTCATTGACTGCACTTTCATAATCCTGAGGATCAGATGGCTCAATTCTCACCATGTGAACTTCTTCTCCCTCATCAGACAACCCTGCACCAGTATCATAGTCAGTCAACCAAAATGGAGGTCTTCTATTTCTCCCTCCTGTGTCTTCTCTTTGATCCTCAGATCCTGAGTCTGTTTGAGAATTGTGTTCTTCATTGTTATCCTGCACACTGTTATCAGCATCAGAATTAACAACCTGTTCATTTACATTATTATCATCATGCACATCAGCAATATTGTCTACATCAGAATCACTAGCCACAGACTCTTGTAAATCATCTACATGTGTCTCTGTTTCATTCCAATCCAGGTCAACATTAATCTCAGCATCAAATTTTTCTTCCCAGTTCCATTTTTCACCTTCCTCAAATATGACATCTCTACTAACAACAATTCTCTCTCCAATTGGGTCATAGAGTCTATATCCTTTAGATTCATCACTCACACCTAATAGGATACACTTACAGCTCTTGTTATCTAGTTTAGTCCTTCTTACATCTGGAACATGAACATGTCCTATACACCCAAAGACCTTGAAGTGAGACACATTTGGTTTGTGTCCACTCCAAGCTTCTTCAGGTGTTTTTCCCTTCACAGAGAGAGTAGGACATCTGTTAAGGACATACACAGTCCATCTAACAGCTTCAGGCCAGAATCTTTTAGGCATGTTTTTGCAACTGAGCAGGGATCTAACCATATTCATAATGGTCCTATTTTTTCTTTCTACCACTCCATTTTGTTGTGGAGTGTATGGCATGGTCAAATTTCTTTTATGCCAGCAATGTCACAGAACTGATTCAATTCAGAGGACAAAAACTCTCCCCCTCTATCAGTTCTGAGACATTTGATCTGCAAGCCAGTTTCCTTTTCAACCATACTTTTAAAGCATTTAAAATGATGAAAGGACTCTGATTTTTCATGCATAAAATATGTCCATGTCTTTCTAGTGTAGTCATCTATGAGACACAAGACATACCTCTTTCCACTGCTTGAGATTGGTGAAATTGGCCCACACACATCTGCATGTATCAGTTCTAACTTGCTCTTTGCTCTCCATTGACTTTTCTTAGGGATGGGGTCTCTATGCTGCTTCCCTTTCATGCAATCTGCACATACTCTGTTCTCATCAGAAAGTTGTGGAAGACCTGTGACCATATTCTTCTTCTGTAGCACATTGAGTCCCTTATTACTGAGATGGCCAAATCTGCAGTGCCACAGATATGTTAATTCTTCATTAGGAGTATGAAAGCAAGGTGCTTCAGCTTCACCCTTTTCCTGTATATTTTTGCCAATTACTTTGTACATTCTATTAGGAGCAGCTTTTGATTCAAGAACTAGACCCTTCACATCATGATATATCTTGCATCTATTTTCACCCCCTTTAAACAGCACTGTCAAGCCCTTCTCTTGAAGTTGACCTATGCTCAAGAGATTGCTCTTGAGCTCAGGAATGTAATATACATCTGAGATTATATGAACCATGCCATTCACCTTTACCTTGACACTGCCTTTTCCTGCAACATCAAGTTTTGTACCATTCCCTAATCTGACACTTTGCTTAAACTTCTCATCCATCTTGATGAATCTTTTCCTGTTACCACTCATATGGTTTGAAAAACCTGAATCCAGAAACCATATTTCATCTCCATCATCTTCTTTGCTGTCATTCTTGACCATTAACATCATCAAATCATCACTGCTTGCAAACAATATGTCCTCATCCTTATCCTTACTCTCAATTTCCTCAATCTTGGCCATTAGCAACATGAGTTCTTCATCAGTGGCCTCAGTATAGTTTGCACTGGTTTCCTTATCCCACTCAGGGCATTCATTCCTATAATGCCCTAATTTATGACATTTATAGCATTCTATCACCTCGCGGGGTAATTTTCCTCTTCCCCTTCCCCTGCCTCCACCCCTGTAGCTTCCTCTTCCTCTTCCTCCAAAGTCTTGTGAAGCAGCCTTGAGAGCCTGCTCTTCAACACGATTTTGTCCTTTGTTCATTTCCTGTTCATGAACAATCAATGAAGCTTGCAATTCATCTATAGTCATCTTTTCTGTATCCCTAGATTCCTCAATTGCGCATGTAATGTAATTGTACTTTTTAGTTAAAGATCGTAAGATTTTTTCTACAATTACACCATCTTGTATTGATTCACCATGGAACCTCATCTTATTCGCAATTGTCATAACTCTAGAGATATATTCGGTAACATTCTCACCTGTTTTCATTTCTATGGTTTCAAATTCTTTCCTCTGGGCTTGCAAATTCGATTTCTTAACCCTTGCACCACCTTGATACTTTTTGGCCATCAAATCCCAGATGCTCTTAGATGTCTTCTTGTCTAGGATAGTCTCCAAGATTGCACGATCAATCGCTTGAAAAAGATAATTTTTCGCCTTCATATCTTTGAGCTTCATTTCTTCCATGCGCTTCTGCTGAGCCTCTGTCACCACCGTCCCTGGTTCCGGTTCCACAATTCCTATCTCGATCAACGTCCAATACTCCTTTGATCGCAGGAAGTTTTCCATCAACATGCTCCGATGATCGTAGTGCCCATCGAATTTAGGAATCAATGGTTGCACGAACGATCCGTCGTTTTCGTTCCCATTTCCGTTCGCCATGGCTGAGAGTTGCAACTTTGCGATGGTTTCTTGGTTTCCTTCAAGCCCCTACAGTGGAGCTCTGATGCCAATTGTTACTGTGATTAGCAATATGGGGAAAAACTGTGTTGTATTAATTAGGTGAGTGACTATTTAATGAAGCCAACTCACCAAGTTTGTTACAAAAGTCACCGTACAATTAACTGTCAACTAACAGTATTTAACAACTTGATTAACAAACTAACAACAGTAAAAGTCAACCGAACATATTGACTCTAAAAAATATTGACTTAAAAATATCACTAACATAAATCCAAACTAGTACAGAAAACCACTTTTTTTGTTACATCACACAACCACTTATTTACAGAAAAAAACCCACTTTTATTTATATAAAAAAGAAAATAAATACAGAAAATCTCTGAAAGACTAAAACCAATTCTTCAATTTGTCGACTCATGTAATCTTCTTCCTCCTACACCTTCATTCACATGTTCCACCTCCACATCAGAATTCCTAGACACTCCACTTCCTACAACAACAAAAAACCACAAAACAAGATTATCAAAATCCAAGAAAGTTAACCAAAATCAAATAATCAGAAAGACAAAAAGAAAAGCACTTAACCAACCTTGATTCTGATTCTCTCCTGAACTTCCAAACCAAGATCCAACAACATCCTTAACCTTATCAGCAACAGTCTTTTCACTTTCTTCCTTTTTCTTATCATCCCAACCTCCTAACCTTCTCTTAACTTCTTCAGACTCAGTTACCTTCCCTCTTGGTCTACTCACTTTTCTCTCTCTCACCTCATCATCATCATCACCTCTTTTATGCACAGCATCAGAAACCACTTTCCTCACATTTACATCTCTACCCTCTCCTTCCTCATAAACCTTCTTATCACTCTCACTACCCCCCTTATACAAATTCTCTGATATCATCTCAAAAAGTGCCACGTCATCTTCACCTGGTCTCAACTTCTCTGCCAGATAATCCTTCATTGAAACTCCTTTGTCTTGTTCCAAAACCCCACTTTCGGTTTCAGCTTTTGACTTCATCGCGCTTCCTACACCTGCTTTTCCATAAACCGGTGCCAACTTCTCTGTCAAAGAAACCGCTATTCTCTTTCCGTATTCTCCTGGTGTCTCTTTTGCTGACGTGGCAGAATGTGCTGATGTGGCAGAATGTGCTGATGTTGCAGAAGATGCTGACGTGGCGGGATATGCTGATGTGGCAGATGAATTATCGAGATTCCTTTCGTCTTTCTCACCGAAGCCTAATTTTGAGGCGACGGCGTTTTTGGCTGAGACGGCTTTATCGGCGATTGAAGATGTTGCCGATGAGATTTTCTCTGTGTAACTGCTGCTTTGGTTCGGTGGATTTTCGGTTATTCTTGTTTCGTTCATGTTCTCGTTTTCGCCGTATCCGAGTTTTGATGCGACGGCGTTTTTAGCGGCGGTGGCTTTGTCGGCGATTGAAGGCGTCGCCGATGATATTTTCTCTGTGTAACTACTGCTCTGGTTCTGTGGAGTTTCGCCGGTTCTTGTTATGTTCACGTTCTGGTTCTGGTTCTCGCCGTATCCGAGTTTTGAAGCGACGGCGTTTTTAGCGGAGACGGCTTTGTCGGCGATTGCGGCTGTTGCAAGGTAGAGTGTATCTGTGTAACTCCCGCTCTGGTTGCTCTGGTTCGGTTGATTTTCACCGATTCTTGTTTCATTGACATTCTCGTTCCCGCCGTATCCAAGTTTCGAGGAAACGGTGTCTTTAGCTGTGGCAGCTTTGTCGGCGATTGAAGATGTTGCCGATGACATTTTCTCTGTGTAACTCCTGCCCTGGTTCGATGTATTTTCACCGCTTCTTGTTTCATTTTCATTCTCGCCATATCCAAGTTTTGAAGCGACGGCGTTTTTGGCTGTAACGGCTTTGTCGGCTAGTGCAGCAGTTGCAAGGTAGATTGTGTCTGTGTAACTATTGCTTTGATTTGATTGTTGTTGTTCTTCTTCAACTGTGGTTTTGTTCTTGTTACCTCTATTGTCAGAAAATTGTGGTGTAAACTGATCATGGCTTCCACCTGAAGGATACTGAGTTCTGGAATGCTGTGGCAAATTTTGGTTATGGCTTGTATCAATAGAGTGCTGAGATTTAGCTTCACTTTGCAACTCTGGTGTAAAGTGATCATGGCTTCTCCCTGAAGGGTATTGAGTTTGTGTTGCACTGGAATATTGTGGTAAAGTATGGTCATGGCTTGCAGGAAAAGAGTGTTGAGGTCTATGTTCAGTTGGTAACTCTGGTGTGAACTGATCATGGCTTCCAGCTGAAGGGTATTGAGTTCTTGTTACATTGGAATGGTGTGGCAAGTTTTGGTCATGGCTTGTAGCAATAGAGTGTGCTGAAGGGTGTGGCAAATTTTGGCCATGGCTTGGTGGAAAAGAATGTTGAGGTACATTTCCAGTTCGTAACTCAGAGCTAAACTGATCATGGCTTGCAATATTTGAAGGGTATTGAGTTTTTAGTTCACTGGAAAATGGTGGTAGATTTTGGCCATGGCTTGTAGCAATAGGGAATTGGGGTGTAAGATCATGACCAACACCTGAAGGGTATTGAGTTTTCATTGGAGTGGAATGTTGTGGCAGATATTGGCCATGGGTTGTAGCAGAAGTGTGTTGAGGTTTAGGTTCAGTCATAAACTGATCATGACCATGGCTTCCAGCTGAAGGGTTTATTGGAGTGGAATATAGTGGCAAGTTTTGGTCATGGATTGTAGCAGAAGGGTAATGAGGTTTATGTTCAGTTGGTAACTGTGGTATAAACTGATTATGGCTTCCAGAAGAAGGGTATTGAGTTTGTGTTGAAGTGGATAAATCTGGTGTAAATTGACCATGGCTTCTAGGGTATTGAGTTTTGATTTCACTAGATAGTTCTGGTAAATTTTGATCATGGCTTACAGCAGGTGATGGGTAGGGAGTTTTGGTTGCTGTAGATAGCTCTGGTGTAAATTGGTGGTGACTTCCAATAGAAGGGTACTGATTTTCAGCAATAGTTGGCTGGATTTTTGGTTCTGAGATTGGTTTTGGCTCATTTTGGACAGCCATTCTTCCTAAAGATCTTTCAACTGGGGTTATGTCAATTTCTGCTCCACCTGTTACCAATTATTCATAAGACAGAAAAGTAAAAAACAAAATCAGAAAATAGACCAAAATTTTCTACTTACTAACTCTCAAGTGAAACAAAGAATGAAGAATCACATACTTAAAATCTTAAGCTAAAAACTATATGTATTAACCATTTCATCATCAATTTAACCATAATGACTTTAGAACTTGTAATTTGGCTAATTAAGCTAATGCACCAAGGAATCTTGTGTCATAAGACATCATTGAAATTTGAATTATGCAACTTTGTTTTATCATGCTACATACCTGCTCTAGTTGGATCAGTGACCTTAGTTTCATAATTGGCAGAAGAATATGCTCCAACTCTACTTCCTGGTGCATGAGGATCTTCCTCCAACTCCATTGGTCTCTCTAAATTGACCTTAGGGTGCACTTCCCTATTATCTTCCCTAACAAATGTTCTAGCAGGGTCATTGATTCTACTTTGATTAATCTCAGTAGCTGGAGAAACAACAACCTTTCTTGGCTCATGATGAGGTTCTCCCATAACAGTTGTACCTCCAAAATTCACTCCACCCCTTGAAGCTTTCACTTGCCCTGGTGGTGTAATATTTCTAACAGCAGCACTGTCATAAACTGTCAAAAAAAACATGCATTTGTTAAATCATGACCCCTCTAATATAAAAATATGCATTTCTTATATAAAATTTTAGAAAACATATATAAAAAGGATCTAGCTAGACCAGTTCTTATTTAATTATATCAAACAAGTAATTAATAATTAATGACTCGGTGTGTTAGGTAAAAGAAAAGTTACTTGGTGCTCCATGGATTTCAGGGTCTTCAACATCTTCATCATCTTCCTCATCCAAGTCATGATCATCAGGGATATGTTGATCTTCATAGTGATATCCATGACCATGCTCTTGGTCATGATCTTGATGACCATGCTTAGTTATTGTATCCTTAATTTTCTTAGCCTTTGCCTTCACTTTCTTCAGAACTGATTTCTTCTCATGCTCATCATGATGCTCCTCTGCACCATGTGCCACTATATCCAAAAACAAAAACAAAAACAAATGCAATGCCCATCAGTGTAAACAGACAAGTTAAAGTTAATTGAAAAATGAAATATAGAATCAAACATCTATTTAAATGAGATTCACATTCACATACCTTGTTGTTGTGAGCCAAGATTATGGAGTTCATGTGCATGACTTTGAGTTGTTCTAGAGTTCATGATTGAAAGGAAAAAATATAACTGATTGATGTTTGCTTAAGGAAAGTTTTCACAAGGAAAAGCAAAGACCTCAACAAACGGTTTATAGAGAAAGGGTAAGAAGGATATGAGAATGTGCTTTGCCACCTTTGCATGTTTGTGTGCTGTGGCGTCTCAGAATGGAGACACGTGTGAAATGAACTATACATTGTGGTCACACGACACGTGTTGATTTGTTTTATTTACGTGTCAGATTGGCATACAGCATGGTTTAGTTTAAGACAATACCAAACAAAAAGAAAAGGAACTGTCAAAAAAACAAAAATAAGATATATGTTATTATATCCGTAAATCATACTCCCTCCGTCTCATATTAAGTGTCGTTTAAGGTTATACGAGGGTATTAAGAAAATGATTGGATATGCTAAATTTTATGGTAAAAAAATGTGATAAGACTAAAACACCCTTACACTTTTTTTGGTTGGTGTAAAGACACGATTATTGATATTCTAAAGTAAGGGTATTGTTGGAATGTAATAATAAATGTTGTATTGGGATTCTAAAGTGACAGATAATTTGAGATAAAGAAAAATGGCAAACAAGACATTTAATAGGAGACGGAGTGAGGAAATACTATATTTAGATGGATGATAAGTGATAAGGATGTCTATCGAAACGTGATGATCAGATGGAGACACACGACCGTGTGGAGTTATACTCTGTTGAACTTGAGTTTGGAAAGTGAAATACGTGTAATTTCTGTACAAGTGTTCAATTTTGTGCCCATTGGGGAAGCAAACGGGTTGAAGAATTAAATACAAGTGTTCAATTTACGTACAATGTTCTGTAAAACTTTTTACTAAATAAAATAAATAAGTGTTAAAAAAATATTTATAGTTTTCTTGCACTTATATACTCAGTTTTATTCAAGGAATGCCTTAGTATTTTATGATTTAACGATCTATCATATCCTAAAATTTTAAATAGTTATTTCGTAATTTTCTTTGACAAGGTAAATTTTTTCTTCTTCACGACTAATTAGTGTAATCGTTTTTTCATTAAAAAGTGTAAAACTATAATTTAGCCAAAAATTTAACTCCTAACAATATAATCAACGGGTCAAAACACCATTTATAAAACAACTAATTATTGAAACGAAGTGAGTCTAGAAACAATTACCCATAATCATTTTGAAAATAACATAAAAGAACAATGTTAACCTATTATTTTGTTTAAGTGTGCAAACCATATATATATATATATATATATATATATATATATATATATGTGTGTGTGTTCCGGACTGGGCCAAGAGGCCCAATCCGCTTAATAAACGTCTTAAGTGTCTGCAAGTACCCAACCCTTCCGAGTCCAACCTCGGAATAAGGCGACACTGACGAACACTATCTCGGAAGATTCCGACCTGCGAAGCACTCATCCGATCTCGTGCCAGGAAAAGACTATATCGAGATACAATATACCAACCGCTGATTCGACTTGAATATGTATCTTAAATAGAAGCGAATGAGTTGAATTCATAAAAAGATTGACCTTCTGATGACATCATCTTCTATTTACCATCATCGGGTCTCTATAAGGCAGTGAATGACACTAGAACCTGACTAAGCATTTGGTCGCTTTTCTGGTCCTTTCTAAGAGCATATCCAGCCTTTGTTTCTGCGTCCCGTAGTAGTTCGCGTCTGGTCCGCTCTTTATCTAATTCCAAGAGCATATAGTTTGAAAGACTCTAATCAATAGAAGCATTTGTCGGAAAAAAGAAGCCTTCGAGACAAAAGACACGTGTCTGAAGAAGAAGAAGAAGTACCTAGTTAAGCATTCCACTACTAAGGTACGAATAAAGCAAGCTGCAGAGACAACGTTCAGCGTGTCATGTATTTACTGTTTTTGTCCCTAGTGAAGAAACCCTAATGCTTGATCGCATCAAATATTTTCTACATGCTGAAATCCACACAATGACCATAATTCCTTCTCTTGGTAAGCAAAGTTCATACTCCTCAAAGAATAAAACACAGCAATTATCAAACAAATATCAAGCTCTCTGAAAAGAGAATACTATGAGAAAGGCTACAACACTTCAAGTGCATATCATTAGCCAACACTAGTGAAAAACTGATAAGCATATATTCTTAATGAAAGTTGTTTTTATTTGATAAATACCTCGTAAAGCTTTCTGATGTGTAAAACCTCTCATGTTGAATGTGTAACAAAATACTTTATTTGATTGATTTGTAAATTTCCCAGTAGTGTCATCTCCTCAAACTCAAAGGCTTGAGGTCAAGTCGTTCTAAGAAAGGTTAGAGTAGCCAATGTTGGCAAGTGATACTCTTGAGTTTTTATAAATGTTGTTAGAATTAGAAGGGATATCCTTCAAATGTCTTGAAGGTACCAAAGATAGCTAGTAAGAGGTCATGAACATGGATAAATCACTTGTGCCATTCTCTCTCTCTCTTAACTGTTTACTTATCTTGATATCTCATTTAAAAACAATTTTGTGAAACTAACTTAGAGAAAACCATTTTTGCGAAAAGATTTTAAATAGCAATTCAAAACCCCCCCTTTCTTATGTGTTTTCTTTCATGTTCAGTAATGGCTCGATTTTTGCCTTGCAAGGAACCATCTTTCTAACAACAATATAATGTGTTCCACAGTTTGCGCAAAATTCAGTACCCTTTGCGAGAATATACAACCATTCCACAAGATCCACACAAAAAGACATGGCATATTGTTGTCGTCAAACTCTTAGGTCCTAGCCGTGGTCTCAGCCAGAGGTTTGGACAGTGTTTGATTCCTTTTTTCTTCAAGCAATTGCGTCAAGGAGGGAACTCTGCTCCTCAACTATGGGGCGAGTGTTGGATTACTACGGCTAATGCATAAAGTAAAATAAAGGCAAAAATGCGATAAAGAAGATAAATGAAATAAATGTAGAGTTTGATTTGATTGATGTGTGTCCTTTATATTTCACTCTAATGCTATATATATACACAGGCTCTGGTCGGCCACAAAGCTAGCCAACATTTTCCTGCCGTTGGATTGATCTAAGATCAACGGCTCTCATTGCTTCATAGACCTTCAACGAAGCGGAGTAACTGCCCACGATCCCACTGGCACGGTTAGTGGGGTGAGTGCTCGTTGCTCCGAGTTTTCCGGCCTCCCTCTTCCATTTGAACTTCAACCGCTCCCACGTTCTTTCTTCGTGTCGTGTCTTGCCTTCCAAGTAATGCCCACTTTGCCGTATAGTGGCTCGGTTGTCCTGGCCCCACTTTAGGTAATGGTTCAGGTATCTGAGCCGCCGAGGCCTTGGCACTCTATAGGATGGGGTAATTACTTTCCCTCGGCTTGGGGGTTCTTTCATTTAATGCGCCCCGAGGACCCTCTGGGGTTCACTCTTTCGGGCAACATACCTTTTTTCCCTTTGTCGTATGACTTCCCTTCACACCATATTCCCATTTTTCCTCTCAATCCTCGGTCTACGACCTATTTTATTTTTGGGTGTTAACACATATCAATGCTAGACTCTGTTTGCATCATGGCCTTCTCCCCCGGATTGCAGAAGACAATGAGAAGGGCAACAAAATCCTTTGACAAAACATCTCAAAACTCAACCAATTTACACCCTAGAAGCGGAAAAAAGAACAACGAGATGAAGCCCCTACCAACATGGTATAGAACAAGTGGTAGATACTTGGGCGCCTTAACCATTTGGTCACGACTTCAATCCCTGGTCGGTGCGTATGGCAAAATACCTGGTGGGAGAGGTCAACCCCTTAAATGGATCTCAGTACCTCGGGGGATTAGTCTATACAATTGCGCACAGGGGATATCTTGGTTTACAAAAAATGAGATGAAGGCTCGACTCCAAGAAATTATAAACAACACTTGTAGAATCAGAAGCGTTTAAATCATCCCCTGTCTGTGAACGTTTGCACATGTCGGGACCCTATCCAAAAGAAGTTGCCAACAAAAAACAACTACCTTCAAAAGAGAAAAGCTCTTCCACACCCAACCCAAGACTTGAACATCCATATCTAACAAACTAGATAACCTTCCCAAAGGGGTTGCCAATGCAGTATAAGCAGGGAAATTCAAATCTATAACACCCCAATTTTATGAAAATTATGTTACTATTTGAAGTTTAGAGAAAGTTAAGTTTCAGAGATTGATTACCTCGATGGAATATGAAGAGTACAAAGAACTATTTTGATGATATTGTGAACTCTACATCAATTCAGTTTAATAGTCGGAGTTTATGTATTTGTATCCAGACAACATGCTCAAATTATTAAAGGAATGAAACATGTGACAACAATTGCTGGCATTATACATGATTTTCCCCAAGTTCTATGAGTTTAAAGCCACCATACAAGTATTAATCATGCATTTTCAGATCACGAGTTTAGAAGCAAGTAATTTAGTTTTGTAATCAAGGAGTACATCTTATTGGTTCCTTTAGCGAAACAAGCAAAACTTACCAACAATTTTGGGAAAATAGTTGTAAGAAATGGAGATGAAAATGATTTCGGCAAAACTTCTAATAACTTTTAACACAGACCTCAGCTCCAAAGACCACATGTTTGACTCCTCTTTCTCAACTACTACTCGAAATCTCTCCCTAGGTGCACCTAACAGATAGCCCTCTTCACCCGATGTTATATAACTACGTGCACCTAGATCGTTACATTCTGTTTCGGATCTACCAAATACTATTGGGCCCATTCTAGTAAGGCCCATGATCCTTTTGAACTAACTCCCCAGATGCATTACCCCTCATCAAACGGTTCAAGCGCCTCCTCACAAACACCTCTCATAACATGCCACGTATGAACACTATTCCCTATAAAAGCGTCGTCCCATTAGACTGTCAGGTACACATTCATTACCTCACATCACATATTCCCAAAGCTGACTTAAGCATCAGGGCGTGTGCAAGCACCACCCCCTCCTCGGATCAACGCGAGTGGGAGCATCTCAGCAATGACTTGAACTGAGCTAGCTAGCTACTCAGCTTGGTGAGCATCTTGACCCAAAGCCCGACCGAGCCTGCAACTACAACAGTTCACATCCCTTAACACACTCGAGATTCTAATATTATTTCTCGCAAAATATCTCAAATTAAATCAATACTATGTCATTCGTATATGTTTATAATTGAAAAATAACTGAGTAAATAAAATAGCGACATCAATAGTCTTAAAAATATAATTTCAGGGAAGCTATTCCAAATGATTCCAAACAGTAGACGATAAGTAAATTAAAATAAGTCTATATCTCAGACATATCCAGGCTCCGATTTGACTTTGACACCCTCAACATGAGCTGTAGAAGGAAGATCAGCCCGATCTTGATCAAATTTGGCCCTAGAAATTGTTTGAGCAACTCCACTTGCAGCAACTTGATCCTCAAAAGAAACAGGAACAACGATTTCTCTTTCGAGTTTTGGAGGACATCCCTTCTCTTTTTCATCTTTTGTTTCGTGCTTATAATGACTGTTCGCATGAGCAGCAATGCTCTGTGAGGTGGGGAACACCCGGTTGCACCATGGACACGTGTATAATCCATTTTTCTTGTTTGGAACACTGGGAATTTGACCGTCATCAGAAGCTGAATCACCATTGCTATCTATGTTGCTAACTTGATCAGATGCTACAGTTGTAGCAATAACCGGGGTTTTGATTTGCTGCAAACAAAGTCCTAGTGAAGGGTTGATAGTGAGAATCGAAGTCTCATTCTCATGTGGTAGTTGTGATTGTGAGCTCACACTAATGAGGGTTCGATGAAAAGAATCAGACACGGGTTGTTTGGGAAAAGGAATAGGATTAATTTTGAATAGAGGGTTTCGGCTAATATCGTTAGCGATGTCATCAATCAATGATGATGATGCACGCGAAAAATGGCGATCCTTCATCGACATCTCTTTCCCACCATCACCTTCGTGGGTACCTGATTCATTAATGGAAAAATGAAGTTGAGGGGGAGTGGCATGACCATGAGAATCTGCAAGCCCAGGCCAAGACGAATGATTTTTGGAAGAGAAAGAGAGATGGTTGGAAGAGGAGGGAATGGTGTTTTTGTTTGCCATGGGGAGTGCTGAAAGGAAATAGAAGCAAATCAACGATTGTAATTCAACTGAGTGTGCGTTGCAATTAGTTTTGCGGATCACTTTATAGGAGACGTGGATTCATTTTTTACGTTTTTTTTCTCTCAAGGTAGCATTTAATTTGGTAAAAGAAAGAATTTAATACCTATTGCAACATTAAATAATTAAACGTAGAAATATTAAAAACTTCGGTCATTTTAATACATTGTCATTAATAGCGTTTAATGACAAATTTTATCCATTTGAATGATACATAAAAAGTGTTGTTCTGGACTGGGCCGAGGGCCCAATCCGCTCAAAGGTGGACCAAGAATGGCCCAAAATGCAAACCACGTCCACCATCGCATAATCAATGGCCAGGATCAACCCGCACAGATCCATCAACCAGCGTTGACCATCTGACACTATATAAAGAGGTCCTTCCCTCGCCGACAGGTACACTTTTGACCCATACTTTACTCCTTCTCTCACTCTTACCCTACTGACTTGGGCGTCAAAGGGTCTTTGCTGCAGATACATCCCAGGCTAAACTCTGCTCCCGACATACAAATCTACAGAACGACCCAACACCTTGACCGACCCGTCTGCCCAATCCTGAGGTACAGTTCAAGTGTATATTGCCATTGTTTTTACCTTTTGTATCATGTCCTCGCGCCTTGTGTTATTCACACCATTGTTGTGTGTCCTTGCCAAGTGTTCTTCTTGCTGACGTCAACTCTGGAATGAGTATGGTGTGTAGAATCTCCTTAAGTATCATTTTCCGCTTTTGATTTAAGGGGGTAAACATCCTTCTTGGAGGGATGCTACGACTTTCCTGGGGTCACCGTTTCTGGAAAGTATTGCGATGGAACTCTTTGGGATGATGTCGGCGATCTTGACCCCTTTCTCTAGCGTCACAGTTGCGCTTCTCTGCGTTGCTTTCTTCTCCTTTCATGTAGGGTTCTACCCGGGTTAGTACCTCTTGCATATTTGAGGCAGGTCAGTAGGCAAGTGATTCATTGAATTATCCACCACGGAGACCATTGGCAAAAGCATCGGCGAATTGCCTCTAGTCGGGGTGTTCTACATCGACGACTATGTCTCTGAAACAACAAAGGTATTCTCGCAGAGATTCGTTTGGGCCTTGTCTAGTGTTGAAGAAGCAGTTGAAGCCTTCTGTCTAAAAAGTTTCTGATGAATTTTTTCATGAAATATGCATAACATGGAATTGATTTGCGAGGCATACTCATGTACCAACACAAGGCGGCTCCTTTCATAGTCTAGAGAAGAGTTTGCACTTCAAAGTTTCATGTGCACCAATTATGGCCATCTGGGTGTCAAAAGCTGTTAGATGATCTTATGGGTCTTTCCTCCCATCATGATTCTCTAAAGGTGGCGGTTTGAAGTTGGGTGGGACCAGGTCAGACATTATGGCGTCGGTTAAAGGTTGAGGCTTTTCAATCTGGACGCAGTCCAAACTGTTTGGGTCGCATTCTTGTTGAGTGATATTCATTTACTGCTGTAGGGATTGGTTATGCACAATTCTTCTATGACGAAGTTGACGCTGACTAGTAGGGGATGTTCCCACTTTAGGTAATGGTTCAGGTATCCGAGCCGCCGAGGCCTTGGCACTCTATAGGATGGGGTAATTACTTTCCCTCGGCTTGGCTCATTGGTCCTCGGTCATAGTCCTCGCTCGGGGGGTTCTCTAATTTAATGCGCCCCGAGGACCTTCTTGGGTTCACTCTTTCTGGCAACATACCTTTTTGCCCTTTGTCGTATGGCTTGCCTTCACACCATATTCCCATTTTTCTTCTCTCAATCCTCGGCCTACGACCTATTTTATTTTTGGGTGTTAACACATATCAATGCGAAACTCTGTTTGCATCACGGCCTTCTCCCCCGGATTGCAGAAGACAATGAGAAGGGCAACAAAATCCTTTGACAAAACATCTCAAAACTCAACCAATTTACACCCTAGAAGCGGAAAAATGAACAAAGAGATGAAGCCCCTACCGACATGGTATAGAACAAGTGGTAGATTCTTGGGCTCCTTAACCATTTGGTCACGAGTTTGATCCCTGATCGGTGCGTATGGCAAAATACCTGGTGGGAGAGGTTAACCCCTTAAATGGATCCCAGTACCTCGGGGGATTAGTCTCTAGATTTGCACACAAGGGATATCTTGGTTTACAAAAAAAGATATGAAGCCTCGACTCCAAGAAATTATAAACAACACTTGTAGAATCAGAAGGGTTTAAATCATCCCCTGTCTGTGAAGGTTTGCACATGTTGGGACCCTATCCAAAAGAAGTTGCCAACAAAAAACAACTACCTTCAAAAGAGAAAAGCTCTTCCACACCCAACCCAAGACTTGAACATCCATATCTAACAAACTAGATAACCTTCCCAAAGGGGTTGCCAATGCAGTATAAGCAGGGAAATTCAAATCTATAACACCCCAATTTTATGAAAATTATGTTACTATTTGAAGTTTAGAGAAAGTTAAGTTTCAGAGATTGATTACCTCGATGGATTATGAAGAGTACAAAGAACTATTTTGATGATTTTGTGAACTCTACATCAATTCAGTTTAATAGTCGGAGTTTATGTATTTGTATCCAGACAACATGCTCAAATTACTAAAGGAATGATACATGTGACAATAATTGCTGGTATTAAACATGATTTTCCCCATGTTCTATGTGTGGATATCTTGTGTTGCAGGTTAAGTTTTGATGATGAAGTAATATAAGACAAAGTGACAAATGGAACTCCAAGGCACAACCAACTCAAGAAGTAAGTGTGTCAAGGGTAGTAGTTCCTAGGAAGTTGGGTCGTGTCTTAGGAATGAATTGTAAACCGCTTTTGAAGATCGGCTCAAATCACTAAAGACACTAGCACTCACACAAATGGACCTAATATATGTTTTCGATTGATAAATAGGTTAGGCACTTGTTGTTTTTAAAAGAAAAAGATTCATGGCTTAGTATTTTTAAAAGAAATTGTTTTGAAGTAAAGAAATCGATTTCATTCATATTGTTTAAGCCATCAATCGATTTCATTCTCATCATTTAAAGCCATCAATCGATTAAATTCATAAAGGACTTGGTTTTGGAAGCAATGAATCGATTCCTTACTTGTTTTCTAAAGCAAAGAATCGATTTTGAGCTTGTTGGTTGCAAGCACAAAATCGATTCATGACTTGTTAGCTTTAAAGCTAGCAATCGATTATGGGCTTCCTAATTTTGTGAAACTTTCCTATTTTTAAGCAAACAATCGATTCCCTTATTATCTCTTTAACCAAACAATCGATTTCTCACCTGTATATCAAAGAGGAAAATCGATTGTCTACCTGCCTTCTTTCTTTTTATAAAGCAAACAATCGATTATCTACTTGCCTTATAAAAGCACCAAATCGATTCCTCACCTATTTCCATAGGCAAGAAATCGATTTTCTACTTGCATTTGTGAAGCACAAAATCGATTTCCATATCATGTTTCTCAAGCAACTAATCGATTTGTCACTTATTACTTTAACGTTAAAAATTATTTCAACGGTCATATTTTCACAAACTCTATAAATAGGGCTTATGGTTTCACGATAAATTAACAACCTACAATTCTAAAGAGAAGAACGCAAACTCTCTCACTGTCACACTCATTCTTTACGTTCTTCATCACTTTGAGCTGATCTCTCTCAAGGGTTAGGTTGGGATTCTTCAAGTTGTTGTATTCGCCTTCTTAGAGGTATTTCTGTTTATTGTAATTTCTTCAATTCCTGTTATTTGGTTTTACTAGAGAGTGGGGAATCTCTCTAGGGTTTTGACTGTAACAAGGGTGGGGTATCTCTTGTATGTCAATTGGTTGTACTAGGAAGTGAGGTATCTCTCTAGAGTTTTTGATTGTAACAAGGGTGGGGTATCTCTTGTTGTAATTGTTGTTTAGGGCTCTTGCACATGGTGGGGTATCCTTGGTGAAGAGTGCCTGTGTCTGTAAGGGTTTTAAAGCACCCAGTTGAAAGCTTTGGTTTTATAGTGAAAATCTCACAAAGGGTTGTGAGGACTGGACGTAGGTCACTGGGAGGTGACCGAACCAGTATAAATCTTGTGCGTGCTTTATTGTTCTATATTCTAATTCGTTCATTTCATAAACCTGCGCGAAAATTAATCTAAGTCGTTATAAAGGGGAAAAGTTTTTAAAGTCTCAATTCACCCCCCTCTTGAGACTGAAGCCACTTGGTAACACTATGAGTTTAAAGCCACCATAAAAGTATTAATCATGCATTTTCAGGTCACGAGTTTAGAAGCAAGTAATTTAGTTTTGTAATCAAGGAGTACATCTTATTGGTTCATTTAGCGAAACAAGCAAAACTTACCAACAATTTTGGGAAAATAGTTGTAAGAAATGGAGATGAAAATGATTTTGGCAAAACTTCTAATAACTTTTAACACAGACCTCAGCTCCAAAGACCACATGGAATTGTACGTAAATACATTTGGGATCTGTCCTCTAGATATCATCTCATTAAACATTTCCTGCGCTTTCTCAAACTCACAAGCTACCACATATCCTGTGATCATTACAGTGTATGCCACCACATCTGGCATGCACCCATATTTTTCCATTTCATCAAAAAAATATTCGCAAGCATCCAGATCTCCTGCTCGGCTTAGTCCATCTATGAGTGTGGTGAAATGAACAACAGTTGGTTCTATACCTCTTTCTCTCATATGATTCAAAAGATCAACAGCAGCAAGTGGCTTGTCCCCTTTACCAAGTACATGAAGAAGAATGTTATAAGTATGAAAATCCGGAGAAAGCCCCTTTCTCCCCATCTCATCGAGTATCCAATGAAACTGAGTCAACTTCCCAAGTCTGTACTTAGCAAGCATGACAATATTATAAGTTAAAACGTCTGACGAAAAACCCTCAAGCAACATATGTCCATAAACCCACTCAATCAACTTATACTGATTCAACACAAGAAGACAGTGCAGAATTGCATTGTAAGAATGCTTATAAGGCCGGTAATTAAACGATTTCGACTTTATAAACTTCACAACCAATTTCCTAGCAAAACCCGCATCTTCACAAGCACAAATCAAAATGTTGAAAGTGCGAGCAGTAGCCGGAAAACCTTTCTCAATCATCTCATCAACAAGCCTCCACATTGCCTTAAACTCTTCGCACTCAGTGAATATCTGCATTATCAAGTGATAAGTGTTAGCAGTGTGCCAATAACCCACTTGCTGATCACACCACACAAAGAACTTATACGCCAATTTCGCAATCATGCTCTTGTTTTCACAGTTCACCTCTCTCAACACCCCATACAGAACCTCTCTAACCAGAATCCCTGACAACCTAATGTTCAACTCATCTAAAGCAACCCTAAAATCAAAATCGAATCCATTTCGCCGAAAAACCTCAAGAATTCTCTCAACATCAATCTTCACATTTCCTAACCAACTATCTCTAACTAAAAACCTCCTTTGACTGAACCCAAATCTATTATTTCCCTCATTATTATTCAAATCCACGTTTTCAAACGAAGTTACAAACATTTTTTTCAAAGGATCTTCAACCAATTCAAACCCGCATCTACCAACTTCTTCATCAGCATGAAACGGTTGGTCACATAACTTCCGTCTGACGTTTAAACAGTATAAAATTCTATCAACCATTCTATGACCTAAGCAGGTTATTGAATTCATGATTTGAATCCATCATCGTTTCTGAAACGACGAAGCGCTAAGCGAAAACGTTATTTTCGATAAAAGAATGTGTTTTCCTTTTCGCAATGGAAGCTTCGAGAAGCTCATCGTTGCAGTGATTGTTTGTTGAATCGGAAAGAGAGTAGCGGCGGAATGTGGTGGATGAGAAAATGAAGAGACGAAAAATTGTACCGTGTTGGAAGGTGAATTGGAGCGTGTGACGAGAAGGGCAACAAAATCCTTTGACAAAACATCTCAAAACTCAACCAATTTACACCCTAGAAGCGGAAAAATGAACAACGAGATGAAGCCCCCTACCAACATGGTATAGAACAAGTGGTAGATACTTGGGCGCCTTAACCATTTGGTCACGAGTTCGATCCCTAGTCGGTGCGTATGGAAAAATACCTGGTGGGAGAGGTCAACCCCTTAAATGGATCTCAGTACCTCGGGGGATTAGTCTATACAATTGCGCACAGGGGATATCTTGGTTTACAAAAAAAGAGATGAAGCCTCGACTCCAAGAAATTATAAACAACACTTGTAGAATCAGAAGGGTTTAAATCATCCCCTGTCTGTGAAGGTTTGCACATGTCGGGACCCTATCCAAAAGATGTTGCCAACAAAAAACAACTACCTTAAAAAGAGAGAAGCTCTTCCACACCCAACCCAGGACTTGAACATCCATATCTAACAAACTAGATAACCTTCCCAAAGGGGTTGCCAATGCAGTATAAGCAGGGAAATTCAAATCTATAACACCCCAATTTTATGAAAATTATGTTACTATTTGAAGTTTAGAGAAAGTTAAGTTTCAGAGATTGATTACCTCAATGGATTATGAAGAGTACAAAGAACTATTTTGATGATTTGTGAACTCTACATCAATTCAGTTTAATAGTCGGAGTTTATGTATTTGTATCCAGACAACATGCTCAAATTATTAAAGGAATGAAACATGTGACAACAATTGCTGGCATTATACATGATTTTCCCCAAGTTCTATGAGTTTAAAGCCACCATACAAGTATTAATCATGCATTTTCAGATCACGAGTTTAGAAGCAAGTAATTTAGTTTTGTAATCTAGGAGTGCATCTTATTGGTTCCTTTAGCGAAACAAGCAAAACTTACCAACAATTTTGGGAAAACAGTTATAAGAAATGAAGATGAAAATGATTTTGGCAAAACTTCTAATAACTTTTAACCCAGACCTCAGCTCCAAAGACCACATGTTTGACTCCTCTTTCTCAACTACTACTCGAAATCTCTCCCTAGGTGCACCTAAAAGATAGCCCTCTTCACCCGATGTTATATAACTACGTGCACCTAGATCGTTACATTCTGTTTCGGATCTACCAAATACTATTGGGCCCATTCTAGTAAGGCCCATGATCCTTTTGAACTAACGCCCCAGATGCATTACCCCTCATCAAACGCTTCAAGCGCCTCCTCACAAACACCTCTCATAACATGCCACGTATGAACACTATTCCCTATAAAAGCGTCGTCCCATCAGACTGTCAGGTACATATTCATTACCTCACATCACATATTCCCAAAGCTGACTTAAGCATCAGGGCGTGTGCAAGCACCACCCCCTCCCCGGATCAACGCGAGTGGGAGCATCTCAGCAATGACTTGAACTGAGCTAGCTAGCTACTCAGCTTGGTGAGCATCTTGACCCAAAGCCCGACCGAGCCTGCAACTACAACAGTTCACATCCCTTAACACATTCGAGATTCTAATATTATTTCTCGCAAAATATCTCAAATTAAATCAATACTATGTCATTCGTATATGTTTATAATTGAAAAATAACTGAGTAAATAAAATAGCGACATCAATAGTCTTAAAAATATAATTTCAGGGAAGCTATTCCAAATGATTCCAAACAGTAGACGATAAGTAAATTAAAATAAGTCTATATCTCAGACATATCCAGGCTCCGATTTGACTTTGACACCCTCAACATGAGCTGTAGAAGGAAGATCAGCCCGATCTTGATCAAATTTGGCCCTAGAAATTGTTTGAGCAACTCCACTTGCAGCAACTTGATCCTCAAAAGAAACAGGAACAACGATTTCTCTTTCGAGTTTTGGAGGACATCCCTTCTCTTTTTCATCTTTTGTTTCGTGCTTATAATGACTGTTCGCATGAGCAGCAATGCTCTGTGAGGTGGGGAACACCCGGTTGCACCACGGACACGTGTATAATCCATTTTTCTTGAATGGAACACTGGGAATTTGACCGTCATCAGAAGCTGAATCACCATTGCTGTCTATGTTGCTAACTTGATCAGATGCTACAGTTGTAGCAATAACCGGGGTTTTGATTTGCTGCAAACAAAGTCCTAGTGAAGGGTTGATAGTGAGAATCGAAGTCTCATTCTCATGTGGTAGTTGTGATTGTGAGTTCACACTAATGAGGGTTCGATGAAAAGAATCAGACACGGGTTGTTTGGGAAAAGGAATAGGATTAATTTTGAATAGAGGGTTTCGGCTAATATCGTTAGCGATGTCATCAATCAATGATGATGATGCACGCAAAAAATGGCGATCCTTCATCGACATCTCTTTCCCACCATCACCTTCGTGGGTACCTGATTCATTATTGGAAAAATGAAGTTGAGGGGGAGTGGCATGACCATGAAAATCTGCAAGCCCAGGCCAAGACGAATGATTTTTGGAAGAGAAAGAGAGATGGTTGGAAGAGGAGGGAATGGTGTTTTTGTTTGCCATGGGGAGTGCTGAAAGGAAATAAAAGCAAATCTATGATTGTAATTCAACTGAGTGTGCGTTGCAATGAGTTTGCGGATCACTTTATAGGAGACGTGGATTCATTTTTTACGTTTTTTTTCTCAAGGTAGCATTTAATTTGGTAAAAGAAAGAATTTAATACCTATTGCAACATTAAATAATTAAACGTAGAAATATTAAAAACTTCGGTCATTTTAATACATTGTCATTAATAGCGTTTAATGACAAAATTTATCCGTTTGAATGATACATAAAAAGTGTTGTTCTGGACTGGGCCGAGGGCCCAATCCGCTCAAAGGTGGACCAAGAATGGCCCAAAACGCAAACCATGTCCACCATCGCATAATCAATGGCTAGGATCAACCCGCACAGATCCATCAACCAGCGTTGACCATCTGACACTATATAAAGAGGTCCTTCCCTCGCCGACAGGTACACTTTTGACCCATACTTTACTCCTTCTCTCACTCTTACCTTACTGACTTGGGCGTCAAAGGGTCTTTGCTGCAGATACATCCCGGGCTGAGCTCTGCTCCTGACATACAACTCTACAGAACGACCCAACACCTCGACCGACCCGTCTGCCCAATCCTGAGGTACAGTTCAAGTGTATATTGCCATTGTTTTTACCTTTTGTATCATGTCCTCGCGCCGTGTGTTATTCACACCATTGTTGTGTGTCCTTGCCAAGTGTTCTTCTTGCTGGCGTCAACTCTGGAATGAGTACGGTGTGTAGAATCTCCTTACGTGTCATTTTCAGCTTTTGATTTAAGGGGGTAAACATCCTTCTTGGAGGGATGCTACGACATTCCTGGGGTCATAGTTTCTGGAAAGTATTGCGATGGAACTCTTTGGGATGATGTCGGCGATCTTGACCCCTTTCTCTAGCGTCACAGTTGCGCTTCTCTGCGTTGCTTTCTTCTCCTTTCATGTAGGGTTCTACCCGGGTTAGTACCTCTTGCATATTTGAGGCAGGTCAGTAGGCAAGTGATTCATTGAATTATCCACCACGGAGACCATTGGCAAAAGCATCGGCGAATTGCCTCTAGTCGGGGTGTTCTACATCGACGACTATGTCTCTGAAATAACAAAGGTATTCTCGGAGAGATTCATTTGGGCCTTGTCTAGTGTTGAAGAAGCAGTTGAAGCCTTCTGTCTATAAATTTTCAGATGAAATTTTTAGTGAAATATGCATAACATGGAATTGATTTGCGAGGCATACTCGTACCAATGCAAGGCGGCTCCTTTCATAGTCTAGAGAAGAGTTTGCACTTCAAAGTTTCATGTGCACCAATTATGGCCATATGGGTGTCAAAAGCTGTTAGATGATCTTATGGGTCTTTCCTCCCATCATGATTCTCTAAAGGTGGCGGTTTGAAGTTGGGTGGGACCAGGTCAGGCATTATGGCGTTGGTTAAAGGTTGAGGCTTTTCAATCTGGATGCAGTCCAAAATTTTTGGGTCGCATTCTTGTTGAATGATATTCATTTGCTGCTGTAGGGATTGGTTATGCACAATTCTTCTATGACGAAGTTGACGCCGACTAGTAGGGGATGTTCCCACTTTAGGTAATGGTTTAGGTATCCGAGTCGCCGAGGCCTTGGCACTCTATAGGATGGGGTAATTACTTTCCCTCGGCTTGGCTCATTGGTCCTCGGTCACTCTTTCTGGCAACATACCGTTTTGCCCTTTGTTGTATGGCCTGCCTTCACACCATATTCTCATTTTTCTTTTCTCAATCCTCGGCTTACGACCTATTTTATTTTTGGGTGTTAACACATATCAATGCTAGACTCTGTTTGCATCATGGCCTTCTTTTGGTGTTGTCGCCGAAGTTTGTTTGATGTTGCATCTTGAAATGCACTGGTGTGAGTTTGTTCGGTTCTTCCTTATATGGTCTCAAGTGGATAAATTTGTTTCCAAGTTCCTTTGAAACTTGATTATTCAGCCCTCCCTAGTGCGTACGAGCTCAACTTGGTTGGCTCACCAGTAACTTGCTCCAGTCTGTGCGAATAAGCAATTTTGCCTTGCATGCTTTACATTGTTTTGTGACCTTGATTTGAGTAGGTGTTTGCTAACTATTGTCCGTTGAGTATCCCTTTTAGGTGTATGGTCAATATGGCTGAAGTGTTTAAAGAATTTCATCTTACGTGGTCGGACGACCTTATGATTGAACCCCTAGTTCGGCCTTGTCGGTTGTAAGTCAGCCTTAGGCTTCTTGATCTTTAGTTGGTGAATCATGTCTTGAGCCCCCGAGTACAAGTCTGTTATTGTCTCTTGCCTTCTTGGATGCTCCAAGTGGCCTGCCCTTGTGACGTATTTTTCAAGTTGTATAACTCTGACCCGCTCTTGAAGGTTTGTTAGAATAAAGGTTAGCTCATAAATTTTCCCTTGGGCAGGACTCAAAGTTGGCCTGTTTCGTAAGGAGTTGGCCTTATTTGTTGATGGAAACTTGCTTTATAGTTGAGTAGTGTTAAGTCAGCGCAACTCATGAAGATTTGGCCTCTTTTTTCCTTTACAATTGTAGCCGACCTGGTGGCTTTCCTTTCTGTATAGGTTTGGTTCATCCCAAGGTAACTTGACCTCAATTGTGGTTTGTGGCGTCCTACACATCAGAATTCATTCACGGAGTGGGAGAACTTGAGTGGTAGAAAATAATGGCCATTTTCAACTCGTCGGGTTGAGTGTTTCATCGATGATGATTTTGATAAATTAACCAGGTGTTCTCGTAATCACCTTGGTCATTTTTCCCATCTTTCGCTGGTTTTTTACACAGCGAGTGGTGAGTTTCCTTTTGAGTAGTTCGCCTTAGGTGCTGAGTAAGTAACCCAAGCGTCCATTTTTTTAGCCTAGTTCAGCTTCATGAAGTATGCCTTTGTTTGGAATTAGGATGATTAAGCATGATCTTGAGGTTGAAGGCGATGTTTCTAAGGAAGTTGGATGCCTCAATTTATTATGCGTGTGGATGGTCTTTGTCGTCTTTTCTAGGCCGTCTCACAGCAGTCCTAGTTAGGAGATCATATATGTGCATCTCACGGAGACCTTTACTGGTATTTCGCCATGCTTTGCCTGTCATAGGTCGCAAAGGCGTTTCTTAGGAATTTGACTTTGAGATAGTGTTTTACTCGATTTGGGCCGAGAAGGAGCATCTCCTTAATATTTGACCTTTAGTAAATATCTCGGTTTCTTGCAAGTCAGTGTGCTTGTTGAATTTTGACCCTTTATATGTATGTTCCTCCCCAGACACGAGAGCGTCGGGCTCTAAGTGTCCAAAGGTATTAATTTGTATGCAAATTTCGTTTTGTTAACTGGATTGCGTAATGAGCCTCTTAAATTTTGACCCTTTATATGTATGTTCCTCCCCAGACACGGGAGCGTCGGGCTCTGAGTGTCCAAAGGTATTTATTTGTATGCAAATTCCGTTTTGTTAACTGGATTGCGTAATGAGCCTCTTAAAGTTATGGGCTCGCACTTGGCCTTGTTCGGCATTTGGACTTGTTGACCGAGTTGTTTTAAGGTCAAGTGATTTTTTAAGGGAGCTGATTACGTTTGTGAATCGAGCCCATTTTATTAACTTGACATGTGGTTAGCCCCCCAAGCATGGCGCGGTAGGGTTTGAACTTGGGCTTATATTTTTGGCCGAGTTAACATCTCGGACTTATCTTTTTGACCGAGGTATTTTTGAGGTTCAAGTGTGAACTTGTTATCCCTAGGTCGGTTATAGGATTGTTTTACAAATGAACATCCTTTCGACCTACAATTGGGTGAATATAACCACTGACCTTATTGGATTTGAACTGTCTCGTGGAGATCTTAGTTCTTATTCTGATCGAGTCATTAATTTTTACTCGCTGCAATTGCAGTAGAAGCGAGTGGGAGTAGCCTTCAAAAGAGATGTGAACCCTCGTCTCATGAAGACTTAGCGCAGAGACCTGCTTTTTAATTTTGGTTTTACTAACTTCAATTGCAGTAGAAGGTAGTGGGAGTAATCCTTGAAGGAAGGAGGAACCCTCGTCTCATGGAGACTTAGCGCAGAGACCTGCTTTTTAGTTTTGATTTTACTTACTTCAATTGCGGTAGAAGGTCGTGGGAGTAACCCTTTGAAGGAGGAACCCTCGTCTCATGAAGACTTAGCGTAGAGACCTGCTTTTTAGTTTTGATTTTACTTACTTCAATTGCGGTAGAAGGTCGTGGGAGTAACCCTTTGAAGGAGGGGGAACCCTCGTCTCATGGAGACTTAGCGCAGAGATCTGCTTTTTAGTTTTGATTTCACTTACTTCAATTGCAATAGAAGGTCGCGGGAGTAGCTCGTTGGAAAGGGGGAACCCTTGTCTCATGGAGACTGTGCAAGTCTTTGCTTGCTTTTTAACTTTGGTTTTACTTACTTCAATTTCGGTAGAAGGTAGTGGGTGTAGCCCTTTGGAAAGGGGGAACCCTTGTCTCATGGAGACTGTGCAAGTCTTTGCTTGCTTTTTAGGAGTATAGTCGTAGCCTACCTTTATGTTTTAATAAGCTTATTTGCTTTGGTTAATTTTTACTTACTTTCAGTATAGTAAGTGGGAGTATTCTTCAAAGAAGCGAACCCTTGTCTCATGGAGACTATTTAAATTTTACTTGATGTGATCAAGAGGGAGTATTCTTCAAAGAAGCGAACCCGTGTCTCATGGAGACTATTTAAATTTTACCTAATGTGATCAAGAGGGAGTACTCAAGGAGGATTAACCCGTGTCTCGTAGGGACTTTGAATTTTTACTTGATGTCATCAAGCAGAGGGAGTACTCGTGGAGAATTAACCCTTATCTCGTGGGAATTTTGATTTCCCTTAAATGAAAATGGTGTAAGAGAGAAAAAGAGAAAAACAGAGATAAACAACTAGTCAAGTCTCGTTGAAAATTTTCTTTAGAGAAAAGAGTGCTTTCCGAGTTGAGATTATATTTTGAAAACTTATTGTGCAATTAAATCACGATCGAGACAATTTATGCAAAAAATGGCAATAATAAGTTAAATAGAGGTATTGTTAAAGTTTGAGTGTCACCTTCATTTATATTAGAAAAATCAAATTATGAGGAGGTCTGCCGAAAAGAATTTTGGCCGTGTATCTGTGTTGTCACTTCGGCTGAATCTATACCTATATATAAAGGGAATTCATTTTTTTGGTGTCAGATTTTTCTGACCAAAATACCCTTATAACTACCAACTAACACTATTTCATTATATTATTATTTATTATTTATCCATCAACTCACCAACACATGAAAGTCGAATTCAGATTTTTCAACAAATGAGCACAATGACCCGAGTAGTGAGTCGGTTTGGAGAAAATATGTAATGTAGTTATAGTAAGAGTGGTATAACTACCGCGATCACTGTCGGTCATAATAGCATCACGGTTTGTCATGACAATTTTCTTCCTTTTTTCCTTTTTATCTTTCTTAAATAAAGGAACATGCAGTTGTTTTCATCAAATAAAAAGGAGTGACATGCAGTTATCACCGGTTATGCATAGTGACGAGGAAGAAATATATGGGACATCATCTCAAGCCGTCAATGTATATGCACATATGATATGATCATGTATTTTTTATATGTACAAGGAACCGATCTCTGAAAATAATGTCTTTGTAACATGTAGTCTATCAATAATAACAATAATTTGCATGTATTCTTAAACACTAGATTGTGTACATATAATTGGTACTTATGATAGTGGTTAACCACGTTTCAAAACATGTACGTGGTCCAAATTATTATTGAACTCAAAATTGGTAGATTGGTTTGAACGTGGCATGCATGTATGATTGACTTTATTGAAAGAAGAGAATAAAGGGGGAAGAACCTGGTAGTATTTTTTCTAGTCGCTTTGGCTCCGTTCGCACTGTTGAATCCTGGCTAATTCCTCACAGGCTTGATATTTTATATATAGGCCTTTAGGGGATGGCTTATGGTTTTTCCAAACTACTTGTTGGTGCAGCAGTTATACTTCTTGGTTTTTTGTGAATTTTATAGGTTCATTATTTGTAGGTTTGTCCTTCATGATAGTCAAGTCATGTTGAGAGTTTTATTGTCATTGCCCAAAGGAGCGTCCATTGGGGATTTGACCCTTGTTGCATTTGTGTCTCGGGGAGACTTTTTATTGGCAAGCCAAAAGGAGCATCCTAATATAACTACGTTAAATCCAGAACCAAAACTTACTTGAATTAGGAAAGGCCTGCCGAGTATAATATTCATTCGTAATTAACCAACCGGAAGTTATCCATTATTAACATATAGTATTCTTCCGCAAAGTTGATTTATAAAAGAAAGTCATGTAGTTGTTGGTGGTTAAGCATAAGCGTGGTCGGTTTATTACTGATAGAGGTTTCTAAATGAAATTCAAGCAGTTAAGACTTAAGAGATGAAGAGTTAAACAAATAATCATGTTGAAGTACCTTCTTTCAAACTTAAGTAGAAACTCGTGTAAATTAACCCACTATCGAGATGGGGTAGAGCGGTTATAGAAATAATAGAATCTATTACGGCCAGGATGACCTGGCTAGTACAACCGCTCGGTTCTTGAAGGGCTTTTCCCAGAGAGCAGCCGGTCGGCCCCAAAGTCAAGCCTCGTCCTCCCCAAAAAGGAATGAGGCGCAATTAGAGGAGAAATATCCCTGATTTCCCTCCCCTGTCTGTAAAGGCCATAATTGCATATTAATTAGCATTTAAGTACAGTGTAATATATAAACTGCCCACGGAGGCCAATAAACGGATCCGACATTCATTCTTTCAATCCAGTCTCTTAAACACACACAGACACACGTTCGGTCCTTTTTCATCCCGAGAAATCGACCGTAATATTGGCGCCCACTGTGGGCCCAGATAAAACTCCCCCACACCTCAACTGAGAAAGAGATCCCCCAAGAACAATGGTGGTGTCTACCAGAAATGGATCATCGGACCCTAGCGCCTCTCAGGGATCACAGCCTCCACCCGACCCCCGCATCCAGGAACTGATGAACGCTGTACAGTTCCTCTAAACCCAAAATCAGGATGAACAACGTAGGAATCAGGAGCAACAGGTAAGGTCCCAGGCTCTGGAGGCGCGAGAGGTGCAGTTGCAGCAACAACTGGCGGACATGCAGCGGTTCACGCAGGTTTTGGAGGCCACCAGAACTCCCTTGCGCACCTTCCAACCATTCACAGCAGCAATACAAGCAGTGGAAATTCCCCCAAGATTCCAGGAGCCGACGATCGAGACTTACAACGGCACTGGCGACCCACAGAGCCATGTTGACGCATTTCAAACGCAGATGTTCATCAGTGGCGGGAACGACGCCATTAGCTGTAAGATGTTCGCCGGCACCCTGGAAGAAGTGGCACTCAAATGGTTCAAGGGGCTCCCAGCTAGGTCAGTAACTGGGTTCGAAGACCTAGCCAGCAGATTCGTCCAATAGTTCTCAGCCGCAAAAACAAAGAAGTCGGCCTAGGAGACTTATTCGACGTTCGGCAAGGGCAGAATGAACCACTCAAAAGCTATCTCGATCGGTTCAACAAGACCACAGTCCTTGTGGAAGAACCGGACGAGAAGTTTTTTGTAACAGCCTTCATCAAGGGGCTGCGAAGTGGAACTTTCAGCGAAGCCCTCGTCGTCTGGAAGCCTAGAACAATGGACGAGGGCCGAGTAAGAGCTGAGAAACACATAGAGGCAAAAGAATCCAATGCGGGGGAAAAGGAAAAAGAGACAGGAAGGCTATCATCGATCGTTGAAAGAGCCGAACAAGCCCGACAACAAGGCAGAGGCAGAAGAGACAGAGGAAATAAGAACAAGAACCGATCAGCAAGACCAACAGCTGATGAAAGGTACACCCCACTGAATGCTAGGCCCTCGGATATACTGGACAAATCCTTACAGGACGGGTCCATCCGAAGGCCAGCCCCATTTGTAGGAACGACGGGGAGAAACTTGGATTCCTACTGCAGGTACCATGGGGCGGACAGTCATACAACAGACGACTGTGAAATCAATAATGTCAGTTGGAAACAGTTAAGACAGCCCCGCACAAGAGTACCTCGGAATCACCTTCGGACTGCAAGACTTTGACGTCATTCGTCCACACTCAGACGACCCCATTGTCATCTCGGTCACAACAAGCGGATTCAAGATAGCCAGAGTCCTGATTGACGGGGGCAGTTCCGCCAACGTCATATGCGGAGGGTGCTTTGACGAAGCTCCCCCTGAGCGTCCTGAAAGATTATTATGAGACACTGATAGGGTTCTCGGGAGAGCAGGTGGCAGTCAGGGGACATCTAAACCTGCGCACAACTTTTGGAGAAAGAGAATATGCAAAAACAGTGATGTTGCAGTACATGGTTGTCCAAGCCCAGTCTTCCTACAACATGATCATGGGAAGACCGGCCCTGAATGCTCTCTTAGCAGCAGTCTCCTATCCGCACTTGTGCGTGAAGTATCCCCTCCCGAATGGCAAGGTAGGATCGGTGAAAGGAGATCAAGCAATGGCAAGAAGGTGTTACGCAGAGAGTGTAAAGGTGAAGACAGTTCAGAGAGGGAAGGAAGATCCGGGCAAGTCACTCAAAGGAAAAGGAAGTCAGAAGAAGAAGCAAGTTGAAGGAAGTACCCCAAAAGCACCAGGCTAGCTACAAGATCCGACCAGGTGGCATCAACACTGGTCCCCCAAAAAGGAAGAAGCCCCAAAGAGAAGAAGAAGAAGAAAACAATAAGAATAAAATGTACTTTTGTATAATGGCCATATAGGCCCTCCAACTATATGAAAAACAATAATAAAAGGGACCAGATGGATTACCACATCCTTGTCTTTTAAATTCTAGAATTGACCAAAATAACTCCAGGCGTAAAGTCCCGACAGGTAAGTACCGAGCAACGCCTCGACGTTACCCTTGGGCAAAAAAAATCAAGTCCCGACAGGCAATAGGCGGGGCTGACGAGTCCTTGCCCCACCCTTGGGAAAACCTTATGGGGAAAGCAAGCCTGGCAAGCTTGCCGCACCGTAAGGAATCTCTCTAGAAAACCGGCACAACTAAATGGCGCAGTACAACCGAACAGACACTAGTCTATTGAGGCAGATACGAAGTCCCGACAGGTGAAGACTGGCGAAAGCCGACATGCACCCTTGGGCGATAATGTGGATTGATCACATTCCCATAAAGATTAAGTCCTGACAGGTGAAGACTGGCGAAATCCGACATACACCCTTGGGCAACCGGTCATTCTACGAAATAACTATGAAAAGCGAAGTGAAGTGCCAAAATAACGCGAAGACCTCAAAGAAAAAGGCGAAGTAATAAATCGTAAAAAGCAAGGTTAATAAACGAAACAAACAAACCAAGGGGTATTTACAAAATAACAAACCAAAAGGCCATTCGGCAGTTCGAACAAAAAGCAAAACAAAGCCTTACGGCAGTTCATCAAAAGAGTGGCACGAAGGCCGAAGGTCACAACCGGGACGCAGGCCGACCAATACTTGAAGAAAGGGAAATTAAAGATTGGCCTCTGAGTCAACAGAGTCCATCACCACATTCTGAGGAACAGCTTCGGCGTTCAACATCCCCAAATCAGGATCCGAAATCACATCGGCATCAGCTTTATCTCCGGTCGGAGGCTCCTAGGGTACAGTGATTGAGCCAAAGGGAATTTTATCCTCAACACGTTGCTCCGCTTCCACATGAGGCTCCCCCTCCTCCTCCTCATCGGGTACATCGACAAGCCGACCATCCACAACGATCTTGTCAATATCCATACCAGAAACATCAATCCCAGGATGCAGCGCCTTGATTTGGGCAACGATCTTGGAGTAGGAGTAGCCATAGCAGGAGTGTCAGAATAACCCAACTTCCGTTTCTGCTCGGCGCGAAGGCGTTTTCGTTCGGCGACACTGAGTGATGCGATTCCACTAGAATATACAAAAACAAAAAACAAATGAGCAATCGGTAAGCAACGAAAGCGAAAAGAAAACAACAGCATAGCAAAGGTAAAACGGTCATTACTTAAATATGAAATTAACGCCGTTTCCAGGTCCACAGAGCTCAGAATAAGACCGGTCTTGACTGGAGCACCCTCCCAAAGACGATCAATGTCCGCCCGGTCAAAAGGGGAGAGGTCACGATTATCTACTAAGCGCCCCCTTCGTGGCCGACGCGTCCAAGCCAATGGAAACTTCTCCACGCCTTACTCATCCACTAACAAAGTAGGACAGAGAGGACCCGCCTCCAACTTGAAGAAACTATCCTTAAAAAGCTTGTGGCTGCTCTTATAAGGAACCATGAAAGGATGCTTGGGAATGCTGCAGAGAGAAACCCACTTCCGTGGTCTCTGATAACTCTATTTTATATAGAGTTATTCGTGCTTCTACACTTAGATAATTGCCCATAATCAAGTATAATATGTGTTAAATATGGTACTATGAATAAAATAACAACATTTATGGTTTTCAGATGAAAGATGTCCATAACTTAGCATTTTACATGTATATTGGTATGTTTGATGTGTTTGTTCAGTGCAGTTGTAGTTTAGTGCATCTGCACTTGGTGCAACTGCACCTGAAGGGAAGTTAGTGCATCTGCACTCGATGCAACTGCACCTTCCTGCACCGAAGCAGCTCATAACCCCACATTGGAAGCACAATTCTTACCATTGCTATAATGCTTAGTTGGCTTGCTGCTTGCTTAAGAGTCACATGGGGGCAACCCAGTTTTAGGACTAGTTGTGTTTTGTGTGTTTTTGTTTATACTTTTGCAGGTGTGAATGAGTGGTCTTGTGCAGATGCTGTCAATTATGCAGAATTTTGATGCAGTAGCACCGTGTGCAGCTGCATTAGTGGCTGAAGATATCTGCCACAAGACTTAGTCAAGCTGAAGACTCTTAAATCAAGCGCTTATGGGAGGCAACCCATGATTTTGAAGTGTTAATTATGTTAGTTTTAATTTATGTTTTCAAGTGTTTTGTGTGAAAACTGGTTAAGAGAATTCCCAGTGCAGCTGCACTGCATGTACCTGCACTATCAAAATTTCAGTGCTCCGGCATCTAACTCCACAACACACTTGGGTGAAAATTTAAATGCTGAGAAGAATGTTGCAAAGCAACCTGATACAGGTGCACCTGAAGCAACTACATCCACGACTGATGTACCTGATGCAAGTGCAACTGGTGCAGGTGCATCCAAACCTGAGGAGCCCAAAAAGAAGAGACAGAAGGTGAAGCATTCTACAGTGAGGTCTAGCTCAAGGCTAAGGAGTGGGGCATCAAAACAGTAATTATATTTAAATGTTGTTAAATATTATGTTTAATTATGCTTTTGGATAATTATATTTTGCACTATGTTATTTTGTGAACTAATTCTCCTCCCATGGTTTTTATTTTTAAAGAGCAGTGAGGACACTGCTCAACTTTAAGTTGGGGGGAGAAGTTAACTTATTATATTATGCATATGTGTTTAACTATAGTATGTGTGTCTGCTTTGATATATGTTTGTTCTTATGTGTGTCTACATGTTTAAATATGTGTTAGGATTTGATAGATTTGAATCATGATCAGCTTAAAATTCTTTTTCACAAATATTGTCAAATGCATCTCTTTGAACTGATTTTTAATGATGAAAGGAAGAAAAAGAAAAGAAGCCTTGTTTTTCTCAAATGACCAATTTTATTATTACTTTAACACATCAAAGCTGAGTTTTGAAAAGAACCTTGCTATTTAAAGAGCTATCTGATGCAAGAGAAATTTTTAGAAAACTAAGGTCAAAAACAAATTTTTATTAAAAATATAGAAGAACATAAAGAATTAAGTTTGGGGGAATTTTTATGAATACAAAGGCAAGAGTATGAAAAACTTAGAGTAGTCAATACAATAGGTTACCACAAATACTACCAAAAAGTGCTCAAAAACGTAAAGATAGCTATATTGCCTAAGTCATTAAACTGTACCTGTTCCAATAGTGCATTTGGTCAGAAAAAAGAAATATACAAAAAGAAAGAAAAAGAAGAAAAGAAGACAGAACTGACCAAAGAAAAAAGTATGCATAAGGAGGACAGTGAGGAGGGCAATATAAAGCTAAAAAGTCTTGAAAAGTAGTATCAAGTGCAGCTGCACCAAATGCACCTGCACCGTCAAAAGTTTGGTGCATCTGCACTAATACAAAAATACCTAGTGCAACTGCACCTCAGAAAAACGATGTATTTGCACTCACTGCATTTGCATCAAGAAAAAGAACCACCAAAAAATACAAATAATGCATTGACTCAACAATTTTGAAATACTCTTTTCAAGCCCTTTGTTGTGCTTAAAAGCCCCCAATCTTGAGGATTTTGTTAGTCTCATCTATATTTTGGAACATCTTTGTTTTGACCAAACAAGATCTAAACTTTTCAAAGGCTAGGAGAAACTTGTTACTTAGTTTTGGAACTGATCGAATCTCAGTGGGGCACACACTCACACAAATGAGTTTTAATAGCTTTGGATGTTTTGGAATTCAAAGGCACAAAGACAAAATTTTCTGATAAATGAAGTTCATAAAATGCATTCTTGAAAATCAATCTTTGAAGAAGATGTGAGCTGATCTGTTCTTCTTGATTATGAAAATTTTATTAGTATTTTCTTTTTGTCATTGCTTGAGGACAAGCAACGATTTAAGTTTGGGGGTGTGATAACTCTATTTTATATAGAGTTATTCGTGCTTCTACACTTAGATAATTGCCCATAATCAAGTATAATATGTGTTAAATATGGTAGTATGAATAAAATAACAACATTTATGGTTTTCAGATGAAAGATGTCCATAACTTAGCATTTTACATGTATATTGGTATGTTTGATGTGTTTGTTCAGTGCAGTTGTAGTTTAGTGCATCTGCACTGGGTGCAACTGCACCTGAAGGGAAGTTAGTGCATCTGCACTTGGTGCAACTGCACCTTCCTGCACCGAAGCAGCTCATAACCCCACATTGGAAGCACCTCAATTCTTACCATTGCTATAATGTTTAGTTGGCTTGCTGCTTGCTTAAGAGTCACATGGGGGCACATGGCCACTTGCAAAAGGAGGCGCCTACTGTAACACCCCGATTGAGCTATTAATCTATGTGCACATATTAGTAATTATGTGATAATTTTGGGTGTGTCTATTTTATTATTAGCCTATATTTAGATAATATACCATGGTATTCTTCGTACAAATAGTCATCCATTATATTTATTAATTATTAAATTAGTATTATTTGTTTGTGATATATTAGTGGGTCATTGTGTGATAGTTGTTGTAATATATTGTTATAGTAATATAATTACTTTATTATTATTTATATACTATTTATTATTACTTATTACTTATTACTTATAAAAATAAGAGGCATATAATGAGTAACACACCTCATCATCAGCGATGAGGGTAGTTACTGTTGTTTTAAAAGAGAGGGAGAGGTAGGTTAGTGGAAACAAATAAATCATGTTTCCAGTGCATCATCTTCAATAATTCATTCAGCCACTAGCCTTCCCGCCGCATACAAACAGTGAGCACCTCCAACCTTCTTTCTTCTAGAACTCGCTGGTTAAGCTACCGTTTGGTCCCAAACTTCACCACTCCACTCGAAATTACCTTCTGAACCTGTTTCCAGTCTCTGTTTTATCAAAAGAAGCACCGTTTGGTGCATATTTTAAGTTTGGGCGAGCTGTCTTTCACCCATTCCGACCACCACAGTTTCCGGTTGAAAAACGGACGTCGTATTCGGACTCTACTCGTCGAGACCTTTAGGAAACACTAAGCCTTCGTTCGTTTCGGTGAAGTTGACGTCGGACCCCTCGTGACCTGTTTGTTCTGGTGAGACGTCCTTCGGTCACTCTTTTTATTTCGTTTTACTCTCGTTTCAGTTTTAATAATCTTCAAAAATTATTTAGGACTGGTTTATATGTTTTTCAGCTTCTCTTCGCTTCCCGAGTGACCCGTAGATTTTCCGTGTGCTCGTTCGGTACTAATTTCACTGTCGTGGATAGATCAGTCCTGCTCTCAGTAATACTATAATTTTTATTTATCCAGGTAAGAAGAGGGGGGATGATGACTAGGGAACAGGGGTAGCGTAGGGTACAATTGACATAATTGGGATGTCCCATGATCCCTCTGTCTTACGCTGACAACATAGTTTGCGTGTAAACCATTGTATGAGCAATGGATTTTAAACACTGTATTAATAATTGGTTATGTCCTTGTAGGAGCAAGGACCCTATTATAATTTAAAATGCTATGTGTGATTATTCATGTCTGGTATGCATGCTTGCGGTTGTTTATGACTGTTGTTGATGAGTTGTTAAAGCCTAAGGGCTAACCTCCCTATATAAGACATTTTTTTGTAATCGGGTAATAATGATTGTTGAACCCTAGGGTAGTTGACCTATTTGGATATTTGATATAGTTGATGCTGAAAATATATGGCTAGGTAGCTCACAGGTTGGAACTAAAGATGAACTCACGATTTGATTGCCTCTAAGTTAGTGAGTCGGGTCGGAATGTAGAACAAAAGACTAAATTGTCGATATCGAGGTCCTTAAGCATTTTAAGGGTTAAATTTAGATTAAGAATGACTTATAGTGACTTATAGGCATAAATGAGAACCACGACCGATTAAGTTGATGTTACTAGTTGATGGGAGCAATAGGAAGTACCTAAGACACAATTTAGAGTCTCTTAACTTAAATGATTAAGACTAATTTGTGAATAGATCAGAACTATTAAAAATTACCTAAAAGACCGGTTGAAGCCTAATAGTTGAACAAGACAAAGCTATTAATGAATTAGGACTATTGTAGGGATGTTTGGTATGATGTTTGACCCGTCCTAAGCTAGTTTCAGGTAACTTGACCCTAGGTGATGATCGAGACGATAAGATTCATAGGAGGCTTAGGAAATATCAAAATAACAGGTGAAGTTGGGATTCGAGACATTGAATCAAACAACTACATATGAACATAAGGATGGCGTTAGTATATAGAATTAGCGGGGACTTGGGTAATAGTTATGACCATAGATGATGACTATAGTGACCTCGTAGTTGTATGGTGATACCCGGGATGATGATTATAGAAACAAATGATCCCTAGTTGTTGATGATACCCTCGGACTTAGGAGTTCTTAGGGAAGTTGATGATGATGCTTAAGGAACCTTGTCGCAGCATGGGCAAGGACTCGCTGCAGTATGGGCGAGTCGTACCTTAATAAAAGTTCTAGGAGGAACCTTGTCGCAGTATGGGCAAGGACTCGTCGCAGTATGGGCGAGTCGCACCTCAAGAATGGTGATGGTGATCGTTGTTGTTGTGGTCATTGTTGTCGTTGTCGTTGTTAGTGGGGGAATTATCGGGCAACGTATCCCGTTCGGGCAAGGTATCCCGGTCCTCATAGTCCTCTTTTGGGTGTTCTTCAGGGCATTATCGGGCAAGGTATCCCGTTCGAGTGTCTCGGTCCTGTTGTTCTTGTAGGGCATTATCGGGCAAGGTATCCCGTTCGGGCAAGGTGTCCCGGTCCTCAGAGTCCTCGTGCCCCTGTTCTTCGTAGGGCGTTATCGGGCAAGGTATCCCGTTCGGGAAAGGTATCCCGGTCCTATTGATGTTGTTCTTTGTAAGGCATTATCGGGCAAGATATCCCGTTCAGGCAAGGTATTCTGGTCCTATAGTTGTTGTTTGTTTTGCAGGGCATTATCGGGCAAGGTATGCCGTTCAGGCAAGGTATCCTGGTCCTATAGTTGTTGTTGATGATGATTGTCAGGCAGTATCTGGCAAGGTATCTTGATTCTGTTGTTGTTGTTGTTGTTGCTACTTGTAGTCTTAAGACCATAGTGAGGTCGCGACACTAGTATTAGCTGAAAATTAGTTAAGGATTATTCGTGCATGCGTGTTATGAAAGTTGTATCCACTACTGTTGATTGTTTCCTTGTTATATGATTTCCTCACTCTTCTTTCCTTGTGGCTACTCGTGTGCCATTGTGCACGTTTAGGTGACGACCTTGCTGGTGATGAAGAGCATATTGATGTGGATGCTGAGGAGTAGTCCGCAATGACGAAGACTTTTAATTGCTTTTGATTTTGTCTATTGTTTTTTTAAAAGAGTTGTAATGAAGTGGTAAAAGCTCTGAGATATGTGACACAGGGATTTCACGGGGTTTTTCTATACTTTTGCTATTTGGTTTGATTTCTATTTCCGCGTTGTTGGTGATACTTGTTAGTTCAATTCGTTTGAATTAAGGTTTCTATAAAGACATACTTTTATTTAAATTCTCCAATTATGTTAAAGTTTCCAAACGAGGTAGCAAGTGTCACACCTACAATGGAAGACCATCATGAATAATCATTCACAAAAGACATGTGGCTACTTCCTATTGGACCTCCCTTTAAGGTTGAGTATGGGAATCAAAAGCTTATCTCCATCTTCTGAAAAGTAACCATGGTTAACACCCTTTGGTTAGCTTAACCATCAAGGAAACCCCCACATGAAGGAAATCTCCAAAGGCTATAAATAGGACTCAACTCTTCACTTGAAAATATAATCTTTTTCATTTTCTTTTCATCTTAGTTTTTCATAGTTTCAAGTTTATTTTCTTGTAGTTCTTTTTATATTTTCTTAGTGTTAGTTTGAGAGGAAGGTGAGAAGAAATTGACAACTTCTCTCTCCACTTCTTCAAAGAGCTAATAGGTGCAAGAAATTGGTTGTAAGCAAATATATGCATTCAATTGTTGTAATTCTTACTCTTTTGAATTCTCTTGTACTTTCCTTCATTACAACATGTTTTCATTCAAACATATTTGCTTTGTTATGCCCATCATGAGCTAAATCTCTTAAGTTGGGATGTTCTAACTTTCCAGTGATCTTTTGAGGAAAGTTATTGTGTTTTCAAGTGGTGTAAGCACTTTAGTTCTTGTGTTTAAATTCTTAGTCTTGTTTTGAGGTTGATCACTTATAACAAGTAGAGTTATATTCACTTAATTGGCTTATAACTAGAAATCAAGAACTAAGTAAGGATAAGTGTTTAATGAAGCTTTTTGTTAAACTTGTTTTAATGAAGTTAGCTTGTTAATTCCATGTTAATTCCTAACCTTAGGTTAACATAGTCCTTACAAGTAGTGTAGTGAGATCTTAAGATACAAGAGTGTACTTATTTAGCAACTTGGATTATTTGTAAGGGGACGAGAAAGGAATTGACAACTTCTTTCTTTACCGCAAAAAAACAGGATCATAAGAGCTTGTAATGAAACTCTGAAGAAAGTAGCTGACCAGCACACACTGATGCAGCTGCACCTAAGTGCATCTGCACCACAAGAAAACACAATACACTCAAAAGTGATTTAGATAGTGAAGACATCTCAATTATCATTCTCAACTGATTTCCTGCACAATTTACTTGCTTTCCTTTAATTTGTTTTCATTTCAACTTCAACCAAAATTGTGAGTAGTGTAGCTGCACTAATTTACATTTCTTTACAACAATATATAAGAGTTAATCCAATCCCTGTGGGTTCGATCTTTTATACTACTTGTTTGTGACTATGTATACTTGCACACGTTTTTCACACACCAATCTCTCAGACGAAACCCTAAAAAAGCTCAAGAACTTCTCCGCAGTCGGCTCTATTGACGTACACACGCAAAGAATCTCAAACCCTCGTGCAGAGGCTCAAGCATTAGGATGAGGCTGAGTAGGAGCCACGTTGACCAGACTCAACAAGGAACAATAATAAAAAGAAAGGGGAACCCTAACCCGCAAATCCATAAACAAGGTTTTGTACATGTATGTTGTAGGGGGAGAACCGATCGCCGAAGGGAGATGACACACGCTCCGCGAGGGTAACAGGCCGAGCAATGGCCGATCCCGCGTCCACTGGATGGCACAAGAGGCTTTGAACCTCCTTGACTTCCTCGTCGGTGCCAAATTCAGAAACAGCATCCCTCACTTCATCTTTCACCCAACCATAGGGAGCCGCCGGATCAAAGACCCCTTCTTGCTACGAGCCAGAATCGTCAGACATCCCTAAAGAGGAAGGGTCACTATCAGAAGAAAGACAAAGTTGTTCTAGTTCAGAAATCAAATGTTTCCCCCTAGTCACAAAACAACTAACGCACCTACCCCTGCAATCTTCTTTCCCACAAGGCTTATTATCGCTACTAAGCACTACTACTGACATTTCTAAAAAGTAGGAACAAACAAAGAACAGAATGGACAAGAACAGAGAATAAGCGAAGCAACCAACAGACAAACAGACGAGCAAAGAAATGAATCAAGAAGCGTACCTTGATCTAGAGAAGACAGAGAAGGAAAACTGGAAGCTTCGCCCAAGTACAACAATGGCGGCGCAACACAGAAGTCACGCGGGAAGAGCAAGAACTCACGCAGTAACAACGGGAGGGACTCGCAGAGAAGGAACTCAAACTTTGGGAAAACAAAGTGAAGAATGCGAAACTGGTAACCGTAGAAGAATGGAAGTATTTATAAGTAGTGGAAGGGGTACGAGAAGGGCTGTGATGGTCCGAAACGCGCCTCATTCAACAGTATGATAAAGGAGAATGAAGCGAATCGTGCAGATCGTCGCACCTCTTCCCATCCCACCGTTAGATCAAGCCACGTATCGACAAACGAAAGGAGATGTCATGAAATGACTCCCCTTGGGAACAGGGGCAACTACCACACGTCATAAGTTCATGTCGCATCAGTCAAATCAAACGTCACTCAAAGGCAAGCCGAGCGACACATCTCTAAACCGATCGGCTATAAAAGCAAAAAGAGAATAACGATAAACACAAACAGGTACGAAGTGATTTTTATTTATAAATAAGTACAATTCATGCCGTGTACACCTTATTCGAAGTGTAAAAAATAAAGTTACATGTACAAAACGTATCCTAACGCTGCGGACCGGTCGGCGTAACACCGAGCCACGACCGAGCCCCCTATGTGTCTCTTTGCAGCGAATCCTCCACAACTCCAAGGCAGTCGGTTGAAAAGCACTCCCTTCGAAATTGGAATGCATGTAGATCCTCCACCCGAAGAGACTCTCCCAAGTCAAGCGAGCCTGTAGATCCTCCACTCGGAGGAAAACTCCAGCGTGGAAACACCCAAAGGCAGACCGATCGGGCGGGACTCCTTGGTGAAGCCATGTGCCCTCGCCCCCGCTCAACTCAACGTCCCAGGGAGGTCCCGGATTCAGAAGCTTGAAAGCCTCCACCACCGCTTTGGCTGGCGCAAGAGACTCCTCTTCCCGGGCCTCCGGCGAAAACCCGCGGCGGAGCGAGGGCGGACGACACGGTGCTTTCCCCCGATGAGGGGAGGCACTTTGGGTTCCCTGAAAGTCCCTGCTGGAAAGGAGTCAAAGCAAAGACTCCCACCTCGAGTCCCTTGACGCTCCCGTTGTGCATTACAGCGCCGGCGGGGGCGGTCAGGGAACCCGAAGAAGGAGATTTGATCCCACACTTCTGCAGCACCATCAGCAAGAGAAAGAAGGAACATAACCACGAAAGGGCTCCCCTTCCCTGCCATCGCAAATGCGTATATATAGGCGAAGGGAATGGGGCATCATTAATAAAGAACTTGGGAAACGACAGTCAAACGGAGAAAACCGATGCATTCAATGGTCAAGGGTCAAGCGGTCAAACCAGTCAAATCAAAACATCAAAGTCCCATCAATGGCTTCAGAAATCAAGAGACTGACGCGTAAGCACTCGGAGCTTCCCCAAAGCCTAAGAGCTAGGCATCAAAGCACCAAGTCCAAACACACTGAAGGGCTATTCAGAACCGAGCTCCACTTGTTTGAACGACTTCGCGTCATGCGCTCGTCGCTCGAAGGGCTTTATTCCGGCCAGGATGACTTGGCTAGTACAACCGCTCGGTTCTTGAAGGGCTTTGCCCAGAGAGCAGCCTGTCGGCCCCAAAGTCAAGCCTCATCCTCCCCAAGAAGGAATGAGGCGCAATCAGAGGGGAAATATCCCTGATTTCCCTCCCCTGTCTGTAACGGTCAACTCGGCCATAATTGCATATTAATTAGCATTTATGTACAATGTAATATATAAACTGCCCACGGAGGCCAATAAACGGATCCGACATATTAAACACACATAAACACACGTTCAGTCCTTTCTCATCGCGAGAAACCGATCGTAACAGAATCAATAACTGATAATGGTTTGACCCTTGGAAATTCAAATCCATGACAGTAGTTAGAAATCCAATCAAAAAGAAGAACAACAGTTATGCACATTGGATGTTATCAAATTATTGTATCCTCAATGTTTGGTTCAGAAATTTCAATGACATTATAAAATAACAGAATATTAAGAATATGCCTTCATCTTCACATGATATCGGGACCATGTGGTGCAGACAATGATGAATCTTAAAAGATACTTGTCCTAGAAGACATATTTACTACATTAAATGCAATGTGTTCCGGACAGAATTGCCCGGCTTCAGCATCCGCTCGGCTCTTGAAGGGCTTCGCCCAGAGAGGGACCGATCGGCCCCAAATGTCAAGCTCTCCTCCCAGAAAAGGAATGAGGCACAAATAGAGGGGAAATATCCCTGATTTCTCTCTCTTGTCTGTAACGGTCAACTCGGTCATTATTGTGTAATAATTAACATTTATGTACCATGTAATTGTTGCACCCCGAAAAATCCGGTTTGGACCTTTCATCGTACAACGTGAAAATTTGTGAAGCCGCCATCAACATTTTTTATTTAGGGACCAAAACATTGAAAAAGGGTCCTTTTTTTTAAGGCGGGTGGTCCTTTGAGAACTAGAGATGTAGGTTCGGGGGTCGGTTAGGTGTGGGGAAGGTATTAGCATCCCACACCTCCTTTCTACCGAAAGGGAACCTTTAACTTGATGTGCGGTTTTGACAGAGTTGATTTGAAACAATTCGTTCTACTTCTTTTTTATTTGAGAAAAGTGTTTTTGAAAACGGGGGAAAAGAAGAATCTTTTTATTATTTTTTAAAAGTGTGCTTGACGGGATGTGACCCGCTCCTACGTATCTCCTGGTGCGATGGAGAATTCAAAGCTTACGTAGTTCTCTTTAGTCGAGAAACTTTGTGTTGGTGTTTTTTATTGTAGGGGTTTTCGGTCCTAGACTGTACAGTCCACTAGACCTAGAACAAAGACAACCCCGCCTGTACAGACGACGTGCCCCCTACTTATTGAAAATGTTTTTTTGATTAAGGAAGAAAAAGATTTGTTGTGAGGTTGGTTGCTTTTATTTGGCAAGTATCTTAGGCTCGCCCGAACTGTACAGCTCGCTAACCCTAAGACGCTAACCAATACCGGATGTACATCCGACTCGATTCCTTGCTCATTTTTGAAATAGGGTTCAAGTTGTTAATTACTTGTTTTGATTCTCATAAGTATCCCAAGATGTTTGAACTGTACAGCTCCGATCTTAGGACACTAGACAACACCGGCCGTACGTCCGACTTGCCTCCTTATGAGTTTTCAAAAAGGTTTATTGTTGATCTTAGAAAGAATTTGATTGTCTTATGAAAACAATTTGAGAAAAGATTGAGTTTGGAAAAAGCTTTAGAAAATGATTGATTTGAAGAAAGGAGAAGGGAGTTTGAGGGTGACATTGGTCACAAAAGGTTTGTTGGGATGGCGTGGCATCCAAAAGGAGAAGAAAGTAGAACATTCAATCAATTTCCAAGTCAAGAACCAAAGTGCAACATTTAACAAATTGCAAGCAAAGCAATCAACAATGTAAGCATAAGCATAAACATTACCAATTACAACATTTGAGCACAAGAATGACACTTAGTCATCTAACATTTAATGGCCATGAACATGCAAGATCAACATTAACCAAATAGATTGCAAGAATAGGCACACAAATAGATAATGCAAAAGTTTAATTCAAATAGGCATCAACACAAGATAAAAACACAAGGTTGAATCCCTATTGGTAATCCTTGACATTTGAGACAATGCACAAAGGCATAAGTGTCTAGTCCTTTTACCAAATCATCAACATTAAAGCATAACATTGACCTAGAAAGAACATCACATTTGCAAGACCAAAAGTGACCAAAAGAGGGCATTAACAAGTCATTTTTGTAACCAAAATTGATTAATCAAGTTAGAAAACTAGCATTTGCATTTTCAAGCAAGAATTGCACAAAGAAAATTGAATCATCTTAGGCAATCCTCATCACTTAAAGTGAAGTGCCTAAGGCACAAGTGTGAGTCCTCTTGCCAATCATCAACATAGAGTAATTTTGCAAACAAGTTACTAACAAGCAAACCAAAGTTTACAATCAAAGCACAAGGTTGTGTTGAATCATCTTAGGCAATCCTCAACACTTAAAGTGAAGTGCACAAAGACACAAGTGTGAGTCCTCTTGCCAATCATCAACATATAACAATTTGCAAGCAAGATACAATCAATTAACATCAAAATAACTTGAGAAAACGTTTTTGATCACAATTGCAAACCCATTTCACAAGAAAATTAACAAACCCTAATTCTAATCATGATTTGCGACACCAACATAGAGCTAAAACCTCATTTTATTCTTTGAAAGCAACAAAATCATGCAAGCAAATGACATAGATCAAGCTTTTTGGCAAGGATTCACATGATTAAGCAAAGGAATGCACTAAAATCACACAAACCCTAATTTTTCTACAATATGCGAAATGAAACATAATCCCAAATCACAATTTTATTCATGAAAATGCAAGCACAAAATGAAAATAGCACAAACACACAATTTATTCCAAGAGAGAGATGCATTTCAAGCATCCAAACCTCCCAAAGTGTTTGTCAAAATGCTTGAAACACATCTCTCATTCAACAACAACAATTATATCAACATTTCAACAAAAAAATAGAGCACTAAAATGCAAAGAAATGCTTGATATGCAAAAATAGATTGATGACCTACATTTTTTATGCTAAAATTTTGATGATGTTAAGATTGAGAGTATACCTCAACTCCAAGCTAGAATAGCAAAAGAAATAAGGTGAATGAACACTAAACCACTTGAATCAACCCTCTAATCTTCAATCTTGAGCTTTATTCTTGAGATTTGAAGATGGATCTTTGAAGAGAATGCAAGGATGATGAAGGATTTAGGACTAGAATGTTGATTTGAAGTGAAAAAGTGAAGAAATGAGGTGAGGGAATGAGGAGGTATGTTCGGCCAAGAAGGGAGAAGAGGAGAGGCTAGGTTTTTGAGTGTGAATTGTGAGCCAAAACCTTGTGAGAGGTGAGGATATGAGGGTATATATAATGTGCAATTAGGTTTAGGGGCATTTAGGTCATTGTGTACCTCATCTCATTCTAGGATTGCATTTTAATTTTGAATCAAGGGTGAGGATTGAAACACACTTTGATGAGGGGCAAAAAAATGCAAAATGAGAGGGAAATGAAGGGGGGGATTCGACCACATTGGGGGAGTGGTGCCCAAGTTTTGCAAGTTGGCAATTGTACTATTGTACTATCCATGAACCTTCCAATTATCCTCTCCATTTGGATTATTCTTTTCAAGATAATTGTACATAAATCTAACCATTTTGAGCCATATACAAGGTATCTTGAAGAATATGCCATTTTTGAAAATGAGAGATGACCAAAATTGCCAACAAAAATCTTATCATATAATTTTTGGGAATATTCCTTGTACTATTTTTTTGAAATGCTTTCTTGAATTAATTTGAACTTGATTTTTTACTACACATATAAAATATGCGCACAATTTGAAAGATGATTTTCTTTATTTTTTTTATTATTTTTTTGTTTAAAATAATACAATTTTATTAAATAAATTCCCAAAAAATTAATTAATTGGATTTTCAACTAGCAAAAATTTATTAAATTGAAATTGACCAAACAATGCCCCTTTTAAATGCCCCAAAATTCCTTAATTTCTCAAAAATGATTTTGAAAACCTTAGAATGCTTGGGTAAATACCCTAAACCCTTTCTCAAATAATGCATCACTCACAAAATTATTTATTTTTGCTGAAAATTAGGGTTTTGAAACTAGGCGGACAAAATTAGGGTATGACAGTAATATAAATACCGCCCTCTGAGGCTAATGAAAGGATCCAGAATTCATTCTCCCAATTCAAACTCTCTAAATACACAAACACACGTTTAGTCCTTTCTCAAACAGAGAAACCGACCGCAACATTGGCACCCATTGTGGAGCCTGGTAAAACTTCTCCCACGTCCCACACAAGAAACCCAGAAAAGATGGAAGACAACCGCAGCAACCTGGAATACCTACTGCGAACCACACGATGCCTATAGAGTCGCAACACAGAATTGGAGCAAGAAGGATAGAACCTAGCAGATCAGGTTCGGAACCAGGAGATCAGGATACGACGACTGCGTGAACACCTCAGAGACGCCACGAGGCTAGCCCGGGTCCTGGAGGAGGATTCCTTGAGAAAGGAAGAAAATCACCAAAAAAGAGCGCACCAGCTGAGCCTTCAGATCCATCGCACCATGACCCGAGTGCGCCACCAGCGACCGCAGATGGGCAAGTCACGACGATCGCCGGTGGATTCGCCGGAGGAGGAGCATCTGCGAATGCAAGAAAAAGGTACACTCGTTCCATTATGAATTTAAATACCGACAGTCCATTTGTAGTACCTGGGTATTCTGTAGTCACATTCGAGGCGGGAGACTTCAAGGGGGTCCAATTGCATGATGGCGACCCCCTCGTAGTAACCGTCACTGTCAGAAACGTCAGTATCCGCTTGGTGCTCGTGGATGGAGGTAGCTCTGTCAACATCATGTATTGGAGGTGTCTCGAGCTCTTACAAATCCCGCACGAAGCCGTAAAGGATTACCCTGGCGTCCTGACGGGATTCACTGGACACAAAGCAGAAGTTCACGGCTACCTGGACATCGCCACAGCCTTTGGAGGCCCGGAGCGGTAGAAAACAATGGTGCTGAGATACATGGTAATCGACACCCCCTCGGCATACGACCTAATTTTGGGACGACCGGCTCTGAATGATCTCGCAGCAGCAGTATCATACCCGCAGCTATGCATGAAATTCCCTTTACTGGACGGCCAGATGCTCACTGTCAGAGGAGACCAAACAGTTGTGCGTAAGTGCTACGCCAAAACTGCGAGGGTGCAGTCAGTTCGGGATCTCACAATGCAGCCTCAAGACATAGGGCTGCTAGATCTGGACCCAAGACTATATGACTCGGCGAGAGAGGAAAAACGTTTAAAACCAGCGGACGACCTCAAAGAAATTGTTATAGGACCGGTCGCCCACCAGAAGACGAAGATCGAAGCAAGCTTACTCCCAACAAAGGAGCGAGAGCTCGCCAAGTTCCTCTCAGACAACCTCGACGTCTTTGCATGGTCTCCTCAAGACATGCCAAGTATAGACCCAAACTTTATTTACCATCGTTTATCACTAAGTCCTGCTGTTAAGCCTGTGGCCGAGAGGAAAAGAAATCAGGAAGAGGAGAAGACACTAGCTGTGAAAGCAGAGGCCGGAAAGCTAATAAAAGCTGGATTCATCAGAGAAGTAAAATACCCCACCTGGCTAGCAAATCTGCTGATGGTGAGAAAGGCCAATGACAGATGGAGAATGTGCATGGACTACATGGACTTGAACAAAGCCTACCCAAAAGACTCTTATCCTCTGCCAAGCATCGACAACCTAGTAGACGGAGCATCAGGATACAAGCTGCTGAGTTTCATGAATGCTTACTCCGGCTACAATCAAATCCGCATGTGCCCCACAAACGAAGAAAAAACAGCCTTCATGACCGACCGATCAAATTACTGCTACAAGGTCATGCCCTTCGGCCTGAAAAATGCAGGGGCAATTTATCAACGATTGATAGACAGGGTCTTTGAAGATGTGATCGGCCAAGCAATAGAAGTCTATGTTGATGACATGGTAGTAAAAGCAGAGACGGACGCATCACACCTCACCAACCTCGACAAAACCTTCCAACTATTGAAAAAGCACAACCTCAGGCTCAATCCCGAGAAGTGCTCTTTTGGAGTGCAAGCAGGAGAGTTCCTCGGCTTCGTCCTCACCCAGAGGGATCGAAGCAAACCCCTCCAAATGCAGGGCGATCATTGATATGCGAAGCCCGGAGCAGGCCAAAGAAGTACAAATCTTGACGGGAAGAATCGCATCACTATCTCGCTTTATGGCCCGATCTTGAGCAGGCCAAAGAACACTTCCTTCCAATGGACCGAAGAGTGCGAGCAAGCGTTTCAGGCGATCAAGAGATTCATAGCAACACCACCCATCTTGACAGCCCCGACACAAGAAGAACCGTTGCTACTCTATTTGGCTATCTCAGAAAATGCGTGCAGTGCAGTACTGATCCGGGAGCAAAATAAACAACAATGCCCCGTCTACTACGTAACCCGGGTGTGGCAAGGAGGAGAGCAAGATATCAGAAGATTGAGAAGGCAACATACGCGGTAGTTCTGGCCGCCAGGAAATTGAGACAATACTTCCAAAGCCACCAAATAACAGTCAAGACAGACCTCTCGGTCAAAAAAGTGCTCAGCAAACCAAAATACGCTCGGCTCTTGAAGGGCTTCGCCCAGAGAGGGACCAATCAGCCCCAAAAGTCAAGCTCTCCTCCCAGAAAAGGAATGAGGCGCAAACAGAGGAGAAATATCCCTGATTTCCCTCTCTTGTCTGTAACGGTCAACTCGGCCATTATTGTGTAATAATTAGCATTTATGTACCATATAATATAAATACCGCCCTCAGAGGCTAATGAAAAGATCCAGAATTCATTCTCCCAATTCAAACTCTCTAAATACACAAACACACATTCGGTCCTTTCTCAACCAGAGAAACCGACCGCAACACAATGCATTCAAAAAACCATCAGTGAGAGGATTAATATCGTGAGAAAAAGAGTACACAAGTAGTTGGAACTAAACATTCCGAAATGTGAAATCAGGATAATGGATGGTGAGAGACGAACCCGGTAATACTTTCCCTATGCTTTGGCACCGAATGCGTAGTTCTAACTCGGTTATTTCTAAAGAAGTCACTGCTGATTTCTTCACCATGCGTCGTGAAGAACTTTCTTGCTGTCCTCTTTAGGCCTCATCGAAAAACTCCGCCCAGGGTTATTGGAAAGGGGATTGATCCTCTTATTCTCCATATTCAGAGCGTTGAATTCAGTGTAGGATAAGTGGAGATTTCGATGATATTATTGTAGTTTCCTTTCCAAAAACAAATCAATCGCGAACAAGATCATCTTTGATAGATATGAGAGAATTGTTGGAGAAGAAAGTGTGGTCGGGCAAAGTTTTACCGTGGCCCCACGGTGGGCGCCAATCTACTTGGATAAAGTTTCATTGATGAACTCAGATTGTAACAATGGAGGCCGGATAACTTTTTGGCTATGTAGGCGTGCCTAGTTTACATGTGTTTTGTGTACAAGAATGTCCTCCTTTTCTATATTCTCTAATACTTCTATATACAGAGCAAGTGTAACTTCCAAGCGGTTACTGAGGGCGGCTTTCTTGCTCTCCCATCCGGATGGGCTTAGTCGGGCCTCATCTTGTATTGGGCCGAGGTCTTCATGTGAAGTTGAAGGATGGTCCACCTTACGGTGTGCCGAGTCCAAAAGTCTATGAAGGTCCGGGTAGTAACAATGATTAGTGCGAAACCATGGTCGGATTAAATGGAGAACTATGGTAGCCCTTAAAACAAAACCCGTTGTCCTAAACATGAAATAGCAATGGGTAAATGGCATCTTCGGTTCGGTCACTGCTCCGTAACTCCGAGCCTTATCCACTATAAATAGTTGAAATTAAAGCGCGAAATTCAATTCGATTTCCCAGTTCGTTGCTCTTCTCTACTCTCTTCTCTTTCCCACCAAACAAAAATGCGAACTCGTTTTCTCAACAACGACTACTTCACACAACCACCATCTCAAAACCACCAAACCTTCCCCTTCCTCCACCTCCCCGTCCCTCGCCTCCCTACGCCGCCTCCCTCCACCGTCCACAACCACCTCAGCTTCGACTCTCCTCTCCCCGCCCCCTCCCTCCACATCGACCCTTTGCCAATCGACGCTGCACTCTCGTTCTTCCTCGCCGCCGTTCTCCCTCACAGAATTCACGTCGATTCTCTCGATCTCGCTGTTTCAAATCCAGATCGTTCCTCCTCCTCGTTCGCCGCTAGCATCGACTGTCGAAATCGCGAGGTTATTTTGAGTTTACGTTTTTGTTTCTCTGATTAAGAATATGTTGATCCTTTTGTTGCTTGTGTTGATTTTAGTTTGATTCTATGTGCATTGCTTGATTGCATGAGAAATTTCACTCTGAAATTGCGATTCAATGTGCTATGCTTGCTTGTATGAGGAGTTTCACTCTGGAATTCTGATTCTGTGTGTTATGCTTGCTTGCATGGGAAATTTCACTCTGAAATTGCGATTCTATGTGTTATGCTTGCCTGCATGAGAAAGTTCACTCTGAAATTGGGATTCTATTTGTAATGCTTGTTTGCATGAGAAATTTTACTCTAAAATTGTGATTCTATGTGCAATGCTTGCTTGCATGATAAATTTCAATCTGAAATTGTGATTCTGAGTGCAATGCTTGCTTGCATGAGAAGCATCCTGAGTGTACTCGTGCTTTTTGGTTATTTTTCTTACGTTGCAGCGAGAAGCAAAGGTTATCTGTGAAGATCATTTCTCCGATGCGGATATTGAATTTCACAAAGTATATCAACGCTTCTTCTTCTCTAAAATATTTGTTTACTTTTATTTAGTTTATTTTGATGAGATCTTATTCACACTGTTTGCAGGAGAGTAAAGCGACCGCTCCTAGTGATGAAAACGAAGTTGTTTATGTACCGGTTCAATTTGAAACACCTGAGCTGGACGCACTCTTGGTGAGATGCTTTTTGTAGTTATAACTTTTTTTGATAGCATTTTCTAATTCAACTTTTAACTTCATTTTCCTTTTTCTTTGTATTTTATAGGAAAATGTATGCTTCACTGAGAAGGAGAGGATGCAAATGCTGTCTCAAACTCCAGAGATTGAAAATAGTGCGGTAATGATACTATTTTATATCGACACTTTTATTTGTCATTCGATCTTATTACACCTTGTACTGCTGGTCTGCTGCTGTTGGTTTGCAAACTTTTATCTTGTCCAAATATGAACTGTATATAGATCCCGTAACGAGTTTGGTAGTTGCCTATTGGAATAGTTACTTTACTTCCTTCTTGAAAACTTTGATCCTATATTCTCCTCAAGTATAATACTTCTTGACACGTATTACTTTATCATAGTCTGTTACATGTGGGGTGTGTTTATTGACTTTGCGACATGATGAGCGAAATAGATTGTTAGTTTTACCCATGGAAAGTTGATGACTTATTGTAGCATTCAGCATGGATTTTTAAGGTTCAAGAGTGGACTTCGAGGGAAATTTTTTATATATTAATAGAACATAAACAAAGATTTTAATTTCCCTTCGTTCATTTGCTTGTGTCTGAGCTTCACATTGGAACAAGTTCTTCTGTTTTTCCTTGCAGGAAATGCTCAATCCTGAGCCATCGAGGCAGTACCCTTACGAAGCTCTGGAATCTGTATCTAGGGTTGAGGATCCTATTCTTGAGTACCTGAAGGGGGATAATGCATATTCTATAGAGGATAATATTTCTGTTAAGCACCAGCCTCACCCTCACAAAATAGGTCTCATTTTTGAAGCAGATGAGGAAAGTTTGGGAATTCCCACGTGCTTATCTATGGTAGAAATTGTTGAATCATATTTTAGAGACATCAGACCTCAAAATTTTGATGAACGATATCAGTCCATAACAGAGAGCAAGGAACTTTTGGGTTCTGTGGAGCATGACATGGTGAAGTTTTTCTTAGATGACCGGGTATCAAAGAAAAGCTTTGTATTACCAGATTTGTTTCCTGAAAAAGATTTTATAAATATGTTGGAAAGTGAACATGTGGATGGGACATCACAGGTTGGTAGTGCTCTGTTGGTGAATCTAGTTACCTTCCAGGAATTTGTGTTTCTTGATGAGGACTTTATTCATACATTTGAAGCTTTTTATGATACAAAAGCATCGGATGATCTAGAAATATGTGACTGGATGTTCAAGAAAGAGTTTAACTTTAAGAATTTTGATGAATTGATTGTTAGTAATGAGATAGCACTAATAGATGATACATTCAAATCATTGCCTGTGCCTGTTATCTCTGATTGCCAAATGATGGTAACTGTAAGTGATGTCATTGGAGAACTATTTTCTAACATGAAGACCCAACCTCTATCTGCATCTGATGACATTTACTTAAACTGGGATCTGCTGGAAGAAGATAAATGCAATTATAATGTGTGCAACTGGTATCAGAACATATTGGCCAAGATATATATGAACAACCAAGATTTCGGAGAAAACTCTGTTGACGATAGAAAATTGGTATTTGATTTAGTTTTCTGTGATGATACCATGGATAAAGGTGACCTTAAACAAAGTGAAGAGTTGCAAAACTTGCTTTGTGATTGCATATCTCAGCTTGACAATCAGCCCGTAGAATTTGGTGTGAGCAAACTATTAGAACATGGATCTTCCAATCAAGGATGTCAAGAACAATTACCTGAAAGAAGTGCGGAGAGGGCTTCGTTATTATTTAAGTCAATGTCAGAAATCAGCAATTTTGATTATTTCTTAAACCCTCAAAAAGAGACTGTTAAGGGGAATCGTAATTTTGCAGTAGAATCCACCAATGATAATGTTAATATCCCAAAAGTTACATCCACTGAATTGAAAGATGGTCTACAGTTACACAGATGGCACACTGTCCTGCATAGAATTAAGTTGTCTGACAATATTGTGGCTCTTACTAGATATTTTGAGAAAAGCTATCGAGCCATCTTGCAGAGTGATACAGAGCTGACAAGGACACATAAGTCAGATGTAGATTATTTTGAATTGCTGAGTCTTCAAAAGCACAAGCTAGTTGAATATCATGTAAATGGAAACAATATGGCATTTGTTGTGTTAAGTGCAATTAAACAGGCCACTTGGTACTTAAGTTTCTATGGTCTCAATCCAGCATGCTTGTATGTAGACAAATTATGTCAAAACTCGGACTACTTGAAATCAAGGTTAGGCGTCCTCCAGTCTTTGATCAAAGATGAAAACAGGAAGATGGATAACAATATTACCATGGCACACCCGTCTCTCACAATGATCAAGGAAATTTTACAATCAAACGCCAAGCAGAATAGTTTGAAAGCTTTAATTGTAGCTGAAGAAGTATTCTGGTGGTCTTTGAAAAATCTCCTTATTTCCTTAGGGTTATCATTCAGTGAACTAAGTAATTCTTACAGAAATCAGCCGTATGCAAATAATCTGCCTGAAGATACAGATGCTAAAATAAAGGAACTTCTGAGTTCAGACTGCTTGCTGGTTTCATACAAGTAAGCTTTTATTTCAGGATATTTTTATTTATCATGCATACATAAAATTGTATTTTATTATTTTATTTTCGCAAAAAAATTATAGCATCTTTTTAACTTCCTCTGATGACATAAATAATCAGCAGGGTGGATGCTTTTTTTTGGGGGGGGGGGAGGGAGGGGTGTGGTATCAACTTCAGAGTCAAATAGGTTTTTTGTTTATGGTATCAACTTCAGAGTCAAATAGGTTTTTTGTTTATGGTATCAACTTCAGAGTCAAATAGGTTTTTTGTTTAGCGGCTTGTACTCCTCTTTGTGTTTTCAGATTCATTTCCATACCATCATTACATGTTTGGAAACGATAAATAGTAAGCGCTGCTAGCACAGACATTATAGCAACCTATAAATGTTGCATTTATAGAGATACTTGAGGTTTTTTCAGCTTTCAGCGTTTACTTTGTTTGTTTAAGATTCTATTTGTCACTCTTTGCTTTTTGTTTGATTAATACTTTGGTAGTTTCTGCTTTCCAGTTAGGATTTTAATTCATATTGGTCAGACTCGGAAATGTTACCCTTATGTGAGAAAGTCCTATAGTGAGAAGTGAGCTTTTGGTTAGGACAAGCATTCATCAATAATTCAATATCATTTGAGGAACTTTTTTTGTATTAGTAGGAAAATCACAATAATCATTCTTCAGTGTGAGATACCAAGGTTCTCATTATTATTTTCTTAATTTTCTTCCTTTAACTTCTCAGTTGTGCCAAATCCTCTTTCTATCACAAACCGATTTGCATTTAGTCTATCGCATCTGATACATACCGCTTCTTGACTTGATCAAGAACAAATTCTGATAGTTCTCTTTTCCTCTAAGGTTTACTACCTTATGGCCTGCTACAATTGTGTCTCCTTCTTTTCCTACTTAATAGGAATTGTCAAATTAATGAGACTAAAGGTGTTCATATTGCTTATATTTGTGCAATCAAAGATATGTACGAAACGAGGGTACGGAATGACCTACTAACATAAGAAAAACACAAGGTGGGGTTAGAGAGGATTTCCCTACTACTATAGGTTTACACCTAGAGTCAGTCGTTGACTTTAGATGTGCTCATTGAACATATCCAAGAGATGATGTTGCAATGCTGTTTATGTAGTGTTAGTTGGAGAGTAAAGAGAAATAATAAATGAAAAGCTTGAGATATGAAGGCAAATCTTGGAAGCACATCATCTTCATTTGAGTAGAAGCAAAACAAAGTACATGGAATGCAAATTTAGTGGGAGGCACACAGATACTAGCTTAGAGGTGAAGATTAGAGAACATGCTATACCACAAGTGGCACAATTTAAGCATCTTGGGTCTGTTGTGCAAAATGACAGGGAGATGGGGATGTCAACCATAGGACCCAAGCAAAGTGAAAAAAAAAATCAAGGAATTCAGGTGTAATTTCTGATAGAAAAACACGCGCAAGCCTAAGATTTTACCGCATAACTATAAGATTTGTTAAGTAGTATGAAACTAAATGCTGAGTAGCAAAAAACTTGCCAAGAAAATGTGATTAGTGTTGCAGAGATGATACTATATGAATGAGTATTCACACAAATGGTATATAGAGAAAAAACAGAGTGGCTCATACTGTAGAAGAAGATATTATAATATTGCCTTAGGTGGTTTGACATGTTTGAAGAAGGCCCGTGAAACTACTAGTTACGAGGGTAGATTGGATGGACGATAGCTCATTGGTTACTGAGAGGTACTAGAAATCAAACCATAATGAAACATTGGGAGTTAAATGGTCTCTGAAGACACGGTACTATGACATTGTTTGGTTTGGTCCATGTAACCGACTCCACCTAGTGGAAGAAATCCTTGATTGTTTCATCCATGGAAGCCTAAAATACTTTACTTTTCATTTTTGAATCCTTAGCAACTGTCCTTTCACTTGCTAGCATTTGCCTCTGAAGAATTTGTTCTGTGACTGTAACTCAAGTTAGCTCTAAATTTAGGACTTCACTTCTCTAAAGTAGTTAACATAATGCAGTTCATTAAACGTTATGTAGTTCTTTAAATCATATTCAAAGTAGTTAACACAACTGTTTCAATTCAGTTTGTTAAATCATATATTGTGAACATAATGCGGCACATATAAGTTTTTGGTAGAACGTTTTAGGTCATATACTTTCTGCTACGAAACTTAGTAATTGCTTTGTTTAATTGAAGGCATGTTTCTCCGCTGTTCCCATTCAACAAATTTGGAATTATCTTGGAATATGGTGGTCCATATGGCACAGCTAAAATATCTGAACTTTCATCAAACTCGGTCGGATTGCCTCATCTTCACTTTTTGACAGTTGACTTGGATGACAATGCTGTTCTCAAAGCACTCTGTAATGGTGTTGAAATACCTCCAGACACTGAAATGTTACCGGTAAGCCTGTGAGATAATGGATATTTTAATGCTTGTAGAATCTATATTATATATGCTATGTGATGTTGCAATTAAATATTGAAATTTCTTATGTAGAAGTTGATTTTATATCTTTTAATTGCACAGATCTACTGTTATCTTATAATGATTTGCAATATAATCAATGGATATTGTATCTTATGTTTTAGGATGCAAACTACAGGAGTACTGAAATAGGGTTTTAGGATGTAAACTACACGGGGCTTGGTTTACCTATTGAGCTAACATTTTGATAGGATTAACATTTTGTCAACAAGTAGCGTAATTGTTACATTTTCTAGCTTACATGATAATCTAGTAAGACTTTGATTGTAATTACTTTCTGCCTTAGAGGAGCTGACCCGTCCTTATCTGTACCATGCTGGCGACATGTTCTTGCTTCTGTATCGGTGCATATATGATATGTATGTAACTTTAAAATAGAGTGAACAGAAGGTTAGGCGATACTATATTTGAACAGACATGAAAATGGTCTTTGTTGGAGTTGATTTTGACCCTGGAAATTATGAACCGAAAAACAGTTGAGATTCTTCCTATCTGTGAACAAAATTGCCACTTTTTTCCACAATCGAAGATGACTGACAGGTGATGACTTCAAATTTGTGAATATATAGTATAGAAATCAAATTCTTTCATTTATCACCCTTTTTAATCGGAATACTGAATTAGCTGTATCAGTTGATTGTTACTCTTAATTGTTGCCTTATAATCCATTTACCAATCAATATGAAAGAATATTAAAAACTCTCTCATGCAACTAGAAATGATTGTGTGCTAGGAAAGTGAGACTCCTCTTATATGCAATCACAAGGGAAGCACGGTGAATCGAAAGTTAGAAAGGCTGCTAAACTTTTATCCTGTAGAACAAAGCTATGATATAAAATCTTCAAAGGTTGCACCTGAAGCAGACAATTTTGTGCCACTAATTCCTGCCACGAAAACTGAGCATGGCCACAAGAGCTTGGAGCCTTCTCCTGGAAAGTTAGAGCAGCTGCTGAAATTTTATCCTGTGGAACAAAGCTATGACATAAAATCTTCAAAGGCGGCTGCACCTGAAGCAGACAATTTTGTGCCACTAATTCCCGCCATGAAAACTGAGCATGGCCAAAAGAGCTTGGAACCTTTTCTTGGATCAGTTATCGTTGTCAATACTCAAAATGTAGATAAGGAAATGATAGTGTCTAGAAGAAGCTCTTACCAAGTAATTCTTGCATTGGAGAAAGAAGGAATTCAAGTTGTTGAACGTGATCTGGATTTGCCCGTGGATATAATATTAAGTTCTTCCATTTGCTTGGCATGGTACAATAGTAGGAACCTTGGGAAGAAATCAACTCCAGCGACTGAGGCATCTTCAAGCTTGCCTTTATGTATTGAGAATATTGCAACAGACGTTCTGACATTGCTTAGTTTTTACTTCAGTGGCTGCTTTCTGGTAATTAGTTTTTTATATTAATTACATCGGCATTATGCGATATTTTTTTCCACTGCTTCTGTAAAATACTGCAATAGTCGGATATTTTCTTTAGGGGGTATTTGAGAAGCTTTTCGGATGGAAATAATGTCAATCTCGGAGCTTAGGTTCAGCTTTTCCATTTTAGATCTTTCTAATAGACCCCTTGAAAGATTAGTGTCTTACTGAGTAAAAACATTCTAATATAGACACATGTGGTAAGGGGAATTATGGGATTTTGCTCATAGTCTATGCATGGAAGATATGTGCTTTTAGGAAACTGATAAACTTAGTTTCCTGAAAGTGATTTTGTTGTTATATGAGGGAATAGAAGCATCATAATGGATGCAAACACTAATAGTTAAAATATTAGAAGTTGCAGTGGTGGTTGTTTGCTAACTGCTTGTCCGCTGAACTGGTTTTGATATGTTTTGTTCTCCTTTCAGGTCTTTGAGGGAGAATTTAACTTTCTTTCAACTGTGATGGAGTCCTCGGATGGACTTTATGCAGCAGCAGCAAGCCTAGGAATTGATTTGCAGATCTTCTTCTCCTACTCACCTGAGTTGACCAATGAAGTTACGATTAGCTGCATTAAGAGTATGGCCATGCTGACAAGAAGTCTGTATCCTAAAATGACCGACTCCGTAACTCTAGCAGAGTCATTTCTTACGCAATTTCCAGGAATAAATCCTTTAACAGCACACTCTATACTATCTTCAGGGGTCATGCTTAATGAGTTTCTTGCGTGGTCACATGAACAAAGGATACATGTTTTACGAAAGTATCATGTTCCAGAGGAAAGTCTTTCTCTACTAAGTGTTTTCTGCAAATATGGGGAACGAGAGGATTCAAAATCCATAATGACAGACTGCTCCTCTTCAGTATCTTCTGGTCCTGACTCAGATAGGAGTTGTTTTTATCAAGCTGATAATAAAAGAAAAAGAAAAAACCCTGTAATTATTGATCAAAAAGATGAACTATGTTTTGATGATTTGATGCAATTCGAGACACTAAATCAAGTAGTTGAGGATGTCCCGAATTCCTTTAGTTTGCCAAAACCTTTTGATCTTGGTAGGTCAATAGGTGCTGGGAGGTCCAGAGACACTGAAAAAGCTAGTTTGTACACGAATGATTTGTTTTGTCAAAACAAAAGAAACCTTGTGACTCCAACGAGAAACCCTTCCAGAGTCTCCCAGTCATCATGGACTTGCAAAGCTCCCCAAATATCAGAGCAGCTGGAACAGCCCAGTTTATCTTCAAAAAATAAAGAGTTGTCTCAAAATGAAATATTGGGGACTGCTTTGACGGGCAAAAGACTGAATTGGCATGATGATGTTAGAGGTGAGGTGGTTGACTTGACTGATAGTCCTCTATTAGATAAAAACTTCTCCATCTCTGACTCCGTGTATTTTCCAAATTTGATGACTGAGACAGAGAAAGATCAGATAAGAACGAATAAAATTTCAAGGAGATTGTCTTTTGATAATAGTATTCACCCAGCAACCAACTCAAACTCATCGAAAATATGGACATCAATGCAAGATACTGGAGGAGTAGTTGACGATTATGCCGAACCAGATTTTGGAAAAGATGTATTTCCTTTTGACTTCAAGCCCCGTGAAAATGTTGGTTCAACTCAGGCAGCTATAAGAAATGTACAAGGATTTCCCTTCCAGGAGGGAATAACACATTTGAGCGAAACTCCACTCTCACGTGCTCGACAGTCATCAGGTGCATTTAAGCATTCTCCTTGGACAACCGAGTTTATCAATAAAGTAAAAGAAAAGAGCAAATTGCGTCAAAAATCATTATTATGTGGAAATATTTCGGGTCCTTCTAAGAGGAGAAGTCCCTCTATAATTGATTCCTTTAGGTACCAACCTAGTAGAACACTGGGAAATATACCAGAACAGAAAAGACAGAAGCAATCTGGACAATCTTCAAACTCAGTCAAGAAAAGAAGATATCCATATCCCTCTGCCCTACCCTTATTTACTCCTATTGACAAGAAATCCACAAAGGTACATTTTAATTCTATATATTGATTACAAGAAGTGCTATCAAATATCAACATACTCTCTAATACTATATTCTCAATACACACTTTCTTTTATTGGTTGAAGTCCAAATATGTCTCACTAAATCATGTGGGTCTCACATAAATTTGGTAGGACCCATATGAATTTCAATGAATGTGCGAGTGTGTAAGAAAAACTGTGTTAGAGTCTACGTTCTTAGTATTTCTCATTTCTTATATAACTGGTATGCCAACATGCAAACAACTATTTGCAGGCATCACCATTGTTATTGTGTTGGACATCTTCATTTTGGGTGAATAAAGGAGCGTTAACCCCTCTAATTTAGTTCCTGAACATACTCTCCCTCCCATTTGGTCCCTTTGAGTATACGAAGAATATTAAGTAGTCCTAAAGTTTACAAAATCCGTCTCATCCGTCCTTAAGTTTTATAAGTAGTTCTTCAAGCTTTTTAATATTTGTTTCATTAGTCCATGCAAAAAACTATTTATAAGCTTTAATGTAGTCAACTAAATGAGACCTTAACTATAAGTTAGCTTTTATCATATTAGACTCAAGTAGAGTCGGCCAACCTATTTTTTCTTAATTGAAATATGCATACCTATGTACTTTGTTTGGTTTAAATGAGGCCAGCTAAGAGGAGGAATTTTAACGGAGGAGAGACTTTGTCTATTTGGTTCAAGAGAGAGGATGACGAATTTTAATGGAGAAATGAGCGTAACTTATTTTTATATTATAAATATAAAAAGCGGTATATAAGTAATTTTATTTCAAAAGATGTAAGATGCTAAGATCTTATCCTCAAGAAAACTCCTAGATTAGAAAAAATTGAAAATTTTCATCACTTCCCTCCCTTCCTCTCATTAAAACTTGAATGAAAAATACAAAGTTTTATGCAACTGCTCTTAAAGTGTTCTTTCTTCATTACTGACATTTATGTCTATACGCTATTATACTACAATTTTCGATCTGCACCTTGTTGTGTTATTTATAATAACCAGATTCATTGACATGTGGCCAATGGTAGACACTGACGTTTGGGAGGAGCGAACGTGGAAGCCAAACTAAGCTGGTCTGGAGTGATAAGAAAAGGTCACCGTTCCAGACTCTGTAATCTATCACGGGAAAGAAGAACGAAGATTTATATTATACAGAACGGTAGGTTTAATCTTTAGAAATGTATTATGATTTGAAAGCATAATTACAAACTACTTCTCACACTATTGAAGTTTCGTGTACTCAGGTTAGTTTCTTCGTACTAAGAAACTCCCAATTCAGTTCTGGAATTAGTAGATATAGCCTTTACTTTTCTTCTTTGACACAGTCAATGAATCAATGAGTCAATTGACTATATGACAGAGGAGTGACTTCTGTCTGTAGATGGAAGTTGAACTATGCTGGTTTCGAATGATGAAAATAAAATCCAATGTCATCAGAACTCAGAAGTTAGATATTGTATTAAATCTTAAATCTTCTTGGGATCTAATGGAGATTTTATATGAAAATTGATTTTATGATCTAAAAAGAACTTTTTTCGGCTACTACATTACATGAAATTATATACTCCTCATCTCAGAAAGAAAATTTGCATTATTGATCCCAGCTAAAACAAAACACGGCCTTTCTAAGTGCAGTTATTTTTCAGGTTTGTGTTCATGTCAAATATTTGCATCATATTAATATCAAAATTTTATTCTTAGCATTTAGATGTTAAATTTAAATTTTAAGTTTTATACATGTCCTCGAGATGATGATTGGCTGCTTTGTTGCAAATTCTATTATTATATCGGTTTATGAAAATTTTGCCAATCTGCTTGGGTTCTAACACAATTACTCATTTCTCTTTACTATAATACTGAGTACTGAGTAGACTGACATGTACTCGTAAGGGACTTGTTTTGGTGCTACCATGCTACCTGAGCTAATATACGACAGATAATGTTCTAAATTTATGATTCCAAGCATAGGAACTGCACTATTACCTGTGTTTCGGATTTTGATTTTAGTATGTTCCTTAGAGGAAGAACAAGGTGCAGCACATTCTGCTAGGTATGCGGCTGACAAGCACCTACTAGTGTTCTTCTCTCTTGTGTACTAAGCCTTTTTTGTGATCAATAAAATTACAGGGGCTACCATCCCCTTTTCTTATATCTAGTCTTTGCCTGTCCTTTGTTACTCTCGAGCTTCTTCTCTCCTTCTAATTGCAATATTTTTTTCCTTCATATATTCTTTCTCCACTTGATCTTTGTGCAATTTTATTCATTGTGCTTTATCTTAAAGATTTATACTTCTGTAATAGGGTACCGAGTATCATCTCATCTTTGTTCTCTTGCATTAGCATTTTGGTTACGTGCTTCATTGGTTTGGCTTGAGACAATGCATGCTCCACTATTATCATCTTTTTAATTAAAATTCTAAGTAATTGAATTTGCTTTGATACTGCCTCATCTTTTTCATTTCCGTGCTTTTATCCATCATCAAATTGTTTAAACTTAATCTCTAGTTCTCGTGACAGTAATGCTGCTGTATTTTCTTGTGAATATATATTTGGTTCAAGAGCTCTTGCAGTTATGATTCATTCTGATATGTAATAAGCCTGATCTTTTGGTTGCATTTCTGGGACCATTTCTTCTTTGAGTTTGTTCTGCTTTGCATTTTCTCAGCTTCAACATATGCTTTGATAGTCATCGTTTCATCCTATTCTACTTTCAAAGTCATTTCAACAGAAGGCCTTCCATATTTGTTCTGAAAATGATCAAATGTGTGAGTATTATTGTGTGTTATCTTTCTTAAATCCTTCTCATTTGAATGGCCCGTTTTTACTCAGTTTTTGCACATTTCATGGCATGGATATCTTCAATTTTTTTGCTTGGATTTTCAGTTTGGAGAGGTTTATATAGTCACAAAAAACAGGGTTGAATTGTGACCCTTGGAAACTTACCACCCTGAAAAATTAAAACCTTTTTTAAATAATTCTCAAGTAATGACTTGGAGCTGAGAAGGTTACTCGGAAGATTCATTAGTCAGAAGCTTTTTTAAAATTCACACACCACAGAATGAATATATTACCTCTCTAAAAACAATGTATTTCACTTAACCTAATCAGTTGACCTAAGAAGATGTTCAGAAACAAGTTTCGTACTGATCTTGAAACAAACACAACCCGATTATAATTCTTAGAATTTGGGTTTGAGCCTAACTCTACCCCAAAAGCTAGCTCATGGGGTGAGGGCCCTCCACTAATACCCACTGGTTATGCCTTACCACTATCCATTGCGAGACATCCAATTCACCACCTCATGCCCAAGACTTGACATCTGGAGTGACCATAGTCGCCTGATAACAACCAGATAATGGGTGATCCAACGGATCTTGAATAGGCTCCGGTACCAACTTGGATTTTGGGTCTAACCCAATGCCACACCAGTCCTGAATCCTGTTGGATTGCACGATACAAATTCTGTCATGGGTGCAGCCCAAAAGTTGGCCCAAAAGTTGGCTGAGTATCGTGATTCGATTTCAAAATGGCTTGCCCAGGTTTTTATTTTTGAATTTATTTCTTAGACGGACTCAAGACATCTTAAGAAGATCCATACAAGCTTCAAAAATAAACACCAAGTGGAGACATTTTTTTGATGATGTCTTGAATCCATGTAAGCTTCTTAAGTAGCTCATGATCAGTGTCCTTTTGGAGGAGCATGCTTTTGATGGAACTGTAGCATCTTACTGCTTTCTGATGTCTCTTGCTAAATTCTTATTCTTTCTCAACTATCTCAAGTACACATATAAGTCTGTAACTATTTAGAGAACTTAAGATTTGGTCCAGAAAGTTGTTATCATTAAAACTATATATCTAAGAGGATTTTGATTTTAACTCAGCTCTCCCCTATATTGTTTGACTTGATTTTGAAATTCATTGATGTAGATTAAAGACTAAGAAAATTATTGGCCTGCTTATTTATATTTTCTTCTAATCTCTATTATTGTAATTTGAGTTGTTCTATAGTTGACTAAGAAGCTGAGGGTTTGTTTTGTAATATAATTTGTTGTGCATCTCCTTGCTTTAATCTTAAAGAGACGCCCGAGTTTTTCTTTCGTTAAAAGCTCAGGGGAAGAGATTTTCTCCCGTGTACTTTCCACGGGACACTGTCAAGTGTTAAAACTTAAATCTCACCATTCAACCCCATCCCTTCAATTTTTTAATATTCTTCCTCACTTTTTGTCTTATTTAATGAATGGCTGTGATTTCACTACACTATAAAATCATTGTAGGGAATCCATTCTACAAGCTTAGGCTCCATTAAGCACTTTTATATGCTCACTTGATTCTTCATGCTGCTTATAATGACTGTTCATATTTCCATTTTGGTGTGTAATTTTCTGCTTCAAGAGATCTAACTATGCCACATGATCATGCTCTTTATTATTGTTCAATAATTTTTTCATTCTTTTTTTCCAACTTTGCTTCAAGTTCTCTGAAAGCCAAAAGTAGTTCAGATGTTCAAGTTCTGTGTCTTATGGAATTGAAGATTAGAAGAATTCTGTCCCGTTCTGTAATTTAATAATTACCATGATTTTGTTTTGGTATAATAATTGCCATAGTTTTATAACATGGATTATTTATTTTCTTAGCCTACTATCCTCTTAAATCTTTTTGATCGTTTATTTTCTTAGCGTAAAAATCAATTGCTCCAAGTGTTTACTTTATTTTTATTAATTAATGTATTATCTCTCTTTAGTTTAAAGTCGTTATATACCGACCCAAGAGCACTTGAATGAGTTGGTTTGGGTCTCTTCCAACTTAACTAAGTTCTCGAGTTCAAATCCAGCCTTGTGAATGCAACTGTGTTAAATCTATTGAGGGGGAGCTTTTCTGTTCCGTTTTTAGCGTTATGTTTTTGTTCCTCTTTCAAAATATTCTGTCAATTTAGTTTAAGTGATTTTTTTGTTTATTTTTCCTTCATTTGCAAATTTGGTAATAAGTCATTCAAAATTAAAATGAAATTAAATATTAAAAAATAAACAAAAACACATTTTTCCATTTGCTATAGTCAAATTTTGAATTCGAAATTTACCATGAGGACACTTTAGCAGAAAAGAACTTCGAGGTGCAATCAAGTTGCGAAGGATTGGGAAGTTTCAAATTCAAAGCAGTTTCGAAGTGGAAATTGAAGGTAGTTTTGGGTTGGTTTCTAAAGGTTTTTGAGGCGCATGGACAGATGGACAACATTTACAAGGCCAAGGGTTATGGGGCAGCATATGATTACTACTCATTGGGTGGTTGTTAGTTAGATTATTAGTTAAACTAATTTCGAATTGGACATGTGTCTACCATGTAAATAGGAAGTTATTGCTTGTGTGTCTATATTTATATATATATATATATATATATAAGCAGTTTTAGTGGCAACATTCATAACATTCAGTAACCTATATACACTAACACATCCGCTTACACAGGATCACTAGCAAATTGTGGTGAAAATAATCAATAACCTATATACACCAATTAGGTTACACAGAAACTAGCAAATTGTGGCTCTTGTGTATGCCATCTTTCATTGTTCACCTCCAAAATAATCAATAACCTAATTTACTTCATTGAAGTCCATTCACAGTCAAGACAGTACGGAGTAAAAGATAACATGGAGACGACGGCCATATTCTGCAAAGCTTGCCTTCCATTCTTGGAAACATGATGATATATCGCTCTCAAAAAGTTGGACTTGACCTCAAAATTTTAATTCATAACAAGCATAACAATACATGGGTTGAGTAGTAAAATACAAAATAAAATAAGGATAGAATAGTAATAATAAAGTCCTAGCTAGTCGATTTTTTGTCTTTCATACAAACCTTCTTTCGTAACATCCATCATCATTCTTCTACCAAATCATCTCAAACCACAGATGATCTGACCTGCGAGATGGGTCATTCTTTTGCACTAGGTCAGAATAGTTTGTAATATTTATTAAAGAATAAATTGCATTTTAGTACTCTATGTTTTTTAATATGGCAAAAAATATCCAACTCCTTTCAAGGAGTTTAGTCTTTTTAAATTTTAAAATTTGGTTTCCACAGTTTTTAATTATACTTTTTGTCCCATAAAAATTGTTGGTTTTTGGAATTTAAGTTCCTAATTCATGGATTCTGGAAAAATAGAGAATCAAAAGTGAAAAAAAAACAAAAATTTGGAGACTAAAAGTGCAATTTAATTAATAGGAGGACTAAATTAGCAACATTTAAACAATATTAACTGATTTTATCTCCTTATTTGAGGTGATAAATAATAGTTTTTGTATCAAGTTAAAAATTCACACTATTTTCTTGTGTCAAACCAGCTTTTAAAATAATACATCCAAAAACATATTCATCACTTCATTTCAAACTTAACTAATTGAATCAAATTCATTTTACAAAATAAATTTTATTCAAAATCACATTTGTCGAATTGTTCACCCAAACAGAAACTAAATTATCATTCCTTGTTCCTTTTATTTTTTCTTAAGTAATCTTCTTTTTTTTTCTTAGCTTTGTCGATGACTAATCTACGTCGGGAAACTTAGTTGGCCACAAATTCTCAGCTTTGCCGGACCGTGTGGTTCTCCCTCCCCTCCCAACAGAGTTTTTGTCACGCCTAAAATTCGAACCCGAAACATTGGAGTGGGATCTAAGTCCAGTTATCACTCGAACCAATCATATTTGCTAATCTATTAAATGCTTTGAGTATTTTAACATTAGTTGTATAAAAATTATTATATAGTTGAATGGGGTGACATGTGGTTATATTAATAACAGAAACAATTGCCGTGAATGAAAGTTGAGGGTAGCTTAATTGAGACACAAGAGTAGCAAATATGTTGTCTTCAAAATGTCCTTCCAAACAAGGTAACATAGACATAAACATATTAATTAATTAATATTATATATAGTGGTACTATATAATATATACTCTCAAAGTTGCAAGATATAGAGAGAGAGAGAGAGAGAGAGAGAGAGAGAGAGAGAGAGAGAAAAGATGGCTTTGGTGGGAGAAGGTGCTGTAATTCGAATGACCTATGTGGCTCATCTACTGGCGGTTTCTGCTATTGTAATGGTGTTGGTTTGGTACATACACTTCCGAGATGGTGGCTTTGGTTGGGAATATGGCGAGGTGGCTTTGCTTCTCTCTTTCTTTTTATTTAAAAAACAAATAATAATTATAAACTTACCAAATTGAGAGTAAATGAACTTGTTAGTTTTTTTTATAGCAATGTTAGTTGTTAATTATTAGAGGGGAGGAGAAAATGTTAGTTTACAGGGTTTGAACCATTGACTACCTTGTATTTATTCGATATCTCGAATCTCTAAAACTGAGCTACCTACTTAGGGTTTTGTCAGCTGTCCAAACTTTACGCCAATAGATGTCACTTTTTTTAAAGGGGGAGGTGGGAAAGGGAGTTTTATTATTAGTACAACGATATATAACAATTTATCATGTTAGCAATTTATCACTCTTCAATTAATGAAATCCTGTAATCTTATGTTGCTTTTTCATGATACAGCTCCACCCTGTTACTATGCTAATTGGATTAGTAATTATTGGAGGTGAAGGTAATGTAAACACTTCACAAGATACTATTTTATTTTATTATCAAATGTCATTAATTTTAATTCTATTTTCTCACTTTGAACTAAGAAATTGCAGCTATTTTAACCTACTTTTTATTTATTTATTTTTGTATTTGCAGCTATTATAAGTTACAAAGCTCTACCTTTGAAGAAGGAAATCAAGAAATTGATACACCTTGTTCTCCATGCCAGTGCACTTACACTTGGAATAATTGGAATTTATGCTGCCTTTAAGTATAATAATGATAATGGGATTCCCAATCTCTTCAGCTTGCATTCATGGCTTGGAATTGGGGTTATTGTACTTTTTGGATTTCAGGTAAATCATTGGAATCTTTTGGATTCAACCTTAAACTATCTTGAAATTATAAAATGTCATTGGATTTCAGGTAAATCATTAATAGGATTATCATAAAGACAGTAACGAAACAATGTTGTTTGGTCTTAAAAAACATGTATAGGAAACAATGTTGTTTTCATTGTTTCCTATACAAATCTTTAAAACACATGAAATGGAATGAAAACAATAGACAATTTTACAACTAAAAACGTAAAGGTTTAGATATATGTTTAGTTCCATCAAATATGTGTTTGATCCAGTTTAAACTCTGTAAAAATAAAATTGTGTTTCGTCCTTGCAAATATATGTTTTATCATGTTTAGTCCCTGTAAAAATAAAATTGTGTTTTTGCTCATCGCAAATACATGTTTTGTCCAGTTTGGTCCCTGTAATACGTAAATTATAGGGACCAAACTGGATAAAACATATATTTGTAGGGACAAAAATCAAAATTTTATTTTTACAAGGTCTAAACTGGATAAAACATATATTTGCAACGACAAAACACAAAATATCATTTTTACAGGGACTAAACCAAATCAAACATATATTTGCATAGATGAAACATATATTTAAACCAAATGTAAACAATAAATGTTTTCCCAAAGTAAACAAGCCATCAGTAATCCGTAAGGTCTAACTCAACTGGAAAAATATTAAAACTGTTAGGATTTATATGATGTCCTAGGTTCGAATCCGAGACCTCGAAGGTGTGTGTCAGTTTCAAGTGGCACTTACCACTCATTCTACAAACAAAAATAAACAGGTCAACAAAAGTTTTGAGCTTCAAAGTGCTAACTTTGAAAAGAAAATGTTGATTTTGCTTAAGCTAAGATGAATCCTTAGATTGTTCACATATATGCTCATTAACTGATTAGTTGTCTATTTTGTGTTATTCATCTATCCTCCAAATTAAATTTATCTAAAATTTTATTAAAAAAATGCAGTGGATATTTGGGTTTGGGGTATTTTTCTACCCTGGAGGGACTTCATCTCTAAGAGGAAACTCACTTCCTTGGCATGTCTTATTTGGGCTGACTGTGTTTATCTTGGCTGTTGCAAATGCATCCCTTGGATTTCTGGAAATACTCACTTTCTATCAGAGTGAAGGATTGCCAAAATATGGTTCTGAGTCCCTACTTATCAATTTCACTGCCATTGTCACAATCTTATTTGGTGCCTTTGTTGTAATTTCTTCTATTTCTAAGGCTCCTGAAGCAGAAGATGACTATGCACCTTTATAGATTCTTTTTAATTTCAGTTTCATAAATCAATCATATGTTTGATATTGATAATGAGAATAAAATATGAAATTGACAAAAAAATGTGCTGTGAGAAATTATGTATGTTGTATAAACATAATGTGTCTTTCTAATGTTCTCTTATTATTGATAAATATAATTAACATCCATGAGCGACATAGCTGCTGCACAATTTCCTTTTAACTATATATATATATATATATATATATATATATATATATATAATTACTTGCATTTTGAATTGGCCAAGAGACATCCATTTTTCTTATTTGGAATTGTACTTTTGAGTAAAAGTGAAAATAAAAGAAGTTGGCAGTTTCAGTTTGAGAGTAGAAGCCATTTTTTCCATTTGTGTTTGGGAAGGCGAAATAAAGTTATTATCTGAATGCAACCAAATAAACTATTAAGTGTTAATCGTTAGGAGCAAACCTTACTTTAGTTGTTTTCATTCTACTCTATCTATTTCCAAGGAAATATCCTACTAAGTGTCACATAAAGAGGAAATTTATTTTGAAAACCTATGCATTATAGGATACACAAGCAACCTAAGAATGTTTTTCTTAGTAGAATACTCTGCTATGAACCTCAGGCAAAAAGACTAAACCTCAATTGTTAGGTGAGGTTCCCCAAAGTGGGACTAATAACAGTGCATTACCGTTCGAGAGTCGATGTCCCCGGCAGCTTTCATTCAGTGACACTTCACTCAACCTCTTCAGAAGTCAGAACCCTCCATCAATGATAAATCGGTGGGTATCCCATTCTGAGAAATTAGCCTCTCAATAAAAACACCAAGGTAACATCTCGTTAATATGTTATAGAGAAATAGAGGCCACATACTCGATGTGTTTTGTATCTAGAAATCAGACCAAGGTAGTACAATCTACAAGTGCACTACAGAAAGCGAATTAACAGTACAGGGAGAAGTAGACTAAAAGAAGGGAACATTATGCAGAAGAAGAGAGGGGGAACTCACAACATTACTCATTCCATAACGCACTTTCCTACTTACATTCTGTTATATAACTGAAACTCACATGCCCAATATTCCAAAAGCAATTGTAGCTCACCCGGATTTCACTGTGGGCAAGAATTGCTCATTCTTTGTAAAAAAAATTCTGATCAGCAAACAGTCTGCTTCTTCTGCTTCATAAGGTTGTCAGTTGTAACCTTTCTGCACCATTTCCTACATTCAAGATTAAAGACAAAGATTAAAATGGTAAAATTAAAAAACTACCATCACTTCTACAACGTCAGTGACACTTAAATGTTTATATTCTTGTGGAAGAAGCCTGATATATGGTCACCAACATATTGACAGGTTACCAGGAACAGTTAAGCAGGTGCTATTGAAAACATTCTGAGAAATCCATGAGCGGTGAATAGTTCATTTGCATTAGCACTTATTAGTGATAAAGAGATTCGAAGTGTGGATAATGAAGGGAAGAGGCTTTGATACCCAAACATGTAGTACTGATAAAAACATCTGAGACAGGAGAAACAACAATGAAGAGTCTATTTGAGTAAGATTAGTCTCACCTCAAATAATGCTACAGTAAATTGAGTTTTTGTAGAAGAAGCAATAGAGGAGCTTCAGAAAAAAATGTTTTGGAATGCTGCGAGTAAATCTTGATCACATTACCTTGAATTTCTTCACTTTTCTTCTGCATTTGTTTGTTACCATCCACCTTTAAATCTGCATCAAAGGATTTCCATTATTCTTCCTCCTAAACTTTTATGCTAATCTCCTTTGGTATCCTAATGAATGTATATAAGAGAACAATAGTACCATAGTTACAGCAAAGGTTTTTGCCATATACCAACAAGAAATAGCATTACATCTTTCGTTAGACAGCATATCATACTGTATCACCCCCAATCTTGGACCAATTAGAGGACATTAGAAATTTAGATACTGCCCTCATCCAATAGGTTTGGTTACAAATATGACTCTTGATTTTATCGTTTTACAATTTAATAGGAAATGTGCCACCTCAACTCTAAAAATCTTGGAAAGTGGAACACATCCTACTGAGAAATAACAGATTGACTGCCAAAATACCTCAATATTGGATAGCTTCCACAAATATGGTGACCTATATACCTCGTAAAATAACTTCAGTGGGATGTGATACCTGTTAACCTTGGAAACTGCTCAATTAAAAGCTTTCTCTTCATCACAAATAACCTCTCTAGATAGGAAACCTCACTTCTCTCAATATATTTATTTTGCAAAGGAATGGTCTCTCTGCTTCATTCCTTCAACACTTAAGCAATGTAGGAATCTTTATGAGCTGAGGCAATCAGAAAATTTCTAAACCGGAAGTATTATCAGTTGCACTGAGGTAATGAAGCTGTGTTTGCTGAGTTGTAATTTATATTGGACTTGAAAAAAAATCACCTCTATGTTGAGATTCAATCATCTCTAGGAAATCTCATTTATAACCATAGCAGACTTGGAAAAGCTTTGGAATAGAAACAATAGGCCCATTTTATGAAACCGCCCTTCCATTCATCAAACTTGATGCTGAAATCTGAATTAAATATAAGAGCAATATATATCCTCTATGTCTGAATGTTTACATGGATACCCTACATATTTTATATGATCAATTATTTGATCCAGCATAGAGTATATACTGGTCCAAGCTTCGTGCTTTTTATCATCCACCATAAATTGATAGCAACAACCATCAATTTCAATGAAGCTTATTGCCTTACACTTTTTTATCCCATTTTCATCCATTATTTTCCTGATATTTTTCATTTCATCCCATTTTTGAGATTCTGAATACATGTTTGAGAGAAGCACATAAAGTCCGGAATCATAACGTCCTAACTCCAACAATTGCTTCATGATTTGTTTACCAACCGCTAGATTCCCATAGGTTCTGCAAGCACCAAGTAAAGAACCCCAAACAACAACATCCGGTTTAACAGGCATGTTTTGTACCAGGGTTATTGCTTCTCTTAATAATCCCCGACGCCCTAAAAGATCAACCATGCATGAATAATGTTCAACATCAGGATAAATCCCGAACGTAGAAGTCATCGTGCCAAAGTAATATCGCCCCTTTTCCACAAGACCACTGTGACTACAAGCAGAAAGCAACCCTGTGAAGGTAATCTCATCAGGAAAGACCCCACTTGCTTGCATCTTCTCAAACATTTCAATAGCTTCTTTTCCAAAACCATGCAGAGCAAGTGCCCCTATAATAACGTTCCATGACACCACATTCTCCTTAGGCATCCTAAAGAAGATGTCCATGGCAGTCGGAAGAGCACCACATTTTGCATACATGTCTATTAGCGAATTGCAAAGCGTCACATTCACTGTAATATTATTATCACGAATGTAACTGTGGGCTTGCTTCCCAGATGCTAGATCACCCATGTGACTGCAGCATGAAAGAATGCCAACAAGGGTAGCATCATTGGGCATCACACCTGAAACGCACATCTTGTAGAAAAGCTCCATAGCTTCCGCATAAAGCCCTTGTTGAACATGGCACCAAATTATTGAATTCCAGGACACCACATTTTTCACTGGCATTTGATTAAAGAATTCCATAGCATTATCAATAAACCCATGGTTAGCATAAGCATTAATCATACAAGTCCAAGAAACTACATCCTTATCATGTATCCGATCAAAAACACTTTTAGCATATTGCAAATACCCGCACTTGGCATACATATCTATGAGGGCATTGGTCACAATCAAATCGATTTCAATTCCAGTAACAACAATATAAACATGCACAGATCTACCCAAATCCAAATTCACCTCTTTTGAGGAAACCGAAAGCAAGCTAACCAAAGTGAACACATCAGGCTCAATCCCAAGGCGTTGCATTTCTCGAAACAACACAACGACTTCTTTGGAACAACCCATTTTAGAATACCCAGCAATCATTGAATTCCAAGACACCAAGGTCCTATCAGAAATATCATCGAACACCTTCCTCGCACTCGATATCAAACGACAAGCAACATAAAGAGTCAAAATTGCATTCTGTATACAAGCATGAGACCCCATTCCAAACTTAATAGACTGACCATGAACACTAACACCTTCCAAGTAAGATTCTTTGGCAGCACAAGCTTTGAGAACAGAAGGGAAAGTGAACTGATTTGGTACAAGACCAGCACTCAGCATTTGACGGTATAGCAACAAACACTTTATTGGGTCATTGCTATTTGAATAACCCTTTATTAAATGGTTATACATGAATTTATTTGGTTGGGGAATTTCATCAAACACTTGGTGTGCATAACAGAGATAACCAAATTGAACACAATAAGAGACTACCTTTCCTAATGTGACAACTTCACCAGACAATCCATTGAGGATGATCTGGGCATGGACAAGTTTGAGTTTTTTTAAAGAGAAACATTGGTCAAGAAGAGAGTGAAGAGTTTGATGAATTGGGGACTTCAATTGACGCAAAATGGTTTTGTTGATTTGTGTTTGTGTGTGTATAGTTGTGGATTTCAGTTTCAGAACGGAAGAAATTACTCTCATTTGAACAGAGAATTAAATTAGGGTTTGTGGGTAAAAACGACGGTGTTTTAAGAAACCTGAACAAGAAACTCGTGCTGCTAAACCACCGAAATTTTAACCTTAAACCCACTAAGCTCAGTGGGAATTGAGAATGTTCAGAGTTGAAATTGTAAAAGTCACATACTTAATGATTTTTGTAGAAGTCATAAAAGTTAGAGACAAAACGTGACATTGAGAGGACTAAAATAAATAATTTTTGAAAATACTATAGACTAAGTAGAAATATTATTTATGCTGGAAATTAAATTGAACTTTTCTAAAATATGAGTACTATATTAGGAAAGCTAATCTCTTATTGTGTTCAATTTGGTGAGTAATAATATTTGGACACAGCTTTCAGATACAAAATCGATACAAACCAATTTACAACACTAATTAACCAAGTTTTTTAGGCCATAACCAATTAATGAAGTTTTTAGACAATGACCTAGAAACAATGAAAAGACAGATTGGTTAATGACTAAAAAATTTGGTTAATTGATGTTTTAAATTGGTTTGTGTTGATTTTGTGTCTAAAATCTATGTCCAAATATCATTATTTTCTTTATATAGCGTTTGATTAAAATACCATCACACACTTTTTCCTCCACTGCGATCGCACCCCCCATTCCCACCATTATTGTCTTACAACGCATGTTCTAGTTCATGTTATTTTCTTTCAAAAACTAGGCGAAGACTGCTGATTCACTATTGTAATAATAGTGAGCTAAATTCACGAGGAAATTTAAAAAAACAAACAACCGTTAATTGAGTTCATGAGGGTAAGTGAGCTGAGTTCATAGTGACATTAGTGAACTCAAATCATGAGGGAAGCATAAAAAAGAAAACAAACGTGAACAAAATTCACTAGTGTCAAACAAGAAAAACGGCAGAAAATAGTCGTGTGAACTAAGTTAACTTGCTCACTTTGAATTGAGTTCCCGAGAGAAATTGGTACTCACAACTCAAAAGTGAACTTAGATTATGAGTGCACAAGTAAATTGAGTACACTTCACCATCCGAAAATTGAGTTCACAAAGCTAAAAGGGTTTCACGATGCTAGCGCGAACTGGGTTTATGAGTGAATACAATCAACATCCTAAAACTATTCTTCAGAACTCCCTATAAATTGAGTTCACGTACGTTCAAGTGAGCCTAGTTCACGTGAGCTCGATTCACAAGAAGCTCTGAAAAATAGTGTTAATAGGCGGTAGGTAATCTGAGTTCACAACAATACGAAAACATAGAAAAAAATAGAAATGCCTTAACAATCAGCGCAATTGAGCAACAATGGAGCATATATCGATGATTTTCTTCAACTTTAGGTGGAGATTTTACCTATGAGTTCCCCTTGGGAGAGAGTAAGAGAGAAGAGAGTAAGAATGTCTAATAAGGAGTTAGGTGTCGTTTGGTCTTTAAAATTTTATGTTGAAAGTTGGGGTGTTTTGGTAGCTAATTAATAGGGGATGTTGGTAGACCGAGTCAAAATTTTATAGCTTAGTGTCACCTCCAGTAATTAGAGATGTTATTTTCACACAAAAATTGACATTGAAATTCGACATCAAATTTAGATTGTTAACGCAATTCAAATATACGGATAATTAATGTTTCCGTCAATATATATATATAATATGGTTATAGCAAATAGTTGCAACTTATTAACCATCTAGTGAACACGATTACCCATGACTTTAAACGTTATTAATCATGATTTTCAGGTGTCACACAAATCGTGGTTAATGAATACTATTATGTTCATTTGAACACCTACAAATCATGTATATTTCAACTCAATTTGAATGGTTAATAGATATCATGTATATTTGAACACCAAAAAATTATTGTGAAGGACACGTGAAAACCAGCTATACTAACTTCCATTACAAAATTGAAGGAACATAGAAAGGCAAAAAGTTCTATCTCAAATCAACGGAAACATGAGAAATACTATCCTTAATCTTAGTCACATTTACCATAAAGGGTATTGAGAAAACTACCATTCTGTCCTGAGAATCCTATTTCATCAACAGGAATGTCCAGAAGTTGATTTAATGCAGAATCGTAAGTATCAAGAAATTCATAATAGCCTAAGTCAGACCCTCCTATGCCATCTTCAATCTTTGGTTTATAATCACCAACTTGTTCTTCTTGTAACTTGTTTTCCAAGGCACTTATTTCTTCCATTGTTTTTATCATTCAATGAAACATCATCTGAACATGATGATGCTTGTGAGGCAGTGTTTTGACACATTACTAATCCTTTTCCTTTGATCATTCTAAATGATCTTCCAACCTCTGAATGCCAAGGTTGAAGAAAGTAATCAGAATATGTTTCACTTGTTGACCATGAATTAAGCAATGTTGATGATTCCTTTGACAACTTTGTCTCAGCCTCAACTCTTGCACTCTCCCATTCTACCATGTTGCGTGTCGAGGGAGATTGTGGTTTGGCGACACTTTGATCAGGACTTAAAGAGTGATTTTGTTGATGCGAATTCTCGAACCGAGAGAGGCGCTTCTTCAGTTGCGTGTTCCAATAGTTCTTTATTTCGTTGTCTGTTCTTCCTGGAAGTTGAGATGCTATAGCAGCCCACCTAAATACATGGATGTTTACATCAAAAATAGATGTAACATGATTACATTACATGAGAGAAGTATATATGAATCATCAATCTAAATGCAACTAAGTATTGCAGAACATGCAGAATTTGTAAATTCAATAGGAAATTTCCACAACATAAGGAGCAATGTCTTTCCACAATATCAAGCATTGCAATATAATAGACATAAGGAGCAATCTGTTACCTGTTGCCAAGCATGGCATGAAGCTGAATAATTGTATTTTCTTCTTCAGTAGTAAATGGTCCGCGCTTTATGTCAGGGCGAAGATAATTTATCCATCGAAGTCGACAACTTTTTCCTCATCGAAGAAGACCTGTTAAAAGAGGCAAATTTTGAACATACACTTTACTCATAGATCTGCAAATTTCCATTATGAATAAAGACTACAGTAGAAAACACTTGGTAAGTGTTCTAAAATACACATTCTTGAGTCATATACCAGATACAAGAAGGGAATGGAGTAGCCAATACATCAAATCTTGGCATCATAGTGTGTGATTTTTTAACTACTTCAACCTTCTTCTTTATGTTGGGTCAAAATTTCAAGGAGTTAATAGCTAATTTGGTCTCTCAAAAAATTAAGAAAAGTTTAGTTTAGTCCTCGCATTAACAATATTCTTAATTAGTCTCACATTTTCAAACTTTATTCAATTTAGTTCCTCAAATTCTTGATGTCACATTGGTCTCTGACTTTTACAACTTAATATCAATTAAGGTCCCGAGTTTTAGGGACTTAATTGATATTAAGTTGTAAAACTCAGGGACTAAACAGGACATTGAGAATTTCGTGGACTAAATTGAATAAAATTTAATAATATCAGACTGATTAGAAATATTGTTAAAGTGACTCACTAAACTGAACTTTTCTTATGACAGCAAAACATGGTTCATTGCATAATGACTATTACACACACACTATCATCACATTTCTTTGCATTTATTTTGGCCAGGAAAGAACAAACTCTATTTAACTAAAGAGAGAAAAAAAAAGTAAAAATCAAAGTTACAACATAAAGAAATTGCTGCAAAAAAGAAACAAAGCCAAAAGCAACAATCAAGTTTTCTTCATTAGGAAAAGCACATTGTGGATTTGTGGTTGGAGTTTTCAAAGTACACACAATCCCTATTATCCACTATCTTCAAGAGTTTCAAAAAATCCCCTAAACTAAGAAACAAAACAAGCACAATACAGAAGCAAAGAACAACAAACAAGAACACATAAAAAGACATAGTATAGGAAATATAGGAACATGAACCTGCTTGCTTAGGAAGTGTTCTCCAACTTCCATGTCCATGTTTATTAATATATTCAACTAATATTTCATCTTCTTCAGGTGTCCAAGCTCCCCTCTTCACTTCATGTTTATCACAACAAGCTGCTTTTCCCATCTTCAACCTTTCATTAACCACACAACATTAATTGATAATCTCACTATAATATTAAATAGCAACAACCTTGCACACTATCCTATTATCAAATAGACAAGAAACTAAGAAGGAGTGTTGCAGAAGAAAAAATTATGATGGGATAAAACCATTGAAAATAGAAAGACAATAAATGCATATATGTATAGGACAAAATTGGTGGCTTAGGACTTTTATCGAGCATTTAATACACTGCATGGTCTCTTAGGCAATGCCACAGGGTTCTCAATAATAACAACATAACAATGACAGAATATTCAGAGAAGAGAAGAGAACCCACCATACCACACTTTTTAAATGAAGACCTATGAAGCACCGACACTTCCGATTGAAGACGTGTCTGTGTGTACGACATGTATTGTGTCAGACACAGACACTAACACTTCAATTACTTGTATTTTTCAAAAAATAAATCAAAATAAAACCAGTGTCTCAATGTTCGTGTCCGTGTCGTGCGGTATCCTTACATGTGTCTTATTGAGATTGAGATGTCAAAAAACGAGGGGATTGTTTGGTTTACGCAAATTTTTAATTGGTGCGCAGTATTCACCAGTTTTTCCAGTGACTGATGTATACCATGGAATCTAGCTAACAACGTATTTATTCGGTTTTGTCAATCCGTGTGTTTCTCCCTTCTTAATAGAGTTTTTGTCACGCCTATACTCAAACTCGAGACCTTGAAATGAAATCTAAACACAATTACTGCTGAGACCAACTTGATGTTACTTGGTTTGGTTTGTGCATTGAGATAAGAAGTCAATTATTTTTTGACTGAAAAATCCTTTGAATCTAATATCATATGTTGTGTGTGTGTGTGAAAAATCCTTTGGTTGTGTGAAAAATCTTTTGCAGTGTTTCACATGATCAGGAAGAGGCATTTTCTTTGTGGTTCAACACCTGCATTGTTGCTTTTCATGTGAAAGAAAAATCTAACAAACCAATGGTCAAAACCCATGATTTTGATCTATAATATAAAAAAAGACATTTGATGGATGGAGCATATTTATGATAGAGAAAATATTTAATATTAAGTTTTATATGAAAAAAGATCACTTGAATTGAACTATGTGTAATGAATGTCATGGGACAATATTTTACCACATTTCCATTTTGGGTATGGTAAGAGCATTATCATTAATGATGTGAATAATTGCATAGGTAGGTGACGACAACATATTAAAACAAAAAAGACCCAAGATTTTCTGTAGGAGGTGATACGGGTCTATTCTTGATTAACACAACTGGTTTTGAGTTCACGAGAGAAATTGGTACTCACAACTCAAAAGTGAACTTAGATTATGAGTGCACAAGTAAATTGAGTACACTTCACCATCCGAAAACTGAGTTCACAAAGCTAAAAGGGTTTCACGATGCTAGCGCGAACTGGGTTTATGAGTGAATACAATCAACATCCTAAAACTATTCTTCAGAACTCCCTATGAATTGAGTTCACGTACGTTCAAGTGAGCCTAGTTCACGTGAGCTCGATTCACAAGAAGCTCTGAAAAATAGTTTTAATAGGCGGTAGGTAATCTGAGTTCACAACAATACGAAAACATAGAAAAAAATAGAAATGCCTTAACAATCAGCGCAATTGAGCAACAATGGAGCATATATCGATGATTTTCTTCAACTTTAGGTGGAGATTTTACCTATGAGTTCCCCTTGGGAGAGAGTAAGAGAGAAGAGAGTAAGAATGTCTAATAAGGAGTTAGGTGTCGTTTGGTCTTCAAAATTTTATGTTGAAAGTTGGGGTGTTTTGGTAGCTAATTAATAGGGGATGTTGGTAGACCGAGTCAAAATTTTATAGCTTAGTGTCACCTCCAGTAATTAGAGATGTTATTTTCACACAAAAATTGACATTGAAATTCGACATCAAATTTAGATTGTTAACGCAATTCAAATATATGGATAATTAATATTTCCGTCAATATATATATATATATATATATATATATATATATATATATATATAAAATATGGTTATAGCAAATAGTTGCAACTTATTAACCATCTAGTGAACACGATTACCCATGACTTTAAACGTTATTAATCATGATTTTCAGGTGTCACACAAATCGTGGTTAATGAATACTATTATGTTCATTTGAACACCTACAAATCATGTATATTTCAACTCAATTTGAATGGTTAATAGATATCATGTATATTTGAACACCAAAAAATTATTGTGAAGGACACGTGAAAACCAGCTATACTAACTTCCATTACAAAATTGAAGGAACATAGAAAGGCAAAAAGTTCTATCTCAAATCAAGGGAAATATGAGAAATACTATCCTTAATCTTAGTCACATTTACCATAAAGGGTATTGAGAAAACTACCATTCTGTCCTGAGAATCTTATTTCATCAACAGGAATGTCCAGAAGTTGATTTAATGCTGAATCATAAGTATCAAGAAATTCATAATAGCCTAAGTCAGACCCTCCTATGCCATCTTCAATCTTTGGTTTATAATCACCAACTTGTTCTTCTTGTAACTTGTTTTCCAAGGCACTTATTTCTTCCATTGCTTTTATCATTCAATGAAACATCATCTGAACATGATGATGCTTGTGAGGCAGTGTTTTGACACATTACTAATCCTTTTCCTTTGATCATTCTAAATGATCTTCCAACCTCTGAATGCCAAAGTTGAAGAAAGTAATCAGAATATGTTTCACTTGTTGACCATGAATTAAGCAATGTTGATGATTCCTTTGACAACTTTGTCTCAGCCTCAACTCTTGCACTCTCCCATTCTACCATGTTGCGTGTCGAGGGAGATTGTGGTTTGGCGACACTTTGATCAGGACTTAAAGAGTGATTTTGTTGATGCGAATTCTCGAACCGAGAGAGGCGCTTCTTCAGTTGCGTGTTCCAATAGTTCTTTATTTCGTTGTCTGTTCTTCCTGGAAGTTGAGATGCTATAGCAGCCCACCTAAACACATGGATGTTTACATCAAAAATAGATGTAACATGATTACATTACATGAGAGAAGTATATATGAATCATCAATCTAAATGCAACTAAGTATTGCAGAACATGCAGAATTTGTAAATTCAATAGGAAATTTCCACAACATAAGGAGCAATGTCTTTCCACAATATCAAGCATTGCAATATAATAGACATAAGGAGCAATCTGTTACCTGTTGCCAAGCATGGCATGAAGCTGAATAATTGTATTTTCTTCTTCAGTAGTAAATGGTCCGCGCTTTATGTCAGGGCGAAGATAATTTATCCATCGAAGTCGACAACTTTTTCCTCATCGAAGAAGACCTGTTAAAAGAGGCAAATTTTGAACATATACTTTACTCATAGATCTGCAAATTTCCATAATGAATAAAGACTACAGTAGAAAACACTTGGTGAGTTTTCTAAAATACACATTCTTGAGTCATATACCAGATACAAGAAGGGAATGGAGTAGCCAATACATCAAGTCTTGGCATCATAGTGTGTGATTTTTTAACTACTTCAACCTTCTTCTTTATGTTGGGTCAAAATTTCAAGGAGTTAATAGCTAATTTGGTCTCTCAAAAAATTATGAAAAGTTTAGTTTAGTCCTCACATTAACAATATTCTTAATTAGTCTCACATTTTCAAACTTTATTCAATTTAGTTCCTCAAATTCTTGATGTCCCATTGGTCTCTGACTTTTACAACTTAATATCAATTAAGGTCCCGAGTTTTAGGGACTTAATTGATATTAAGTTGTAAAACTCAGGGACTAAACAGGACATTGAGAATTTCGTGGACTAAATTGAATAAAATTTAATAATATCAGACTGATTAGAAATATTGTTAAAGTGACTCACTAAACTGAACTTTTCTTATGACAGCAAAACATGGTTCATTGCATAATGACTATTACACACACACTATCATCACATTTCTTTGCATTTATTTTGGCCAGGAAAGAACAAACTCTATTTAACTAAAGAGAGAAAAAAAAAGTAAAAATCAAAGTTACAACATAAAGAAATTGCTGCAAAAAAGAAACAAAGCCAAAAGCAACAATCAAGTTTTCTTCATTAGGAAAAGCACATTGTGGATTTGTGGTTGGAGTTTTCAAAGTACACACAATCCCTATTATCCACTATCTTCAAGAGTTTCAAAAAATCCCCTAAACTAAGAAACAAAACAAGCACAATACAGAAGCAAAGAACAACAAACAAGAACACATAAAAAGACATAGTATAGGAAATATAGGAACATGAACCTGCTTGCTTAGGAAGTGTTCTCCAACTTCCATGTCCATGTTTATTAATATATTCAACTAATATTTCATCTTCTTCAGGTGTCCAAGCTCCCCTCTTCACTTCATGTTTATCACAACAAGCTGCTTTTCCCATCTTCAACCTTTCATTAACCACACAACATTAATTGATAATCTCACTATAATATTAAATAGCAACAACCTTGCACACTATCCTATTATCAAATAGACAAGAAACTAAGAAGGAGTGTTGCAGAAGAAAAAATTATGATGGGATAAAACCATTGAAAATAGAAAGACAATAAATGCATATATGTATAGGACAAAATTGGTGGCTTAGGACTTTTATCGAGCATTTAATACACTGCATGGTCTCTTAGGCAATGCCACAGGGTTCTCAATAATAACAACATAACAATGACAGAATATTCAGAGAAGAGAAGAGAACCCACCATACCACACTTTTTAAATGAAGACCTATGAAGCACCGACACTTCCGATTGAAGACGTGTCTGTGTGTACGACATGTATTGTGTCAGACACAGACACTAACACTTCAATTACTTGTATTTTTCAAAAAATAAATCAAAATAAAACCAGTGTCTCAATGTTCGTGTCCGTGTCGTGCGGTATCCTTACATGTGTCTTATTGAGATTGAGATGTCAAAAAACGAGGGGATTGTTTGGTTTACGCAAATTTTTAATTGGTGCGCAGTATTCACCAGTTTTTCCAGTGACTGATGTATACCATGGAATCTAGCTAACAACGTATTTATTCGGTTTTGTCAATCCGTGTGTTTCTCCCTTCTTAATAGAGTTTTTGTCACGCCTATACTCAAACTCGAGACCTTGAAATGAAATCTAAACACAATTACTGCTGAGACCAACTTGATGTTACTTGGTTTGGTTTGTGCATTGAGATAAGAAGTCAATTATTTTTTGACTGAAAAATCCTTTGAATCTAATATCATATGTTGTGTGTGTGTGTGAAAAATCCTTTGGTTGTGTGAAAAATCTTTTGCAGTGTTTCACATGATCAGGAAGAGGCATTTTCTTTGTGGTTCAACACCTGCATTGTTGCTTTTCATGTGAAAGAAAAATCTAACAAACCAATGGTCAAAACCCATGATTTTGATCTATAATATAAAAAAAGACATTTGATGGATGGAGCATATTTATGATAGAGAAAATATTTAATATTAAGTTTTATATGAAAAAAGATCACTTGAATTGAACTATGTGTAATGAATGTCATGGGACAATATTTTACCACATTTCCATTTTGGGTATGGTAAGAGCATTATCATTAATGATGTGAATAATTGCATAGGTAGGTGACGACAACATATTAAAACAAAAAAGACCCAAGATTTTCTGTAGGAGGTGATACGGGTCTATTCTTGATTAACACAACTGGTTTTGAGTTCGAATCCAGCAATTGTGTGTGTGAATACCGATTTATACGGAACAAAATTAAGATACAAGAAAAGAAAATGACCTCATATTTGATAATATTCATTTCAATACATATTCGATAAATATTTAAATCTGAACTACATTTTTTTGTATTTCAAAATAAACACTATTTTTGTTTAGAAGTGAATCTGAACTACATTTAGAAGTGCTCATCATTAAGGAAAAAGAGTACTAATCATAGTTTCATTAAAAATGAATAAAAAACAAAATACAAAAAAGAATGATCAAGGGAGACTAGGTCAATACCCTTGCCAAAAAAATAAATAGCAAGCACATGTAATACTGTAACAACATTTTAGAGCATATAATAAAAAACTGTGAAAACATAACCCGAAGCCCAAAAAATGGTAAATTAAGTCTAAAATACGGGAGACCTCGTCTATTACGGAAAAATTCTTTCATAATAAAAGCTGGAATATTGTCCCACCAAAGCAATCTTAGGATAGGCATTTCAAAATTAGCAAGTTTATCTCCACAGTGGGTAACCTAACCTGAAAGGTTTTATTAGGTCGGACTTAATCCCCACAGTGGAGAAACCCCAATTGAGTACTTAAATGAGTCTCACATGTACATATCACTCTTTTATAAAAATTTTATACTATTACTTATATAAGAACTTTATCTCTTCAACCCAAAACCCCAACAAAATTTACTAAATGAGTCCCTCTAATAACTTATTATCATTTTACATTTTAACAATAATTTATATAACATATAAAATATTAGTTTTTAATTAAAAGTAAAGGTGTGAGTCCATGCGTCAGAGGATAGAGAACTCTTCCTTAAGACTTTCATCTCAATAGATACTCACATTTCATTCTCCACAATGGAGGTACCTATTAAATTCTTACTCCGATCCAATATTGACTTTGTCATTAGAGTCCTTGCAGGTATCACACCACCACAGTACGCGGTCATGAACTCCTACCAAATTCTCACTCCGGACATCTGCTTACTCGACATCGGGTCAAATTGTATAATTCAAAGGTCAACTTGGATAAATTTCAAAAATCTATGTTAAAATTATATATAACATTACTAAAATAGTAGTCCATAATTGTTCAACATTTACGGGGGAAGAAAAAACATTGAATACCACATGATGTTACTAAACTCCTTAACTTGAAGTAAATTTACAACTTTATACTATATTTTTCTTTTCTTTACAGCATCTATAATTACAAATTATTCTTCATTTTTGAGCAACCTTATGAACTTCTTCCTCATACATACATTGCACCATTATTCAAGCTAAAGTTGCTACAAATATCAACCCCTTGTATATAATGAACAAAGTCATTTTCATCAACTTGATTTGATATCTTTATTTGTGAATTGTAAACCTCATTAGCTGAACTTTGAATTAAACCATTATGATACTCATCACCAAAGTTTCCATCTGGGATATTCAAAATAGCTTCTTGGAAAGTTGAATTTTGATGATCATAACAATTTCCTAAGACCAAAGAATCATTTGAACTTATAGTGCTGCCACTATTTACATTATCCACTGAGAGCCATTCAGCAAACAAGATTTTTGGTAAGAAGCTTTGAGAAGCTTCTTTGGAAGTGTTTTCCAATAAGACATAATCAGGATTATGACATGCAAGTTTATTTGTAGAGATTGAAGAGTTTATTGTATCTGAACTTGAGGTACCAAACTGAATTTGATTATGAGATTCAATTTCCTTAGCTTTGATCACTTTCTTTTTCAAATATGAATGCCAATAATTTTTTATCTCATTGTCGGTTCTTCCTGGTAATTGTTGTGCTATTTGTGACCACCTGACCAATACAAGTTGTTTTTGTCAGTTTAGACGAAATAGTAAATAAACACCACACACATATTACTATTGCTCACATTTGGGTTGGAGTCCCCATGTCGCTAAAATTGTCGATGCAACTAATCGCGGGGGACACACCTGACTAATACAAGTTAAGTTGCTCTTAGTATTTTTAATCAGAGGTTTTCTTTGTTTCAATTTTCATTAATAAGAAGGAAAAAAAGTACAATGCAAAATGGGTTGCCACTTTGATTATTCTATTAGGCTTAGATTGTTGGATTGTTTTGAAGAGTTGAAAGAAATGAAAATTGTCAAATATATAGGTAAGAGTAAGATGAAAATGTCTCCCCCAAAATAGCACAATTTAGTTCCTGTTCATCAAATTGATTGTAAAATAAGAATGTTGACTTTTTTGTGACATAGTAGTGTTGACTTTCTATTTATTATGTCAAGTGCATACCTCTCCTTATCTGTTAGGTTCTGTTTTTTATAGTTTAGTCCAACTCGAAACACTAAGTCAGTAAGTCGGCACTGTTAAATCTAATTTTACACACAAAAAGTCATAAAAGAACATTTAAAAAGAAATATAAAAAGTAATTCAGAAAACTGGACCATCAGGCAGCATATTAAGCTGAGCCAAAATTGACGAGCAACTTGGTGTCTAAGCCCCACTTCAGATGAGTCTTAACATAAAAAATAATTTCATAGTACAATGATTATGAAGAAAGTATACGGAAGTATATTAAAATGTAAAATATTCGATAAATTGATTGTTATATACATGTGATGGAAGAGTCTACAAAAAAATATTTGATTGAATTTAAAAAGTTAAGGAATCGTTTACCATATGTACATTATGTTACACGTCATGGTTTGACTCCTGAGTTTTATTTTTTTTCCTCCTATTATTTAAATAGGATCCAATTTTCTGAAATAAAAATTAAGTAGGAAATAGCTGGCATCTATTTGTATTTTTTTACCGTAAGACCTATAAAAAAATCAAATGAGAAAAATATTTTCCCTTAGTTGCACAATTTCAACTAATAATTAGCTAACTAACAACCCTTGACTTAGAAGTCTAAAATAAATTTCATCATTTTTGGTCAAAAAATAAATAAACATTATCATTTTAATTAGTATCATTATCACAACAACAACAAAAATAATAATAATAATAATAATAATGATTATTATTATTATTATTATGTTGATCAAAAAGTACTTTCACTTCAAGCTTCTAGGTGAAATTAAAAATTGAAGAAATTAAAGTGAAGTTGGGTTTACTAACTTGTTGCCTAACATGTGGTGAAGGGTGATGATAGTATCTTCCTCATCTTTGCTGAAAACCCCTCTCTTTAATCCTGGTCTCAAGTAATTGATCCACCTTAGTCTGCAACTCTTTCCATTCCTTTGCAACCCTAAATATTAAAACTTTCTTAGTCAACATTCAACATCAAATAAATAAAAATCCACCTTATAGTACTACTAGATGAACAAGACATAATTAAAAGCTATATATTCACTATGAATCAAATTTTTTCATCATTTTTTTAACCATCAGAATGTAATGTTGACTCCAAATGCCTATCAATCAAGTCTACCATTTAGTATTAAAGTTTGCAAATCAAAGGCATGAAAAATGATTATGTTTCTTTCTTTTACAATGAAGTTTATGAACTTTTAATCACATTCATTATTTACTAATCCAGAATTGATTGGACAAAATTCGTTAGAGTAAATTCATCTGAATAATATCTCAATGGTAATTAGTTTTTTTCGGGGGGTCTATAATCTGAGTGACAAGAGTCACCTGAAACTCACACAAATACGAGATTTCGGATTCGAACTCGAGACATGATATTCAGTTTAACAATTTCGGTATTTGCCAGTTAAACTAAAATACTTATGTTTTTTTTAACTAATTAATCTGGAGTGAAGTAATTTCAAGGCACATTTTATCATAAGAAGGATCACAAATAACTAAAAATAGAAAGAAAAAAAAGTAACATACCTGCCTTAGTAGGGATAGAGCTCCAACAGCTATGACCATGTTTAAGAATATGGTTTCTGAGCTTATAATCTTCTTCAGGTGACCATAACCCCTTTCTGTATTTTGGTTTTGCTTTTTCTGCTGGTTGAACCCCCATTTTGGTTTAAATAAATTTATTGTTAAGCTTTGAATTCCCAAAAGAGCTTAGAGAGACCAGATACAGAGAGGGGAGGCAAAATATTTGGCTTAGAAATAGTGCTCAAAAAACAGACTAATTTATAATGCCATAAATAAATGGTTGTGATTGTGCTTAACTTGTGCTTATACCAGGAAAGAGTTGAAAACAAAATTTAATCATATATTTTAACAAAAAAGACAAAATTATAAATATATAAAACCAAACATGATTAAGCTTCTTTGAAATAATATTTGTTTAAGAAATGAAATATTATGTCCTGTTCCATTGACGAGTTCATGCTCTAATTGGGTACTAACTTGGAAATTGATGGGATAGTTTTTCAAAAAATAAGTGAGGTGACTGTTAGTGGCCTTATGGAATCAAATAACAGTGTTTGGAATCAAATAATTGGGTACTAATCATAGTTTCATTAAAAATGAATAAAAAACAAAATACAAAAAGAAAGACAAAGAGAGACTAGTTCAATACCCTTGACAAGAAAATAAATAGCAACCACATGAATATTAAATATCTAATGGAAGCTTTTTTAGAGCCTCCACAATGCTTCACATCATTTTTATTAAAAATAATAAAGAGAAACACTACAAAAAAAAAGATGGTTGCGGCTGTTTTGGGGAAGAGCGGCGGCGGTTACAACCGCCGGAAACCTTCTGACACGGCGGTTACTGTTCAGCCGCGCTTTTCTGCGCCAGCAGGTGTCTTGCGGCGGTTCTGACAACCGCCGGTCCTAACCGCCGTTATATTGTTGCGGCGGGCCCAACTGTCGTTATCTGGTAGCATGGGTTTTTAAAATATTTGCATTGGGGCGGTTCTGAACTGCCGGGAAAATAAATATTTTTTTAATTTTTTACATTGAGGCGGGTCTGAACCGCCGCTAGCTTTAACTGGTTTTGCTTTACAAATTGGGGCGGGTCTGAACCACCGCTATCTTGAACATTTTTTTTGCCAACTGTAAAATACGAATATTAATTATTGCTAAATGTAAAATACACTCTTAGACCAAAATATAAATTGCAGCAACATTTAAACCAATAATTTGATAGCATAAAACCATTCTTCATGTTTATAACATACAAATATTAAACTAAAGTTATAAAATATTCTTTAAGTTCATAACACAAAATATTAAACTAGAAACTGTGTTTGAAGTACATCACATAAAGAAATAAACTATCTAAATAGCCCCATTTGATGATGATCCTAGCTGATTTCCCTCTAACCGTTTGCATGAGATAAGCAAGTTGTTGTTTAACGACATCAAATTCAGCCTTCTGTGCCTTTAATTTATTGGCCTCAGCAACCTGTTCCCTTAAACTATTAACTTCAGCAAGTTGTTCTTTTAAGGTGTCAATCTCAATCTGCATCTGAGTTATCTTTGCGTCTGATGAAGAGTTTGCCATAAAGCTAGGGTTTCTTCCATTGATTTGAGATGGCACTACACTCATTCCCATACTTCGAACATACCCCGGATGCTCTTTCCCAAAAACTGCAACGAAGGCTTTATTCCCATTAGAACACTTCTGGATTTCCTCTTGTAATTGTTCCTGCAAGTATTGAATAAAAACAGCAATCAGATCAAAAAGTGTCTGCTAATGAGCCTAGTGCAACAATAGACAATGCCAATAATAATCCAACAATTAAAGACCTTCCCTTTTCTTTGCAACACAGGCTGCATATTTATCACACATAAAATAATAATAATTACTAAAATTAATAATATTTATCACACAGTCTTTATTTTTGAGTTTCTTCCTCATTACTGTACACACAATTCAACTTTCACTAATTTCTACTTTTTTTTAGTTCCACCCATTTCTAATTTTTTTCACCAAATTTTGAGCTTTGATTCTTTTCAACCACACCTTCCCTTTGAGCTTTGATTCTTTTCAGATTGATTCACAGCAGAGTGATATAATACACTTACATATATTTCTCTCGCCTCATCATTCACAAATTCACCATCTTTTTTCATGTGAGAAACTTGATACATGTCCCCTCTAGTGTAGGTTCGCCCATCTTGCAATTCCTAAAAATTTGCACCTTCTAAATATAAGAATATAATTATATAATAATTAATTTATGTTCTTAAACCCATTGAGTGAACTATACCAATTCATGTTGCTTCCTTGCTAGTGACTTGGTGCCCAATGTATGCAGAACTTTTTGCTTTGACCGGTTCTCTGCATTTTTTTCAGCTATCTCCTATATGGTGCAACAAATTTAATAATTAGTAACACATTCAATAGTCAGCTATCTCCTATATGGTGCAACACAAATTCACTTATTACCATAGCTTTAGCAGTCAATCTATAACGCAGAAACATATTCCAATGATCTGGATTAATGCCTGGTGGTACCCTCAGCAGATTCTGTTCTAATGTAAACTCCCAGTTATAGTAATCACGAAAAAGCTTAAATCGATTGTCCCTCCATTTCTTTCCTAAGCTTTGTAAGATAACTTTCTTGTTATGAAGATCGTTGACCACAAATTTTTCCTTAAGACAACCACAATGAATAATTAAAAGTGAGTTGAATGTAACATATAATTTTTGTTCATGTACATTTCCAGAAAAGTGATTTGTATCAACTCTTGTATGATGGACTAAAATTGATTTTTGGTGTGAATATATAACATGTATTGTAATTTATTTAAAGAAACTATTTAAATGTATAATATTTAAAATATTATGTCTTAGTTAGTTTAATATAACCGTCAAATTATTATTTGTTAAATTTCAGTATGATAAATTTAAATTTATATTAGTATTATTTGTTTAAAGAAACTCTTTAGATAATAAATAGCATCAATTCACACTAACGAAAAAACTACTATTTGTAGCTTCTTGTAAAATCGAGTTTAGATAATAAAACTGATTTCTACTAAAAACTCCAAAGCCCGATGCTAAAGACTGAAATCACTTTTAAGTTTCAACCTAAGAAAATGAGAGTTTAATGGCACCACGTACAACTAAACGTACTATTCAAGTCAGTTCTCTTAGTCGAGGGGGGACACTTGTGAGGTAAAGAAAGTTTCTAGGGATTGAACCGAACAGAACTCCCATTCCAAGCTTTCGCATATAGAGTAGAGTATTTTAGCTAAACTTATGTTTAACTTCTATTCTAGGTTTATTTTGATTTAGGTATTGTAATGCCTAAGTTGTTGAAAGGGCATGACTAATTCAAAATTCAAATTATTCATTAAATGACAAGGAATAACTCAACAATGATTTTTTTTATAGGCAATGTTAGTGGGGGGTGGGGGAAATGTTAGTTTCCGGGGATTGAAACCAGGACCTCCTTCTTGCACTCTTTTGGTGCACTCCTTCGGTATCCCTTAGCTCGCCAACTGAGCTACCTACTTGGGATAACTCAACAATTAAGCTAATAAGCAAAGCAAAACTCCAAGAAGCAGTAAGATCAAAATATAAAAAGAAAACACTATGGTTTGGAGAGACATGTAACACGATGCAAGCCACTTAATAATTCCATTATCGGTCCAAATTTGTGGGAACAACACTGCTAAATCGTACGAAATAGCCTAAAACTAAAAACACACCGAGTGCATGGACAAGTCATCAATAGAAAAATGCACGGTTCTTGCTATTCGTGTCGTACAAAAAGCTTTACCCTTGTAGGAATGAATACCTCGAGATCTCACTCGGTAAAACTAATTAAGATGGTTAAGATAATAAATGACAGATATTAATGTTTTTGTTGATGCAATCACCTAATTGTATATGTTTACAACTAATTTTTACTCTTTGTCCACTAGTAGAATTGGATATTGGATAAGATATTATATAGTTGGATTCAATTTTGGGAAGACAAGACAAATGAAAAGAAAAAACAAGTTAGGTTCATACGTTTGATAGAATATAATTAACAAAATGACTATATATTAACATTTAGCTATAGGAGATGACACAAGAAAAAGACAAGATATGGGTATAAAGAATCATATTCCCTTATTCTTTTGAATTCACCAAAGATATATTACAATTATAAAGTTAATGTAGTTAAGAAAACCATGTTTCTTCTCTATCATTGGATGATGTATGCAAACTGATGAGTGATGACATAGATGCCACCTCCAACCAATTACTTACTTCTTCAATAATTGGTAACCTGGCTAGCTTGCTGAAGTTGCTATCGGAGCAAAGGTTCTCTAAAGTCTTTGTTCTCACACTCGACTACAAAATAGACTTAGAAACTCTGTATTGTTTTGATCTGTATAGTGAAATGTTATTGTAATGGATTTAGTCTCCCATATTTTGGCGATGGTAATAATAACTAATAAAAAAATAGAAATATAATCAACCTTAAGATGTGCAATCTTGCACATGTTAGTAAAGCCCTATATATAATGCGCCTCAATGTCACATGCTTTAGAAGATTGACAAGTTAGACTTCTATTATTAATGTGTTTCGTTTTCAGATGAAAGACAAGCATATCATGGAACAACTAACGTTTGAACCAAACCTTTCTCCAGCCTAGCTAGGCATGGAAAATGTACTATTTAACTAAATAAGTGTCTTTGTTTTAACACTCACATAAGTCTCGAGGATGGAAACTTCTAATTACTGTCAACATCAACACCTATATTATGAATATTTAATCTCATGATCAATAGATTGACGAAGACTTGTTTTTTTAACTATGTTCTGTACCTTGCAGTGCTTGGAGGACTACAGTTGGTAGGTCTCTTGCTGTCTGACTGGAGATTCAGAGTGATCCCGGGAGGGGTACATTAATTTATAAATACTAATAATAAAAAATACTATATTCCCAACTCTTACTACTAGTACATTAATTTATAAATACTAATAATGAATTTATTAAAAAATACTAATAATGAAGTTTTTCTTTGGAAAGTGGGCATATTCTCTGATTCTTGAACATATAGTAGACTGTACTAGGATTCTCTAAATTCAAAATTTCCAACATTCACTTGCATTTTGGCTAAAAATATTATGAGAGAAAATATGTAGAAGAAGTTGGTGCGTTAGAGAAAGACATAAATATTCAGTGTTTTAAAAACCGGCTCGGCCCGGGTGAACCGGGAACCGGAAGAGTAACTGTTTCGAGCCTTGCTATGGATCGGAAATGCAGTGACTCGGCGGGAACCGGCTTGACCCAAGCGGTTTTTGGCGACAATCAGTGATCCGGTGGGTTTTGCGAAAACTGGTGACCCGGCGGGTTTTGTAAAACCGGACCGGGTTTTGCATTTTTAATAAAAAATACTCAAAAACGCAAAAACAACGCCGTTTTAGACTTTTTTTAGGCATAATGTGTAATTTTAGCAAATTAAGTTTTATAGATATGAAATTTATATGTCTTGAAAATTCAGGAATTTTTTAATCGAGACCGGGTCATGGTCATGCAGTTCAACTGTCGACCCCTCGGTCCGACCCTTGACCCAGTGACCCGGTACCTTCACCGAGTCGATCACCGGTCCGAGTTTTAAAACATTGTAAATATCCTTCATTTATGTCTAGGGAACTTGAGTTTAGAGATAATAGGTCCAAGCTCCCCTCCATTTCTACTTGATGGTTATTTTAGAGAAATAAAAAACTAAGGTCAATTGTCGTTTATAATTTCATTGTAGAATTAATTTTTATTTGTCAAATGTGTTCCCAAATAAATACTATGTGCCCAATTTTCAAGCAATTTTACTCCATTACACATAATAATAGTTAATATCCTAATTAATAGTTAATGAGAACAATTTGATCAAACTATTTCACTCATGAAACTCTTTATTGTTTTTCTTAATTATTGTGAAAAAACCTTAAATGTCACTTAGTTTGAAATGTGCAGCATCCCAGTTTTAGGAAATCTTAACTCAGTAGATTTAGATTGAATAAGTAAAAGCTTAGTTTACTGAGAGAAATCCTAGGTTAGGTTTAGAAACAAATTAGAATGGAGTTTTGGATCAAGAAGTAAAAGCCTAATCCCAAGAACTCCAGTTTAGGCACGTACTTCCTACAGGCTACAGCCCCCTACTCACTGGAACCCCCCTAAACAAGCGAAAAGACGAAAATGTCATTAATGAGAAAAATGCGCTCCCTTTTTTTGGGTTTACGAAGGTTCAGAAATTCACTTCTGTACCGGTTCAGAACATAAGTTTCGAGTGTTACACCTTGGCAAACACCCCTCCTTTTGTACAATTTTAACGGTTATGACACTTTATTACCGAACCAGTACGGAAATAAAGTATTGAACCTTCTTAGCTGTTTTTTTATTAGCCTCCTTCTTCCTTCGTTCCTTCTCTGTTCTTTCTTTTATTAGCCTCTTCTTCTTTGACAAAGTTGTTTGTTCAGGTTGTGCAGGATTAATTATTAAATTTTTTAATAAAGATGCTACATATGAACCTTCCCAGCGACTCACTGAAAAAAGCTATGGCTATGGCTCCTTTCTCCTTGCTTGCTATGACAATGATAATGATGGATTTCAGACTATTTCTAAGATAGGAGTTTTCTTTTTTTGATAAGCAAATGTTAGTGGGGGTGGGGGAATGTGAGTTTCCGGGGTTTGAACACTGTACCTCCTTCTTGCAATTTTGCAACTCCTTTATGTCCCTTAGCTCGCCAACTGAGCTACTTTCCTGGGACTCTAAGATAGGAGTTGGATTCACTTAAAAAAAAACTTGGAGAATGTTTGGATAGACTCCGCACTATTTCGAAAGCATAGGCATACTATCAACATGGAGCAAAAATCAAACCTGATGACTGGTTTGAAGCTAGTGAGGTGTGGAACGTGAAAGCTTCAGATCTGAACATTAGCACTTGATTTTATCAAGTACAGTACTTTATTACCGAACCGGTACGGAAATAAACTATCGGACCAAGCAAAAATGCAGCGTGGGGGGGTTTCGAAGTGTGTTCTAAGTGAGGATCTTTTTGGAATATTTGAGGGTTGGGGATGTCCGATGAATAGAGAGGTGTTGTAGGAAGTTTGAGCCCCGGTTTAATTTCACCACAAAAACCCAACGATGACCTAATTTTGGCAATAGATTAACCCTAACTCTGATCAAACCCTAAGTACTTGGTTGACTTTATGCTTTTGATTAAACACTTGTTTGAGGACTTATATGCTTGATTAGAGTCCTATATTAGGGATGGAAATAACCTAGCACAGGATTCTTAAACACTACCTAAAATCTTAAGTAGGTTTTCCATCATTCTTAAAAAACGAAAAACATAAAATCTTTGATTTTAGTTTTCCATCATGCTTTGACGTGCCCCATCAGATATGACTAACTACAGGATTCTACATTTAGGCTTAAATTTATATAAATACAATATTTGGAAACTTTTTGTGATCGTAAAATTCTAAACTTACACTACACTAAATTTATATTACACTTGCAAACATTTCTGTTCAATGGATTTGGTTTCTAATACTTGCTAAGAATTTTCTCAACTCCTTAGCTTTCTGCTTGTGTTCAGGTGACACATCATTTTCTGAATCACTCAAATTAATCACTTCAATATGTTGGTCACTTGATTCATGAAATTTTGAAGTATGAGATGGCTTAAGTGGAGTAGGGCTCAGAAGATCTATGACCACATTTTTATCTACATTAGAAACAGCTTCATTGTTTGATATTTTGCTGATATTCTGAATCAACCTAATATGATCAATTTCATGTGACAGCAACAAATCTGTGGCATTCAAATCAGCTTCAGCTTCAGCCATTTCAGTTGTTTCTTCTAATATCCTTTCTGGAGAATCAGTGGCATTTAGGTTGGTTTGGTCACCCAAGTTGTTATTATCTAGCAACAAATTCTGCAGTTTTAGATCAAGCTCAGCCGTGGAAGAAACGGTTTCCTTTTTCTTTGGTCGTCTTTTCTGATTATTTTGTTTCTTCCGTTGAACTTTATTCTCTTCGAACTCCGAAATCTTTTCGGGGCAGGCACTGTGGATACATTAATGATATTATTAATGTCACAGATGACAAAATAAGCAAAATATACATCAACAAGAATCAGATAAATTTGCATTGCCATTCAACTATTTAATTTTAGGGAATAAAGCAAGTTCATGAGTTGCACAATATGCATTACCTTTGTATAAGATCTGCAGGTACTATTGAAGTTTCAAGTCCATCCATGTCTTTCCAAGAAACCTCGTAGCACTCTCTCCCTTGAACTCTCCGGCTCTTGACGATTTCTGACACAGGACACGTCACCGGGATCTGTGATAGGAAATAATATTATCCATGATATAAAAATATACATCTTGGTTCAAAAACCGGGATCGGACAGTAATGAAACATTAATTAGCATTAGTGAAAGGGGTTAGCAGTACCTCTTGTAAAGGAAGGTTCAATCCAAGTTGAGATGAAGTTAATCGCAAATTGGCAAATCGTCGTAAATCTCTTTCAGCTATACTTGGAAGGATGTACCCATCTATTTCATGAGACATCAATCAGTACAAAACAACTTCCAAAAGCCCATCCCAGACATAGCACAGTTCAAATCTTAAATATCAAGCTTCTCAAAATTCTGAGTTAGATAAGGAATAAATGTAAACTCTAGAATCAGTACATGAACAATGAAGAGTCTATTCTCTACTAAGTACCTACGGTTAAGCATTTGGGCCCGTTTGGATTGGCTTATTTTTGAGCTTATGCAAAACAGCTTTATGCAAATAAATAAGCTTTAATGTATTATTCATAAGCTTGTCAAGGTGGTTTATGAAAAAACAGCTAATGGAGATACAACTTTTATTAGTGAGAACTTATGAATTAACGTAAAAACTTGTTTATGTGCATAAGTTGTTTTTTATAAGCTCAAAAGTAAGCCAATCCAAACAGGCCCAAAGTCTTGACCTATGAAAATAAGTATCTGAATGTAGATGAAGTACCTGTTTTCTCTGAAGGCCACTCAAACAGTTCAGCACATATCCACTGGAGTTTAATACGTTGAAATGGATATTGAGCAAGAGCCCTATAGAAATTAGTCAAATTTTTAAGTAATTGATAATATTGCTGTAGAGTTTATACACCAAATATAAAATTACAATTAAGAATCTCAGAAGCTTTACTACATCTAGTAGTGTATGATAAACAGAAAAATCCATTGAAACTAAGTGTTCACTTTCACACCTTGATATTGTTTAATGCTACACATGCGGCAGAGGAACATAACTAAATAACGATAACTCGATAAGCTTACCTGTGCACAATATTCGAATCTGCGGAGTGGCATTTTGGCTTCAAATAAGCATTAATCACTTGTAAAATTTTATCATCTCTTTCTAAATTATTCTTACCTCCTGCATAAGCAAAGATAGAAACAATGGTACAAACTTGAAGACATAAATGACAAACTTCGATTTTACAAAAAAAAATACTAAAATGGCAGTCAACCTTTGTATACAATTTGATGCAGACAATACAATTTGGAATACATAAGTATATAAGTCCCACCATTCCATCAATTGGTTATTTTTTTGCTCCATATTCCATCAATTGGTTAAGAATTGGAATTAAGATTCTTGAAAAAAAAATCAACAGTTGTATAACTGAAAGATAACGAATTAGATAGAAACATAGATATAGAATTGAAGGTATACCTTTTCTTTTTTTCACCCATCCAAGTCCTTCAGAAGCAATTTTTTTAAGAATGAACTTGTCCCCAATTGACTTGACTATCTGACAAGCTGACTCCTACTACCAATGAAAAATTTATGCAAAAACATTAGCATTTTGCACCATATGACATGTAATATCCCACTTGGTAAACAAGCGGCGAAATGACAAAGAAGGACACGATTCAAGACTTACCGGACCCAGACCATGAACTCCTTGATTATAGTCACTGCCGAGAAGCAACGAAAGAGTAATCTGAAGATCACAGGTTACTTCGTTACTGATTTTTGTTGGAGGATGTCACCAATTTGAAGTGAAACTCAAGAACAATTACGGAAAATCAGAGAGAAAATCAGAGAAAGGAAGAGAGAATTTGAAGAACTGATTTCGGTTATTTGATTGATCTGAATTCAGTTACACTCGCTTTCTGAATTTATACTCTACTCCTAATTCACAGAAACGGTTACAGATGAAACTAACTCCTAACTGTCTTTTAACAGAAACAGTAATTAACTAGCCAGTAACTGCTATATGCCATGACAGATGCCATGGCCCCAATGCCACTAACGCAGTGCTAATTTTCACCAGAAAAAGAAACCAATACCCTTGAATTGAATGTATAAAGGATTGAAGCTATGACTTTGCAACGACACTTAACGATGAAAGATCATCTAAGAAAGCATTGTGATTCTTAAGTATGTTAAAAAGATGATTAGAAATTTACCAATGAGTCCCTTCCAAGTCCAAGTTTTGTTTCAATGTCCGCCATCTCATAGCAAACAACATATCCACCATCTCCTAACTCATTAATAAACAACTCCTTATAAGTCATATGAAATAAAATTAGTACGATAATGAAAACAGAATTAGTACAAAACATATCCTCTGATAAATATAATAGTAATAAAAGTGATCTGCTCACCGAGGCAGATATCCCTGTAGACCGTCCTCGCACCAAAAAGGAATATATCCGAATCTAAACTGAAACATCCATCCTACCATAATTTTCAATAACGAATGACAACAATCACAACAGGTTAGCAAACAGAAACAGCACGAGTATCCGATGAATAACAGAAAATTATGAAGTAGGGAAACAAATGGAGTTTGAAGACACACAAGTACACAGTGCTTACACATAATAGTTCAGAGTTTAACAAAGCACACTGAGCTTCAGCTTCTTCAATCCTGAATTTCGGAAAAGAGAACAATACACAATACACTATTAGTTCAAATTAGTGCCGTAACTTTTTAAGTATCCAGCAATGCAACTTTTTCAATCAACCATAGAAAAACAAAATGTAGATACGTGTTGTGGTTTTATTAATTTGACTAGCCGTATACCCGTGCATATGTTACTTACTATGAGTAATTGTGGAAATGCATTTTAATATCAACAATTACCAGCCAAAATATGAGAGCATTCTATAAAGCAAAACTCCGAACCTACTTCTAATAAATATTACCCATTCAAACAAGAGATGCCAAGAGCCATTCCCAAGACTTTAGCCTCTTTAATCATGCATGAAAACTCAGACCCCGTGTTTCTCCGTAATGATGTCTCTTTCTGTAAGTTTGTTTCGTTTTGGGTTACCTGCATTGTGATTATTAACTAACTTTAGTTAGTACCAAAGAAAGTAAGAAAGATGTATAAATGAGACATGGCAAAACATAACAATATGAGAGGGATATTAACCTCCTTTCCAATGTTTAAGCGACGCCTATAAGTTGATAATTTGATGGCAGGAATTGATCCATCTAGCAAACATCAAACATTTACTAATTAGAAAGGAAAATAAATGAATGGTGTGCACGCAAGCAAATTCAAAAGACAAATGAGCAGAATGAATGGTAATAAATATACAATAAACAAAAAAGATACCATAAGTCAATAACATATACCAGAATGTCTGATTAGTAATATAACCGGAGCCAGCTTAGAATGCCATTCAGTTGAATCACATCACATATCAGGTCTTTTGGATTTGACAATAAAAAGACCAAATCCTTTGCAAATACCATGGGGGAAGAAACAAAGAACACTTCAAATAAAGCTTATCTAAAAAGCTAGCACCAATATCTTAGGAGACCCATTACACATCTCTAACATTTTTGTGATTTTTCAACATTATATTAAACTCAGCTCCATAAAACCATAACTTGTTACTTCTGCTTCATGATTAAGGTTGTGTTTGGATAAACAGAAGTGAGAGATAGTTTCTCATTTATAAAATGCTGATAAAGATGGATAAGGGAAATTGGAAAATTGCTTGCTAATCAGTCATTGTGTTCCTTTTTCATTTAAAAATTTTCAAATGATAAGATTATGAAATACTTGCTTAAAATAAATACACATATAGAGAGAGAGACCTACGCATACATGTGTATGCACATGCATGCGCGACAAGTATACATATGTGTGTGTGTGTGTGTGCATGCACGTGCAAGCTCATGCGCCCACCACACACACACACATATACATATATACATATAAACATAAACATACACATTTATATATGTATGTGTGTCTATACATGGTAGGTACATGTGTGTGTATTAGCATTTATATTTATATTGATAAGTGCACACAGCACAAACACACCTTCTCTTAACATTCCTAAATTATGTCCACAACTTTATAACCAAACTTCTAGTTGCCGACAATCTAGTTGGACAACCACCATGATATCAGTAAGAACATAGGTGACAAATATATGCAGACATACCATTAGCTGAAGTGGTGGCCTGGTGGGTCACAACTCACAACTCTAACCATAAATTTAAGTCACTCAATTTGTCCATGTTTCTAACAATTGAACTACCCTGCACTCACTGTGCTTAAAACCTCACCTATAAACACCAAATAGGTGATCACAGAAATGTTGCCCCGCTCTAAAGACCAAACTCAAAATTCAAATTTAAAAGAAGAAAAAAATAAGGAGTCCCACCATTTTCTAGTTCCATTATGCCTGTAATTTCACCAAAAATATTTAATTGAATTTTAGACCCCAACTTTTCCAGTTTGGCAATTTTGATTCCTAAGTTTTGTTGGCAATTTTAGTCTTTAATTTTCTCAATTTGGCTATTTTGATCTATGTACTTTTTAATTTCATTTATGATCTCTTAAAATCATGAAGTTTTTGAACTTTTAGTCTTTAAAAATCTTAAACTTTGGGAAAGTGGAGACAAAGTGCACAATACACAATTTTGGGGCAAAAAGTGCATTTACAATAACATAGGGATCTAAATCACCAAATTAAGAAAATTTGAGATAGAAATGTTATCTATTAAACTAAAAAAGCTAATTTTCACTTCTCCAACACCCAAAAGAGAAGAAAAAAATAGGGCAAAGCATGAGAAGACAAACCTGCAACTAGAACGATACTGCAATTGAGCGCAATGAGTGCTCTGAGACGATGAAAGAGTCCTCTGAGGTACACTTTCTTCTCCAAACAGGCATGAGACTTGGTCACTTTCTGAAGCTGCACAATCCAGCAAGAGAGATCCACGCACACCCTTTTATTCCTGTGTATCAAATTCACAATTCAACACACATCCATGTCAATTCACCTAAAAGGGAACGCGAATTCGTGAGAAAGAACGAATTTTTTGATTTGCAGAAGAGAAATTGAGAGAGAGAGAGAGAGAGAGAGAATTGAGGGCGTAACTGGAGATGGTGAAGGGGAACAGTTTTCTTGCAAGATTCTAAGACGTCCCATAGATTCCTTACTCCCATGGCAGTGGAGAATGAGAGATTCTTCTACTGAGAGGGAAAACTGCTTGCTATGAGAACGAAAGGGGAAATTTTGAAGTTTTGAAATTGGATCCAATCATTTGTGAAAGTTGCCGTTTTTTAGTTTTTATAGTTGTGATAAATGGTTAATGGTCCTTAAAATTTGTGAAAATATTCACTTTAATCCCCGGTGGCTTCTGATAGATCAACTAAGTCTTTTCACTAAAGTTGAACATGGAATATTGTGTAAAATGATATGATGTGAGTGTTAAGATTGAATCAAGCTGCAGTCAAAAAAAAATTGAATCAACCCGTATTAAATCTCGATCATTGATAAAGTTTTATATCTGACAGTTAATTATAGTGGTTCATCGATGAGGAATCCCTCACCGTAGAAGCACTCATAGTTCCGATATGTTTTAATATTATTAAAAAGTCATTGATATTTGAGAACATTATAGTCAATTAGGTCTCTCGTTTAATTTGGTTTATCAGTGTTGATGTATCACGTTAAGTGGTGATGTGGCACATGTGTCACACAGTTTACATAGGCTTTATGTCAACTAATCAATAATCGTGCAAATTTGAAGGATCAACTTAAGATTGTGTTTTCTAAATTAAGTCCTAATAGTCTTTTTCTATGAAGCCCGGATACAGGATACGATACGAATACGGAGATAAGGGAAAATTTTGAAAATCAAGATACGACACGGCTAGGATAATTTAATAAAAAATTAAATTAAAATTTAAATATATAAAATCATAGTAGAAAAAATAAAATAGAATAGAAACAAATAAAAAGAAAATATGAAAAACAGAAATATTGCATTTTATAAATAGGAAACATTATGTCAAGTAGATATAATTACTTGTGATCATTGTCGTATATCAAGAGTGCAAGAAGGAGGTCCCGGGTTCAATCCCCGGAAACTAACATTTCCCCCACCCCCACTAACATTGCCTATCAAAAAAAAATCGTCGTATATCAAGATATGAAACATTATATCAAGATGAAAAACAGAAATATTGCATTGTCGAAATAAATTATGATCATATCAAGTAGATATAATTATGTATATTTATCCCACCCATACCACAATGTATTATTACGTATATTTTGTCTTTTAGTTATTGAGGTAATATATGAGTGACAATCATGTGCTTAGTTGGTAAGAGGTATCGAAAATGTATCTGAAGAGTATCCTTAGTTGGTAAGAAGTATCAAAGCTGTATCTGAAAAGTATCGAGTCAAATATTTTTTAAAAAGAATTAAAACAAAATTATTGGAAACTCTTTGGGTACGTATTGGTGCGTATCGATATCAGATACGTATCCGACACGGATACGTCTCCATTTTTGAAGTATCGGGCCTTCATAGGTGGAATTATATCACCAAAGCACATCGTGGCGCAGTGGTGAAGTGTCGTTTGATGACAGCCATATGCTAGGTTTGAAACCCAGCTTTGGCATTTTGTGGAAAATTTAAAACAGACGTGTGCATGTTCGGCCCCAGTTGAGTAAGGCAAGTTTGACTGAGTTGATGATGTAAGCACCGAGTTAGTGCATATCCAATCCGATTTGACTACCGGCTCGATTCGGCTACCCCTCCAGTTCCCGGTCGGTTTGAGCCGGGTTTTAAAACACCGATCCCAACTAAGATTTTTCTATGCCAAAACATTTAAGAATTCTTTTGAAATTTAAATCATTTTCCCCAAAATCATATATCTTTTGAATGAAATGAAACCATTTTCATAAAGAAACCATTTTTACTTGTGTAAAAACCTTTATCAACTTCTTTTCAAGTTAGTAGCGAAACTCACCCCCTTTACAATACCTTCAATAATGTATGTTTGTGTGTGAGAGAGAGAGAGAGAGAGGTTGGTAAGGGAATCTTGGACCACATAACAACCTCATCCCCTTTAACAATACCTTCAATAATGTGTGTGTGAGAGAGAAAGTGTTGGTAGTTGAACCACTCTCAATGCGATGTTCATTTATGAAAAGTTCTAAGTATTGTTTAACTGTATTATTATATATTTTTGGTGTTTAACTGTATATTATATTATTAAAACTTATAAATATTTAGATATTTTATGCTAATTTCCTAACCAAGTTAAGCTTTTAAAGTAAAAATAGAAATTCATTCCTCCCTTTTTAAAACCCCGAGCCGAAGATTACCATCCACTCTCAAATTTTCTCATTTCCATCACTCCATGCTCTCTTTCTCTCCGTTTCCTCTCCACCATTTTCATGAAATATTTGTGCTTATCCTTCTCCACTTAACAGCATTGTGACATCCAAGTGCTCAAAGGTGAGCATATTTTCCTCTTGCTCTCATTTTCCTTATGTTTTACTTCATAAATAAATCGATGCTGATATGTGAAGATCTTGGAAGAAATAAAGACAAATATTTTATTCCTTCACCCCAAATATTACTTGCTATATGTTCCTACTTTTATGATCATGAGATAAGATTCATGACAAACCAAATGTTCCTTTTTAAACAAGATCACCACCACCTTTTTTTAGTAGCCGCAACTTGTTTTTTTAAGAAATAGAAAAAAAAATTGATTTCAAATACAAAAATGATTTTTTTTATAGTAGGATTGGATCTTTGATAAAAGTAAAATAGTTCCTTTGGTTAACCTTTCATAGTTCTTTCACAATCCTCAACATCGAAAAAATTGTTTTTCTCTCATCTCTCCATTCTCTTAATACGTTGTTTCAAAACAAAACCCCAATTTTTTAACTCAGAACTATGGGCTTATTTTCTTAAAGGGAGAAGAATTAAAATTATTTCCAATCATAAAGTTTTTCTTCCCCCCTTTAATGTTGTGGTGTTTTTCTTCACTAGATTCACTAGCAAATGAGAATCATCTATATTGTTCGTTTTAACAAAGTTCAACACAGATATCTGGCGGTTATTATTCCCTTATTTAAACAATACACCAAATTCTTCTTAAAAAGTTAATATATGAAATTTATATATTTGTATTTATTTTTATTTGATAGATGTTTTTATCTTTTCTCCCAATTTTTATAAAGTGATCCACATTCAGTTTTTATTATATTTTAAATTATTTTTTACAGGTGATCATAAGTTGGGTTTCCGAAAAATAATTAGGAAATTGTGTTGTCAACTAAAGCTCATGGAAGTTTCTATGTTTCTCACATTTCTTCGGAATCAACGAAAAAGAGTTTTCCTTCCCTAAAAGTCATAAAATTTGTCAATTATAGTAGCACTTGAATTTGAGCAGTAATTATTTAATAATTTGAAATCTGACTCATCACAAGAAGCTACCACGAATTGGAAGTTAAACAACGGTTAGATTTGTTAGAGAAAAATTAAGCATGCATAATGACAAAAGTAAATAAATATATTCAGTTAGATTTATAACAAACTTCTACTTGAGGGAATTTGTAATGTGTATTACTCTTAGTTAATAATAGTCGGTTGCATTTTTTTTATAAGATTTCAGTAAAAAAAATGAAAAGCAGTTTGTGTTATAAATAGTGTAAACATTGTAATTATATTATTAGTCTGGCCCATTAAACAGGCCTGTTAGGTTTAAGTTGTAGGCTATTTAAACTTATTAGCGTTTATACTCTAATACACAATTGTCATGATAATATTTTAATTACTCTTTTCCACGTGGGATCACGAGCTCTCTTTTTTTTTTTTACAAAACGAGCTCTCGTTTTTTATAGTCTCGCTTCCGCACAAAAACCCTAACTGTCAAGGCATTTTTTTCTGCCTTCAGAGAAGCCCCCTTCAGCCTTTAGTGCTGTCCTTTCCCTTCCTTCGTTACTGTACCAATTTTTTTTCCAGAAACCATATCGTACACATTGCCTTCTCATAGAACCCCACTGCCCATCACAGTACTTGAATCAACGACCCCACCATCAGAATCGCCTCCTCAAAATCTGCCTTTCTGACAAAAACCTCAGTCGTCAGCCACCAGACGTGCTTCCACGCGCCGCCACACCGTCGCTTCCCTTCGCGCGCGTGTGGCACACGCGCAACCCTTCGGCTACCGTCTCACTTCGCCCTTTCAACCGTAGGGTTGCAATCAGCTCCTCTTTCCACTTGGAGGGTCAAAGTTCAGATTGGAGCACTCTAGCTTAGGTTTTCTTTGAAACTCACACTTGTTTCAATGTTTTTTTTTGACCTTTTGTTTCAGATCTGTCAACAATGTCTGAGGAGAACCCATCCGAAGAAAAAATCACTTCTACTGTAAGGCCAAACGAATTTCAGGCTCTGCCTAATTCCTACAAGCTTGATGGACGTAACTACCTTTAGTGGTCTCAATTGGTTCGCACTACCAACAAGGGTAAAAAGAAGATTAGTCATATAGATGGGGTCTCTCTAGCCAAGACAGATCCTAAGTTTGAGGCTTGGGACGATGAAGACTCTCTTATCATGACCTGGTTGTGGCACTCAATGACTCCAGAAGTCAGTCGCAATTGTATGTTTTTCTGTACTTCTAAGGAGATTTGGGAGTATCTCAAGCTAACTTACTCAATGAAAAAGGACACAACATCATGTTATGAGATTCAAAACAAGGTTTTTAACACTAAACAGAGGAGTCTTTTTGTCACAGACTATTATGGGACTTTAAATGGTTTGTGGATTCAATTAGATCAATATCAAAGTTTGAAAATGACTTGTACCAATGATACTGCTATACTGACAAAGTTCGTTGAGCAAGCAAGAAATTTCAAGTTTCTTCGTGGGCTAAACTCTGAGTTTGATCCTATTCGAGTTCAAATTTTGGGGAAGGAACCACTTCCTTCTCTCTCTGAGGTGTTCCACACTGTGCGAGGAGATGAAACTCGAAGGTCAGTGACGTTGGAAGGAGGTAGCTCAGTTGAGGGTTCGACCTTAGCTATTGGAAAGGGCCCCAATAAAGGATCCCCTTCTGGAAAGTCACCCATAAAGACCCCTCGTGAAGAATGATATTGCATCCATTGTAGGAAGATCAGCCACATTAAGGAGACATGCTTCAAACTTCATGGGAAATAAAAGGTTTTAGAGCAGAACCTTGGGCTTAGAGGCACTCCACAGAGACGTGCAAATCAAGCAATTGTCGAATCTGAAAGCTTGGAAGAGGCACCACCTACTAAAAAGGAGATATTGGCTCTTAGCAAAAGGGACCTTGAAAATATTCAGACTCTTCTACGGTCTCTCAGTAAGAAATCTAGCTCTAGCTCCCTGGTAATGACTGGTAAGAATTCTAGCTCTTTGTCCTTTGATACTTCTAGTACTGAGAATAGCTGGATTATTGATTCTGGTGCTACTCATCATATGACCCCCTATCCATCTCTTTTTTCATCTTACTCCACTTTACCTGGAAACAAACAAATGATTGTATCTAATGGAAGTAGCATTCCTATATTATTGGGAGTGGCAACATTCAAATTCATTCAACCTTCCATTCCCATTAAAAAATGTGTTGCATATTCCAAAACCTTTTGTCAGCTTCTAGACTCACCAAAGACTTGAAATGTGTTGTGACTTTTGTTGATTCTCATTGTGTGTTACATGATCGTCCAACAAGAAGGATGATTGGATTTGCTGAAGAACATGATGGGTTATACTACTTGCAGCTTGAGAAAAATGCCAATTTGAAGGCACTTGCCTCCACCCATGAGTCAAGTTCAGAATCTTGGTCATCCTCTCAAGTATGGCTTCAACACAGGCGACTTGGTCATCCTCCGTTTATTGTCCTTAAGACTTCATTTCCTTTCTTGTATACAAAAGTGTCAGTTGAGTTGTTTCATTGTGATGTTAAAAATGTCTTTTTGCAGGGAAATCTAGAGGAAGAACTGTATATGGAGATTCCACCCGGATATGGGACCACTAATGGAGAAAATAAGGTGTGCAGATTGAAGAAGGCTTTGTATGGTCTCAAACAGTCACCCCCGTGCTTGGTTTGGAAGGTTCTCTCAAGTTATGGTGTCCTTGGGGTATAGGTAGAGCCAAGGTGACCACATTCTCTTTATAAATCACTCTCTGAATGGAAAAATTACATTACTTTTGGTCTATGTAGATGATATGATCATTGCTGGTGATGATGAAGTTGAAAAACGGACTCTTAAAGAGAAGTTGGCTGCTCAATTTGAAATGAAAGATCTCAGGAAGCTAAAATACTTTCTTGGGATTGAGGTTGCTTATTCTAAGCAAGGTATATTTATCTCTCGAAGGAAATATGTTCTTGATCTTCTTAAGGAGACAGGTAAATTGGGTTGCAAACCTGCTGGAGCCCCTATTGAGCAAAACCACAAAAATTGAAAGTGATGAGGAAAACCCACAAGTAGAAAAGTCCCAGTATCAGAGAGTTGTGGGAAAGCTCATATACCTAGTCGTTCCTTTCTCCAACTTGCACAATTTGCAATTGTTTCTTGTCTTTTGTTCTTTTTTCTTTTTTGTCTAGTTTTGACCTAAGATGAACAAAATGAGTGGTTCTTGTTATACCTTATCAGGAAAAGTGAAGAAATTCACTTTTCAATAGGAGATTGTAAAAATTGTCTAGTTTCATTTTGTAGCTACGAGAGTAAGTTTGCTATATGTATTGTTAAGACTGATGCTTAACTAAATCATCATTTCTTTACTTGTCCAAATTTGAAGGAAATGATTTATTTTGTATTTCTAGTTTCTTGTAGATATGCTTAGGGTTTGATATTGGGGAACAATCTTAACCTCCCTTTTTCCGGAAGAAAAAATTGCAACTATTGTCTATGGTTTGATGGAGCTTCTAGTGTATTTGGTGGGTATGCTACTAGTAGTGAAGATGAATTTGGGAAATTATAGCTTTTGTGCAAGGTTAATGCTTTCATGGTTGAACAAAAGAAGAAAAGCAAGAAGTCAACTTCAAGCTTATGGCCAACTTTGATGCCATCTATATCTATGTCTATATCTATATCTATATCTATATCTATATAATTTACATTTGCAAATAACCTCATTAATTATTTTAACATGTGTCACTCATATAGAATTTTGACAATAAATGCTATTTCCAACTCACCTATAATTTAATTATTTATTATATTTATATTATCTTATATATTTGATTGTTGTTTTAATTGGAATAATTAATAAAAACGTTTTTAAATGTGTAACGTTCCAATATATTTATGAGATTTAATTGAAAATAAAAAAACGTTTTTTTAGTTGTAACTCTCCAAAAAAAATACAAGTATAAATATGTAAGGTTGGGTGATAGGTTTAGTCACTATCCACACCATCACTTCATCTTCACTAAGCATCATTTGTTCATCACGGTTCGTTTGAATTTACTTGGGGAGTTCATCATCTTCATAATTTGGATATTTCATGTTGAAGGAGGTGAATACTTTTGCATGTGAATGTTCGGTGTTGGGTTTAGTCACATATGAGCTACATTCTTGAGATAGCAGTTGAAGATAAGTGTTTTGAAGATTCAGATAGTGTGTAGCAGTAAATTTGTAAATGGTTGTTTCTGAAATTCATATTATTGCTATTAGATTTTGATTTGACATGTTGTCAAGTAGGTTTTCCATAATATGCATGTTTTCCATGTTGTCAATTAGATCTTATTGATTTGACATTTGTTCATCACGGTTCGTTTGAATTTTCTTGAATAGTTCATCTTCACAATTTGGGTATTTCATGTTGAAGGAGGTGAATACTTTTGCATGTGAATGTTCGGTGTTGGGTTTAGTCAGATATGAGCTACATTCTTGAGATAGCAGTTGAAGATAAGTGTTTTGAAGATTCAGATAGTGTGTAGCAGTAAATTTGTAAATGGTTGTTTCTGAAATTCATTTATTGCTATAAGATCTTGATTTGACATGTTGTCAAGTAGGTTTTCCATAATATGTATGTTGTGTTCAATCCTTTTTTCACTCATGTAATGTAAATCACCATATCAAATGTAATGTAAATCACCAAATGGAAATTTCAGGTTGAAGGAGTTGAAACTATTGGATTTAAACATTGGGAGTTGGGTTGAATCACATATGAGCTACATGGTTGAGTTACAAGGTGAATATAAGGGTATTAGGAGATTCAGATAGAGTGTATTAGTAATTTTGGTCGAGTATGGTAGATTGGGGAATAAATTTTTTGTGATTTAACTTTTGTTACTCATGTAATCTAAATCACCAAATGAAATTTTTTTCTATTTTAGAATTAAAATATTGAATATTTTTAAGGGTATAACGAGACTTTTTGTATTTTAGTATCAAACAATTAACTTATTTGATGTGATTTTTTTAACAATTTTTATACAAAGCATTTGTAACGTATTTTGGAAAGTTTGTCATCCTTAATCTTTATTTATTATTTTATACTAATTTAAGTTTATACCATATTTCCTTCCCTTTAAGTGAAATGGGGCCATTATAATACGATGATCATGAGATTGAATTAACGCCAGTTAGGTAAAAATGCGAAGCTGCACTAATTGAATCGGTAACAAAATAAGAATAGGATGTTGACAAACAAAAAGTGATGTTATGTTCAAAATATTCAAGTGTTAAGGGGATCGAAAATTTAACTAATAAATTACTTTGAAAAAATAACTTAAACGTATAATTTGTAGTGACATGTTTTAGTAATACAATTCAAATTATAACGGGAAACATTTAAATGTTACGGTTCAATTGAAATTCATTGTATCAAGTGTAACAAAACCAAATATATTGTAACGGATCCATATAAAATTGTAAAGGACAATTGATATTAAACCTATAAATACCTATAATACGTTTTAAACTATATATAAATGCTATTAATTGTAACCATTACTAATAGCTGTAATGTTAGAAAAAATTAGTTACAATATGCATTCATATTGTAGTGGATAGTTACAATATGCCAATAGGTATAATGCTAGAATAAAAGTAGTTACAATATGATGATAGGTTTAAGTCTATAATATAAATTAGGTATTTATAGGTTTAATATCGATAATACAAAATGCTACTTTGTTTGAAGGTTTACAATTATTAGCATTGTTAGGAAGTTTTACTGAGATATAAGGTTTTATAAATTTCACAAAATAATTGATATATAATTAATTTAGAAATGAATATAATAAAGTTCACAATTCCATTTATATAAAGTAACGTTCGCATTAGGATAAATACAAATAGACCCCTTTTAAGAAAAACGTTTGCATTAAGAAAAACGGTTACATGAAACATTAAATGAAAAAAAATAAAATTTAGAATGTTTATTTTCCTTTGACATGTAACGTTTTCATTAATAAAAATATTTACGTTATTATAATAATGAACTCAAAAGAACAATTTGAACGTTTATTTTGACATAATAATTAATAATAGTACATGTAACATTTATGTTATTAAAATTATATGAATCAGTTTTTTTTATGACAAACGGCTCCAATAAATAATTATATCAATGTTTATAATAGTAATTAATTTGAACAAATACTCAAATTTTAAAATTGTGTTTTCAAATTTTAAATTTTTTCATTTTTCCCTCTTATGAAGAGACACACCCATTTATAAATAGGATCATTACAATCAACTATTTACCACTACCAACATTCCTCATAGCCAAAAGAAACGGTATTCTACCGAGACTCATTCCTATCCCCTTTCACAAAATGCCTCCCAAGTATGACTTTATTTCTGACATCGATGTCAGAAATGACAAATGCAACCTACTCGTGGGCATCACAAGGAAATGGGAAGTCCCTGATCTGAACAATACCAGGCTCCCCTTTTCGGTTGAATTCGTTTTTATTGATAGTGAGGTTAATATTATGCACTTTAAAATTTCTTTTTACATGTTATATTGTTTTTTCCATGGTACTTATCATATTGCTCATGATCTTGTGATTATTTACTAGGGATGGTCAATTGCGAATATGTAGGATCTCAATAATTTTGACAAATACAAACATTTTGTATATTTGATGCCTTTTGTAATTGTTATTTTCTCCTAATTTTGTTATATCATTTATGTTTTCTGCAGGGGAACAAGATACATGCAACTATTCAGAAATACTTATTTACAAATTTGAGTCTGACTTGAATGAAGGGGATGTTTATATGATCACAAATTTTGATGTTGTTTCTAATTCTGGTGCATACCGTACAACTATTCACAAATTTAAAATTAATTTTCAGTATAATACTAAGGTCCAAAGGCTAATATTCAAATCAACATGGTCCCAGAGACTTATACTTCTCCTGCTGATGTTTTCAAAAGTGATATCAACACTGACTATTTAATTGGTTAGTACATCAATACACTATCACGATATCATGTCATTGTATATATACATATTCAAAAGTGATATACACTACAAGAAATAGTGGATTTACTGTCGAAAACTTTCCGGCGGATATAAATCCGTCGGAAACTTTCCGGCGGATTTGATAGATTTCCAGCGGATTTGATCCCACGGTAGTTTCCGGCGGATTTTTTGGACTTTCCGGCGGATTTTTATCCCACGGAAACTTTCCGGCGGATTTTTTGGACTTTCCGGCGGATTTATAATTTTTTTTTATTTTTTTTTGCAAAAATCCGCCTGAAATTTTCGGCGGATTTTTGGTAATTTCCGGCGGATTTTTTGGACTTTCCGGCGGATTTATAAATTTTTTTTTTTTTTTGCAAAAATCCGCCGGAAATTACCAAAAATCCGCCGGAAATTTTCGGCGGATTTTTGGTAATTTCCGGCGGATTTTTTGGACTTTCCGGCGGATTTATAATTTTTTTTTTTTTTTTTCAAAAATCCGCCGGAAAATACCAAAAATCCGCCGGAAATTTCCGGCGGATTTTTTGGACTTTCCGGCGGATTTTCCAAATTTTTTTTTTTTTTTTTTTCAAAAATCCGCCGGAAATTTCAAAAAATCCGCCGGAAAATTTTGGAGGGAAAAAAATCCGCCGGAAATTTTAAAAATCCGCCGGAAAAATTTAGAGGGAAAAAAATTCGTCTATAAATACAACTTTCTCCTACACTCATCTCATTCTCTTATTTATCTCTTTCTTTCCTTCTTATTCTCTTCTACATTTTCTCTATCTTATCTTTTTTCTTCTTTCTCATACTCTCTAATCTTCAAAAATTTCTCTACATATCTCTCTTCTATAATTCTCCTTTCTTCTTCATTCTCACTTCTTTATTCTTATTCCTTCTTCATCTCACTATTTTATTCTTATTTCTTCATAATTCCTCATTCTTATTCTCTCATATATCATTTCTTCTCATATTCTCTTTTATTCTTTCCTTTTTCAACAATACCATTCAACATTTGATTTTACTTTTGTTTTTTGACTTTTATTTAAAACACATATTAAGTTATAAAATTCAAAAAAAAATTTAAAAATTTCGGATTTTTAAAAAAAAAAAAAAAAATTGGAAAATCCGCCGGAAATTACCAAAAATCCGCCGGAAATTTTTTTTTTAAAAAAAAATTTCCGGCGGATTTTTGGTAGTTTCCGGCGGATTTTCCAAAAAAAAAATTAAAATCCGCCGGAAATTACCAAAAATCCGCCGGAAACTACCAAAAATCCGCCGGAAAGTCCACATTTCCGGCGGATTTTGGTCGCCGGAAAATCCAGTTTTTCTTGTAGTGATAACACTGACTACACATGTCACCTATTGAAGATTGAATATTAATATTTGTAATGTATACATGCCTACAGACCTTATAGGTGTGCTGACTGGAATCGGAAAAGAAAAGGGAGCATGAGAAAAATGGTACAAAGTCGAAGGTCGTGACAATAGAATTGGATAACAATGTGTGCGATTTCTTTTATTTTTTATTTGCATTTATATGGGTATTTTTCTTTAAACACTTTTGCGCAACCATTTATTAAAATATTGTTTTGTTGCTTTTGATCTTCGTTTCCGATTCCAAATATCTCTATTTGAATCATATGTCGATGAACTTAATGCATTTGCTTTGTAGTGGTAGTGCTCATTGATTATTGGTATAGTTTCTTGAGTTGAATCTTTTGATCTTTGTTCCTGGGCTATTAGATCATCGACATATGATCATTAACATATATGGATTATATCAAACCCCCAAATGTGTTTTAATAAATCTACACTAAAAAAATGATATATTTACTCATATGAAGTTATTGCAAATATACGTTTATTTTAACCATGTAAACAATCATAACTGATTATAATTGAAGCAATTCAATGCATACGTTACATTGTGAAAAATCTGATACTAAATCATTGGTAAAAACAAAAACTGATATATTTACTCTTATGAACTTATTGAGTATCACTATCCAAATTTTTTGTCTACTATCTAAATGATATTCAGAAGAAAAAAAACGTAAATGACCCAAGTGACGAAAAAAATTGGACTTTTTATATAAATGCCATCAGTTTCGGGTCTTCGCCTAATTCATTGAATGATATATTATAAATTAGTAATTACATAACAAAATTATTAAATCATTGTCGATTGCTAATTTAATATAAAAAAACTGATGCAACTATTTTAATTAGCTATCCAAACAGATGCACAATTCTATCCCATCATTATTTCATATATAATGAGGGTCAACATCTTTACAAAGTTGATATTAACAGATTCCAACAATAATACTACACATATCCCATTGATTCCTCTCCCATAATACCAAATGAATACTTTAAAACAATTGATATTTTTAATCATTTAAAATTATTGCAAAAGACTTTTTTTAACCACAATCAACAGTCATAGTTCTGGGTCTGTTTCGGGTTTTATTGAAATCAATATCATTGTAAAAAAAAAACTGATATGAAATCATTGTAAGAAAACTAATATATTTACTCATATGAAATTATTGGAATAAAACGTTTTTTTTATTAAATGTAACAATCTTACCAATATCCGGCCCCGAAATGATCTCACCCAACTATAAAAAATACTATCATACAAGAAGTATACCATCACCCACATTCCTCCACTATTTGATAAGAACCAGACGAATTTGTGTTTTCTATCCAAAAGTATTATTTTCACTCCTATTTGCAAAATGTTTCCCAAATATGACATGATATCTGACATTAATGCTAGACATGGCAAATGAAATCTACTTGTGGGCATCGCAAGGAAGTGGGAAGTCTTTGATTTGAACAATAGCAGACTCCCCTTTTGTTGTGCTAGAATTGGTTTTATCAATAGAGAAGTTCATATTGTCGTTCCAATACATAAAATTTAGGACTATGTGTTTCGGTTAATGCCATAACATTTAAATTACCAACTTTTATTTTTATATATTTTGTTATTAAAGTGGCTGGATTAATTTTGCTAACAAATTTCTTGCTGAATCTCCAAATTTTCACTGGATGACATATGATATAAAAATGCATGTCTTAATGGGATGACACTTTTCCTAATTTCTCTTTATCTTAAGCGCAATGATTGCCTAATAAGTTTACAGAGAATCATTTGGGATGAAAAAACCAAAAATTAATATCTAAAACATAATATATATTTTGAAACTTTTGATATTCCTCAACTTTAATATAAACAATTTGCACATTAACCCTCTTTCTTAGCTATTAATATGAACTTTATTTTGCAGATCATTGATCTACTCACCGATGAATCATCTCTTTTAAGACCATATATACCTTGAATTACCATTTTCTATACATTTTTCTCTAAAATAAGTGCAACCCATAACACTAACATGGTGCCCCCAAAATATCTACCATCAATATTATTGTTTGAGTTTGAATAAACTCTTGGAATACAATCATAAATAGGAATGTTGGTGAGTACATTTCGATGATTTTCTATTCATTTTCGAGTTGTTGTTTCACTTTCATCTGATATTATCCATCTTTCTTTTCAATGAAACAAGAAAATCCACTTGAATAATGAAGAAAATGTAAGAACAATTAAGGGTGAAAATTTCTACCCGTTAGCAATAGAATCCTTGCGGGGATTTCCCAATTAGGGGCGTGAAGGCAGAGAATTTTTCCATGTGGGAACAGGGACGGGGGAGAAAATCTTCGCATGGTCAACTTGGAGATGAGGACAATGACCAGATCCTCTGCCCTGAATATATTACATAAATATTCTTATTATAGGTAGAGATATATATTATTATAAGTAATTGATTTTTTAGTTTTTTTATGCGTTTTAATTAAAAACATTAACAAAATATTAAATTATGCTAATTTTATATTTTTATTCATACTTTTATACTTTTTAAATATTCAAATATCAAAGTAAGACTAACTTTTATACTTTTTATATTAAAATATTAAACTTCTTGACTTTCAGTCTTACTTTTATATATTTTTTCCATTTTATTATATTTTAGTTCATATTTTTGCTAACTTTTAGTAATTTTCTGGTGTCCCCGCGGGATCGCAGGGATCCGTATTGAAGGGGATTCCTGAAATGGGAATCTGGGGTGCGAAGGGGAAACAATTTGATAGGCGGGAACAGGGAGCAGGGGAGTACTCCCCACCGCCGCTCTGCCCCATTGCCCATCCCTAGAAATAATTAACGAAAATCCAGGTTTGGTTCAAGTGATTCATTTTGAAATGCTACGATGTAAAGTGAAGAGTCTTTATATTGAAAAATATTAAAATTTGTATTTACTTAATTAAATTTAATTATAGTCAATATTAAATTATTTTCTATTTGTTTTTGTCTTTTGATGCAAATTCAAAAATAATAATTTAACTACTAATATTCACTACTAAAAAAACGAAAATTAGAGACGCCCAAAATCCGTCTCTAAACAACAAAAATCCGTCACTAATCATTTTAGCGACGAAATTTGTGACGAACCAAAATCTGTAACGAAATTTGGCGTCACTAAATATTTAGGGAGGGATTCTGAAAATCCGTCGCTAATAGATAGGGATATCTTTCGTCGCTATTAGCGAGGGACACGTTTCGTCACTAACAGCAAGGGAACAATTTCCTCTCTAATAGTGAGGGGAACTATTTCTACCTATTAGTGAGGGATTTCTATTCTAATTATTTTAATTTATCTATTTCCACCTATAATTGTAAGAAACCTTTGATCTCAAAGGAGTGGTGCTTTAAAACATAAGCTACAAAATTTTTAAAAAAACACAAACATCTTTTATTACTAATAAAGCGTATAAGCATAATCCATACAAATGAAAAGCAATGTTAATTCATCCAAAAAATACATGAATCTTTTAGTTTCATAAAACTAGTAGCTTACAATCCAAAAGACACATCATTGTTTGAATAAAACAAAACACATCAATCATCTAGTTCATCATAATACTCGTCATCATTTTGTTGGTCATCCTCGTTTGTAGGTGGAGGTGGAGGTGAAGGCGGACGTGGATAACTCTGAGAAAAAGTTTCCATAAATTTAAGCATCTTCTCCTAGTTTGCATGAAGCCATTTGCTCCCTGAGTTGGTAAAAGAACAAAAAAATATAGCAAATAAAACAAAAGGTCAATTGAATCTTATAACTAATAGCATGCTGCATACATATAACAAGATAAATCTTATATCCAATTGAATCTGTACAATACAATATAACCATTAGGTGACAAAACATGTATATAAATATTTCATTCATAAACATCTGGATCAGCATCCCATATCAAAATTAATCCAAATCCAATGTGTCTGTTCCAAACTCCACTAGGAAAGAAATAACTGTTCACATGCAAGAATGAAACAAAAATCCCAATTTATCCATCAATTAATCACAACATAAAGAACTCACTCGTCACCATTTTCTTTCCATCATCAATTAATCAATACAAGCATGAATTCAATATCCATCAGATCAAAGTATTTCATAAAAACCAGAAATCCTAATTTATCCATTAATCACAACATCAAAGAAAGAGGAAAAGTGTTACCTTGGCTATGAAGAGAGGGAAACACAATATATCTTCTTTTCACAAAGGTAAGGTTGTTCTGTTTAACAATTTTTACTAGTCGAATAGCTCCATACAATCAGATTCTGCCACTGTCTAGTGATACCCAAGGTCATAGGTTGCTGCCACAACAAAAGAAAAGTGCTTCTGCAATTTAAAGGTGAACCTGCTAATTCAAACAAATTAAGTCAGAGTCATCATTAGGCATTCCTTGTTTGTTTGGGAAAAGATATCTAAATCTAAAATAGAAATAAAAGATAACAGAACCATGACACTTCTTTAGATTAATGACACTGTTAGGAATAGTAGGCTACTCAATCATCTTCTAAGTTGAAAATTTAGTACAAAATAAAGTTTTGCAGGATAAAGTATACATTTCTTATAATACATTTATTTCATTTCGTATATCATCTTTTCTTGTATAATCCATCATCTGACATAGCATTATCATGGGTATAACACTCATCTTAAATTGGAAGCAAGCTGTACCAACATGTAGAAAACTTAAAATAACACAAATATGAAAGCATGTCTTGCCAGATATAGAATAGCTTTATTATTGGCAAAATCATTCTATATCAGGAATCCAAAAGGGAAATTTTTAGAGGTGTTAATGATAACAATTCTTAGAAGCCTCAAGAAAACTATGAAACTAAATCAATGATTGGCAATATCCATATAAACATACTACGAGCAATGTAAGATGGAAGAAATAAGGATAGGCTCGAAGAGCTTCACAGGTAAGCCTAACTCACTAAAAAACACAGAAGCAAATCAAATCAATGAAAAATAGAACACAATCATGAGTGAAAAATCTAAACCTTTCTTTTTTGTTTATAAGCAATAGTTAAATTTTGACCAAAACAAGAACATCAAAACAAAGAATGCAGCATCATCAAACAAACTCCAAACACAACATTGAATCTTGATTAAATCTTGATTGAAATAAAAGGAAAAACAAGAAGAATAAAAACTAAACTAAAAATTTCAGAGGGGGAAAGGGAGAGGATGAAAAACTTACAGAGAGAGTGAGAGAGCCGCAGAGAGAAGAGGAGAAGACCAGAAATCGCAACACCAAAAATGTTAGGGTTTTGGAGTGTGGCTATGGTTAGGGTTTTGGTGAGTGGTGATGATGAGGGGTGTGGTAGTTACAGAGAGTAAAGAAGCGTTGATGATGGTGGTTACAGAGAGTGAAGAAGCGTTGATGATGATGGTGGTTTTGAGAGTGAAGAACGATGGTTGGTTAACGAAAGTGAAGAACGATGGTTCCATTAGGTTTTGGAGAGTGAGGTGTTAAAAACAGAGAGTATTTTTTTTAATATTTGAGACTTTTGGTGAGTGAGGCATTTAAAACAAGTGAGGCCTTCAATATCTGCTGGTGAGCGACGGATTAGTTATTTCTCGCTATTAGTGATGGATTCCTTTCCTCGCTGTTAGTGAGGGATTCATTTCCTTCTCAAAATCCCTCTCTAAACGTCTTTTGAACGTTTTGTGCGAATTTAGCTACGAAATTATTAGAGAGGAATATTTTTGGTCTCTATTTCCATCACAAACGTAAGTCAGTGCTGGCTACTTATTTTCGTAGCTAAATCCCTCACTAATAGTGAGGGATACAAATCCATCTCAAAAATCTCTCTCAAAAAACAACTTTTCTAGTAGTGATTTTAGGCAAATCATTATTTTTTGATTAATTATTTTATAAAAATATAATTTACATTTATTTAAGTTTAATAATTTATTTTACTATTTCCCTAAGCTTTAAATAAAATCCCAAAAAAAAATAGTTTAATAATTTCATTTCATCGAGTTTGTTCAATTTTCTTTATATGTTTGTTGTTGTTATTAACACTATTATTATTCTTATTTTCTATTAAATAACAATCTATAGTAAAATGACTTAATAATATAAAAAATGATATTTTCTAAAAACATAAAATTTATAGTTTTTTTTACTATATACCGTGCGTAGCACGGGCCTACACATTAAATGATTTTTTTTGTTTTTCTTATTTTTTTAAATATAATTTTCCAATGTAGTAATTTATTTACAAATTGTGTAATAAAATATTCACTCAAATTAATAGATTCTTATGTATACAACAGTATTTTTGTACTATAATATATTGTAATATAAAGCTTATCAATGTGTTTCAATTCAACTAATTGAACCATAAGTCATTTTATGTTATAATATCTTACAGTATCATATAATTCGATTTAATTAGTTATCAATCATAACCAATTTTATTTTAAGTTACTAAAACTCACTTAACAGTTTTTAACATACAATTTCTTTGAATAATATATTACTCAATATAATTTTTCAACAAGATTGTATTTTTATAACTTTTGTGAATTGTTATAATTATAATAACAATTAAGCTGTTTGCTATAATTATTACAATAATAATAATAATATCATCTACACCCACATCATCAAAGTTTTAGTAAAAAATATCCAAATTCATACTGTTTTAGGGTTTTAATATAACATATTTTGTTTTGGTTAAAACAGAAAAAATGTAAATAAATATAATTTAAAAAAATGAATCAATAAATTAAGTTCATAGAAAAATAAAAATGAATAAAAAAATAACTAAGTGAGATAAATTATTAGATCCAATTTATGTTTTTATGGGTTCACAATTGGAATAAAAATTCGTACGATTGCTTAAAATATAAGTGATATTGTGGAGTTTACTTTAAGAACCCGCAATGAGCTCACCGTTGGATATGCTCAAAAAACTTTAACGTTTTATCAATTTCCACCATAGAATTTTTGCAAAAAATATACCCTAATAAAGACACCTGTTATTATGAAAATAGGATATGAAACAAATCAACGCCGTTGGTTAATTAGTCTACAATTATTACATTTTTTTGGGATACTATACATATTTTTTGTCAAAAAATATAGGAATCAAGCCATACACATTTGTTTCCCAAAAAAAATAGTCATACACATTCTATGACAAGAAAAAGGCTATACACATACCAATCTTATTGATTTCGAATCACAATGTCAATGGGTTCAACCCAATTTAATTATGTTAGCAATGAATCAATTATTATTCATACCCCTTGACATATTTTATATTGTCAGTGACTTATTTTTGACACGCTTTATTTAGGCACGCCCTTAAAAAATTTAAGATATTTTTTCCTGACTACTTCGTAATATCTTGAATAATCATTATGTAATATATATTCAAACAAATATATATCCTACCCGAATCAAGGGAATAGTTGCACGCAGAGGATAACCAGTTTACACCAAAAAATATATATATATTACATACTACAAATACATAATTACTATTATTAACCAATAAGACACAAATGACAATATTAATAACTGTAAAATATGAAATGATGTATCGTACTAACGTCAAAAGATAAAAACAAAAATTTGTTTAAAATATTGATACATTAAAGCACTATAATCATGACACACATTATTGGTAAAAAAACGTCTTTAATCTATTTGACAAACATAAATAAATTTAACAATGCTACATATATGTGTGTATGGGGGACATTTAAGAATTTATAATAGTATGCTAATAAATTATATTTTTTTTGATGACCAATGTACTCAAAATGTTTCCCGTGCGATGCACGGGCAGGTATACTAGTAATGTTACAACAGTCTCAGTGGAAACAATTAATGGTTAAGCTTATGTGCAAGATCGAAGAAACTATTTTAAAACAAAATTAACAATTGAACTGCCATAATTTTTCAAGACCAAACTAACAGAAGACTAAATTCAAAATAAAACTACATCAGTGTACCATGAAGTAGAATTACATCATTAATGATCAGCATAAATGACGATAAAGGTTTTCATACTATCAAGGTTGTCTTGTACGAACCTTTTTAAATCTCTTCAGGCAAGACTGTCAAAATCACATATTATTGTCTTTGGTTTTCATGTCAATAGTTGCATAAGCTAAAGCAAATATTTGGTTGTTGCCATTTGTTGCTACAATAGATAACAATTATCCTCCACACAAATTAACCTTTCAAGAAACAAACATCTGAACCTATAAAACGTCTAGTACAAGCACTTAAACATGCATAGAGCGTATGAAATTGTTGTTTGGAATTTGGTTGTGGCATAGTATCCACCTTAATTAATGACCCATGCTTTCTTCTTATAGTTATAACCCATGGGCATTATCCTATAGCTTACCATCTCTCTCTCTCTCTCTCTCTCTCTCTCTCTCTCTCTCTCTCTCCACCAACCTCCTTGCCTCCTTATAAGTGCCTTAAAAGAACATTAAACTCCTTTTTAATAAAATAGAACACCTTAATGTGTCTCCCTATGTGGATGGTATACACTAATACACCTTCACGACTGTCTTGAATGATGCTAAATTGTTGAACTCCATCCTTAACCTCTAAACTCACAGACTTGGAAACTTCAATAAATTGAGATGACTTTAACATGTAAACATCTTCTTCACCGGTGCTTATTGGATTATTCATTTCTCTAGACACAACACATGACTCTCATTCTTCTTACCCCTATTTTGAGTCTCATTCTTCTAACACCCTTCCCTTTTGACTCATTCACAGTTTTCTCACCCCTATTTTGAGTCTCATTCTTCTTACCCCTGCCTGGAATCCTAACTTTTTTTCTTTTGGTCATCTTTTGTTGCACTATATCATCGTCATCTAAACTAATCATAAACGGAGGCCTAAAATGGTTAGTTTTGGCACTATCATCACCACACTACAAGAAATTTGCCATATACCAACGGATGCCTTTAGTGACGCTTATTCTATCTGTTGGTATAGGTGTCCTATACCCACAGGCCTGTCATAATAAATTGTGGGTATAGATATTCTATATCATTTGAAGCTGAGATCCGTCGGTATACGACTTATCTGTGAGTATAGGAATCTCATAGCCTTTTTTTGACAACTCATCTCATAACTTTTTGGTTTCAATCTTTTTATTTCCCTCTCATAATTTCACTTTTAAGTTTATTTTCTCTTTCAATCCTTGACCAATCGCGCCCTAATTTTATTTTTAGTCTATTTTCTCGTGCAATCTCACTCACCTCCATGTTTGAAGCCCAAACCCTATCTATGCGCATAGCTCTCTCTTGCAGTTTCTATCACATTCTCTCTCGCTCAATGGAGGGGCGGTGGCCACATTCTTCATTGTAGAGCGACGAAGAGAGATTTGCAGAGTGGAATAAATAGAACGAGAATGGGAAGAGATAGATGCATCCTCAGTAGCTGAAAGAGAAAGGGTGTGACTGAGTGGGATAGGCCGAAGAGAGGGTGTCGTACACCTGTAGTTCTGTACACCTGTATTTCCGTCGTACTTTATTTTCACCTGTTTGATCTCTTGATTGATTCTTGCGGTTGTTCTGGTTAATTTTTAGCAAGGGTTTGTACCTATTACGCCATGGCGTGTTTGCGGCAGGTGGTTGGTCTTCTCACAAGGTTTGTGTTATTTTCTATTTTGTACAAGATAGCATTGTAGTTGGTTTTGCTAGGGCTTAGTCCCCTTTTCCCTGTACTTGAGGAATCGCATTTTAGTTTAGTTTAGGGGTTAACTAGTTTGAACTTGGTAGCCCGCTCCACTTGCTGTGTTGTTGTTTTAGTCTTGGAGCTCTTTTGGCTTCTGCTTGATCTGGGTTTGTTTTGTGGCCCATCTTGTTTTGTTTATTTTGATGTGTGTGGCTGAAATGAAGAATTCTTTGACAAAAAAAAGATAGCTTTCTTATTTTTTGTTTCAGTTATCTTTGAATCAGTTGTAATCCATGTGATAGTTATCAAAAGGCACTTGAAACAAGAGCTACAACAGTGTCAAATAGACCTGAAGTACAATATGAACTATAACAAATGGGGTCTTTGTGCAAAAAAAAAGAATTAATAATGGGGACCATGTGTAGTTTGTTTGTTGTATTGTTTCTACTCTTTGCTTGATGTGCATCCGGTTAAATGAGTTGCATCAGTTGATTTTGTTTTTTGTTTATCATACTTGTTTTAGCTTTGATCTGGCACTTCAAATACTGGATCAAATTTATTTTGCAGCTTGGATCAAATAAAGTTGATTGTTTTTAATGCTTAAGTGAGGCATGGAATTGAATAAGAATTGGTAAAAATCCAATCAGTCTATGATGATCCACAGTTTATAAAACTTATTGAGTGTCATTTTCCCCTAATAATAATTTAAATTTAACTAGAGCCTTGATGTTTGGTGTTTTGAAGGGAAAAGGCTGTAAGAAGAAGCAGCAGCACAGTCAAATGCTATCAAAAGCATTTGTCTTTCATGTAAGTGTTATTATCCTACACTTTTAGCTTGATTTACTTTTGAGATATGACTTTGGGAAAGGTATGGGTTTCTAATGCTTATCTCTTAGCCAATAGATATGATCTAATTTAAGAGGATACACCTTTGGTAGATGGATTGAAAGGAACATGCTCAGCACTTGTAAGGAATTCATGGGGGCCAGCTTGTTCATGACCAACGCCAAGAAGATCGAGATAATATAGGTAATGGTATGTGCTCTGACTTTAAATTTCACAGTGCTTTCCAGTAGTTCCCTAAATTTTGATCTGTTTTGACTTTAACCTATGAATTCTTATGTTTTAGCTGATTTTTTTATGTATGGTGGTAGTTACCTACAAGTCTAGTTTACTATTCCTCTCCAGTTGCTCAAAGGAATCTAGAGAACTTTTGTGAGGTACAATTAAAATTCACTTGAACTTTTGAATATGATGTTGATACTGCTCATTGATGTTTTTCTATATTGTTTCTTTCCCTTTGTGTTTTTCTATTCCTTCTGACATAGTTACAGCAGAATTTTGGACCTTATTAAGTGTTCGATCTTGGATATGATTTCAGATTCAGTTGACAAGGGTCAATTGTTTTTTAGTTCTAAGGGACTGTTTTCATATAGGTTTTGGTTCCTTGATATGGATCAATTGTCAATAAAAAGGCTCCAATATAGCTTTTGATTGGTTTAATATTTCAATATAAAATATTAAATTACTGGAAGATATATAGTGTGTATAAGGGCATTAAAATTGTTGCTAAATCCTCTACCAATAGAGTGGGTATAGCTAGTCAAGATGTTTTACTAAACTATAGTGACAGATACTCAACCGTGGGTATAGCAAAATTAAGGGTGCTTAAAAACCTATACCGACGGAAAACTGACCGTGGGTATATCACAGGGTTTTGTCCAATGGCCAATAATACCATTGCTATAGGCTATAGCGACAGCATTATTCCGTGGGTATAGCCCAATAAAAACCACAGGAACAGCTTTCCGTTGGTATAGGTTTTTCGGCCTATACCTACGGTTTTTAAACCTTTACCCACAGATTTTTGCCGTGGCTATATGTCAATTTCCTTGTAGTGCCAGAAATGTAGTTTAGGCGCTAAAGTTAAATTTTTTTAATTGAGATTACATAGGTTTAATGTGATTAATTAACTTTCTAAATATTCGTGAATTATGTAACTTATTCTCACAATTCATTACAGAAGGTACGTGATATCGATTCTTAATATGATCGATTACCGAAAGAAAAATATTATTAAATAAGTCTTTACAAGTGCAACTATTATCTATTTGGTCTTTATCGCCCACAAATATATTTAGTTGCTGCTTCTAGGTTTTGGTGATATGACCAAACTAATAACAATTGATGTGTATGAATTTGTTTAATAAACTAGTTTTATACCCGTGCGGAGGTGATACCGTAGTTGTTATAAATTGCTATGAAGTCATAAATACTTTAAAAATTGTAAAATTAGATAAAAGAGTTGATATGTACATGCAAGATGAATTATGTGATAAGAAACTAATTGATAAAATATGTACATTATTTGGAGAAGATATCTATGTAGCTTTTGAATTTGTAAAATTTGGAGTATTTTGATCATATAATATACAATAAAACAATTTAACCCTTGAGGTTGGATCTAAAGTTTGTGTTCATTGCATACTCGTGCCTTCACACGAGTGACGCCTCTTTGATCCCCATGCCAGTATTGGTGACTAAAACTTGATATATGGATTCCTTCTCATTCTTTTTACTTTTTTCCAACATGATGGAAAAGCCATGTCTAAACATTATTTGTTAACTTTCAACATAACAATCCAAGCACTGGTTAAAGATACCACATCCACATACTCACAGCTGAGGAGGATCTTGAGCATGCTGAAATCGGTCACCCGCATTAATTAGTAAGTGAACCACAGTGATGTTGTCTTTGGTAATTAAGTGTGGAGTTCTACAACCTTCGGCTTCAAGCTGGCCACATATGCTTCTGCACTAAACTGGAAATCTGTCCTAAAGTAATACTCAAACCATCTTCCAATGCATCTCTAAGATCCCTCTCAACTTCCAACTGCTCTTGCAATCTTGAAACCTATGGGGAAAATTCAGTTAGATATTGTTTATGGAGGAATAGACTATTATGTAAACAAATCCCACTTCTAATTAGAAAATAACTGCCATATTTCTGCTTAAGTAAACAAATCTTTTGATTGTATTTTATGCAAATGACTACATATTTCTAATTAGAAAAATATCTACCACCAGAAAAAGAACATAAAGAGAGTCTGTTAAGACTATAAAGACGTGTCAGGAGCTTCGTGCATATAAGTCTGTTTACACAATAAACAAAAGGGTCAGGAGTTTCTTGCATTTGGCCATTGGATTAAATCATGAGGATTTCAACAAATTTATGACAATATGTTGAAAACCACATACAGAGCAACAATAGCATAATAGTGAAACAATGATGGTGAAATTTGGAAAATGAACAATCATGAAGCACATAAAACCAAATATCATAAAAGCTTATATAAATTGTATCAGACATGAACTGAAACATAAGAGAAATACCTGCAAACTATAAGTATCTCAGAAAGATATAACTCATTTAAATTATGTATATCAGTATAAAATAATTTAAAGGTTCAATTGAGGGAAATTCAATTCATGACTTTAGCCATGTGGACCATGTGGTCATTGTAATTTTCTCAAAGAACTAAAATCTATAAATGTAACAGAAGAAACATCATAAACAAAAGTTTAAGCATTTGAAACTTTATCAGTTATCATCACCAAATCTGTAACAATCGATAGTTTTCCCCTCTTGGCAAATAAAGTATATCCACTCATATGAAGAAAATAACTATAACCGAGAGCAATGACCACAATTTAAGAAAATGGAACTCACTTGATACAATGATGTTGTTATAATGTACCAAATTATTACATGTTATCATGGTCTAACTGCTTTGCTCCTGCATATTAATTGCGTGAAAATATGATAAACAACTTGTCTATTGCTAACTAAATACATTAAGTCCCTGTTAAGTTTAGCAGATAAACAAAACTTGACAGATTTTTAAAGGGGCTGCCAGAAATAAGGCATGTGCAAAACCAAAAAAAAAAAACTCTCCAAAGAGTCTAAACAGTTATCATCAAAAAGTTGAGAATGGAAAGGAAATGTCACATTAGAATTACCTATAAAGCTTAATTAGTTGACAGTAGAATTACATTATTTTTTTTCAGTTTAAGAATATTAATAGTCTCTCCCCTTGATAACCTCCTTATAAAAGCATCAGTTTACTGTAAAGACTAATTCACACTAAAATACAACCTCCTTCATAGCAGAATTTGTTTTAGCAGCTTTCCACCTTTCCCTTTTAGCAGCATAGAAGTTGATTAAATAGATATTTTAATCTTGAAACCAATTAAGCTTTATGTACAGATGTATATGTTCGAAACTGCAGCCACACATTTGTAAACCATGCAAGAATGTTCTTGAAAACAAAAACAAAAACAAAATAACAAAACTGAGCACGATCTATAAAGAGAGTACCGCAAGTTGACATTTCATGTAAAAGAAACTGATATTATAAAGAGAGTACCGCATTGAAATTAATTTATTTGTACATTGAAGTACACCTTGAAAAGTATATATGCATATGAGACATGACTTATCATAAGGACAATATCAATTGATTATCTTTTTTTTTTTGAATATTATTTTTTATCCAGCTTGGTATGCTTACTTGTTTTGTGCAATATTACTGCAGCATGTTCAGTCAAAAATAGCCTTCCATTTAATGGTTTCTTCATTTGTAAAATCAACTCTGGGGTCCCGTTTGCTTGCAACTACTGCAGTTACACCAAAATATGGAAACCTATTCTGGTTTGACTCGCTAGCAGCTACTTATTTACCGAAGATGGCGCCTATTGTACTACACCTGTTTCAGTTTTTTAGACAGCAACAAATAAACCAATTGACATTAATCACACTTGAATCAATCACTTGAAATAAAAAAGGGAAATGCAAACCCCTACCCGACTTTGGCGCATAATTTCAGTTTCAAGTGAATCAATCACTTGAACTGTCACATTAATCAACTTCCGATCTGTTTCCGCGCCATCAATGGTGGCATCTCTGCCGCTCACCTTGCTGATGTGAGAACTCCTAAGCTGCAGCCTGCAGGGCCAAGCTGAATCAGAAGCAAATTAAGGACTAAAAATATAAGCCACCACTATCAAAATAGGTTCGCTTTTCAAATTGGGATATGTGACAGTAGCATGTCAACAACTAACAAAATCATATTGTTAATTACCTTTTAAGTTAAACCAACAAAATCTAGATCTTTAGTTATAATTTTCTTATAGCTTCTATGCAAACAAATTGGCTGATGTCAGATTTCACTTGGAATCATGCAGATAGACAAATGGATACTTAGGTAATTTAAGCTTGACATATCTTTTCTTGCAAAGGAGAAGATGCAAACAAAATGTATGTAATGTTTAGGGCTCGTCGTTGATATCCCCTGTCGCCGTTTCCAGTTGTCGAGCCCGTTGATATCCCCTGTCGCCGCTTCCCATTGCGGCTCTCATCGTCCGGTTGTCATTTCTGTTTTAAAAAATGAAATGCAAACAGATCACATATTTTTCTCGTGTTCCCTCTCATTCTCTCATCCTTCGTAGCTCTCTCTGTTCTCCCTATTACGTCATTCAGAAAGAAAAAAAATTGAAAAATGTAAAGGGAAATCAACAACAAACAGAAAGGGGTTACATACATTATGGGAGTCAGCACCCAACCAAACCCTAACATACGAAACCTTAAATTGCAGATTAAAAGTAAAAAAATTGAAGAAGAGGAACGAATAGGAAGACTAAAATCCGAAAATGAAAAGGAAAAATGAAATCTTACTTGTCGAGAAGATGGAGACGGTAGTGAAGAGGTGAGGAAGTGGAAGGGAAAATGAAATCTTTTGTCGTCGTCAACACGTTTCCCGCCGCGTCTGAAATCTACAGAAGAAGAAAGAAAGTTGGAAGGTTGAAGAAGAAGGAGAAGGAGAAGAAGAAGAAGAAGAAGAAGAAGAAGAAGAAGAAGAAGAAGAAGAAGAAGAAGAAGAAGAAGAAGAAGAAGTGAAAGAGAGAAAGATCAGAACTTTCCCGTCGTCTCTCCCCTCTTTCCCGTTTGCGTTTTCTGCCTTTTTCTTTCCTTTCTCGTCTTCGCTTCTCCCTTTTTCTTTGATATTTGAAATCTGAATGGCGTCGGTTTCAAAAATCTGAGGAAGATTAGCATGTGTTAAGATTGAAGGTGAGAAGAAACCTGAGAAAGATTGAAGAAAGATTGAAGATAAAGAGATGAGAAAGAGAGATGAAGAGGAAGAGATGAGAATGAGAGATTGTCGAGTGAGAGAGCAGAGGAAAAGTGTTGAAGACTGGAAAAATTGAAAAATTAGAAAAGTTTTGAAGTTCAAAATGTTGCAAATTGACCAAAAAGGTTTAGTGCTCTAACTAATGGAAGGAGGGTAGGATAGTAATTTTGGTGGAGGGTTAATGGCAACTTTTTAAAGTTTTTTGGTTACATTGTTTAATAAACTTTTTGCATGTGTATGAATTTATTTCTTTATCTGATATCATAGCTAGAGCTTTCAGAAAGAGAAAAAAACTTTAAAAGGAGATGTACTTAGGCTTTGTTTGGTAAAAAAATAGCGAACAAGCTAGCGGATAACAGAGAAGCATGTAGCGGATAGGACTAGCAGGTAGTGAATAGAAAATAATGTATTTGGTAAAACTAACGGTTAAACTAACTAATAAAAGTAAAATGACATAAAAAAAGACATTTTTTAGCTCTTAACTAAATTTAAGTCAATGTAAAATATGATAACATAAACAAAAATAGTTATTGGTATAAATTCATGGTAATTAAAATAATATTAAGATATATAGAAGTTAATTTAAATTTATATTTTATTATCTAACCTTTTTATTTACTATTTCTAAAAAAATCTTTTGTGTTAGTCAATATATATATATATATATATATATATATATATATATATATAAAAGTAGTTAACTATATACATACCATTAACATCAGTTAATATCTAATGAAGGTAAACTCTTAAAAAAATAAAAATAGTAATATAATTAAAATAAAAATTAAAGATAGGGAAGGGATAAAATTTGAAAATTACGTACTGTAAAAGTGATTGAAAAATTAGGGATTTAAAATTGTTTGGTTAATTTTAGGCAAAACTGCTCCCGATGTCCCTTAACTTAACTTCAAATTTCGATTTAGTTCTTTAAGGTTTTTTTTGCCAATTAAGTCCTTTAAGTATAAAAACGTGTATGACGTCACCCCTTTTTGAGTTTCTATTTAACTCTGCTAAAAAAATCAGATGTGGCTAAATGGTGCTTATGTGACCTATAGTAATATTGAGCCGGCATGTCCAATTAGGTTTTTAGTCAAAAAAATTTAATTAATTTTTTATTGAAAGTAAAACCCCCCAAATAATGACAACTAGGGTTCATCTCCATCTTCATCATCTTCATCTTCCCCTTCTGAAAAAGGAATTAGCAGCCACATAAGGCACATCAACCTATGCAATTGTCTTCAATACCACCATTAACTATTGAGTCCTTAGTAGTAGGGTTCTTGAAAACATGATTTTTTCTATTTTCTAACTTATAATAATAATAATAATAATAATAATAATAATAATAACAACAAGATTATCCCGGCCAATAAAGCACAATCCCATTAAAATGTTTTTTTTTGTGATTTATCAAAGGAGAATCGCAAAACCGCTGTAAATACGCACCATCAAATGCGCACAAGAAGTACTGTAACCCCATTCCTCCCTTTCGTATTTCAATCTGCGATTGGAACATTTCAATCTGCGATTGGAACATGAAGATGCTGATGCTGATCTATGGGTGAAGATTCACGAAGAAACTAAGGTTGATGTAGATCAAGTACCAATTTTGTTTATATGTTTTGAAGATCTGGAAACATAAATTTGGAATAATAAATCTAGAAACATGCTCGGTTGTTAAGTATGAAGAAGATGAAGATGCTCAGTTTTTTTAATAAAATCTAATTAAAATGATGAATTAACAAGTGTGTTGCCACATAAGTCAGACAGCTAATCACGGTGATGGCCACATAAGTGAGTGTAACAGACACATAAGTATTTTTAACAGAGATGAACTGAATCTCCAAAAAGGGGCAACATTGTTAACATTTTGAAACTTAATGGACTAGATTGAGAAAAAAACATAAATGACTAAATCAAACTTCTAAATTAAGTTAAGGGACATCAGAAGCAAAATATGTTAAACGTTTGAAAAAATGTTAAACGCTAGTGCTTACTAAACACATGTACTCGTCATCCACTTGTCAAATCCGCTAGTTAAATCCACTATTCGCTAACATATTAGACTTCTCAAACAAAGCCTGAAAACAAATTATGCAATTATTTTGCACCATGATGATTTACCGCAGCTTATTATGACACACTTATAAAATGCGTCTCTATTATTTAATACATGACCACACCCACATTTATTACATATTTATTGATAATGACTCAGTACACAACATGTTTTACCCATGCTTTTGCACGCAGGGAGAATACTTGGATCCATCATTGTTATTTGAGCACTAGTATCCATGAAGGCCATAACCTTTTTAGGATGAGAAAACGTTGATGTGAGAACTTGGATCTCAACACAAGGTAGAGGGAGTAGGCAATGAATGAGTAAATAGGAAAATATCCATCATCTTCAAAAACAAAAACTATTTTTAAGATGCGTGAAATGATTGATTCAAATGTTATTTTTGTTTGAGTGGTGTAATTAAAGTTTGTGTCATTAATTAGGAGTATAAATCATCATTTAACAAAAGGATTTTTTAGGAAAAAAAGACGTTAAATTTTTAGTCTGATTAAATGAGAATAACTGATTTAAATGTCATTCATTAGTTTGTATGATGTAAGAGTTTATTTATTATATTTTGGACTGGAAGTAGTACAATATATATATTTTTTTTACAATGAAAGTAGTTCAATATTGAGAGTTTATAATCTAAAATATTTTTTGAGATGTCCTAATTGTCTCTCTCCAACACTCACTCTATAATTGAATAAATTTTATGTGAATCTTGCTAAACTAATAGGTCCTATTTCTAAAGTGACAGAACCCACATAAATTTTAGAGTTAGTATTAGGCTCTATTTGGTAAAAAAGAGCGGGTATCAGATAAGGTAGCAGATGACGAGTAAATTAGCTTATAACGGATGAGACTGATAGCCGATAAACTAGAAGATTGAATTTAAAGTGTTTGGTAAAATTAGCGGTTAAACTAGCTAATAAATATAAAATAGCATAAACAAACATTTGTAACTAATGCTTAAAAATGAGAGAGAAGATTTCTTTAATGGAGGATAAATGAAGAATTTAATTAAAATAATAAGGATATAAATGGAAAAAAATGAAACCCCATACGCCATAAGCTCAAACCTTTACTTCTAGTTCTCATAAAAAAAAAAACCTTACTTCTAGTATTTCAAAAAATGCTATAAGCAAATGAAAATATATTATAAACCAGTTATATCAAACACGTCTAATAAACTTATCCATTGTAAGTTATTTGTTGTATCCTAGCGGAGTATCCTCACCAAACATAGTCTTAAAGTGAAAGTATGTTTCTAACAATTTTTTTATATACAAATAACAATAACAAAATTGGTTTCTGACATTTTGTTAAGCCCTAGTTTCTTTTCTATTTTTCTATTATAATAACCAGTGAGTGTGTTAGTGGGTGGTTAATGTGTTGGTGTGTGGAAACGTGTGCAATTATACACAGTCACAAACAAGTAGTATAAAATATCGAACCCACAGGGATTGGATTAACTCTTATATATTGTTGTAAAGAAATGTAATTTAGTGCGACTACACTATTTAAAATTTTGGTTGAAGTTGAAGTTGAAATGAAAATTAAATTAAAGGAAAACAAGCAAATTGTGCAGGAAATCAGTTGAGAATGATAGTTGGGATGTTTTCACAAACTAAATCACTTTTGAGTGTATTGTGTTTTCTTATGGTGCAGTTGCACTTGGTGCAGCTGCATCAGTGTGTGCTGGTCAGCTACTTTCTTCAGAGTTTCGTTATAAGCTCTTATAATCCTGTTTTTTGCGGTAAAGAAAGAAGTTGTCAATTCCTTTCTCGCCCCTTACAGATAATCCAAGTTGCTAAATAAGTACACTCTTGTATCTTAAGATCTCACTACACTACTTGTAAGGACTATGTTAACTTAAGGTTTAGGAATTAACATGGAATTAACAAGCTAACTTCATTAAAACGAGTTAAACAAAAAGCTTTATTAAACACTTATCCTTACTTAGTTCTTGATTTCTAGTTATAAGCCAATTAAGTGAATATAACTCTACTTGTTCTAAGTGATCAACTTTAAAACAATATTAAGTATTTAAACACAAGAACTAAAGTGCTTACACCACTTGAAAACACAATAACTTTCCTCAAAAGATCATTGGAAAGTTAGAACATCCCAACTTAAGAGATTTAGCTCATGATGGGCATATCAAAGCAAATATAATTGAAATAAAACATGTTGCAATAAAGGAAATTACAAGAGAATTCAAAAGAGTAAGAATTACAACAATTGAAAGACTCTTGCATATATTTGCTTAAGAACTAATTTCTTACACATCAGTTCTTTGAAGAAGTGGAAAAAGAAGTTGTCAATTTCTTCTCACTTTCCTCTCAAACTAACACTAATTTAAACTAAGAAAATATGTAAAAAGAACTAGAAGAAATAAACTAGAGAACTATGAAAAGCTAGTAAAGACTATGAACAAAAAGTAAGTATGTAAAAATCTATATATCTTTCAAGTGAAGATTTGAGTCCTATTTATAGCCTTTGGAGATTTCCTTCATGTGGGGGTTTCCTTGATGATCAAGCTAACCAAAGGGTGTTAACCATGGTTACTTTTCAGAAGATGGAGATAAGCTTTTGATTCCCATACTCAACCTTAAAAGGGAGGTCCAATAGGAAGTAGCCACATGTGTTTGTGAATGATTATTTATGATGGTCTTCCATTGTAGGGGCCTCCTTTTGCAAGCGGCCATGTGCCCCCATGTGACTCTGAAGCAAGCAGCAAGCCAACTAAGCATTATAGCTATGGTAAGAATTGAGGTGCTTCCAATGTGGGGTTGTGAGCTGCTTCGGTGCAGGAAGGTGCAGTTGCACCAACTTCCCTTCAGGTGCAGTTACACCTAGTGCAGATGCACTAAACTACAGCTGTACTGAATAAACACATCAAACATACCAATATACATGTAAAATGCTAAGTTATGGACATCTTTCACCTTAAAACCATAAATGTTGTTATTTTATTCATACTACCATATTTAACACATATTATACTTGATTATGGGCAATTATTTAAGTGTAGAAGCACAAATAACTCTATATAAAATAGAGTTATCATGTGTTAGTGGGTGGTTATCATTTATGAGAAATTTGTACTTACAATAAGGGCATTTTAGTCAGAAAAATCTGACACCAAAATAACAGTTTTTTTATTAGAATCTTCTTTATTAATAGTTATAGATAACAAAAAAATTAGGTTTGAACAAAAAAGGGTTTGCTATTGTTTATCATTTGTTGTATTTGTTGGACTCTTTGGACTCTTTGGTCAAAAACCAAAAACAAAACGGAAAGACCATTATTTATAAATTATAAAAATCTTACCTTCTCACTCTCCTTTCTCTCTCTTTCCAAAACCAAAACCCCCAAAAAGCCATGGCTCTTCAACTCTGGTCTACTTTCAAAGAAGCCATAGTAGCATACACAGGTCTATCACCACCCACTTTCTTCACTCTCCTCGCAATTCTCTTCGCTCTTTACTACATCATCACAAGTCTCTTCGGTTCTTCTGACACCCACCATCGCCATGAAGCTTCCAGAGACTTCGAAATGGAACCTCTTAAACCACCGGTTCAGATCGGTGAAGTCACTGAAGATGAACTAAAAGCTTTTGATGGTACTGATCCTGAAAAACCGCTTCTTATGGCTATTAAGGGTCAGATCTATGATGTTTCACAAAGCAGGTATAAAGTTTGATTTTTGATTTTTGCCCTTTTTGTTTTTTGTGATTTTGTGTTATGGGTTTTGTTTTGTTTTGTCATTAGAGCCTTTTTGCTATTCTGGGTATTTTTTTTTCAGGTGAAATATGTAGTTCGAGGTTTTTTCTAGGTTAGGTTTGATAAAAATTATATTTTTATTTAGTAAAATTTTTGGTTCACTTTCTGGTTAGAGTTTGGTTGATGATAAATAAAAGTATCAGGTGTTCAGGAATCTCTAATTTTGGTCAAATTTTAGAATCATGGACTAATTTGACTTACATTTGAAAATTGTTGAAAACTAAATCTGAGATTGTTGAGAACTAAATTGAAATTGGTACTTTTCATAATATAACTTGGTGTTTATTCTCAATGATCAGCTTAGGCCTTTTACTTTATTTATTTTGTGTTTGTTTTCGTTTGTGGATTAGAATTGATTGACAGAATGTTAAAAATTTATCAAATTTTGTGTGTCCTTTTAGTTCTTTTGTGGCATATGTGGTTAATAGAGGATGTGCTAGTTCTCAATCTCAAGTTTTAGAATTTTACTATTTTATTATTGGTTAGTGTTTGGTTTTGCTTGGCAGGAGTAGAAAGTGGGAAGGTGGAAACTAGTTTTGAGGATTGAAAATGGTGATTGTGTGTAGAGTTATGTGATGTTGTAAACTGATAATCTGATATGTTATTTTGTAATCCACCATTTTTCAATGTTTGGTCAATACTTTTGCTATAGGGCTTTAGGGTCTGTTTGGTTGAGTAGGTAGGAAGTGGTTAGGTGGAAATGAGTGCCGAGTGAAAGGGGATTTTCAAAGCTGAGTGAAACTGAAAATGACTACCTTTTGCTTTTCCAACTTTTGAATTTCGATGATTTTTTCATTCAAAACACAGCCAAGTGTTAAATGATTTTCACTTCAAATTTTCCTCCTTCAAACTTTACACTAGTCAAACAAGTAGACTCTCATAACAAGTTTGGATTTTATATCAGTATTACTATCTGTTTGGCCTGCAACTTTTTCTTACTTTTACTCAAAAGTCAAACCACAGTTTGAGAGACTAGATTTTTTTGACCTAGTAGCTGCATTTTATTTTATCACCTACATACAAAACATATTAGCACCGAAACTCTTCACGGAATCATATTTAGGACAAAGTGAACATGAATTTGAGCTTCGGAACGAGTATCCAAACATACCAAAAGACATTTTCAGACATAAGACAATTCGATTTTTTGCCAAACATATTAATGGGACAAACTCGGTTTACACATCTCAAACTGGGAGGGGCAAGTGCCAAGAGTTGTTTTCACTCCGTTGAAAAGAGTCTTCTTACTCGTTTCCAATGATTTTAAGTTTTTGACTATAGTTTTGATGCACCTCAATGCACTACTTTGGTCTCTTTTATAAGAAAAAGTTGGCCAATAATAGAAGTTGACGTTGGTCCAAATTTTGGACATGATACATAACTCTCCTTGACCAACTTTTTCTTATAAAAGAGATTGGAGGGAGTATTTGGCTAAATGCAGAATTGATATATGCTTTATTTTTAAATCAACCAAGTTTGATTGAGGTGGCTACTATTCCATGGTTATCAATTATGATCTCTCTTTTGTAACTCTGATGATAACTCTATCTCTGAAAATCATGAATTTAACTAGTTTCAGCTGGAAGTATACCTTTGGCATTTGAAAATTTGGCCTGTTGACAAGATTATGGGAATGAAATTTTCCAAATTTTAACTTATTATCCATATGCAATTTTTATATAGTATATGATCATATACATCGCTTATATAAGGAATAGGTGTCTATGTCAAGGAAGGGAGAAGAAAAAGTACATCTTTTTCCTTTCTTTCTATTTAGATAGGCAAGTCCTATTGGCAGGTATTCGTATTCTTTGTTTATTATTTTGGTGTTTCATTTCATTCCGAGCACAAACTAAACTCGATTTGCTTTTGTTTCTCTTCTTAGTTTGTTCTTGTTACATTAGAAGAATCTCAAGTCATCGATATGAAAATCGACTCGATATGGGCGATGAAAATGTTGGCCTCCTTTGAGAGAGTATCCCCCTCCACCTCCCTACTTTAAACCACAATAGTCAAATCACAAATTAAAATTTATGTTATTAGAAGAGTCTTAAGTCATTGATATGAAGATCGACTCGATATAAGCAATGAACCTTGGCCTCCTTTATGTTGCTTTTCTTTTGATTTCTCCAATAAAGTATTTTTTGTATAAGGAAACTGATGTTTTTCTTTTTTTTTGTTTTCCAATGTTTCTGCAATGTGTCTTAAAGGATGTTTTACGGACCCGGTGGACCGTACGCTCTATTTGCCGGCAAAGATGCAAGCAGAGCATTAGCAAAGATGTCTTTTGAAGAGAAAGATCTAACTGGCGACATCTCTGGTCTCGGCCCATTTGAGCTAGACGCGTTGCAAGACTGGGAGTACAAGTTTATGAGCAAGTATGTAAAGGTCGGTACCATCAAAACGACCGCTGTTCCAGTAACCGAACCAGAATCCACTGGCGAACCATCAGAATCTATTCCTCGATCCTCTGGTGAACCATTAGAATCTACTCCTCATGATACTGATTCTTCCAAGCCTCATGAGAACCATGATGCTGAAGCTTCAAAGCCTAATGAAAATGACATTTCAGAAACTGCCACTGTTAAAGTTGATGAAACAACTGCTTCAAATGTCGATGCTGATAAAGAGAAATAGTGAAGAAGGGTTGGAAAATTCTCTCCTAGAAATAATGGAAACAAATATATAGGAGCTTTTCTGATGGAGACTAATCCTTTGTGAGTGTATTCAGCATATGAAGTTTTCGTTTATTAGTATATAGGCAAACCCCTTTTGAAATGGAACTTGACTTGAATATTTAGTTTGACGAATAATGAATGAATTTGTAGTGTTTACTTTCAGTTATCTACTATGGTTTGAACTTCCTCTTATGAGATGCATAGAGACTACAAAGAAATGAACATTTGTGATCAATCAAGATCATAAAGCCAATTATTGAATGCATTTGGTTGGTCAATTTGGTATTTGAAATTGAATTTTTCTTAATCAAATTAGTCTTTTTGGTCAGACAATTGATCAAATTAGTGTTTCATCTATTGTTCCTTAGACAGTGGAACCCTAGATCTGAAGCTTTGCACTTCTCCAATCTCTTCGCCTTCGAGTTTAAGATTTTGCGGGCCTTTAGACAGGGCTAGGCCACAACACACGCACGCGGCCTAGTGAAACTATGGGCTAGCTTGGCTTGACCCAACCTGTTTTTGCAATTTATATTGATTGGCCGAGTCGAGCGGTCTAGTTTGACATTTCTAATAGTTTGATTGTACCCATGGTGGCAAAAGAGGCATGATGTGATTTATCCGTGTGGTTTTTCTCCTCAGTCCTCATATTGTACCCATGGTAGATGAAACACTGCTATCATGACTAGCAAGAGCCACCCTATAATTTTGTCACTTTATCCGATTATTTCTCCGTTTTTAGTTTAAAAACTTTATACTTTTGAAGTGTATAGTATATTTTTTAATATGTGAAAACATAACTTTTTTAAACTAAGTCATATACCAAAAAAATGGATAGATAAGTGTTGAAAATTCAAGTATGAGTGGTCAATTTATGTTGACCAAAAATTAGCTAAATCTACTCTCTTATAATTAAAACAAGTACTAGCAAAATTACATCCATAAACATCTTCAAATTTTGCCATTTGGCAAAAAATAAGGGTAAATTGGTAACTTCACCACTAAAAGACAAAAAGAAACCAGTTTTTAGCAGCTTTTTTTAAAAAAATAATTGAACCGCTGACGCGCTGTCAGCAAATATTTATTTATTTTTTATAAAAACTCTTTTACTTTTAAAAAAACATATTTTCTTTTAAAAAAAACTGTTTTACTTTTAAAAAACCGGTTTTTTTAATCTGTTTTTTAAATAAAAAATATTTTATTAATAAATTTTTTTCCGGTTTTTTTCATAAAAATTAAAATTTTCCCCCTATTTTACTAAAAATAATTACTCACAATTTTTATAATTTAGTCAAACTAATAAAATTAATTATTTTTTTAGAACACTCATATTAATCATTTTAACCACTATTCATTGTCAAAAAAAGACGTAACTGTAACAAAACTTTAAAATTAACTTTTTTATAAATAACTGAATATGATTAAATTAATATTAAGGCGTATAGAAAAAAAAGTCATAATACGTGACAACGGATGCGACAATGCGAGACTGACAACGGAATTGACAACGAGAGCTACAACGGGAACAGGAGTGGGAACGAGAGAGGCAACGAGAGCGCCAACAGAGCGTCAACGTGGGTGCATATTTTAAAAAATCTTATTTTCTTTTTTCTTCATTTTTACTCCTTCTAAAATTTATTATTAACTATAATCTCTCTATTAAAACTATTAAGATCAATCAATTTAACCACTTTAGGTCCTCGCAATTGCCAGTTCGACCATTAGACCAAAAAAAATCAATTTAACCACTAAGATTGTAAAAAACAAAAACTTTAGCCACTACCAAATATTACAAAATAACGTACTTATAACTAAACGAATATGATTTAATTAATATTAAATCATATAGAAAAATATGAGTTAACATGTGGCAACGGGAGCGACAACGAGAGACTGGCAATGGTAGCTGCCATGGGAATGGCAACGGGAGAGGCAACAAGGCGGGAACGAGAGAGGTAACTAGAGCGCCAGCGGGAGGGCCAACGAGGATGTAAACGGGAGGGCTGACGGGGATGCATATTTTACCTCTAATGTCCAAATACATTATTATGGATCAATGTAATTCGGATTGTCAATCTCCTTTAATTTCTTCGACTCAATATAATTTGCATTTGTATGTTATATGACATAATACCGATCTCTTTCCACTTTGAATTTCAAATCATACATTATTCACAACTTATGAATACCTTCCAAATTACTATTACGACTTCATGGCAATACACCGACCATACAGTATCACCCGTGCGTATGCACCGGTAAAATACTAGTAAAGGATATATGAGAGACTTGACCCATATACCCATTGTCTTAAGACTTTGAATGAAAATGTGGTGTTCAAGTCTTTTGGTGGTAATGATCATTAGTTCTTTGTTGCTCTCGGTGCTCCCCCAGACTCCCCAACAATAGGAGTATGATAAATCCAAAGTTAACATGAATCTACTAAGGTTGATCAACTATTCTAACTATTTTCATTGTGAAACAAGATTAACAATACAAGAGACAAACCACTACATCATACAGACTAATGAATGATATTGAAATCGACTATTCTCATGATTTTTTTTGTATAAACTAAGTATTCTTTGCGCGCAACTATAGAGACTAATCCATCGAGTCAGGTAGGACCACAATGGGCGGAAAAACTCTCCCTCAAGAGATTTAACATTGCTGCATGCTCAACGCTGGATTCAAACTCAGGACTTTGGTTAAGTTGGAAGAGACCCCTACCATCTCATCCAAGTGCTATTGGGTGACTATTCTCATTTAATAAGGTTAAAAGCTTGTCATATCTTTTCAAAGTTGCTCTTTTCATTAAATGACGACTTTTAGTCCTAACAAATGACATTATCTTTAATTACACCACTTAAGTAAGAGTAAAATTGAGATTGATTATTTAATATATCTAAAAATAGAGTTTGTTTATTATATTGTGAACCACCAAAATACATTTTTTATCTATTATATCATAGATCGGAGGTAGTATTCGCTTAAAACGGTCTATCTAGAGTGTGAGAGGAATCAGTACGTGGATGCAACAATACATTAACTACTTGTAAGATCTTATTGGCAATATCTATTCTCTGATATGACCAATCAAGTGTTCAAGTAAGCAGGCGTGTGATTGTTAATTTGTTAGATAGTAATCCCTCCGTCTCATATTAAGTGTCTTATTTGTCATTTTTCTTTGTCTCAAATTATCTGTCACTTTAGAATCCCAATACAATATTTATTATTACTTTCCAACAATACCATTACTTTAGAATATCAATAACAGTGCATTTACACCAACCAAGAAAAGTGTAAGGGTGTTTTAGTCCTACCACATTTTTTTACCATAAAATTTAACATATCTAATCATTTTTTTAATACCCACACATAACCTTAAACGACACTTAATATGAGACGGAAGGACTACTAATTAATAATTTGGTTCATGTGTAGTCAGTGTCTTGACACTCTGCCAGCAATAGATTGAGTGCGATTGCATTGTTGTATTTTATTATATATGTGCCCCAACACTAAATGGCACACCTGCACAACTGTCATGTAAATAGGGAACTGATATGTTTCTATGATTGTGATATCATCTAAAAATCCATTTGGGTCGGTGAGATTTTCAAGTAATGCGTTGAACCGTTCAAATAACCAAACAGTATACAAGACTGATACTAAGTACTACCTCCGTTCCATTTTATAAGTTATTTTAGCAAAATAAATTTGTCCCAAATTAATTATTGTTTTACATTTTCAAGAAAGCATCTAACATATTTTTCCACTATTGCCCTTATTAATCATTACAACTTTTTACATTTAATAAATAATTCACGTTTATCTATGTAGAGAGATAAAGGGTTAAATGGTAATTTAGACAAAACTTTTTATAAAATCTAGACTACCAATCTTTTTCTTAATATGCGTGCAACAACCTTAAACTGCATATAAAATGGGACGGATGTAGTAAGTAGTTTAGTTTGCAAATTAAGGAATATCGAAAGAGTATAAGAAGGAGATCCAAGATATTCAAACCTTGGAAAGTAATATTTCCCCGACTCCTCTAACATTTAGCAATTAACATTGCCTGCTTCAAGCAATTTAGATATAAGTACAAATAAATATTACGTACATACCTTATTACTGATCACACACTATCATTGAAATTGCCAAAACAATCAATAGTGGGAGACAATTTAATTTGATTTTTAGTACATTGGTTTTATGTTTTTTGTCTCTTATTATATTGGTGTAATATTTCTTATTTTTGTTCTGAAATGATCTCTCATTCTACAAAATTTATATCAATATAGTACATCTTTTGCAAAATAAAGGATTATTATGAAAATGTATGACAATAGTATAACTTTTGTAATATAAGAGAGCATTTCAGAAATCATTTTAGAATAAATAAATGGAAGACTAATCCCGTAATCTAAAAGGGCGCAGAAAAATATAGTTTACCCTTTTTATTGTACTTTCTATTTTATATTTTATACTTTTTTGATAACTAATATCATTTTGTTGATAGTCTAAAGAAAAAAACACATTTATATAACTTCAAAAATAAGAAATATTACAGAAAATAACAAATGAAAGACCATAATGTAACCTAAATATACAGGAAAATATTATTTACCACCCTTTGTTACAACTTTTTATGTGAGAATAATTATTTTTTTAAATAATTTATCTTAGAAGTTTTCTGCTTGTTTGTTACAACTTTTCAAAAAAAAAAAATGAGAATCTCAAAATAATCTAAAATTTGATTAAAATGGGAAACTGTTTAGCTAGCTTCTCATAAGAATTTTTTTTCACGGAATGATTTTTTTAAGTGATTTTCATTATGTTACACAAACACAAAAAAAATTCTACATTTCATACGAATCTCTAAAAAATAATCTCTAAACTATTTAATATTAAAATCATTTATTTTTTAATCAACAGCAAACGAGGGAAAAACACTCTTCCACCTTTTCCATTACTTTTCTATTTTTTTGATAACTAATCTTATTTTATTGAAAATATCTAGCCCAAAGCACTTCTCCACCTTTTATGAAGGAACGAGTTTGAGAGATTACACAATTATGTACTAAGAATAAATAAGAAAAATATATCAATTGACGACTCCAAAGTGAGTCACGAAAACACTTACGATAACAATCTTTCCTATTGACACCAGACTCAATAATGGACCCTCAATACAATACATCCCAACCCGACCATGTTTCCAAAATAAAATAAAACATTTTATATAAAAAATTGTTGAAATTGAGTATTCTTAACTATAGAATCTTATAGTCCCTATTTTACTTGTATTTTTAAAAAAATAATATATGTTGACTTTAACTTATTTGATCAAATTTCAAATATTTTTAAAATTTTACAAAAATTTGCATATTAGATCTACTCAATTAGAACTACTAATTTGACGGTTGGATCGATGAAATTTAAAGTATGTAAAGAGATATTAAGTGGAGTAACTTTTACAAAAGTTACTCTTGGAGTAACTTGATCCCCACTCATATATATATATATATATATATATATATATATATATATATATATTATGTTTTCTTTCCTACTTTTCCCTGTATGCACTCCAATAAGGGTGAAGCTTCTATTCCTTTTCCCTACTACTAAACTAAATACCCTCCTGAATTTTCCCTTATCATCATTTGAAAATCATGAGAGTTCATAAATCTACAATATTAATTACTATGTTCCTTCTTTTTATACTAGTTGTGCTCCATCTCTCAAGTTGCAGACACATTTCTTGGGGTGGTAAAGAAGAGATTGAAGAAAGAACAAGAACAAGGTTCTCCTTTTCATATCCACAACCTTATGGTATTAATCATGATACAGAAGAAATCGAAGGCAAAAAGGTTAGTGAATTTCAAACTGTTTCACATACATCTACTCCAGGTGGACCAAATCCACTTCATAATTGAGTGAAAATTGTCACCATGGATCATGAAGTCTCTAGTGTGAAAGAAGATTATCTCTTATAAGTATCAATATATAAGGAACTTCAAAAATTATTTTAATTTCTATTATATATATGGTGCCTTTGTTTGCATCAAAAAGGTTACATATGGCCTTTCCTTTGACATATGTATAATAATATAGCATTTATTTCACTTATATATCACTTTGAAAGTTGATTGTTCATCTGGCAACATAGTGGAAAACTTTTATAATGTACTTGTTCATCTTGTTAGTATATTTTCCTTTATCTTAGTTGATATTTTGATGTGATTGGTAATCAATTTGAAATTGGCTAAAGCACAATTTGAAGTTGGCTAAAGCACAATTTTCTAGTTAAATAAAGTATCTATATTGCATATTATATATTGGAAGACAAAGAAACAACTCTTCAATAGGATTACATTGCAAAACTCAAGTAGCTATATTTTAGCTTATTTGAGCCAACAATATAATCTCACTTTTTGTTTTTTATTAATATAATAAATGAACTAATTTATTCAAGTCATATGTTTAATTAAGCACCTAAAATGCAAACTAAAATAAGCAGCAAAACACATCTTAGGTCAGTATGCAAAACATATCTTGAGGTTCATCCTCCCTTAACCAAGTGTCGAGGGTTTGATGCTCGCCTTAGGTATGAAGCAACTTTAAATCTCTGGGCCAGCTGTCCCACCATTTGAGGTGCCTCCAATCCAGCGAGGAGATTAGTCACTGCGTTCAGCAGTGGATACCCTGGTCTCGACAAAAAAAAAAGATATTGAGGATTACAAACAAAGTTGAAAGATGTTGAAAGAATATAGAGTGTTCTATTGTAAATGTGACTGAAGTTTCCGCGGGAGTAAATGACGTTATGCGGTACTCGAATATAAAAGAAAGAAAATAAGACAACACAATTAGAAACTGAAACAAAATTCTTAGACTCTAGAAACACAATCAAATCCTTTTATATTCATTTCAGATTTGAGATATATAATTATATGTTCATAACTCTGTTCAATTTTTTTTCCCTGAAAGTAGGTGACTACGTTACGTGCTATTTACTTTTTAATATTTCATTTAACTTAAAATAATATTTAGTAGGTGTGTATTGCATCGTGATTTTAAAAGAATTTTTATTTGATAAAAATGTGTCGAACCATTCAATCAACACGTTTAAGTAATCTAAATATTCTTGTCAAAAAGAAAGTAATTTAAATATGTTATGAAAACAAACCAAAATAGAGAAAGAGAAAGAACAAGCGAACAAGCGAAGGAGAGAAGGTGAAAAGCTTTTTTATTATTTTCTTCACATAAGTGTATATACTTACATAAAAGAGTGTGTCCTATTTATAGGGTGTAGATTGACAAGTGAATGGACAATCGACAAAAACCACTAAAAACCCAATTACAAAAAAGAGTAATGGAAATGTGGAAGAAAGATAATGGACATCCACTAATATCATATTATTCATAACATTCTCCCTTGAATGTCCATCGATGATACGTCTCATTAAAACCTTACTAGAAAAAACCAAGTGGGATAAAAATCTAATGAAGGAAAAAGAGTACAATATCTTTTCAGTGGGAACTACCTCGTTAAAAACCTTTTCAGGAAAATCTAATGGGACAAAACCATGACAAAGAAAAAAAGAGTACAATTTTCCCCCTGCTTGAAGCGTTAGTTAAGAATATGAATTCCAACATCTAGTGTTTCTCCCTGAGTGCATATGGAGCAATATACTCCGCTTTGTCACTTGTGTATATCCTCTTTTAATGGAGATTTGCGATCAGTATTATCTCCAGAACATTTTCCTTGAATTGTTGGCATTATGAAATGAAGAAGAAAGAACTGTAGATTATTTTGTACATCAAAAAAATATTTCAATGCCACCAAATGTAGATCAGAAAAATACTGTGTCTGCATATAGTTAATTTGTGTAACATACATGAAAGGATTTATTCACTACATTAGTTAGACATAAAATACACATCTTTTACCCTTTTTTGATGCATTTTGATTTGTGCTGAACTATATTACTACTAATTGTCACATAATATTAATTATCATATCTTTTGTCAAAAAAAATTAATTATCATATCAAACAATGTAGCATTTAGTAATATGCATATATGCTTTTATAGTCTTCAATACCGAGATATTTGTTAACTTGCCACACAACTCATGTACTCAAAATAAAAAATATTTCATGAGTCAATCAAGAACCAATTCTTTATAACTTGTTAAACAAAAATCTAACTAGCTAATTGTTCAGTCTCCAGGTCAAGATGCGACTTTGTTTTTCAAAAGATTTTATATGAAGGTATTTCTTTATATCTTGAATTCTTCTAGAATTTTCCATGTAGAGATCAGTCACAGGTTCAACCTCAAAAATCCATCATATATAATTCGATGTCATTCATATAGAACTCTTTCTTTGAGTAACCTATAATTTAGGAAAGCTCTCCAGGAGTTCCAATAACAGAAAACTATAGCAAATTCATTTATTGATCTTTTCATAAAACTATATGGACAAGTAATGTCATTTTTATATCCCTAATTTAGAATATGAATTGAGATGATTATACTGCATACCTTCAAATTATACTATCTCATGGAGGGGCTGATTCAATTTGAGTACTCATCTCGAGAGTCCGAATAGTGTGTTTCGAAATATTAGATCTTACAGGGATCTTCATATAGTTATCACATCAAATGGGTCATACAAATAATTTATAACAACATTCATCATGTGGAAATTGAGCCATTCATGTGCTACAAAACTAATTAAGTACCGAAAAGTCTTGCATCCACTATAGGTGAATATGTCTCCTCAAAATCAATTACAGGTTTTTATGAAAGCCCTTGAGCAACAAGTCGAGCTTTGCATCTCACAGTTTCACCATTCTCATTCCATTTTTGCATAAAAACTCATTTGAATCTAATCGATTTCACATCTTCAAGTTTTCGGACTACAAGTCCAAAATCAATTCGCTTGTAAAGCCAGTTTAATTCTACTACAATTATATCTTTCCATCTTGGCCAATTCTCACTTTGTCTACTGTTGTGCGGAAATGCGTATGTGCAAGTATACACAATCGCAACAAGTAATAAAGAGTAAGTAAAGATCGTTCTCACGAGGATTGTTGAGTTTACTGTTGGAGTTGATTGAAATTGACATCTTGAAAAAGTCCCACATTGCTTAGTTTTGTGAAGGAAGAAGGAGACCAAGGCTATATAAAGAGGCTCAAGTCCTCCTTTACAAGATGCACCAGTTAGAAATACCTTAAGTTGTATTTGACTTTGTTTTTCTCTTATACTCTTGTTTTAGAGTGTTGTGAGATGTAGTTAAATTTTTCTTTGGAGGGTGTGGGTGTACTGGGGCCATGGGGTGTGTTTAGAGAGGTCTATGTGTTGTAACAATTTTCACATAGTGGTATTCTCTGGTTGTCGTTAGACAACGGTTCGTGGTTTTTCTCCGGTTTGGAGTTTTCCACGTTAAATTCTTGTGTTCCGATTGTGCTCCTTTTATTTCTCTATGTTGTTTTTCCCACACAACAAACAATAACAAGTTGTCAACAAGTATTGTGAATAACATAAATGTAAATAAACAAGTAAAATGGATGATAAGTAGAAATTCTGAATGAGAGTAGTTGGAATGTCTTTCACTATGTAAATTCATAAAAATAGTTTAATGTTCTGTTTGACGCTATAGCATTGAGTGCTGTAGCATTTGATGTGTGCCTTTCGGTCACTATCGTCAGGGTTTCGTTACAAGACTCTTATGTCTAAGTTCTAAATAAGTTCACCCATGTATATTAAGCTCCCACAGTATTCACCCTATGAACTATGCTTTTCTACGTCTAGGTTTAAGCATGGGTTATTCTAAGTGTCCTTAAAACAACCACTCACCCACATTAATCCTTGAGTTCGATTTATAGACCATGTCTGAACCTATAAATGTATTTATATTTAGCTGATGAATTCTAAAATAAGTATTGGAAGAAGTTTCATGCAAGGTTTAAAATACTACCATCAAACATTACATTAAAACTATTAAAATATCATTACATAACTACAAGCATCTAACTACAAGAGATTCAGCTCATGTTGAGCAACAAACACAAGAAATAAGGCTTAAAGGAGATACCTAAAGCCATAAAACCGAAATCACAAAGAGAAGGAAAATACTCCAAATGATGACAGCCCTTGTGATGCTACAGCATCCCTCACAGGATCGCCTGGTGCTACAACATCGCTCGCAGCACTGCAGATTTTCTACTTTTTATTATGAAAATGGAGCTTGAACGAAATGGAGTGTAAAACTCTTTCTCTTCTGACCAGCAACTCCATAATTAAGAAGAAGAAGGTTGAGACTTCTATATAAAGAAAATATCTTCTAAAAAGGGTGATAAGCCATCCCACCAACTATTTTTATCCTCCATTACAAAATAGACAAGTGTCCCTTAAAGTAAAAGGTGGCTGGCTGCTGCAGGAAAAGTTCTGCACTGCTCTGCAGTGATTTGACACGCTGCAGAAACTGCTTTTTCGTTTTCTCTCTCATCAGCTGCAGAACGCAACGCTATAGCGCCTGATGCTGCAGCATACTGAACAAACACATTAAAACACAAGATGGGGCACAAAAGTGCCAATTTATCACTTAATCAGTTTCTAACCCTCTTTTACATTAAACATCATATATTTACTTAATTAAACAACATTATTACTTAAGAACTTACATTAATTTAAGTAATAAGAGTATAAATATGAGTTATCATCTACAATATTTAATAGAGTTTGTTTCACGATCCTTATTATCATTTATCACATTTAGAGCTATATTATATGTAAAAATATTGTCAACATTGACTTTGTTTCGGCCCCCATGTATTTCATTCTTGACATAATTCATTGAGATCTCTTTAATTATAGAATTTTTCAGGTATATATGTCTGAAGACTCTGTTAAAGTTTCTATATCATCGCTTGTACCATCTTTCTTTTTAGCTCATTTTCTTGTTCGATGATTTTTATCTTTGGAACCTATTGGTTTACCAAGCTTCAGACGCGGTTGGGACTCGTTTGTAATATTAAATTGTCCATACTTTAAAAAATATATCTCGCTATATCTAAGATACGAAACAAATGTTCAAACATTCATCTCCCATATGAGTCACATATGATTCTTCATAATATTATAGAATTATTAATTTCAACTCCAAGGGTTATCCTAGTGGAGCATGACAAGATTTGTATTTAGGAGGCATCGAGTTCAAATATCCACCAGTCCCTTAGGGGTGTGAGGTAAATGTAATTGCTTTCGGTAAGTGTTTAAGGAGCTGAAGATTTTCTTTGTCTTGGACTAGTGTACACAGTCAAAACAAGTAATAAAGTGACAAGTAACAAGTTTGATTAAGATGATGACGACTGTAAATTAAAGTGCAAATGACAGTAAAAAGTAAAAAAAAGAATGATTGGTGAAATTTGTAGGAAATTAGTCAAGACCCAGTTCTGTAATTTTCTCCCCAAATGTTGTGATGCTAAAAGTGATGTTGTCCCAACATCAGTATGCAGAATTAGTAAATGGACTTTTCAGCCACTATGAAGCAGAATGTTGTTAAGATATTCTTATTCCTAAGTTGTGATTAGGTTCATTCTACAGTTTGTATAGTATGATTCAGACCACACAATGGTTTTGGTGTAGCATTCCTACCATACCAAGCTAGTTGATATTCTTATCGCCTAGACTACCATTTTATCTTGTGAAATCGGTAAATTAATCCTTTCCAGCAATTAATCTGCGTTAACACTACTAAACTGATCAAGTTCAGCAGAGATGTATATCATAAAAATACACAAGATAATGATGCAAAACAGGTTTCTTAGCATTAAGCATTTGGTTCAAAAATTACATCACATTCTCTCCTCTAGAAAATGGAATTTAACTCATCATAAGCTCTAACCAACAATGACAAAACTTAAAACACCATAAAAGAGTAAATAAACAATTATAGCCCAGTCCAGTGCTGCACCAGCAACAGAAACAACACTATGCAGGAGAGTAAGCTCCAAAAATGGAGTTTGAAGGTGGAATGGGTGAATATGAAGTGATGGTGGCTTTTTTTTTATTATAAATAAAGTGGTTAGAAATTAGTGTGTTAGTTATTACAGGGGAGGGGGAGCGAAGTTCGAACCCTGTACACCTACATTTTTCCACCAACGATGTCTATTTCACTCAACCCTGTAAGCTACACTTCTTAAATCCGTAGTTACACTTCACTAACTCGTAGTTGCTGCTCCAACACCAATAACAACGTCACCACAACAATTATTGTTAAAATTCCTATACACTCCAAAACACCTTAAATTCCTAACAAAGGGCACTAAAAGTGCCCAAAATCCATTCCAACCATTAAAAACTATAAAATAGAAATTACAAACATGCAAACTACTTATGTAACAAATTACTCTAAAATGAGCAACATTCTTGTTAAATGAGTAATAATAACTCTTATTTTTAAGAGTTATTAGGCGTCATCCCCTCACCCTAAAATTTTGTAGCAAAAAAATAGTATTATTAGTTTTTTATTCCAGTTTATTTAGTTACTATTAATTATGTTCTAAAAATAAGAACAAGCAACAAGAATAAAGATGAAGAAAATATATGGAACAAGAGCAAAGATAGAGAATATGATAGCTTTGTATTATCCTCTTCTCAAGTGTGTCATTACTCTCTCTATTAATATATTATATATAACAAATTACTTATTTTCGTGTAAATATTCATTTAAAATTATTACGAGATGGGGAATCACTGTTGGCACTAGAAGTATCAAAGTCAAGTATACAAGCAAATACACCAACGGATATATTCTGTGATTTTTGGTCTCCACAAGCATATGGAAAGATCATTAATCCCTCTTAATGAGTTTACTTTTTTACTGAGAGTGGATGAAAAAAAAGTAAGTGAATATGTTATTATGATTAGGTATGTTAATATTTTGTAATTATATACGTAGTATTTTATTAATCCAAATATCACTGGGGCATTTGCCCCCACCCTCCAGTGAGTGCATTCATCTCTGTTTGTGCTAATGTAGCCTTCAAATTCATTTGATTATTATATATTATTATACTATGCTTGTGCTATTTGAAATTTTATTTGTTCATAGGTTTAGTCCTGTTTACTAAAAGCCTGATTGCTTACATGATTGCGACCTTAGTTAGTGCATGCTCTTGCACATTTGCTATTATTGCTTGGATAATGGTACTCAATATATTGCTTTGGAGCTTGTAATGGGTAGAAAGTTTTTGTGGGATTTGTATATCAAAGGCTGATAGATTGTGAGGTTAATACTTGTATGCAGCAATTCCGTGTGAAATTTGATGGCTAAACCAAAGGGTGTGAAATTTGAAATTTGTTTAGAAGTGTAATGTGATTAGAATATGTGTTTCGTGTGCTAAATATTCATTACTTTAAGAAGATCTTACTCCTTAAGGCCATAAGAAATTATGTCAGAAAACATGTTTATCTCAGTGGTTCTTCTGATGCAGCCCTGGATGGTAACACAATAACAGGGAACAAACGATTTTACTCTGTTAATTGCTTGCTATAGCATATTCCCCCATTTAAGTAGTATTTGTGATTGTAATTGTTTTACTGCAGTAATTTATCTTTTAGCCCTAGTATTTTGTTGTCTAGGTATTGTAGCTGATGTGTAATAATCCTAGATGTTTCCTAGGAATATTCTCTCCTGATTGGCATCATGATTGTTGTCAATTTTTCCTCTATATAGTTGGTACAACTAATGAATGAAGCAATAATTATCATCAATTCAAAATATCTCTTTTACCTCAGTATTCTCTATTTTGTTACGTTGGATTCTTCCCCATTGAGCCATATTCACTCCATTGTAGCTCCTAGCTAGAATCAGAACATAACAGTTCTGCAGAACCCTAGTGTTTCTGTTATTCCTCTACTACTTTACCGTTACATTTGGGACTCAGAGCGGGGACCTGCGCCTTGCAATAAGACTCGTTCGCAAACTATCGTTGAGTTGGAAAGACGTATGGATGTGAGACATGAGGATCTCAACAATAGAATCGAGCAGTTCAATACTCAAATGGGCGAAGAAATGTGAGACGTATGCAATCTCGCCCGATGAATCCAACATATAACCAACAAAATTATGCTACATGCATTGCTAAGGTGGAGTTTCCACGTTTTGATGGCTAAAACGTGCGAGATTGGTTGTATAAATGCGGCCAATTTTTTCTTTAGTTGATACACCTCAAGCTTTGCGTGTTCGTCTTGCTTCAATTCAACTCGACGGACTAGCACTTCAATGACACTTGAACTACATGAGGATGAAGTTTGATATCTATCCATCTTGGACTTAATATATCACTGATGTTACAACTCGATTTGAGGTTTTTCTCTCTCTAGATGATACACCTCAAGCTTCGCGTGTTCGTCTTGTTTTAATCCACCTCGACGAACTAGCACTTCAATGGCATGTGAACTACATGAGGATAAAGTTTGATATGTATCCATCTTGGACCCAATATATCACTGATGTTACTACTCGAATTGGGGAGTTTTATCTCCAATTTGGTGCAAATTAAGCAAGGCAAATAGATACAATAGTACATTGATGATTTGAGCTACCCCTCACTGATGTTACCACTCGATTTGGGGATTTTTTAGAACCATATATTCTTTTGAACTTGAAATATCTACTGAGAGAGTAATTAATGAATAAAAAGTTGTGTTTATAGTCATTGAGATTTTGTTGCTGATTTTAGTTTTGCATTTGAGGTGCTTAATTTTTTTTGATACAATTTGAGGTGCTTAATTAAACATATGTCTTGAATAAAATTAGTTGATTATTATAATGAAAACAAAAAACGACATTATATTGTTAGCTCAAATAAGCTAAAATATAGCTAATTGAGTTCTTCAATGTAACATGTGATAGATAGATACTTTATTTAATTAGAAAATTGCAATTTAGCTAAACTCGTCCATCACACGAGTATTAATACTAGTCTTTATATTATAAGTGTGTTGGGTATTGCGCTCATGAAGTTCACCATCTTTTGCCTTTTTTTCTTTTTAATATTTTATGGAGTATTTTAGAGTCCGGTAAAAATTTTAAATGTTCAATATGTAAAGTTCGTTTCTTAATAATTGATTTGATAAAAAAAATGATTTTATGGCAAAATATGTAAAACGTGATGCTAAACAATATCTCATTTTAAGTAAAATGTTGTTTAAAAAAAGCAAAATGTTGTTTATGATTATAAACATGCAATATTTTACTTAAATTGTTAATTTAAATAAAAATTTAATCAAGCACAAGTTAGCCAAATTAATTCTAACGATTTAATAGAATTAAAAAATCAGATACAAAAGTGTAAGCATTAAAGTATGTCTAGGATCATCAGCACGTGGAGGTAGTGATGCAACTATGAAAAGTTCTGTCTTTTTTCATTAAAAAAATAAGAACATAGTTTGTCTGAAAATGCTTATATATATTTTCTTTGATTCGGTGGACGGTGGTGGTAGGTACTAGGAAAATTCTAGAGGCACACAAACAACACAACACACAGGAGTCTTAGTTCTCCGGCCACCGGAGACTCGCCGGAGTTATGGAGGACTCAAACTCTGATGACTTGCCAGCTGGTTGGACTGTTGAAGTGAAAGTAAGAAACAATGGTAAGATAGATAAGGTAATGTTATAAGTGAAGGTTTGACTTTGACTTTGACCCAGACCCACCAATTATTTTGCTTTTTCTTCTGTGCATGTAATTTTCTAAATGTGAGATCTTGCGACTTAACTTTACTTTTTACTTCTGTTTTACTTCAAAGACAGAAAATTTTGAGGCTTTTATTTCTCAGTTACACATGACAATGATCTTCTTTGTTGTGGTGGCATTTTTGTCTTTTCTGTTGTTGATATAATTGTGGCTGTATTTCAAGTTGCAACCTTCAGTATTGCTTAATTTCTTAGAAAATTTCAAGGAAGGGTTTTGGAGCATAGAGGGTACTGTGGTGAATAGTAAGAAAGATTTTGTTTTTGCTTGTTTATGTTTTTTGGGTATGTTAAGGTTTTCATTTGAGGTTTGATACTTTGATCCATGCTTTGCATGTTGTCTATGGTCTGTTTGGACTAGGTTTCCAGCAAATTCATGATCTTTTTTGAAGCTTTTTAAATGGGCACGTGTAGTTTTTGTGTGACTATAAGTGGGTCAAGTATTTGATTTGATTTGAAATGGAAATGTATATCCTTCTACTTTAGCATCTTTAATCTGTTAATGATTTTTTTTTTGTCCGTATACGTGATAAATGCCACTTGAAACTCACTCACACAAACAACTTTTGTGAGGTCTAAGATTCAAACCTGTGGCATGATATTCGGCCAAACAATTTTAGCATTTATCAGTTGAGTTAGGCCTTAGAGATAGATTCGAGAGACAGATATCAGCTGATGATTGTTGATATACACATTTGGAGATTTTATTTTTCATCGACATAACCACAAAGGCATAGTCTTAGAAACTCTTTATCTAAATTGATTCAGCTCAAATCTTACTATATTTGTTGCAGTATTACTAGGTTTCCAGCAAATTCATGCTCTTCCTTGAAGCTTTTTAAATGGGTATGGGGTTGGCGTGTGATTTTTTTGTTTGTTTCTATTTGTATTTGATTTTTTTAAGCAAATGTTAGTTGTTAATTAGTTAGAGGGAGAGCGAGAGAGGGAATGATAGTTTTTGGGATTTAAATCCCAGATCTTATGCATTTCTGCATGCGCTTCTTCGGCGTCCCTTGTCTCACCAATCAAGCTACCTTCTTGGGACATTTGTATTTGATTAGATTTGAAATGGAAATGTATATCCGTTCATTTTAGCGTCTTTTATCTGCTAATGATTGTTGATATGAATGTTTCGAGATTTACTTATCGTAGACATAACCACGAAGGCATAGTCTTAGAAAATCTTTATTCTAAATTGATTCATCTCAAATCTTACTGTATTTGTTGCAGTATTACTATCCCCCCTCAAGTGGACTAAAGTTCAATTCGAAGGTCGAGGTGTTCCGTTATCTTGAGAAAAAGGCAAAAAAGGCTCAGAAAGCCCGCAACCAAAGAATCTCAGAGAATGTGTGTCCGCAAAATCTTATTTTTGCTTGCATTATTTTATGTTCAGTATCTATCTGTCTTCTGTGTTAACTTATGTGGGAAAATTTTGGTTATTCAAGCAATTTAGGTTGAAGTCGAGGATGGTATCGCAGAAGAATTACCACCGGGATTGATGAAAAAGACCGGAATCACAACAAGCGAAGATACGATTAGAAGAGATTCAGTAAGTAATACTGCACCACTGCTTATATACAGAGTTTTTTCTACTAGCTTAGTCTATAACTGACTAACAAACTCAAGCTATAGCAGTTAGTTACAAATCTGACAAACTTTAACTGAATGTACAGCTTAGTCTAGCTAACTAACTAACTAACTAACTAACTGATTTTAGTTTTCATAACTGAATCACTTGTCATATTCGTCGTATGAGACAAATTGCTGCCTTAATCATTCGTATATCTAAGCTCTCTTGCCGAAATTATTTACAAACTTCCCGTCTATGATTTCTTTCCAGTCAGAAGAAGGTATTACCATGAAACAAACATTATCAGTTAGCTTGGATCAGAGCTCAGGTTTCCAGTGCAAAAACAAGCGGAAGAAAGAGGCCGATTTGCCTCGCCGTGCTTCAAAGCGTCTTGCTGGAATTAAGGTTGATCAATTTCCAGAAATTCAAACAAGAAGTCGAGCACGGCGCAATGCAACTAAACAATCTGGTGAGAAGGAAACTATCATAAATGCAGATAAATCCGCAAACAGCTCGTTCAATGATTTAGCAGAACAGTTTAGTGCACTTGATGGATCAGAAACTATGAGCAAATCTGATGCAAACATTGCTAAAAACACAGTGGAGGAGAGAGTTCTTGAAAATAAAGATAAGGTTGATGTAAAGAGAGATTGCAGAATCAACTTTCCCCTCAAAGAACTACTATCCGATCCATGTATCGCGTTTGCAATACAAACTCTCACCGGAGTAACATTTGAGATCGCTAAAAAACCTCAAGTTTCTTCAGAATTCAAAAGCAGCCAGCATTGTGAAACTTCTGCTTCTGCCGAAGATCGCGGTAAGAAAATCAATCTCCCCGGTAATGACACGGCCAATGAGAATGCAGGATCATCTTCTGAGAAAAATACACTTGATACTTCATGGATGGATCCATGCATTGAATTTGCAGTAAAAACTCTCACTAGTCCTACTATTCCATTAGACTCAGATCAAAATCCTAAGACATGCTTTCAACAGCAACTCAGCTCATCAAATAACCAACACAGTGAGATGGCCAATTTTGGCACTCAGAAACCAATGTTGAATCAGTCTTTTGAGGATCCAACACAACAACACACCAGAAATATTGGAATAGGGAATTCTACTGGAGCTAGATTTCCTCGCTGTGGTGAAAACAGAAGGAATGTTTGTTAGAAATGAACAACTAGGTTGTGCCCTTAACTAGCATAAAGTTTGTACAGTTAGGAAACTGTGTAAATGGCTACCCTATGAAAACTTGAGCAACTTTGTTTTGTTGGTATTTTGGTGTGTAATCTTGTAATATGCTGATGTGTTTTGTTTAATATGCTTGACAGTAGAAAGTAAACTGGTGCGTGTAGTATCTTACAACTTTTCTTGTCTACCAAGGCATTGCCTTCCTCTTTTTACATAATGGTAAGACAGTACAAACTACAAAGAATTTCATTCTTTTAAGTATGGCATAGGTGAAAAGTGATGGAAGAACTAATATAAGCTTTTTTTTACATTAATATTTAACTACTTAAGTTCATATTATTAAGGAAAAAAATAACCATAATATTTTTCTATATTCAAAAAAATTAAAATAAGAAAGTAGCTTAGAATAACTCATCAATGGTTTGGATTAAAGAATTTATGTCAATTAAGTAGCTTAGAATTAGAGAGAGGTTCTATGTGTGAGGAAACAAGAGAGAATGATTAAAGAAATTCTGTCAATTAAACAGCTTAAAATAAGATAGATGTCCTTGGTGTGAGGAAACAATAGAGAATGAGTGGCATCTCTGTTAATTTGGCTCTAGATCATTTACACGAATGGGAATTGGCTAGGCAAAGAGTAGATCAAGGTGGGGTAGTTTCCTGGCAATGATCGAAGAGCACAGATGGAGTAAACCAGATGCAGGACAACTTAAATGCAATGTGGATGCAACTATCTTTGAGGAAGAGAACAATGAGGAAGAGAACAAGTACGAGATCGGTATGTGCTTAAGGGATGAAACTGAGAATTTTTTGGAAGGTAAAACTATATGGTTTGTTGGGGGTGCCCGAGGATCAAGAAGCGGAGGCAATGAGATTATTGCATGCGCTGCATTGGTTAAAAGAATTGGGTTTGGTGTAAATTACCGTTGAAATGGATTGTCTTTCATTGGTAAATGGATTAAGTACAACTCAACCTATCAACATAGAACTAGGTGTTATTATTTCTCATTGTATATAAACTTTGTTTAACAATGAAAAAATCAGGCAATTTCGACCAAAAAAAAAAACTTTGTTTCACAATGTCTGAGTTATATGACAAGCTATATTAGGAGGCAAACAAATCTTGTTGCTCATTCACTTGCAAGCTATATGCTAGCTCCCAAGTTTATTATTTCAGTCTAATCTGTATTATAAATATCATTGCTAGTGAAATGATACGAGTTTATTTGAGTAAAAAAAAATTCATAATCAATGTAGTTTCTAATTTTATTGAAAAAATCAATTAAGTAACTAACAATATTTATTTATTCAAACTTATAATTTTCATAATCTTAATTTTTATATTAATTAATTAAGATATTTAATTTATATGTACTATCAGTGTAATTTTTTTAACCATGTCAACTAATTATATATTGTCATGTCATTAACAATGTTAAATCTTTAGCTTAAAAAACAATGCTAAATCTTCTTCTAACTACTTTAAAATTCATCTAGACTACAACCTGTGGTTGAATGTCTTATATATATATATATATATATACTGTCACCCAATCTTAATTTATGACATGTTTGACTTACAAGATGATTAGAATAATAGTGAAATATCTTATTGACATGACAATTCTCGATTGATTTAAAGTATACAAAAACGTCACATCAATGACCGTTTATTTTAGGTTTTTTTTTATCGAAATCAGAGTATCCACCATTGCTAGGGATTTTAAATTACAAAAAGTGATTTATTTATTAAATAATTTAAAGATTTATTTTGAAAAACATAAGTTGTTTTGTGTTTGGTAATATAAAGAAAGTTGTCTTTCTTAAAAAAAATTGAATGAAGAATGATTTTCATGACAAGATACTCAAAAATTTCTTTTCATTTGAAGTAGTCTTAAATTTTTTAAAAATTCTCATTTTTTTAAAAACTGTAATGAATAGATAAAAAAAATCCTAAAAAAAATTATTTTTATAGTAAACTAATTATTTTTCTAAAAAAAGTTGTAACAAACGAATATTAAATCCTAAAAATGTGACTTTTTTTAGGCAAAGGTTAAGAAAAATTGATTGAATGTGTGTAATTTATGTTTACACCTAAGGTAAAAAAAAATTATGTTTTCACCTTATGTTACAGAAGTAGAAAATTAGAATATGTGTATGAAATTGCGCGGGAAAAACACCGCAGTTTGGCGCCAAAACAAAAGGCACACGAAATAAAGTTCCGAATGCATTGAGAAGCTTCTGAGAGAAAGAGGCGTAATCGGAGGAAGATGCAAATTCGGGTTCGATGCAACTGCGGGGAAACGAACTGCGATGAATGGGGCATTGTTGAATTGCAAGGCGTAGTTGAACCACAACCAGGTTTCCAGGATTCTCTCCCAAACCTTGAAATCGGCACTCTCTGTCGTCCTTCTTCTCAGGTAACTCTCTTCTTCATAAATTGATGCATATACTTTTAGGTTATTTTTGAATTTTTGAATTATTTATCATTTAATGGATTATTGGTTGATCTCACTGGAGAATGACTGTGATTTCGCCTAAATTATCAGTGTTTGAATAATTTTTCCTTTGGTTAGGGTTAGCGATTCACAATCTAATGTTAGGGATAACCTTATACCAATACTTGTAAGGATTGTGGCGGTAAAGACTAATTTTTTCAAGAGTAAAAAAAATTAGTGTTGATACTTTTTTATGTTTTTATATATGTTTATCATCATATGAATATAGGGGTCTTGTTTTTTGTTCGCTACAAAAATAATTTTGTGTTTTTTTCATCAATTTCTTTAATAGTTTTGTTTTACATTCCTGTAATTTTCTTTTTTTGCTTTTAGTCCTGTAGTTAATAAATATATTTAGGATTAGTCCTTATATAGTGAGTATTCTAAGGACTGCCTTTCAAAAACAATTTTCCAAGGAGTAAACTCAAATTGTTTTCTAATTTCGAAGATTAGAAGCAAACATCAAAATATTTTGAGGATTAAAACAAAAAACAACAAAGATGAAAAGAAAACATGTTTATATTGCAGGGACATGAAAACAACTTCTAGATTTGCATGGAAGAAAAGTATATTTAATTTAATCCTATCCTAAAAAAAGTATATTTAATCCATATTTTTTATTATTTAATACTAATATTTTGTCATTAACATTATTTGATATAAAGTTTGATGAAGTACTTGTTAAGTAAATACTTATTATACCTTTTTTTGACAGCAAATTCTTATTATAAATGAGTTTACTTATAATTTGATTCTTTAATGGAGGATAGCATCTATGAAAGTTGTACCTATAAGCTACAAAAATATAGCCCATTCTAAACATTGACACTTAACAGTGAATCATTCTTTTTTGACTTAACAATGAATCTTTCAAACGTTCACTTAACAACCATTTGTTGGCTCAATATAAATTTGTGGCACACAACTTTATTGACTTGTAAAGTTATAATAGTGGAGGAGATTAAATATTAGATGGTGAAGAATAAATTTAATGATGGGGTTTGTTTTTGACAGATGGAGAGAAGACTTTTTGTTTCTATTGTTCTATTAGTGGATCACTACTAATATTTGAATTGAAAGATAATTTAGTTAGATAAGATTATAGTACTGTGTAAAGTACAAAAAGTTTAACGATGTTCTTGATTTAAGGAACTTTTTTTTTTGAATATGGAATCCCCAAATTTACCTGGAGTTAGGCCAGATGCAACCAATAGAAGGTTTGAAGAGAGACTTGATGAGTGAGGCTAAGTCAAAAACACCCTTAGATTATATAATTTAATGCAGGAACTACAGTGGATTTGAAATTCAAGGAATGGTTGAAAATATTAGATCGACTGTACTTTATCCCTTGGATATATTGTATGAGGCTCCTCTTAAGTGAGAAATTCATTTTAGAGAACAGAGTAAGTATAAGTAATATCAACTATTAATGAGAAAAGTATGAGTTAATATTGACTGCACATGCATAACAAATCACTTTGATTTTCTCATAAACAGTTGAGGTTATTACTTTACCCTCTACTTTAGAGAGGCCAAATCCATATTTGTTTAATTTTTGGTAAACAAATCTTATGCATTCACCCACCTCTAGTATAATATAAATAAAAAGGAAAAGTTCCGGATTAAGTGTAGCTGGCAAAAGGTTCTGGATCGGTATGAAATACACAAGCAGTTGAACTTTATCTTTTAAACTAATAAGATCCTTCATATAAACTTAAAATAATATACGTACCAAAAAGAAATTCAATCACTGACTTCTTTTTCAAATTGGGAAGAAAACTAATATTTATGTCCATGCTTTTGTTGTTCAGGATTACCATCCGATACCATGAACTGACAGGATTGAGATTATTATTTTAAATTAATCTTTGGTAAACAAATCTTATGCATTCACCCATCCCTGATGATATAAATGAAAAAAAACTATTCCGGATTGATGGAATAAATAAGTAGTTCAACTTTATCCCTTAAATAAACAAATAAGATCCTTCATATAAACTTAAAATAATTGGAATCCACAGTGACTTCTTTCTCAAATAGGGGGAATAAACTAATCACATGTCCATGCTTTTGTTGTTCAGGAAAACTACACTTTAACCATTGGATACCATGAACTGACAGGGTCAAAGGTTCCAATGAAGAAGCCGATATTGGTGCTCAAGAAAGTCAAGCATCAGGACGAAGGAAGTAACGGTCAGGTGGAGTTGCAAGTTGTTGGAATCATTAGACAAAAGATTCTGTTCAAGACCAGACCAAAGGCCATCATTTCTAGTAAGATATGACCGTCCTTTAATCTCACCCTCCCCTCTTGGAATATGTTTTTTAGTTTGGTAGAGAACAGTTGGGAAGCAACATAGGACACTTCTAAAAATTTGTCCAATATTTCCTTTTTTTTTTGTGTCCCCGGAGTAAAAGAGATTCTTAGGAGCGAGTTCTGTGGGTTATAATCTCACTTAAATCTTTAAATTTTTATACTTTCAGTAATAACCATTGATATTGATATTAAATAAATAGTGGGAGACAACGGGTCCCTGGCCACCCATATAAGAGTATTGTTATATATCTTGTGTACCTAGGATTATGGGAATTAATTTCTTTAGTGTAGGGTTTAAGAGAAATGTTATTCCTTTTTGTCAAAAAAAAGAAGTGTTATTCCCAGCCATCTAAAGATCTTTTGCTACTTATACCCCTTCTTTTAAGAGAGACGCGTGGAGATATGATGTGATTGTTTTAGAATTTTTTCAATACAATAGGAATCAAGGGAAAATGTGGTTCTAGGTCTTAGGTGTATATGAATAACAAAGTTGTAAATTTAGGAAACAACTCATGCCTTTGAATTTGTGTTCGCTCATTAAGATGTGGGTGTTCACTTTTCCAAAGTTTTGGATTCCAACCATCATAGGTGCGCAATAGGAACTAGGGTTTAATTTTTTTTTAGTAAAAGTACATCTCAGGTTATAGAGACCTCAGTAACATCACCTAAAAGCAATCACCTTATTCATGATAGATATGGTAGTGGCATTGTTAGACTCAACCACAAGTTTCCTAATTCCACTCTTCCAAGCTAAGTCAATACTATGCATAATGCCTCATAGTTTTGCCACATAAGTATTGTACCGACCCAAGTTGCACCGTGGATAACTCCTCCACTGGGTTTCCGTTGATTTTTCTGTAGTACACCATGAGTTAGTGTTTGATTTTACTTCACTGCTAGTATAAAACATTATCTTGTAATTAACTATTAACTAGTAAAAGACTATGATTATTTTAGCTATTTTAAAACGTAAACCCATAAGTCTAAAAATCTCATTGTCACCGTGTATGAGGAAATGATCACTTGGTAGTCTAAATATCTTTGAGGTGGATCGAAATGAAACCCATGAATAGACTAGTTTTATATCAATGGTGATCCTCCTCCTCCTCCACTGGAATTTTCAACTTAACTTTACAAGGTGTGGTCTAGTCCCGATATGATTGGAACCCTTCATTTGGCACTCTTTCCGTGTGTACTTATGTCTATAAAGGAAGATTCTACAATTGCAATATGTGCCTTTCTTACAGTGGGTCTCACTTGCTTCCTGCTGTACAGCTTAGATTGCAATTTCAAGGGCAATGCCTATCATTGCCACTTTACTCTATCTATTGGGACACGTCTCTCTTTTTAGTTCTTATCCTCTTCTATTCTATTTTTTGAACTAAAGATGATCACTCCTACCCGTGAAAAAAAGGGTTTGTTATCTTTGCATGTATAGTGAATTTTCTCCATACTTTCAATCAAGCAATCCCAATTTTTAAAAACTCTCAAAAACCTCTCTCACATTCTTGTTTATTAGTACATGTCCTTGTTTTTAAATTAGATGCTTTTTTGAGTCTTGTTTTCTAGTGACCCAGTATTCCATATAACGCAAAGTAGGTGGGGGGGGAGTGGGTCATATAAATTCTTTAACTTCATCACAAAAGATCACATTTTTTGAATTTAATTAAGAAAAGAAACAATCCTAATCAATATTTTGTTTTATCTATCTGGTAATAAGATGCTCACTTAAAACATGTCCAATCTCAGTAGCATTCTAATTAATTTTTCTAACTTTGCTTATTTGTTATTAATCCAAATCTAGAATCTATCTGGACTTATTTAAATGATTTTGTACTGTAGAATATTGTCCCACACGCAATAGCTTGCAACTCATACTCCTAGGTGGAGGATAAAAAAAATAGATTCTTGGAGTAAAGTGATTGCTGTTTCTGGTATTTCTTTCAAGCTTCAATAGTTGACATACACTTATCTCTCTTATCGAATAAACATTTTATAATTAACTTAATATACATGGATACTATATTGTCACACAAATTAGAATCTGCTACAAATTATTTGCTATCTGTTGCGCTGTTAACATTCCTATGTTGTAATCATGATCTGCTAAACAAGTATTCAATTCTTAAAAGGTGGAATCCTGTGGCAGCTCCCATTTTTGCCTAACTAAATGGCTTATAAAAATGATCAAACAAATTTACCTTTATAGTGCTGTGCTTATGGTGAACAATTGAAAGGGAAATTGCCAATCAAGTAATCTAAAGTTTCAAAATTTAACATTGTTGACAAGACCCGAGTTTGATTTCTTCCCACTATCAGTATACAAATATTTTCCCTATTCATCCAATATGTTGCTACTTGCTACTTCCACATGATTTGTTATACTTGTTTTTTAATGACATGGCAAGACATTATTAGATGCAACTGTAAACTTATTTTTACACTGACAATATATGCAGATTAAATTCGTACTAGTAGTTAGCAAAGTCACTGTATATTGCTTGGCTTTGTATATTACGTGTATGTGGCTTGGTACCAATGATAACTATAGGACGATAATGATTAGTCGACATAGATGTGGTTGATGCTTTTACACTGGCTAAGAACAATAATAATTTTATCTATGTCCTTTTTGCTATAGACATTTATTTTGTCACCATTTGTCATGCTCATGATGCCATAACATTTATTTGATGAAATTGGAGTCCAACTGTTAATGTTATCTTTCTTTTCCCTTTAAAGAGCCACAGATAACATCCAAGGAAGGACAAAAGGCTATCATGTTAGGCTCTGTTCCTTCAAATCAACAACCTGCGTGACATTCACTGTCATTGTCATTCAAATAATTTATCTTGGATCAGAAATCTGAAGAAATTTAAGGAGGCACACATGTACATAACCTCCTTTTTTATTTTTATAAAATTGCAAACAAAGTTAGGCAAACTCCATCTGTCATTCATCCATATTTGTAACTTAGCAACCACATGATTTACAAATCATGTGGTTGCTAAGTTAGGCAAAAGGGGTTGTGATTTGTCATTAAGAGATGTTTGATGTGTGATGTGTCATTATCTTAATATCTATATTGATATAAATGTGCAAATGATATTAATTAAACTAATGCTTATCAGAATTGCTAATCTCCTTGAAGGTAATTGAGTGGGGGATCAGCATACTAAATATCTTTGCATTTTTCTGCTTGATTCTCCTAGTTGGTGGAGTACATTTGCTAGTAAATGATTTGATGTGTTTGTTTTTAGCTTGAGTATTCAGCAGAGGTAAAAAAGCAACAAAATATAAAAATAGAAGCTTAGCTTTGGGAAATCTTAGTATAAACAAATACTATGCTTTTCTCATTTCCACAATCACCTAATTGGCTGATTTTTAAAACATTGGTCATACAATTTATATAAAACTTTATCATATCTTTGATATCATTCAGAAGCTAAAATCAATCTTATCTCTAGGTGGTGGTGCAGTATGATGCAAATTATCCTTTGAACGTTATCATGTCTCCTTTTTATTTAACAGAGTTATCATGTCTCCTTGATAGTGTTCAAAAACTAATTATTATCCCAAAACCATAACTACTCAACGCAGTAAATGAACATTCTTATCCCAAAAACTAGTAATTCTTATCCTAAAATAATGAATGTTGATTTCCTGGTTTGAGTGGTCATGGTTTTGAACATTAATTATTGAAAAGGCTTCTTTGCTCTTCGATAATGAAAGGCACTGTAACACTTTTTTGGGTTGCTTTTGAAATAATTAAAGGATGAAATCATATCAAATGATAGGAGACTTTATTCTTTAAAATAAAAATAATGAATTGAAATATGATGTAATTTTCTCATAAAAAAAACTGATGTAATTTATTGTTTTATTTTATTTAATACTTCTATTTGTCTCATAATTTAGACCGGTGTTATAAAAATTGAATCAATTGAACGGTTTAACCGATTCAAACATGAACCAACAGCATCTATGGTTTGTTATTTCAACGGTTCGACTGCGGATTCAACCGATTTAAAACGGTTGAACTATGACCCAAATGTCTCGTTGATTCGACGCCCATTTTGATTTTTAAAACATTTATTTAGAGTGCATGGAGTAAAATTGGCTTTTCTTTTCATTTCATCATAAAATCATATAAAGCTAAAATGACGAATTTATTTCGCTCTGCCAAATTTTGATATATTTTATTGTCTATTTTACTCACTATTATATATCAAACAATAAATAAATGACTTTCAAATATTAGGGTCCTTTTGATTTTTTTTACGCAAAACAAAATAATAAGTATCGCATGTAAAGTCACACATAAAATGGAAAGCTCGAGTTCGAGTTCAGGCAACCACCAAAAATATTGGCTAAAATACATCTTTTTCTCCAAATATATTACATTTTTTGGTACATCCAAATATATTACATTTTACTTTTAGTCACATTGCCAAATTTGTTTTTTTTTAATCCTTAAAATGTAAGAAATTTTGCTTTTGGTCTCCGTAATATTTTACATGTTTGAATTAGTTTTATGTAGTTCATAATTCATAATTCAATGACTAAAATCAATACCATTAAAACAAAAACAACAATGACCAAAAGAAAGTTTAAATGTAAATATTAAAATCTTTTATCAGATAAGATGATGATTAAATAAAATAATTCTGATAATTAGTAGTGGGTGTTCTATAAATCAATAAAATAAAATAAAATAAAATAAAATAAAGAACTCCAGAAGAAGGGAAAAGACACTGGCTTCACTGCTAAAGAACCATTGACTACAATCTCATCCCAACTATGAACTCTCAAAAAAAGAAATTAAAAAAATAAATAAATAGCGAGTTCACTCACTCATAAGTAAGTAACTCTTATACAAAGAAAAGAAAAGGCAAACGAGTTGACTCAGTCATTGAGGACTTTCACTTTACTCTTCTTCCATTTCAATCCTCTCCTTCATCTTTCTCACACCCCATCAAATTCCAACAACCACCCATTTATTGAATCAACCTAAACATCACAGGTCTTCACTTTTCAATAACCTTTTTTTTTCTCTGTAGAAACACTTCTTGATAGAAAGTTCAAACCAGAATGCACATTAACTGTTTGATGAAATTCCTCAACCATGTTTCACACACAGAACCCACTTCTGCACCATCCCCTAACCATTGATCTTTTTCTATACACTTCTCCCTTCATTTTCACTTCAACACAACCCTTTAACCATGCTGCTATTATTGTTGTTGATCATAGGAAGTTGACAACTTTTTCCATGGTTCACCAAAATGTACTTTCTCACATCTTCTGGTAACATTAGTGTATATCTCTCAACACACTTCACTGGTTCAACTAATGAATGCCCTGTTGAATTTGACCTCAAAAGTTTCAATTTTGATACATACCCATCATCAATATTACTTCCTTCACCTTTGCTCACCTTATCAACAATGGTTTTTGTGTTCACGTTTGTGTTTGGTTCAGTGGAATCAAGAGTGTTTTGTGTTCTAGTTTCAACACTTTCCTCACCTATTTGATCATTACTCAAATGGGTTGGTATTGTTATAGCAACTTGACAAGAATCTTGGTTCAAATTTGCACGACAAACTGGGCAAGTAACATGAGAAGCTAACCATGAATCAATACATTGAGGGTGAAAAACATGGTTACATTTAGGTAATAATCTTAAGGTATCACTGTCTTTGAAATCTGTTAAACAGACAGCACATTCTAAAGGTCCTTTACCTGTTTTGAGATCTTTGATATTTGAATAGAAAAGGATTGGAAAAGTGCTGAGAAGTTCCTTGTTGATGCCTTGTGAACAAGAACATGTGATTGGATTTGTTCTTGTGGTGAAAATGATGTGTGATTCAACACAATTTCTAATGTAGATTGAGATTACTCCCATGATTAAAAGAGCACATACCATAGCTCCTACTGTAATTGCAAAAGAAGGTTGCCAATTATGGTGAGAGATATCTGTTGGTACTGGTTGCATTGATGCTTGTGCATCAACATGGTAAAGGAATTCAAGAAGAATAAGAATAAAAGGAAACATTGTTAGAGAAATGAAGTTGAAGTGTTTGATGTGAAATTCAACTATTTGGGTATATGAAAAATATGAACTTGAAGAATTTAAGGGAAAGGAAGAGGTTTGGTTGTTTATATAGGGAAAGGAAGAAAGATGGGAAAGTCCTTAGGGGTTTATGTAAGGAGAAGAAAAGGGTTTTGATTTTTTGTTGTGTGATTGATGGCTTGAAGAACAAGGCTTTTGTTTAGTGGAGACAGAGTGAACGGTGAAGAGTGAAATGAACACCTTACTCCTTTTATATTCCTTTTTGGTTACTTGTCTTAGTGAGTGCCTATGAATAAATGCAATAGAAAACTTTGAAGATAAATTATTAAAACTTAAATCGGTTGGATTGCTATCATTTACAATAGTAGTTTTATACAATAGTCTAATCACATTTCACCATGTAGATATTAAAGATGATTTAGAAAATAAGTAATATGGCCGCATAGATTAGTCACTGATAAAACTGGTGGATACCGTAGACTAATAACACGATAACCAAGAAAAGAGAATAAGTAATATCATGATAGTATGTGATTTTTTTTGGTTCGAAAGATCATTGACTAACCCAAAAAGTGTTTCAACACTTTCAACAAAAGATTAATATTTGCTTGTGAGGAGCAAATATTGTACTAGTCAATACCGAATTTGTCACGGTGAGAATCGAATTCGAAAGCGTGGGATCGTCTCTCCGTGTTCTAAGGTAACTTATGTCACTAGGCCAACGGTGTAGGTTAAGATAGTATGTGACTTGATGTTCATCTAATTAATATATATATATATATATATATATACACCAATATATTTGTTATAATATTATTTCTTAATCTATTTACACAAACATTTATTATATGTAGACGTTTTTGTAATTTTTTTATGCATGTTTATTAAATTTAAATAATAGTAATGTTTTAAAATTTTTTGTTAAGTACATAAAAAAGATAAAATGGTAGGATCTAGAAGCAAGTCTATTTTGTATTTTTGTTATTGAAAAAACATTATATATAAAATTAACATATGGACAAGAACGCCATTTACGAAGGATCCCATTGTATGTAGGAAACGTAAAAGAAAAGAAATGAAACCACCGGAAAAAAACACGTATTTCGAAGTTGTTTCTTTATGTGGTGAACAAATTCCGCAAGAAAGAAAGGAGAAAATTGGCGACCCCATTCTTAAAAGGAAATGGATTCACTAACTTTGAGAGAGAATGTGTTATATAGAAGAGCGATAGATTAGAAGTTACATAGAAATTTCTTCCAAAAAGTTAGAGGATCCCCCTCCATTCTTAAAATTGTTGCCGTACATTTTGGCTGGAAAACAAGAGGTCGTGCAAAGTGTGACTTTTAAGATAAGAGAAATGATTTTGGTTATGAGACGAAAGGCAAGAATGACGTGAGCTTGTCGTTTTGGTATATTATCCGGCCGATCTTAACTATGTCGTATGATATGTGTATATTGTATATCCTTATTGTCAAGATAAAAGTTAAATTTCTAGATCAATGGTTAAATGCCAAAATTGTTAGACGACTGGATATTATGTTTTGAGTTCGAATTTGAGAACCGTATTTAGAGGCGGACACAGATACATCCCTTGGTGGTCAACCACATACCCCGGAAAAAAAATTACACGCCAATTTAAAAATATTTTGCACATTTTGCCAACCCTGAAAATACTTTTTGCACTTAAGTCGCTAGTTTTACAACACTCAAATGCACCACACTCACAATTTTGTAAGTGCTATTTCAATCTAGGATTCTGTTAGTGCTGTTTCAATTCTTTGTAACACAAGTTGTGAACATGTTATTGTGTTTTGTGTTGCTAAATTTTGTTTTCTTTTGTCCAAAAAAAATTGTTTTCTAACTAATTGTTTATTAACCGGGTCAAATTTAGCTCAATTAGTTATCTATTAATAAGTTGTTGAAGTTAATTTAGATGAATTGTCATCGGATCCCGGAAACCTAATCAAGATTACAAAATATCATCTTAATTATGAGTTGTGTAATTTATTTAAATATAGTAAAGTCTTATTTTTATTAAAATTTTAACGACTGTGTTTGAAACATTTTGTACCCCTGACTTAGGGTCCTAGATCCGCTATGTAAATGTGTGTGTGAGTTTCAAGTGGCACTTATCACATCCTCGATCTACAAACAAAAAATGTTAAACATTTTTATGATGTGTCAATTTTTGATTTAGTTTCATATTATATATACACTATGAATGCGTTCTTAATTAAATCCTTAGAAATATTACTAAAATTGTCTTTTAACTTTTTCTTGTATCCAGTGATAAAATAATATTTATGTAGTTCCGTAAATATGGTATTTTTCTTTTTACTAGTAATTTTCATTTCATTTTATCTCTTACCAAACAATTAAAAAATCTTTTATCTTACTTTCCTTTTACTTTATTTTTCTTTCTTTATTTGGTCTCCCATTTTCCTTTCCCAAACCACAAGTGTTTTTAAAGGCTTTTGATTCTAAATTTGAATTTCATCCTATTTTATTATAATTGCACTTTAGTGCTTTCAAAAAATAATAATTTCACTTTAGTTTTCTTTCTTTTTTTTTTAGTTATTTCACAATGGTAGTTAAGGTATAACTGTTTGGCCTTTGAAACACAAAAAATAAACCGGATTTTAATGAAATAAATTTATAAGAAAAAGCAAAGAACATGAGTGCCTTAATTTTATTTCTTAAAAACTTACTATTGAATTGTATCTTTTATCTTTATTTTCGAAGACAATGACACATTACCCAAGAGCGTTTGTATAAGATGGTTCGAGTCTCTTCCAGTTAACTAAGGTTTTGAGTTCAAATTTAATCTTAGGAATATAGCAGTAATAAAACTCTTGACGGAGAACTTTGTCGCCCATTGTATACATGACTTAAAGGATTCGTCTATGTAATTGCGCGCAAATAGTCAATTATTTTATTTTTAAAAAGACAGTGACATAGCCTTGCAGGAGAAAATAGGAAAAAGAATGAATATTCTAACAAACGAGAAAAGAAAAGCATTGCGCATTTGTTGTCAAAACTTTATGTCCCCAAAAAAACGCGTAGAATCTAGTCTAGAAAATGCTCTTGCCTTTCTCAAAATGAGTGTTTTATTTTAGCTTATACAAGACTCCACGATACTATATAAACACTACTGGAACAATTTTATTTTCCAGTAAAAGAACAATTTGAGTTTTCAATATTATAATATTTAAAATGGAATAAAAATGGACACCTTAGCTGAGGTTGGGTAGGAATGATTTATAGTTTTGTCGGGGTACCAAAAAAATGAAACAAATTAAAGTTCTTGAAAGAACTATAAGCAAGTACAAAATGAAAGAACGTCGCTTAAGAGTACTTAAAGAGATGATTTGAGTTTCTTCTAGCTTAATCACTTGTCCCAAGTTCGAATCTAACTCTAAGATTGAAATATTATCAAAACTCTTAAGGCTGAGTTTTGCCGCCTATTGTAGTCCTATCGATAGTGTGAGTCTAGACGATGCTAGCATTTACAAAAAAAACTACATTTAGCTTGGGCCAAGGCTGATGTTAAAAAAAAAAGCTACATTTAGTGTGGGCTGTTTTTTGTGCTGCCAACTAGTGACGACTATAAAACGACCTACTCTCTTCTAGCAGCATCTTTTTATGGTTAGTGTGGGCTTTTGGCCCACGCTAAAACCGAAAACTCTCGTACCCCTTTTTTTATTTAAAAAAGCCAATTGAAAAACGTTAAGTTTTTGGTGTTGTACTAAATATCCTTAATTGAATCACAAGTGCATAAGTCAACATATTATTACTTGTAGAAGTATAGGAGAATTTTCACCTACAAGGTAAAATATATTAGTTGCTATATTTATTCAAAATTTCTTTTTTACCCCCTAAAAAACGGGATTGCCCGCATAAGCCAATTCCTCCCCCCCCCCCCCCCCCCCCCCAATAAAATTATAAGAGATACAAAGGAGAATAATCAGTATTAGTTTCATTCTTCTAGTTCGATCGTATTGTTTAGAGATCTTCTAAAACCAGATACACAAATGGAAAACTTAAGTATTTTAGATTTTTTAGGAGTAAAGGCCCAAAAATATCTTTTACAAAAAACATGGATACGTATATACTCTCTAATTAAAAAAAACACTAATTTGACAATTAAATAATTTAAATATTAGTCAAATTAGTTTCTAAAGGAAGACCTACTTGATGCAAAAATTATTTTAAAAGGAGTAATGTGCCCCATATGTTTACATTCTTACTATGTAAGTCACCCATTTTGACTCTCACTGATGGTTTTGAATGCTGAGTTGGAAATGACTCTTCTTCTTTTTGGTATGTAGATTGGACTCAACTTGCCCCTCTTTGTAACTCAATGAAGTCTCAGACCGTATTCAATAGCTCCATATGCCTCTAAGGGTGATTGGATCTATGGCTTTACCCATAATGAGACAAGGGATGATGCTCTTCTAGCTGAACTTCGTGCTATTTTTATGGGTTTTAAAACTTATTTTAACCTCGGCTATAATCACGTCATAGGAGAGAGTGATTGCTCGAAAGCAGTCAAACTTTGTAACACAGATGTGAACCACTTCCACTGCTATGCCAACTTGATCTTCGAGATAGTTGACTTATGGAGCAACTTGGCAACACAACTTTGGTGCATGTCCTTAGATAAAAGAATAATTGCGCTGACTTTTTCGCCAGAGAGGGTGTTGTCTGTTGTGTCTTCAGGAACTTAGGTTTGGACCACCCCCCTAGGGTTCGAGTCTTTATCCTTTTGGATGGGATGAACTCCATATTTCTATTTTGTTTTTCTTTTCTGTTTTTCGTTTTCTTTTGCTTGTTACTTCGTAACATCACAAAAAAAATTCAATAGCATAAATGATTATCATTATATGATCTCTTCATGATGCATATCTTGAACTCTATATAGATGGGTCTCGTGCCCACAATTATATATTTACCTAATATCAGCCATGTGCTCCATATGAATTAAACTTATGCCCCATGAGATGAGAAATAACCTCCACATAAATGTGTCTTGTAACCCATATTAGATGATCTGATGTTTCATACAATACGAAAATGCTCGCTCAGTAGAAGTGGCACATCTCCAGTGAGATTGAATTGATTGGTTTATTATTAGGATCGATGATATATTTAAACACGATATTTTTTTATAAGCAAAAGTTTATATTAAAAGGAGTACCCAACCCGTTCATTAGCTTGGGGCCTTAATAAAACCTTCCAAGACCAAAATTTTATAGGAAAAAGACCCAAAAAAGAAAAAGAGTAATGATATATTGATACAAAGAATAAATAAAACAAGAAAACCAAACCGCAATCTGCAAAGAACAGCATGGCAGCAATTTTGCTGTAGTCCAGGAATAGCAAAACAGTGCACCAGCATACCATTTAAACACAATGTTGTATCAAAGAAGTAAGGTTAAAAAAATTGATAGAGATGTATTATACCTTTTATAGTAAGATATATAATATATAAAATAAAATGAACCCTTTTATTATTGAACTATCAAAACAACCTTAACATCACAAGATGTTAGTACTCAGCTTTCAGTTCATTGTAATGGACCGGAAATATTATTGGTGAGACCATAGCTGGTGACATAAACTCCACTAACATGAGTTACATTTATCAGGACAGTAACACTTGTTACCCTCACATCTGTTGCAACAATATCTAAATACAGCAGTTTCATCATCTTCTGTACATGTACACCAATTATTCTCATCACAATATTTAAAATAACAAGGTTTAGTACACGTCAGATGCACAATAGGCCCCCTTGCTTCAGATTTCATGCACATTTCTGCATACACAAATAATAAAACAACAATTTTGTGATCAAAACGTTTTTATTATAAATCGGATATCCTCTGTGATCAAAAATGTTTGAAGATAAAATAAATTAGTTGAAATGAAAAATCAAAATTTTGTGTAGATCAAGAAAATTTGATTGTTGATTCTAACCTGATGCAATGATGAAAAAAGCTAGTGAGAATATTAATCTTAGAGAAACATTTCTTGTAGTGTCCATCTTGTTTTTTTGGACCTGTTTGTTTTTTTTGACACAATTGAACCTGTTCGTTAGACATAAGTTTATATAGAGAATTAATTAACGTGATACATTATCTTATTTAATTAAGAATTAAATGCAAATATACTGTTTTTTTGTTATTCAAGAAGGCTCAAAAACCGCAAAGATATTATTTAATTAGTCAAGTAAGTAATGCATCATCTATACGGTAAAATATTATTAAATGCATATCAATAATCAAATAATTATTTTTTTTTTGACAAGAATCAAATAATTATTTTAACAAGATATAGTAATCTCTTTATATATATATATATATATATATATATATATATATATATATTATCTTTAATTTGCTTATTCCTATTGAGCTCCTTTCCCTATTAATGGCTATTTTATATATTATTTGTGACTGACTATATATAACGCTTCTTCTATTTTTATAGAGATATGATATAATAAAGATACTTGAAAAAATATTTTCAAAAAATATACCTTAAAAAACTCATTGCTCATTGTCTTTAAATTATATGCAATTTTTTTTTGACAAAAGGAAACTCATTGTATTTCATTAATAATCAAAGTTGTGATACAGGTAGGACTATAATCAAAAGTGTGAGAGCTATCATATTTCCTAAACGCTCTAGCAAGATTATGAACAACAAGGTTGACTTGCCTCCTAATAAAACTTCCCCGAATTTTTGACTTATAAAAAAAAAACCTTATAGTTTGGTAATTGCAAAAGTAAAGTTTGACAATTTCTCAAAATAGTACCATACTTGGTTACAGAATGACACACTCCGCTGATACCCTCAATTACCACTTTGCAACCAAGCTCAATGGTAACTCTTTCAATATTTGTAACCAGTGAATTGCTAGCAGGAGCCCTAAGGCTTCAACTGTTAGAGCCGAATAGTCTTTATAAATTCAGAATCAATCATGTTAATCATTAGAAAATACCAAAGCCGGAGGGTACCTGAATCATAGCGGAAGTGCACCTGATCTAAATACCGAAGCAGAAGCGTACTTGAACTCATGATGATCTGGTATGTGGTTTGGCCTTCCAGGTCAACACGTACTCTCTCCAAGAGAACCCTTTAGCTTTCTCTTTGTATCTTACTGATAATGGAATGTCAAGTAAAAACGGCTCCAAAAGTTGTGGTGTGACCCGGGGACCATAACCTCTTTATTTATAGAGCCCTAATTAGGGTTATCTATTGGTATTTCTAATTTAGCCCATCACAAAAATTATAATTACCCTTTAGTCTCTACACGTTAAAGGCCCACATCCTATTAGATATTCAAAAGCCCGCATTAGCCTAACCTTATTAGATCACTTTAATTGGGCTTAATCTTGAGTAACAGTCCACAATACATAATTATTAACATCTAAGGCCAACGTTGGATTAATGATCCAACAATCTCCCACTTGGATTATCTGTGTAACCTTATAATTATACATTGCATGAATAATTCGTATGAGCTCAAATGACTGTTGTTACCGAATGTATCTATAACCAATCCAATCTGGTCCATCAATCATACCAACATAGGATCAAAGCAGTCTTCGTTACAACTATCGTAACTAAACCCATCAATGGTCACATATGCTGACACAAATGAATGACATGGATCATGATGTGGATGTGTAGCATGGAATTTTTCATGTGATGTGATCTTAACATGCCTAATTCCAATTGGTCCTCCTTAAACCTTAGTGTGATCAAACTGTAACAAAATCAGAGTGTAACAATTACCAAAACTTTATTTCTGCAGAAAATATCCCTAAACCTTACATAAATTGAAATATGTCTATATCATAAAAGCATTAAAAATAACAAACTCCCACAAAAACTGAATATCACTTAATGATGTGACACCCATCAGAGCAGTGTGCTCATGAGACCTTTTGTGACACCCATCTGATATGCTTTATAGACAACTGTTCACTCCGAACTCTTTCTTTAACAACAAGAAACACTACAAAAAAACTGACTATTTGCTAGGGACGTTAGCGAGGGAATAGTGGTCCCTTGCAAGAAAAGGGATTTGCGACGGAAATTGCGACGGAATAGTGGCCCTCGTCAATGTTGAGCCTTAGGGACGGAAATAGGGCCAATAGCGATGGATTGTCTGTCGCTAAATCCTGGGCGCCAAATTCAAAACTGCGCAGCACGAAAATCTAGGAACCTTAGCGACGGATTTAGGATTCCCTCGCAAAATTTCTGTCCGTTGCAGCTTCCTTGGGAAACGCGACGATTAGCGACAGAATGGTCCCTCGCAAAATTCGTCGCTAACCCTCAAAGTTATTAAACCTGTCAGATTCTTTTTTTGTTCATTTTCTCTCTCACTCTTCACTCTTCACTCTCACAAAACCCATGAATCCCTAACCCCCTTCTCTCAATTCCACCACCACCCAACCACCACCACCACACCGGAGCTCCTCTTCTTCTCCTCTCTCTCTCTCACGATTTCCCTCCCTCTTCTTCCCTCCACCTTCTTCCACCCACACCACCACCACACAACCACCACCACCACCACCGGAGCTCCCATTTCCCTCATCTTTTAAGTTTTGATTTGCACTTTTTATGATATTGTTATAATTTTAATTTTTTATTGAATTTGTTTTAATTTATTTATTTTTTTCTTGAAATTGGAATTTGTTAGGATTGAAATTTGGTGTTTGAAGCCTCACAATCGCATCGGAGTGCGCACCGTCACCGAACCACCGCACCGGACCTCAATCTCGCTCATAACGGTTAGTTTTTAAAATAAATTGTTGTTGTTGGTTAGGATTGAATTATTTGTTGTTGTTGTTGTGTGTTAGGATTGAATTGGTTAGGGATTGAATTATTTGTTGTTGTTGTGAATTGTGAGTTAGTTGTTAGAATTGTGTTTATTGGAATTGTTGTGAATTGTAACTTCATAGATTAGATGTTAGAATTGAGTGTTGTTGTGAAATGTGAGTTGTAGGATTGAGTGTGAAATGTGAGTTAAAATTGAGTGAATATTGTGAAATGTGAATGTTAGTAATTGAAAAATGAATTTAAATTTGTTAAAGTGAAATTGTTGAGAAGAGTTAGATTGAAAATTGTTGAGAATTAAAAATTGTGTATGTTGTTAATTGTGTCAAATAGTTGAAATTGAAAAGTGTATTATTTTAGAGTTGTTAATTGAAAATTGTTTAATTGTTGTTTTGATGAACCCTAAGTTAGATGACTGTGTGTTGTTGATGGAAAAGGGTGAGGTGTTGTCCCTCACCCCCATAATTTGCTCGAAATCATATCCATTGAGATAATTGCGAGATGATACTAACAACGGTAAGGTTGGGAGTTATATGAAATAACTTCCTTCACTACTTGGATGGAAAAGGGTTTTGTGCTATCCTTGACCCCTATACTCGGCTCGGAATCATCTCCACTGAGATCATATCGATGCCACTAACTTGATAGGTTATTGGGAATGTTATGGAAATCTAACACATTTTCTTAAATATGTGTAGATAAATTGGTATGAATTTAATCGTGATTGGGTGTATGATCGGTTATTTCCTAGAAGAGCGGGTTTGAAGCAAACTTTTGTAATTGGGGTTGAACAGCTTCTTGTGGTAGCGTGGCGACATGAATTGGCTAGACGGGAAAAGGGGGATAGATGTCCATGCTTAAAATGCGATACCTATTAAGACCGATGATGAAATTAGGGAGCACTTGTATCATTGGGGGTTTAAGCCTAATTATTCGATTTGGGTGGAACATGGAGAAACATGACGTCCAAATTTTGACACAGGGGCTTCAAGCAGTTCTGGTTTTGGTGTTGCACGTAATGAAATTTTTGAGTCGATGGAAAACATGATTTGTGATGGTCTTAGGGTGAATGTGCCATTTGATGAGCCTCAATATGACGATTATGATGAACTTCCAAATGAAGAAGCACAAAGATTTCATAACTTGTTAAGAGATTCGAACAAACCATTGTTTGAAGGCTCCCCACAGTCAAAATTATCTATGTGTGTGAAGCTTTTATCTCTCAAGTCCATGAGTAATATTTCTGAGGTGGGTTTAGACTATGTGACTGAAATGATGTTGGAAGCGACACCTAATAAGGATAATTTACCCAAAAGTTATTATGAAGCAAAGATGTTAGTTTCGAAGCTGGGATTGAATTTTAAGAAGATTGATTGTTGTTCAGAAGGGCACATGTTGTTTTAAAACAACGAATTTGGTAAAAACGATGGTGAGCTACTTGAATGCAAATTCTGTGGAAGACCGAGGTATCACGATCGTAAAGGGGCAAAACGTAATTATAAACCAATCCCGATAAAGTAGATGTTCTATTTGCCTATAGTTCCATGGTTGCAAAGAATGCTTGCATTGGCCGAAATTGCGCAGAAAATGACTTGGCATTATGACAATAAGTGTACCTCAGACATTTTACGCCACCCATCTGACGGTGAAGCGTGGAAGCACTTTGATCAAGTGCATTCTGATTTTGCCTAAGACCCACGAAATGTTCGGCTTGGCTTGACTTGTCTTATACCTGGTCCACACAACCCAAGGGCTAGTATTGATATCTTTTTTGGAACCTCTGATTGATGATCTTAAGAGATTGGGGGGGGGGGGGGGGGGGGTTTGACATATGATGCAGCACGAAAGAAAATTTTTATGATGAGAGCGGCATTGATGTGGACAATTAACGACTTTCCTGCATATGGTATGTTGTCTGGTTGGGGGACTCACAGTAAATTGGCATGTCCCCACTGCATGGAACACACAAAGGCATTTACGCTAAAGTACGGGGGCAAGAGTTCTTGGTTTGAATCACATCGTAGATTCTTGCCGCAAGATCATAAATTTAGAAAGAATAAGAAGGCTTTCAAGAAAGGGGTAGTTGAAACGGATGGACCACTGCCTTTGTTGACATCAGGTGAAATCTGGAGCAGAGTTATGGATTTGCCACAAGCCACAGAGGTAGGGGAGCTCACCCGACTGGATGGTTATGGACGGGTGCATAATTGGACAAAAAAAAAAGCATGTTTTGGAATCTCCCATATTGGAAAGATAATCTGTTGAGGCACAATCTCGATGTTATGCACATCGAGAAGAATTTCTTTGACAACATATTGGCCACTGTGATGAATGCGTAAGATAAAACCAAAGATAATAATAAGGCAAGATTGGATTCTGCTCTTTATTGTAGCAAACATCGATCTGATTTGAATTTGGTGGAAATGCCTAATGGAAAGATGTTAAAACCCAAAGCCAAATATTGTATGACACCAGATGAAGCGAAAGATGTTTGTCGATGGTTGAAAGGATTGAGGATGCCAGATGGTTATTCTTCTAACCTTGCGAGATGTGCCGATGTGAACACCGGGAAGATGTATGCGATGAAAAGTCATGATTGTCATGTATTCATGGAGTGTTTGCTTCTAATTGCTTTTGATTCATTACCAAAGTGTGTTTTGGAACCGCTTACTGAAGTGAGACAATTTTTTAAAAATATGTGTTCTTCAACATTGAGAAGGGATGATCTTATTAAGATGGAGCAGAATATTCCTTTCATTATCTGTGTTGGAGAGAATATTTCCTCCCGATTTCTTTGATTCCATGGAGCATCTACCGGTTCACCTTGCGTATGAAGCAAGGCTTGGTGGACCAGTTCATTATAGATGGATGTATTCATTTGAGAGGTAATTATCTATTTCAATGAAGTATCCATTTGAGAGGTAATTATCTATTTCAATGAAGTATTTTTCGTTCATATATATGTAGATTAATGAAGTGTTTTTCGTTCATATATATGTAGATTAATGGGTGATTATAAACGACCAGTGAAGAATAAAGCTAGAGTTGAAGGATCGATCTGCGCAGCTTACCTACACCGTGAAACAATTTATTTTTGTTCACATTATTTCAACAACTTTATGTTGTCAACAAATAATAGAAACCAAATGGAGGTTGAAGAAGAAAGACACCCGCTCACTTTATCTGTATTTAGCAAACCTGGTCGCCCCTCGGGAAAGAAGTCAACCAGCTACTTATCAGATAAAGAGCATAAATCAGTATATGTTCATGTCTTGATCAATTGCACTGAAATTAAACCATATCTTGAGTAAGTATGCTCCAATTGCATTTTTAATCTATACACCTTTAGAGTATGAAGTTAAATCAAGTATTGATCAACTTTCAATCTAAAGATATATGAATAATTCCTTTGCAGTGCATTCTTACTAATTGAGGGTATAGGCGCTGAAGAATCTTCTATTCGTATACATGAAAGTTTTCCATCCTGGTTTAAGGCTAGAGTAAGTAGATAAAACTAATTTTAATGTCATACGTTTAAAGTAGATATGAGACATGACCTATTTTTTCCATATGTGGTTACTTAGGTTTATGAAGCGGAACCAACTCCCCAAATCCGACACTTGAGGAACTTAGCTGAGGGTCCTTTTCTTGAGGTGACCGAGTGGCACACATACCTAGTTAACGGTTACAAATTTGACACTCAATCATGGAGTGAGGGAAAAAGAACAATTAATAGTGGGGTATATGTTAAAGGGGAAACTGGAGGAGGTGAAAATGACTACTATGGTGTGATTGAACACATATATGAACTTGAATACCCACGGTTAGACTATGAAAAGAAAATAGTTTTGTTTTTCTTTAGATGGTTTGATCCATCAGTTAGAGGAACAAAATTGAATCCAAAATGTAATACCGTGGACATTCGAATGAATGGAAGGTATAAACTTTATGATCCGTTTATCATGGCAGAGAATGTGAGGCAGGTGTATTATGTTCCATATCCATCAACTCGGAGAGGATGGTGTGTTGCAATTAAGACAAAACCTCGGGGTCGCATTGAAGCTAATGATGCGGAGGATGACGTTCCTTATCAGGTGGATGAAATTTCGAGAGTAAATGAGGTAATTGAAGTTGAACGGATTGACTCCTTACATGATGATCGATTCCTAGTTGAAGAAGTTGAAGCAGAAGTTGATGAAGACGAAGATATAATGAAGATAAAGAAGAAAATGAATATGAAGAATATGAAGAACATGAAGATGAGCAAGATGAAGATGAACAAGATGAAGAAGACAATGAAGATGAATAATTTTATTAATCTTATGTTGTATTTAAATTTATTAGAGTTATTGTTCTTGTGTTGGTCTTATGTTGACTCATTATGTTGTCTTTAAATTTATTAGAATCATTAATATATCATGATTGTTCTTGCTAATTTACTTTCTTTAATTTATTTATAATATACATCATTAATGTTGTTAGTATCACATTTGGTTTCTCTTTTTTCATCGATATGGATCCAGGAGGTTCTGACCCACCGAGACATAATGTAGGGAAGCAGATTGCCGATGAACCTCCCAAGAGGAGGCGTAATCGTCATAATCGTGAGGTGGTTCTCAATATTGGCAACATGAGGCAGGGTCATACATATTTGGGCCCACCAGGTACCGAGCCGATTACCCCACGACCTCCATCTCCATCTGGCCCAGGATTTTTTCATTTACCCTCGCATGGGCATTTTATGGGCCCATCATATATGTATTCAGCAGGGCACATGGGTGCACCACCTGGACATATAGGCTCATCATCTGGGTATATGGGCACACCAGCTGGGCATATGGGTGCACCACCTGGACATATAGGCTCATCATCTGGGCATACGGGCAGACCAGCTGGGCATATGGGCGCACCATTTGGACATACTGGCATACCAGCTAGGTTATCTATGCCTACCCCATCGCCCCAGGATGATATTGATCCCGATATTGAGCCCGAGCAGGATGATATTGACATCGATGAAGAGACAGTGGAGGTGGTTGTTATTGATGGTGTTAAACTAAAACTCATTTATCCTAGTGGTGACGCGTAAGTATTTTGTTGTTTGTTTTTTTTAAGTTAATTTATGGAACAATTTTTTATTTGATTGTTTGATATATCTTTCATTATGCAGGCTTCTTCGTGCAAAGGTAGCTTCATCGAACATTACCCGTGTCATCCGCAAAATGTACTTTCAAAAGTTCCGTCCAAAGTGGACTAAGGTCACTGACGAGGAAAAGAAGGAACTGCTGGACTTCTTTAGGGTAAGTGTCAATTATGTCATTACTTATATTGTTAGTTTAAATTTAATGTTTAATAACATTTAATATAATTACTAATACATATTTTTGTTTTACTTAGGGTAAAGTGACATGGCGCGAAGAAGATGATGAAGAAGTGAGAAGACTTTTTAATAAAAGGATGAGCGCTCAGTTATCAGATTTGCTTTATAAGTTGCGGGTTAAAAATCAGCGGCCAGACTACATGAGTGATGAAGTTTGGAATGCCTTCAAGGCTCATTGGGCTACAGCAACGTTCAAAGCAAAATCTGAAAAAGTCAAGAAGAACAGAAACTCAGATAAGGGTGGCTCGCTTCACACCTGCGGGTCCGTCAACCAGGCTCAGCATGCTCTTAGATTGGTATATTATTTTAAAAATCTTTGTGTTATTTTTACATTAGTTAATTAGTTTGCAATTTTTGAAAATGTATTTCATTTTACAGAGTTTGAAGGCAGGACGCCCTATCACTGCTCCTGAGTTGCATAGAGTCACCCATTTGAGGAAATAGAGTAACGAGTATGTTGATGATCGCGCTAGGATGACTCAGGTAAATATACAACTTGATTTGTATTATATAAAGTTGCTTTGTTAAAATGGAGCGCTAATTATGCTATGTTCTGTGGTTATGCAAAATAGGAGCAAATTAATGAGATCATGTCTCAGCTGACTCAGGGGAACTGGGACCCTGCCTCACTTGGTGAACTTACTCCTGAGATGAGAGATCTGGCAAACTTGAATTGGGAGAAATTAGTTGGTTGGTACAAGGGTCGTTTGTATGGTACTGGGCCAATGGCTCCTGTTATGGGTACTAAGGGCTCGTCTGGGGTCGGGAGCAGCAGAGGACGTAGTCGACCAGCTGCTACTAAGTCAGATGCGGAGACAGAGCAGCTTAGGCAGGATCTGTACTCTACTCAACAGCAGTTGAAGGATACTCAAGAGGAGGTTAGGGGTTGGAGGGCAGACCATGCGAAGGTGCTGAGGAGGCAGGAGCTGATGTATAACTATTTTAAGAGCAAGAATATGTTTCCAGATGACGAGGAAGATGGGGAGCAAGCTCAGCAGTCTGAGGAGTCTGAGGAATCTGAGGAGTCTGACGGCAGCTTTTAGGATTTGTGTTTATCAGTTTGAACCTTCAGTACTTTGTTATTCGGATTTTATGTTATTTTGATTCGGATATTATGTTGTTTTGATTCGAATTTTATGTTGATTCGAATTTATGTTATGTTGATCTGGATTTTAATTAAAACTGTTTTAGCTATTTTAAACAGGTATAAAAGCAGGTATATAAAAAAAAGTAGGTTTATCAAAAAAAAATTAAAAACAGTTAGGGATTAGCGAGGGAATTAGCGAGGGAATTAGTGAGGGAATTAGCGAGGGAATACTGGACGCGTGGCTGTCAGAATTTGGCCACGTGTTTCTGAAGGTTAGCGAGGGATTTCAATTCCCTCGCTAATTGGATTAGCGGGGAGGGATTTAGCGAGGGAACTGGTCCCTCGCTAATTCCCTCGCAAATGACCATTAGCGAGGGATTGGGGTCATTTTGCGAGGGAATTTTCCCTCGCAAATCCCTGAATTTTTTGTAGTGGAACTTGATGTCTATGTGCTTCAACATCTTCGAGTTCCTATTGTTATTGGAAAATAGAACTGTGAATTTATGTCAAAAATAATATTAGTGATCTTTCAAAACCATCTACTGTATGCAGCCCCGTGACAAAATTTCGCAGTCAAATTCCATGATTGGATGTCTAATAACATGCTATGAACTCTACTACCACAACGGAAGAGGCTATATAATGCACTGTTTAGCACGCTTCTTGGAAATTGCACTTCCATTCAGCAAATAAACATAGGCCAAAAATCAGACTCAGTATACCTAATGATCCCAAGCTGATCTGATATCCAATATGAGAGCATATATTCTTTTGTTCTCCGTAAGTACCATATGATCCATTTGGCTGCTTTCCAATAGTCTAATACTGAATTACTAAAAAAAAATTCCCGGACCATGCGTACAAACTGAATGAGACTAAACTTGTCTCTCTTAGCCACAAGGGTATCACCTCCTGCATGCCATATCTCTTGAGAACCTTTTCAATATAACTTTTTTGTGACAATCCAAGATTACCACGAGAACGATCTCGGTGTATCTGAATGCCCAACAAAAAAGATGCATCACTAAGATCTTTCATCTCAAAATTCCTTCTTAGAATCTCTTGGTTTCGTGCAATAAGTCTATATCGTTGCTGGCAAGCAAAATGTCATCAACATATTAAACCAGAAAAATATATTTGCTCCCACCGAACTTATGGTATACACAATCATCTATCAAATTCACCTCAAAACCAAACAAGGTGATCACTTGATGAAATTTGAAATACCATTGTCGAGATGCTTGCTTGAGCCCACATAGATGGATTTCTTTAGTTTGCAAACCATATCCTTTGAGTCTTCCGAAACAAAGTGTGCTGGTTGCACCATATAAATCGTCTCTTCAATGTTACTGATAACTCTTATTTATAGAGTTGTTTATATGTTCTAGACTTAAATCAATGTGAGTTTCTAAGTAATATCTTTAAACCTTAAGACAATAGTGAATGTAAGAAATCTAGGTTAGTAAGGTTTAGGCGCCAAACTCAATCAAGTTTTTAATTAACTAGTGCGTTCACCCGTGCGATGCACCGGGCGAAAACTTCAGTCAATACAGGATCTCACTACACTAAATTTTGTTTGTTATTAAATTGCAAATAAATTGAAGAGAACAAAATACAACATAACATAAGATAGGCTCCATAAATTGGATACATATGTTCTATAATTTTAGACATGAATTCCACATATTGAAGAGAACAAAATATAAGTGCAACATGACTTGTTTCATTATCTAGCTTATGGTGATAGAAGTGGCTCTTCGAGAGACATGCAATGCCACAATGTTGTGAAGAGTCGCCATGATTTTAAACAACAATTATAGCATAAACCAAAATTAGGTTAATAGTAATTAAAGTCAAATTCTAACAACAAAGAAGTGCCTAGAAGAATCAAAAGCGTTAACAATAGTAGAAAATTTCTTTATAGTCAATGCCTTATTTTTGTGTAAATCCTTTTGCGACAAGACGAGCCTTTTACTTCTCCACATTTCCTTTTGAATCCCTCTTGGTCTTAAATATCCATTTGCAACCCGTGGGTCTCACACCTTGTGGCAATGGAACAATATCCCAAACGTCATTTTCCTTCATGGACTTGATCTCTTCATTCATTGCATCAACCCACTTCTAAGAATTAGAACTTTCCATGGCGTAATGAAAGTTAATTGGATCAACTTCCATCATTCCAATATCAACCTCATGTTCTTTGAGAAGTACAAAATAGTCATCTGGTATTGCACTTATCTTTTCTCTAGTGGATCTACTTAATGGCATAGTTTCCTGGGGTGGAAGAGTTTGTTCTTCTGTAACAATTTCTTGTATGGGGATTTCAAAATTGTCTTGACTTGTTGTGTTTTCAACAGAGTCAAGGAAAAGGATCCTGAGCAGTGTCAATAACACATATGGGAATATCAACATATTCTTTTTCAAAGACAAAGTCCTTAACTATATCTCCCCCTGCAAACTCAACATCCTCAAAGAAACGACCATTTTCTGATTCGAAAATCGACTTACTTGTGGGATCATAAAATTTATATCTCTTGTACTTACATGAAATGATTCATTAAACAAAGCAATTATCTCAATAGAATTAAGATTATCGAAACCTGACAAAAAATCGTAACCAACCAATTTTGAATCATGAAACAAACTGAATTTTCCATTCCTAAACTGAATAAGAAAAACCAAATATGTTCAAAGTAGAAATAGAAATCAAATTTCGTCTAAAAGATGGTACTATAAAAGTTTCACTAAGATTCAAATAATTTCCAGTTTTTTTTAAATGATAATCTAAATTTTCCAATTGCCTTAACTTGAATCATTCAACATTACTTGGTTTACGGCAACTCAACCAAAATTTTCCAGTTGCCTTAACTTGAATCATTCAACATTACTTGGCTTACGGCTACTCAGCCAACCCTCCATACTAACGTGAGTCGTGATACCAAAATCTTAAATTAATCTTAAATCAAACCAAATAATATTTTTAATGCCTAAATTGTAGCTTCAAAACATGCTATAAATTTAGCTTCCATGGTGGAAGAGGCAATAACTGTTTGCTTAGCACTTTCCGGTGATACGAAGGCTTCTCCAAGAAGGAATAAGTAGTCAAAAGTGGACTTTTTAGTGTCAATACATTCACCAAAATCTGAGTCTAAATATCCAATTACTTCTAAATGTTGGGATCTTCTATATGTGAGCATATACTCCTTAGTTCCTTGTAGATACCTCAAAACCTTTTTTGCCGCTTTTCAATGATCATGTCCAAGATTGATTTGGTACCTGCCCAACATTCCAAATATTCGACCTCGTGTAGGTTTACACACATCGGACTACCCACTACAGAACCATATGGAAAGTATTCCATCTATTTTCGCTTTATGTTGCGTAAGACTGACATTACATAAGATTCTGTCAAACTCTCTCAAGGAATTTCCTGCCAAGATAACATCATCCACATGAACTAAGAGCACCATGAACTCTTCATCTTTCTCATAAGTGAACAACGAGTGGTCAGAATTAGGTAGTTTATACCCTTCAGTTGTTAGCAAGTTTGTTAACTTCTCATACCATTTCGTACTAGCTTGTTTGAGGATATATATATATATATATATATATATATATATATATATATATATATAAAAGGATTTTTTTTTTAATTTGCAAACCTGATTTGATTGGCTCCAGGCTACTACTTTTTTGGTACTTTTATATACATGTCTTATTTAAATCGCTATGTAAAAATGTATTGTTCACATCAAGTTGGTGTAAATGCCACTTTTTCTTAGAAGCAACATCACGTAGTACTCTAACCGAAGAAAGGCAATAGGACAAAAGGTACCAAACAAATCTAACCTCTCAATCTGATTGTACCCCTTTGCAACCACTCTGTCCTTGTACCTCTCAATTGTTCCATCAGCTTTGTGTATAACCTTGTACACCCATTTGCTTCCAATTGACGTTATATTTAGAGGAAGGTCCACAACTTTCCAAGTCTCATTAAGGTTCAAAGCATCCGACTCCCTTTTCATGGCTTCGTTCCAACATTCATTCTTACAAGCCTCATCATAACTCTGAGGCTCAACAACAGACATAAAAGTTTTGTTGTGAAACAGATAAAGCACAGAATGAATGATAATGTGGAATAGGATAGCTAGCACTTGGAGGAATTTTTTTTGGCATGATCATTTGAAAGACTGCTTCATATTTAATCAAATTACTGAGATGGTTGTCGTCTTTCTCTGGTGGATGTAACAGAAGCTGCTTCACTAATTTGTTTTATGTTCTTACTTTCCGCTGTTTTGCAATACCCCAAACAGAAACTGCTTCACTTTTAGATTTAAGCAAAATAATCTAAGTATATCTACTTAAGTCATCTAAAGTAGTTAAAAAATACTTAGGACCATGAATAGAAGGAGTATATCTAAGCAAAATAATCTAAGTATATCTACTTAAAAAACACTTTTAAAAAATACTTCTCTAGTCTAGCATGATGACAAATATCACACCCAGATTCTTCATCAACATGTATTGAAGGAAAATTATTACGAATGAACCTCAATTTTTTGATTTGAAAGGTGTCCTAGTCTAAAATGCCATAAGGCAACGTTAGGTAAGTTTTCTGTTTCCCTCTCAGCAGAATTGACAGCAAAAGCATTTCAATTTCTCTTAGAATTTCCAAGTATATCAATAGTTCAAGTATCATACCCGAAAAAAATTATTTCTTGGGCCCTCACATCTTGTATTTCACATTTAGGAATATTAAGTAGAACATTTACATGTAGATCAATCATCAATCTAGGAATAGAATTCAAATTTAGACAAAATTTTGGGACATAAAAGGCATATGTGATATATAATTTTGGGGAAAATTGGAATGTTCCTTTAATTCTAGCATAGGCTTTATGACCAGTAAGTTATCGTATGCTGACAGGTTTTGAGACGACCCTCGTCCTCATTATCGTAACCCTTGACACTTAATCTCTTAATCTTAAAAACGGGTAAATTTAAAACTTAAAACATATATAGATAAACACGCATCACATATAGTTAAAAACATAATGTTAAGAATTTTACAAAATATGTGGCAATACTAAAGCCACTCACATATAATAGAGTATTGCAAAACAGCGGAAAGTAAGAACATAAAACAAAACCAGCTAAATAACAAATATCACAAGACTCAAAGACTAACACACTGGCTAAACAAAACACAAGTTCTCTCAGTGAGACACCTGACTCACTCGTCATATTGCTCCGACATCCTTGATGCCTTCAATGCTCGTCATCAAAGGAAAACCATCACCATTTGCTCCAACTAGCTCCTCGACTGGATCGAAATGATACAAACAAATATACAAAAGAAAACACGTAGGGCTAAGATACATGTATAAGTCTGAAAAATGGGTTGATAAGGTAAAGCTCAATTTAAACATGTCACAAGCACATCACATCAATTTATATCTTATCTTTCATGCTTTATTAGTATCTTATTTCTTAGACTTTATCTATGAGAATCTGACAATACTATATGCTGACTCTGGCCATATCCTGATGCCACAACGTCCCGCATCCACCAAGGATGCCATCTGACTGTCACCACGAAGTCCAGATGTTATAAGTCGTTCCCCACCAAACTGGTCCAAGTAATCTAAAGCTAATATTACCCCACCAATATAGATATGTCCTACTAAGGACCTGGTCCAGTACTTGACCTCGTGTGTTCCATACCACACGGCTGTGGACTTACAACACATATGCAATCTATATGATTTTGTTTGATTACACCTTAACCCGTATGCCTTATTCATTTTGCTAATCAGTACCCCGTTCTATCTCCTGCACTACAGTTAAGTATTCATGCCACTTTATATCTTATGACTTCTAGTTCACTATGCACACCTAGGTTCATTATGAAATCTTAACTTCATTACTGTTATTAAATAAAGTCATGCTTCTCAAACTTAACTATACCAATAAGACATTTCAACAATTCAACAAATAATCACAAATAGCACATAAGCATTTCATAACATTTAAAACAATCAAAACATTCAAGAAATCAATCAAATAATAATATAGAACTTTCCTATGTGTTAACCGGTCATTAACGGCCTAAACTTCATTTAACCTAAACTCCGAAGAGTAGTAGAGCTTGGGTCACTCTACACATATTTAAATTAAAACTCTACGCTAACTGTCCCGTGAATACGGTATCTTGCCCCCACCTGAAATATAGCACGAACGTAACACTTGCTACGACAACACTGATATGTACTCGAACACCAACATCGCTTCGAAAATACGAACTCAACTGTATGATTGGCTAGACTTGGTTTAAGTGTTATTGAGGTGATATAGTTTTAAAATAAAGAAGGTGTGAAGGAGGAGTATCTATGTATATATATGGTCGAAGGTTTTTTCAAAGAGGAAAGGAGAGTGAGTTTGTGTTTTGAATGATAGCTATTTATAGTGTGTTCTTAGCATGAGGTGTAATATTTACTTTTTATGTGGCATCAATGCAAGGCTTCATGGGTGTGAGAAATCAATTTGCTTTTAAGTGGCTAATTCCTTTGAAGCCAACATATAAGTGAGGAAGGAAGTGGTGTCATAATATTGTGTAATAACTTAACAACGAAGGAAGTTAAATAATTGAGAAAAGATAAGTATGACATCAATAGATCTAGTTAATTAAATGCACATACACAACTTGGTTTAAGAAAATATAGGATTATTCTTAGATCTCTCTAACCTCAAAAAATACACAATTAAAATAAGATAATTTCTAAAACATATTCTAATAACTATTTATAAAAAGTGGGGTGTTACAGGTTTGATAGGGACATAAATTTTAAATTGTCTAAGAAAAGAGCATATAAGGACACTAGTACTAGAATCTTCAATCCATAGGATTAAGTTGCTAGAATTCAATGCATAAATAAGAGAGAAACTATTGAATCATTGTTTTCAAATGAAGGGAAAGGACAATGTGTGACAATGTCACTAACTTGGAAGCTGAATTGCTACCTTGAGTTGTTGTAGCTCCTTGTGTCATGTTTGCTTGCTTCTCATACTGATCTTGAGTAATTCCTATTGTCTTGCTGTCATCATCATCTTTTGAATCCTCAATATCACGGTTGGAGCTACTGATGCACCATAATGTGCCCTATTGCATAATATAAAAAAACTAGGAAAATTTTTAGATTAGAGTAACTGTATGTAAGAGTGTAACTCTGTTATTAGTCAAGTATCAATAGTTTTAGTACATACATTGTTTACAAAAGAACATCCTTCGAAGTTGAACGTGGCAAGGCAATCCATTGTTTTTTTTTTGGTCAAAAGTTATATGATTTCATTGATCAAATGGGCCAAGCCCAAATCATACAACTCACAGTTACAACAAGGTTCATAAGTAAGACAGCCATAATGGGCCAACAAAGCAGGCAAACCGAGTCTAGACTAGTGACCCGGTAGATACAGCAATAATAACAATAAATGATAAAAGCAAAAAACAGATTTGTAGCAGTAAAGACATTAACTGAAATACACCCAAATTAGGTAAAACCCTAGCCACAAGCCATCTATCTACTCGAACCACCATCTTCCAATTCAATTCACCATCGTCGCTAACCTTCAAGCAAGACACAGAGGATCTCCACAGCCAAATTACTGAAGCAACGCTTTTCAATCCTGAAGAAACCAGCAGAGTGTTGACTTTGCAAATTCACGATCACTGCTTCTCTCAAGTCCACAAAGCTCGAGCGTCATTTACCAAGACTTTTCTCAGAGGATCTGGAGGGCGAGATATTCAATGACAAGTGAGTTTGTTGTTGCTAGCAAGATTGGCAATTACATGAGCAGTTTGATTGCCCTCTTTCTTTACCCAGGTAATCCCTGAAACTTGAAAGTTTGCTATGAGATTCTTAATATCCTCAAGTAACCCTTGTATTTCGCCTCTAACAATGTTGTTTCTGCAAGCCTCCACTAGGATCTGGTTATCTGATTCGAAGATCACTTTGTCAAGCTGAAGGTTACAAGCAAGGGAGGCAGCATCGCGTAAACTTATAGCCTCAGCCACAAGAGGGGAGTAGGCAAAGATAGGTCTTGAGCATCTCTGCATATAATTCATGTGTTACCCTTTGCTACTGTAATATCAAACGCAGCATCACAGTTAATTTTGGTAAATGATGGTTGAGGTGGTCTCCAGCAAACTGGAGGAGCCTGCAAACGAGTAGATTGACCAATGTTTGGACCAATTACTCCACTAGGAATAGGAACAGCAGACAATAGGAACTCATGACACTGTGATTTGATTCTGTGAAGTACACTAAGAGGGTTAGGAGTTTTATTGTTAAAGACCATATCATTCCTTGCAATCCAGATATTCCAGAGAAAGAAGAAAATCCAAGATGACAATTGTCTATCTTTAGCTAGAGGAGATTCAAGATTGTCCAATAGCCAAGTTTGAATGTTGGTGATACCAATAGGAGAGGGAGTGGAAACTAATTGGAGACCAAACCATAAAGGCTTGGTCCATGGGCAAATTAGGAAAATATGTTCCACTGTTTCCACATCAATACCACAAATTGGACAAAGGATTGAGATGGGAATTCGCTTCTTACAAAGATTCTCTCTAATCGGCAGAATGTTCTGGCATGCCTTCCATATAAAGTGCTTGACTTAGTTAGGAACAATAGCTGACCAAATTAATTCCCAAAGAACTTCAGAGTTTGATTTGGATGAAGATGGGCCTGAAGTTACAATGGGGGCAAGCTCTAATAGAGCTCTGTACCCTGATTTAACTGTGTAGATACCTTCCTTGTTATGAGGCCAAGTGAGGTAATCAGCAGTAGTTGACCAAGATACAGGGGTTTTAATGGCTTCTATGGCACTTTGAGGGGTGAGATTCTAATTCAATAGATTGACATCCCAGTTTCTGTTGTTGTCCAAGAGCTCTCCAACTACTACAACAGTAGCATTAGCATTCAAACTAGCCTTATCTCCAGAAGCAAGCCAATTATCCTTCCTAATATCAATATGTTGACAGAACCAACTATCCACCTACTAGAGGTTTTTAGAAAGTCCCTTCCTTGAGAAAGGCTCTGCCACACCCATGATGATCCTCTTTGAGGCTTCGCCTCCCAAAAGTTGTAGTTAGGAAAGTGAATAGCCTTGAGAGTAGATGCCCATTAGGAAGAGGAATCATGGGCTAGTCTCCATACTTGCTTAGACAAAAGAGCAGTATTCATCTTATTAAAGTCTTTAAAGCCAAGGCCACCTTTGCTCTTCAGAGAGCAGAGTGTCTCAAACCTTCTCCAGTGAATACCATTATATATACCATTAGCTCTCCACCAAAACTTTGCCACAGATGAAGTTAAAGAATCACAGAAGGTTTTTGGAAGAGTGAGGATAGACATAATGTAGCTAGGGATAGCGTGAATAACTGCTTTAATAAGTACTTCCTTTCCTGCTTGGTTTAGAAGGTTCCCTTTCCAACCTTCCAACTTGTTTAATACCTTATCTTTGAGCCAATTGAGACTTTGCACTTTAGAACCTCCCCAATCAGCTGGCACACCCAAGTAGTACCCAGGATTAGTCCATATTGGGATGCTAGTAATGGAAGAAATTCTGTTTCTGACATCCATTGGCACTTTACAACCACAGATGATACCAGACTTGGCTAGATTGATTTTCTGACCTAAGGGACTTGTGAAAGTGTTTAAGATCTTGATAAGTTGATAGACATCTTCAGTAGTATCCTTGGTGAACAGAATAGCATCATCAGCAAAGAATAAATGAGTGAGAGTTGGAGCACTTACAACAAGCTTGATACCATTTAAGATATTAGCATTACAAGCATTTGTAATCATTCTTGAGAGGACATCAAAGACCATAATAAATAGATATGGAGAAAGTGGGTCCCCCTGTCTAATACCCCTATTAGGAATAACCTTCCTTGAAGAGAAACCATTAATTTGGTAGGAGTAGGAGACAGTTGTTACAAGTTTCATCACTGAGGTTACCCATCCACTGTCAAACCCATAAGATAGTAGCACTGAATGAAGAAATTGCCAATTCACCCTATCATAGGCCTTGTTCATGTCAAGTTTAATTGCCACACCTTTACCACCAACCCCTTGCTTCTTTTTCAAGAAGTGAAAGGCTTCATGAGCCACCACCAAATTATCCTGAATGAGCCTACCACCAACAAATGCACTTTGTTGGGGAGAGATAATTTTAGCGATGATAGGTTTAAGTCTAGCCACATAAATCTTGGCTATCACCTTGTACATAAAGGAACAACAGCTAATTGGCCGTAGTTGTGAAATAGCTTCAGGAACGGGGACTTTTGGAATGAGAGCCACATCGGTGAGGTTGATTTCCTCCCCAAGAATACCATCTGTGAAAAACAAGGAAATAGCCTTAAACACATCTTCCTTAAGAGACATCCAATTCTTTTGAAAGAATAGCCCATTTAAACCATCAGGCCCTGGAGCTTTATAAGCCCCAAGGTCAAAGACGGCAGTTTCCACCTCCTTGAATGTGACTGGGCAGAGTAGGGAAGCATTCATGTCAGTAGTAATACTGTGAGGAATAGCACTGAGACACTGATCCAAACTGGAGGGTTGTTCTGATGAATATAAATCATTGTAAAAGGACCAGATACCTTCCATTACTTGACTTTAGCCCTCCAACCAGGTACCAGCTTCATTCTTTATCCTTAACAACTTATTTCTGTCCCTTCTTTGAACTGTGGAGGCATGAAAGAATTTGGAGTTCTTATCTCCCCAATTTAACCATTTAACTCTGGACCTTTGCCCCCAATAAACCTCCTCCTGCTTCCATAATCTATCCACCTCCCTCCTAGCAAAGTCAACCCTTAACCAATCTGTTGAGGCATTACGTTTATTTATTTCAAGCTCAATTTGGGCAGTTAGTTTATGAATTTCTTTGGAAGCATTGGAGAAGGTTTTCTTGTGCCATTGCCTTAGATGAGAAGTACAGGCTTTGACTCTGCCCTCCCAATTAAGTCAAGGGTCTTCATGATTGGCTTTATTCCACCCATTTGTAACTTCATTTCTACACTCCTCATGATCTTCCCAAATTGCTTCATATTTGAATGATTTACCACTTAAGATTGGAGGCTTTGGCTTGAGTAAGATTGGAGAATGATCCGAGTTCACTATTGGAAGAGCTGTTGCATTGGCATGAGGGTACAAATTTCTCCAAGTCCAATTAGCTAGAACACGATCAATTTTTTGTTTAGTAACAAACCCATCACGAGGGTTGCTAATCCAAGTAAATCTACAACCTTGGAGTTTAAAATCCATCAACCCCTTATCCTCAAGAAAGTCCTTGAATAGCCTCATTCTGATTGGCTCAACATCTCTTAATCCATCTTTCTCAGCAATGCTCAACATCTCATTGAAGTCACCAACACAACACCAAGGGCCATCATGTAATGGTTTAAGTCTGGCTACTGTTGTGGTAAAATATATGTGCAAGTATACACAGTCTTTAACAAGTAATATAGAGATAAGAAGGTTGTCGTACCCACAGGGATTGAATTAATTTTACTAAGTTTAAATTAATAGTAGAGTTAATGATAACAAAAAATAAAATATAAAATGAATGATGATTGTGGTGTGTGTATAGACAAATTGTAAATTAAAACAAGTAAATGTAAGTTGTGAATCAGTTGAGAAATATGTTTGGAATGCTTTTACTTAAGTAAGTTCACTTTGAATGTATAAAGTTATAATTGATGAATCTGCAACCATTGCACCTGCAATGGTTTACTGCTACAATCATTGCACTTGCAATGTCTTGCGGTTACAATGATTGCACCTGCAATGGATGCAGTACTAACAGTTTTGTACTTTTCAGTACTTATCTTCAGGGCTTCATCACAAGATAAGATGAGTAGGAAGTATCACTATCTCACTTACTTGAAGCTTTGTTGAGTATTACAACTTACAAGAGAAATAAATCTACTTAAAACTAGAAACTAGAATATAAAATGTATTGTTGAATGATAAGAATTGAGTGTGCTTCAAATGGAGAAGAGGGTGGTATTTATAGGCTTCATGATCCATCTTCCTTGATCACCAAGTTGTTTCTCTATCCTCTTGTCAAGTAAAAAGTGTGATAAGAACCCCCATCAAATATTAAGGGAGGTCCAATGGTGTAATGACAAGTGGAAAGTGAGATTTTTCACTTTGAGGCTAGATGCATGAACTTGGCGCCACCTTCAACAACTTGGCCAACTTGCGCTTGCCACTTGCATTTGCTGACATCATCAGGTTGTAGGAGCAATTCTCTGTTACTTAAGTTGATGCAGCTGCAATAGATGCAGGTGAAATGCTTGGGTATGATGCAGGTGCAATGCTCCTGTCTTCTGCTTTTTACAGCTTATTGCAGGTGCACCTATTGCGGTCTCCATTGCAGCTGCAATATTCGACAAACACATCAAAAATACCACAAATTATGAAATTCAATTCTAATGAGTTCCAAAGCTAAATGATGCTGATTTCAACTATTATTCTTTATTTGGATTAACAAATTACTGAGTTCTTACAATAATTCAAGCTTAAGAAGTGTATATAACTCTATATAAAATAGAGTTATCAGCTACCTTTGCCCATAGAGACCTCCTATTAGCAAAAGTGGGGTTTCCATAGATAAAACACATTTCAAAACAATTACCAGTTCTTCTTTCTCTAGCAGCAGTATGAATATAGTTGGAGCATGATGCAAGAATTTGTAGCTCATAGTAGTCGTTCCATATTAAAGCAAGACCACCTGAAGTTCCTTGAGCCTCAACACAAAATACATGTTGATATTTATACTTTCTTTTAACTTTGTAAACTCTTTCCTTACGGGCTCTGGTTTCCATAAGGAATATAATGGCCGGCTTATGATCTCTTACTAGACCATTTAGTTCCCTATTTGTCGTGGACGCCGCCAATCCACGACAATTCCAACTCACACAAGTAATTTGGAGGTTGGGGGCATGGGGTGGCCCTCCTCCTCAACCTTAACTTTGTTGTTGTGCCCAATAGTAAATTTACCAACATCAGCATCTATTTTGTAGACATTAGATTTTTCCTCAAGCCTTGCTTTCTTGGTTAGCTTGCTCTTAGATTTGTTCTCTTCCCTTGCCATCCTTTTCTTCTTTAATTGAAGCCCAGAGTCTAGGTTTAAGGCTAGTTCCTTCTCCTCTTCTTGCTGGAGAATACTTTGTCCTTCTTGATTGTTTTCTTCATGCGAAAATTCGACATAATACTCCTGGGGAGCGGGAGGGAGTAACTTCGGAGGTTCCCTCCATGAGGACTTGTTGCCATTTGACACACCTTGATCCTCTTGTTTGTTAGAGCTGCTCACACTTTTGTCCTTGAAGTTTACTTTAAGAATTTTCCTCTTAATGATTGCTGCTTTTGTAGGAGAAATTTTTGCTCCTTCATATCTGATTTGTTTATTTTCAGGACTAGGGAAATCCTTGGAGATGATTGGAACCTTCAGACCAACCTCCTCTTTAATAATGTGAAGATCTTCTACATTCATAGGTCCCAAGCCTGGAGAAAGTTTGTTGGAGCCCAGAGGGACAGTAGTAGATAATTTAACATCAAGCATTGGATTCATTACTTATTGCTCTCATAGGCTCTGGTTGAGAGGGATAATTTAGTTGCATTGGTTCTTGTTTGCCCAACTGAATTCTAACCTTTTGCATGATTTCATCTACTTCTTTTGCTGCTCTCCTTTTTTCATCTTCCCATAATTGCTCCATTCTCTTTAGTCTCCATACAGGGCACTGGTAATCTGGTTGATTACTAGATTGAGCTTCCTCATTCTGATTTGTGTTGGTAAGTAGCTGTTGTTGTTGACTTTTCCCATATTCAGCTAATTCCTCATCATTCAGGTGTGCTTCATAAGGCATAAGGTACTCACCTTCTTCAGGAGCATTTGCTAAGGATTCCTCAAGTGTGACCTCAGTTATGCGAAGGAGACCAGAAGGCTTACCATTGCTGGAAGGGACAGTTCCAGTGCCTGTTGAGCAATTTGCAACCATTTCAGCCCAAGCTTTTCTTACTCTTTCTCTAATCACTTCTTCACTTTCTTCTTCCTCCACATCCTTCTGTTTGTTTTTACTTAGTCTATCATCATATCCTTGCTGCCTTTGGAACTTGTGAGCTGAATTGGTAGTGGACTCCCCATATCTCATCTTATGTTCCTTCAGGATTGCTGATATTGTTTTAGCAGGTTGAGCTACCATACTTTGGTCATATTTTGGTAGAGAACTACAGTAGGTAGCCATGAGTTTTGTTTCTTTGCATATCCTTTGATCATGGCCCAGACAACCACAGTTAAAACACACATCGTGTAACCTTTCATATTTGTAATGGACCCAAACCTTGGGCAAATTCCTCCTAGGAATCCAGCAGCCTGCTGGAAGAGGTTTAGTGATATCAAGCAGAACTCTAGCCCTAAGGTAGGTTCTCAGCACACGACCTTCACAAATGGATTCCTCTGTTTCTATGACCTTCCCAATCTTCTGAAGAATATAGTAGTACCATTAGTACTATTTAGGAGATCCATTGGAATGTTATGGATCTGAATCCAGAAGGGGTTCCAATCAAAGTTTATCTCTTCTGTTGTAATAGAAGGATTCCAGTGTTGGAGGCACATTAAGTGGTTCAAAAAATACCATGGTGCTCTTTTGAGTACCTCTTTGCAATCTTTTTTAGTTTCAAAAGTAAATAAGAACTTATTCTTACCTAAATCTGAGATTTCTAGATTCTTATAAGCTGACCATGCTTTAATAATACTACCCTTAGCAGCAGATTTATTCTGTGACTTGTTTGTATATAGCTGACCAACTAAGGCCCTCTTGGCTGACTCAAAACTTGTTTCATTTGCAGGTATCAAAAACTCAGTAATTTCCTCCGGGTTATCACCTGTAATAGGAGGGTTATTTGAAGAGCTGGAGGCCATGAGAGATTGTAGAATCTCAGAGCAGAACTCAAATGATATCTAAGAAATGATTGCAGAGATTTGGTAGGGTTGAAGCAATGTTGAAACAGCTGATTTAGGGATTATGGTGATTAGCTCATTCTATCAGGATGTAACGGATAGAAGAGTATACAAAGTGTAATAACTAGTTGCTGTATTTAGAAATTATTTAACATGTAATAAGCAAACAGTACTATCTTGGTAAAGGCTGGATTAGATAATGAAAAGACAATATGGTTAATAACCAGTGGACTTCCTATTGGAAACAGGACCCTTTGGAGGGAACAGGACCCTAACCCTAGCAGAGCATTTTAACGGGAACTCTTTTCTTTAGGCAATCCATTGTTTACAATTCCATAATTCTTTCAGTCAAGCCAAATCAACAATCCTTTGTAGCCATGCTTCATTCAGGGCCGTCTCAAAATTTAGAGGCCCTGTTAAAATCTTTAAAAAAAAAAGACCCTTAATTGGGCCCTACTTTTGTCAAATTGAGCCCCACAAATTCTAGTGCTTTTTTCCGTAACGTAAAATCACAAATTAAAATGAAAGTGTTGATTCATGGTTTCGATCCTAAGACTGAAAACTCAATTAAAGCCAACGCAAACAACTGAGCCAATCTCTAATTTGAGATATACACACAAAGTCTTGGAAGATATATTTTACAAATTTCCAACATTTTTGGGCAGCCCCAACAGGCCAAGGCCGGCTCTGGCTTCATCATATCTTCTCTGTTTAGTGTGACACTTCCAACAATGGGTTTTTCTTTTTACCCCCACCACATCCCATATACCCCCACATAATTTCTAAAACCCGAAAATACCCCTGGCCAACTAAAATTCGCTCGGATTTACCGACCTAAGGTAAATCCGATTTGTTATTTTTTCAAAGCGAATTTATCTACCCAATAGGTAAATCCGACTTTAAAAGTAACAAATCGGATTTACCTCAGGTGGGGGTACATCCGCTTTGTTATTTTTAAAATCGGATTTACCTATTGGGTAGATAAATCCGATTTCCCTAAAAAGAGAAAATCGGATTTACCCCAACTAAGGTAAATCCGATTTTGTTATCAAAAATAATTGTTTTTATTTAAATTTTTAAAAAATGTTATAAAAATGCTACTAAAAATCCGTTAAAGAGACAAAACTATTCAAAAAAGTATAAAAACACCACTAAAAATCTAATAAAATCAAAATAAGGTTATGCAAATTTTTTTAGATTTTTTGGAGATTAGGAAAACTTAAAAAAATTAATAAAAAATAGTAAACGATAGAATCCGAGTGATTTTTTTTTTTTTTTGGGTATTTTGGGGTTTCACTTTTATGTGAGGGTATAAGTGAAGATGGTGGAGGTAAAAAAAAAAACCCTTCCAACAATAACAACCTTCGCCATATAGTGTGGCCTTCTCCATGTTGGCCACATAGATATTGGCTCCGTAGGCTATTTTTCATATGCCTTTTGTAGAATGTGTGAAATGACTTCACTATAACCACGTTGAAAATTGCTTCCAATTTCTTCTATAGCGAATGAGCGATCGTAAAGATTGAACTCATAAAGGAATTGTGTGATACACATTATTACCCTTACCGAGCCCCACCGGGCGTGCCAGTTTATTCACGATGAGTTTTGGTTGGAAATCAAGTTCATCAACACAAAATCAAAATCAAACGAAAACGAGTTCCTCCCGGTAAATAGTTACTCTGATCACAAATCTAAAGCAAGAAATAGTGGAGAATTTATTTTTTTTAGCAAACAGGCAGACTACCCGAAGTTATTAAAAAAAAGGAAAAAGACAGATAAAAGCGAAGGGGGGACTAGACCGAAACCCTTGCCATCAGAAAATCTCAATCCAAAGCAATAATAGAGAGCCCCTAACAAAGCCCCTAGAACATAGCAGCCTAAAGGCTAGACAAAAAACCAAAAACCAATCTAACTAACAAAAAGTAGATAGACAATAGTGAGAACGGAAAACCAACCAAGCGCTGGCTAGAAAAAGATAATTAGAAGATCGAATAACCCTCAAATCAGATCAAAAAGAAACAGAGACAGAATTAGTCTTTGACCGAGTGTTATACACTGCTATTTTCTGAGCCGATTTCTTTTTGTGTTTCTTCTTTCGGAATGTGGATACCACCTGACTGGACTTGTCTACAGCAGATTCGTGGGTCGTGTGGTCATCTGCATCATCTGACACATCACCCCAATGCTTCCCAGAAATGCTCATGTCAGAATCAACCATTGGGGTATTATCAGACTTTGAGGCATCAAGCCTGGTGGTGGGAGGTTGAGTGGAATCACTACCAGATCGGGTAGCTTTAGAGGTGCTAACCGACTCTTGGTGACCGAAAACTCATGCATCTGCTGGACCAAATGCCCACCAACATCCGCAGTAACCAAGGTTGGGATAATTAATTCATCGGTAGGATGCGTGACCTCTTCTCCACTCTCAATAGGAGAAGAAGCCCCTTTCTGTTGTTGTATCTGAGAAGGTTGCTCATTATTAGATGACTCCCCTTACTGCTGGTGAATCTGAGAAGGTTGCTCATTATTAGAAGAGTCCCCTTATTGCTGTTGAATCTGAGAAGGTTGCTCATTATTAGAAGAGTCCCCTTGCTGTTGTTGAATCTGAGAAGGTTGCTCCTTATTAAAAGAGTCCCCTTGTTGCTGCTGAGAAGGTTGCTCATTATTAGAAGAATCCCTTTGCTGCTGTTGTATCTGAGAATGTTGCTCATTATTAGAAGAATCCCCTTGTTGCTGATGTTTTTGAGAAGGTTGCTCATTATTAAGAGCCTTATGCTTAGGGACATAAACCTGTTTTACCTGAAGAGTCCTTCCTTTGCAAGCATTAATGGTATGACCAACAGTATTACAATTTGAACAAAAGGAAGGTAGGTTTTCATACTCGATGCCAACTGAGAAAGCATAGCCCGGCCTCTCAACTAGGATGTGATCCCTAAGTTCTGATTTCAGGTCTATATCAATCAGGACACGAGCAAAATGACCAAAAGATCTATCAAATGAGCTTTTTCTTGTTGTATCATCTAGTTTAAGCGGAGTTCCAACACAACTAGCAATTGCAAAAAGAATTTTGGGTCTCCAATATTCTTGAGCCAGTCCTGTAAGCCTAATCCAACATTGAACATTTGTGTGTTTGATATTGGAAGGAATAAAATTAGGCTGCCAGGCAAACAATCGAAGCAAACCTGGCTTGCACTGCCAAGAGGGCTGCAGCTGAATTCTTCGTAAATCATCAACACAAGAAAAAGAAAATTCATAGTATCCTTTCCCTAAAGAAATCAGTCCCCACTTACCTGTTGGTTTCCAGAGAGCTTGAAGCTTGGATCTCAAAGCATCTAACTTGATAGGAGTGTCTCCCTTTGTAAGTAAAATTCTACCATGTAGGTGTGTTTTGCATTCTTGCAAACCTGTCATATATTCCTCTTCCGGAATTGAGATAGATAAATCATCTCCTTTGAAATACGGACGAGGAAGTTGACTATTATGAATATTGCAGGTCTTGTTTTTGCACCCCATCAAAACTTGGGCAAAAGATTTTCCATTTGTTGCCTCTTTGTGAGAGACATTCTGGTTGGCAGAAACAGGGACAACGACAGGCATCAAATTCGGGAACAAAGTCTGCAACTCGATCAGAGCGGTGGTAGGGATCACATGCGTTGGAGCAGAGTCTGCGCCAATAGCAGACACACCAGACGACAGCGACGTGACAGACGGGTCAGGCTGCAGCACTTGCAGCAAGTCATTTGCCATAGGCGGCTGCTTTTTCTGAACCCTAGCATAGGGCTAAAACCCCTCGCGTCATTTCACTCCAACCAAGTTAATTATCATATAACACCAATGGTGGAGAATTCATTCACATCACCAATCGAATAAAAAATGTACTCAAGATTGATAATATGTACATAATTTGAAGTAGTAAAAAGGTGCTTATTAGAAACACGAGAATCCAACTTATGAAGTAATCAACATAATGGATCTTTTAAGCAGAAAATAGGATTTCTAGAGTGCGCACAAGTTCCAACCCTTATTACAATGTATATATTGTATATATAGGGAAAGAAAAGTAACTTCCTAATTACACTACAACCTATGAAGTTACACCCTCACCGCATAACACTACAACGGTTCGTGGGTGTGTTCACGAACATTCTCTCGCGACCTTTAGCATTTTCTCATAAGAAAATACTCACTTCACGGATGAGGTACATTATATTTCAATGTAACGATGAAATCATATTGAATTGATTGATTTATTATTATGATGATGTATTACAGTATTATATCAATAACAAAAAAAAAAGGTTAGAGATGTTTTATACCGTTTATAAGATATATAACATTAAATTTTAAAAAAATATATATATAACATAAAATAAATCGAATCTTGAGTGTGACAAAAACTCTGTTGGGAGGGGAGAGCCACACGGGTTGGCAAAGCCGGGTACTTGTGGCCAACCAGATTCCCCAACGTAGATTAATCATCGACAAAGTCGGTGAAAACTACGCACCAATTACATGGTAACCAAAAAAATTTCAACATCCATAACATCACAAGATTTTAGTACTCAGCTTAGAATCCATTATAATGGACTGGAAATATTATTGGTGAGATCTAGTGACATAAACTACATGCACTGGTCACAACTTATTGGACAGTAGCACTTGGAACCCTCACATTTATTGCAACAAGTTACATATGGACCAGAATGATCATCTTCTGAACATGTACACCAATCATCAGAACAGCCAGTAGAATAACAAATTCTACCACATTTTGTACGCACAATAGGGCCCCTTGCTTCAGATTTGATGCATATTTCTGCATACACAAATAATAAAAGAACAATTTAATTAGTGAGCAAAAGGTTTGAAAGTAAATTAGTTGAAGTGAAAATCAAAATTTTATGAAGAGGAAGTATTGATCAGTGATTCTTACCTGATGCGATGATGAAGAAAGCTAATAAGAACAGTAATGTAAGAGAAGAATTTTTTGTAGTGTCCATCTTTTTTATTGAACATGTTCGTTTGACTTGTGTTTATATAGAAAATGGTGATAAATTATCTTATTAAATTACGAATTAAATGCAAATTAAAATGGTATTCAATTAATTAATTTGTTATGTATAAAGTCAAAAAATTATTTAATGCATTATATACAATCATATAATTTTTTTGACTAGATATAATCATATCTTTTTTCTTTACTGATCAAAAAAAAATATCTTTTGTCTTTTGCATATGCCTATTAAATTCATCTCCCAATCAATTAATTTTTATTTCATGGTTATTTAATATTAGTGTATATGACTCATGCGCTACACGAGTATACATCGTCTTTTTTTAATTTATTTTGAGAGTAATTTATAAATAAAATATTTTATATTTGTAGATTGACTTATTCGAATTTAAAAAATAAACACGTTTTCGGTAATCCTTTTAGTAATTATATAAAAACAAAATGCCTCAATGTTACAACTTAGTCTTATTTTTCAATTAAAAATAATGAGTTTTATTTGATGGTGGTTGTATTTTTATTAAATTTGAGTCTCTATAAATATGTGCATGTTTATAAATATATTCAACAAAAATATTTTAATATTTTTGGCATTGTGTATTGATAGTTTCGATTTTCAACTTATGTTATAGATAACTCAATTAATATCTACTTTTTTTGTATTGCCAAAAATATTAATATATAATTACTTTTTTTTGGATCAAGAGGCTAGCACAATGACCACATAAATCAACGATAAAATGGTATGGGTCCGTTATTAAAAAAATATACAAAGAAAAAGTTTTTTATAAAATAATGTTACTTTTGTAACCTACCATACTTATAAAATAAAGATTCGAAATGAAAAAAAGAATAAATAGGAGTTTTATGATCTCGGTATGTGGGGATCCCTGTAGGAGTTACTTAAAATTTCAAAAACAGTAATTATAGTTTGGCTTATGAGTGGGGAATTTTTCTTCGTGGAGAGAGGTGACTATAGTTTATATAGATCATAAAGGTTGTTTGTATCGCATTAAAAAAATATTGGTAATTAATTTAAGACAGATGACTTTTTGCTTATCAAAAAAAAAAACAGATGACTTTTTATTTTTTGAAAAGATAGAGATATCTTTTTCAATCTTCTTGGACATGTGGGATTATCTTACTAATGGTTTATGCAACTTTTTTGTTACTAAATTAACAATGCAATCTTCAACTTTTCAATTAAACACATGTACGTCTGGATCAAATTTTTTTGTATACATCTTGATCAAATTTAAAATTCATACTATCTTGATAACTTTTGTTATTAAGCACAAAAATAATAAAACACAATATCATTAAAAATACTCTCCAAACATGCAATAAGGAATTTGACATATTTTGTTGTTACAAAATTAATAATTGATCTTTCGATTAAACATCATGGTAAATCAAATTAAAAAATAATTTATTGTGTTGTTTAGTAATTTTATGATGGCTATTTGTTTTTATAGTGTTACATTACACTCATCCTCTCAATAAAATCATAAATCCCACCGGCCTTTCGAGTCTGTCTATACCAAAAAAGATAATAAGCTCACAATACAATAATTTTTATAATTCAAGCACCCTTTATCCATGTAGGGTGAAACAAAATTTGCTTAATTTTGTACAACATTATACCTTATTTACAAATTTAATTTGTTTTCATCAAAATTGCACCACCATCAAATAAGACTCGTCTTTTTATTAACTAATAAATAAAGTTCATATCCAACGTTATACACAACTTTTTATATTTCATGTAATTAAATAAAGGATTAACGAATTACAGGTTGTTTTTTGTATTCTAATAAGTCATTTGGACAAACATGTATTCTTTTTTTTCTCCAAAAATTACATTTACATTATTATAAACATCTACAACATACACACACCGATATATGTATATATATATATATAGTTCAAATTAATAATAAAATAATTTCAATTTAAATTAAAAAAAAAGATGTATAAACCCTATTTTTAAAAATTCAGAAATTTAGTCCAAATGGGGGTTTTTAATTTTTTTTTGCTGATTTGAATGTCTGTCAAAAAAATAAAGCTGACGTGGCCTCATTAAATTATGTGGCAGTTGACATAGGCACCATATTTAGCTGCCACATCATTTAATGACCCACATCAGCATGCCACATCATTATTTTAAATAAAATATTATAACTACCTATTAAAATAAAAAAACTTAAATTAAAATCATTGTTTTTTTTATAAAAAAAATTAACAACAAATCTTTTCATCAACAGAACTCACTTTCCAAATTAATCTCAAAAAAAAAAAAGAACTCACTTTCCAAATTAACACCAACGCATTGTTCTTGTTACTCAACCCAAATCCTTTTCATCAACAATAAATCTTCTTATTGATCAAACAAAAGAAACACATTGTTCTTCTTCTCACCAAATCTTTTATCCTCAAATTAAAAAAAAAAACTAATATTATATCAGAACCCAAATCTCACATTCACGAACCCTAATCTAACTTCTCATGGGAAGATTTTCAGAGAAGAATGGATTGTGTTGGGTTTCGATTTCTCTCCCTCTTTCGATTTATGGTTAGGAATTTCACAAATCTGGAATTCGAACCCATATCTGTTGTTGTTCTTGATTATTTTTTGACAACTTGAATGCTTGACGTGTCTGTTTCTATTAGAAGAAGAACTAAAAGAAATTTAAATGATTCTTCTTCTGGGTTAAAAAATGGGAGAAGAACGATGGAAGAACAAAATGGGAGAAGAATCTGGTCAGAGGAAATGGGAGAACAACGATAATGATAGAACGAAATGGAGAATATATTTTTTCGGTTTCTCAATTTGTACTGCTAATATGATGAATTGAATTGCTTCCTTCATAGGATTAGTAAATGTATTGGCCCATGATTTTCGGCCTAATAACTGGTATTGTCTAGCAGCTATTACCTTTCATTAATGTTTTTATTTTGCTGACTCACGATATTAAATGCCATATTAACTAATTCCGTTTTTAAATAATCGACCTGACTTCGTGGCCAACATATTAAATTCCATGTCAATTAAGTTGTGGTGACATTGAATTACATCATCAATGATGTCATTTCCTACTTTGATTACATGGACAGTCCACATGGACTGTGCATGGTTATACATTATTAAGATAAGATTAAGATTAAGATTAAGATTAAGATAGTACGTCTTTGAACTATTTGGAAATTTTTAAATAGCTCCCTAAATTAAATAATATTCAAAACTTGGTCCTCAACTAATTTAATATTTTTAATTAGATCATTATGTTACATTATAGTTAGTCAACACTTAGTGAATACTAGTGTGTATGTAAATAAATAGGTCCAATAACTAATTAACAATTTGTAAATAGTCGATAGATTAATTTAAAAACATAAAAATTGAAGCTTAGAAAATAATCAAAAAACAAAATTATATATCTAATCACAACTGAGCCAAAATATCTGTCATGATGGTTGTAGTAAATCTTGTCAACAATCTGAAGTAATGACGATCGATATCTGCAGGTCTAGCAGCTGTCAATAATCTATTGGTAAACTTGGCCACAAAATTAACAAATCACGAACAAGTCACAATCTCACAATGCACACCATTTGGTCTCTCAGGACGACAATTTTCACCTGGTTAATGCGACATGTAGCATCTAGTCAAAGATTCTCATGTTCCTCGGGAGCATTTCTGGTTTAAGACTCTATATCTCTCAGAATGCATCTGTTCAACATTCAGAATGAAGCGCCAAAAAGATTGTCTAGGTTTTGAAATCCTAATTTGTATAGTGTCAATGTTGCTGATTGGAAAAGCAATTTGTCTGGATTTGCAATGTACTACACTCGGTGGGAATTTAATGTGTTTGTCTTTGGTGAAGGAAACCCATCAGCCTCACCAAATCTTTTTCATTAGCTAAGTATAAACGCTCCGCTCTCACTCAAATTCAAATAGATTTAAGAAGCAAGAAAAGAAAACAAGCAAGATACTACATTATGGAGGGTAGAAATATATATATATATATATATATATATATATTCAGTCTCAACTCAAAAACCCTAGCAGTCACTCTCAATTTTTCTCACTCTTCTCTTCTTTCTAGATCACCACCAAAGGGGGTGGTTTTAGGTTACTTTTTTGGCTTAGAATCATCCCTCTATATCGTTTTTCCGTCTTTTCATCTAAATAAGTGTTTATCACATAGATCTAGTTTTTATTTCTTCTTTTTCCTAGATTTCGACGGTTGTTGGGTGCGGCGTTGTTGTTCGTTATCTTGGTGCAGTGTTTTTGATTTCCCGTCTCGTTGCGGTGTTTTTGATTTCCCGTCTCGTTGCAGTGTTCGTTTGGTTCAGATTGGCAGATCAACTTCGACCGATGCTTATCAAAAAAAAAACTTCGACCTATTGCAGATTCAACCAATGACTAGGCCTCAAAGTTACAAATCCGGAGGCATGGGTACTCCGTTGACTTTTATTTTGTCACATTTATAGGCATTTTGCCGTTTTATGCTATTAACTTGGGTGTTGTGACTTTGTTCGCAGGTTCATCCTGTGTGTTTTTAGCGATTTTCACTTTGATTATCAATTATGTAATCTCTAAATCTGAATGAATGAATATCCATTTTAGTCAAAAAAAAACTATCGAGCTTAAAAAACTTAATATGCAAAAGTTGTTGAAACAATGACTTACATCATTATCTCTATCTTATAAGTGAGGCCAGTCCTTCAGCATGGACTGGCGCGCTTTTCCCCCCTCCCTCCTCTTTTTTTCCCTTTCTTTCTTTATCTTTTAGCCCCTCGCCTCTTTTTTTCTTTTTTAGCTTTTAGGACCCCTTAGACTTTTTTAGAAAGGTCCATATAAAAAATATGATTGGGTAGAAATACTTAAATTGTGATGCTAAGTAGTGTGTTTTGAGGTACTTTAGAGTTCAGACAAAATTTTAGATGTTTAAATACGTGGAGTTCGTTTCTCAATAATCAGTTTGGTAGAAAAATATAGTTTTATGACAAATTAAAATTTATAAAGTGTGATGCTAAACAGTGTGTATTGTAGTAAAATTTTATATGTTCTAATATGTGAAGTTCCTCAATAACAAATTTGGTAAAAAAATCGTGACAAAATATTTAAAGTCCTAAATTTACCCTCTCCTTCTTTTTTTCCTCTCTTTTTATTTATACTTATTTTAGTAAAGATCCACCGGTACTTAAATTGTGATGTTAAGTAGTGTGTTTTGAGGTGTTTTATAGTTCGGACAAAATTGTAGATGTTTAAATACATGAAGTTCGTTTCTCAATAATCGGTTTGAAGTTATCAACCACTGCATGCGGAGTGGATTTAATACTAACAAACTTTCCCTCTCCCTCTTTTCCCCTCTCTTTTTATTTATACTTTTTTAGTAAAGATCCCCTGGTACTTAAATTGTGATGTTACGTAGTGTGAGGGGAAAGTAGTCTTGCAATATATTATAGCGCCAAAAGGCAATTTTGTGATTTTCTCATGTAGTTGAGGTGCCTCTCTTTCATTGGTCCTGGTTTCTTACATTCGCCACATGTCTTTCGTTTTCTTCCATCTACCACATGTCTGAAACTATCTATGTAAAGCAATTCTAAGTAGTGCATGTAAGACACATGTTCTTCACTTCATTAAACATCAGTGCCGCGTCTTTCTTTTTCTCCCTTTTGCCACATGTCTCAAACTATCTATGTAAAGCAATTCTAAGTAGTGCATGTAAGACACATGTTCTTCACTTCATGAGACATCAGTGCCACGTTTCCTTTTGATGCATGTCAGCCACTGAGCCAAAATTTGGTGCCAAATTTCAGGGGTATTTTCGTCATTTCGGCTAAACTACTCATTGAATGTCATACACGTCCCACTTGAGGTGCCTCTCTTTCATTGGTCCTGTTTTCTTCCATCCGCCACCTGTCTTTCTTTTTCTCCCATCCGCCACATGTCTCAAACTATCTATGTAAAGCAATTCTAAGTAGTGCATATAAGACACGTGTTCTTCACTTCATGCACATCAGTGCCACGTTTCCTTTTGATGCATGTCAGCCACGGAGCCAAAATTTGGCGCCAAATTTCAGGGGTATTTTCATCATTCAAAGAAAAAAACACAGTTTGTATTGCTATATTGATATTTCAGCCGAGAAAGATAAATTAACCTTTAACATTTATCTATATAGTATCCTATATTTCAAATATCTTAAACTTATGTAGTTGAGTCGATACTAGGGCTCCCCGTCCATCGGACGGGCATAGAGACTAGTATATACTAAATCATATATAGTAACATTTAATTAAAAACAAAATTGCACCGCAATTTTAGTTTATAATTCCAATTTTTGAAGTGTGTAATTTGTGTGCGCATATGTGACTAGATAAGCCATAAGTGTATGTGAGCATAAGGAAACGTGTCTGTTAGTGTGACTAGATTAAGTAGATATTTTTAAGGCTTAAATATTTGATCTCCCTGTAAATATCCCCCTGCATATATCCCCTCCGTAGGGTGGTAACCGTAAACTTTTTATATTTTGCAGGGGGGTAACCGTACATGGTTTATACCCATTATACACTACATAATCTAACAAAGGGGGTGACCAAAAACTGTTTATATTTGCAGGGGGTAACCGTAAACTTTTTTTTTACAGGGGGTATATGGAAAATTGGTATATTTGCAAGGGACCAAATATTTAAACCTATTTTTAATAATATGTACAATTTGGTTTGATTTGGTTCGCATATGAGAAAAAAACACATTAGAACAAACCGATTAGTTAATTGAAAAAGTAACCCGAGTACATTCAAATCAAAGTGAGTTTTTTACAACTTTCAATTTTGTTTGAAATCGATTTGCGGATTTTGTTTGTGTTGGTTTGGATTTGAACACCCTTAAAATGAAGTAGAACCTAAGATAGCAACAAGCTTGTAAGAGTACAACATTTACCGAAGGAGAAACCATACTGGATAGATTGTAATCTAGTAATCTTCTCAAAACTCAAATAAATGCGACCCTAAAAATGAATGGCAAAAGATGTCAATTTGTCCACATAAGGGGGAGAGGAATTTTATTTTATTTCCTTACAAAAACACAATTTTTTTTGTTTTCATGGCGGATTCTAAGATGCACTGCTTTCATAGGTAGTCCACGGTGCACCACATAGCTATATGGTGGACTTCCTTCATAGCTTTCACATTTACATTACTCTGTTTGTCTCACTTTATGCTATATTTTCATAACTTCCAATATTCTTAGAATCATTGATCTTCATTCATCACAAGATTGGCATGAGTTCATACAACTCAATTACATCCAAATTCCACAACATCAAAGGGGCATGATATATTTCCATTTGTCTAGTAGACCATGCAATCTCTCAATACAAAGTTAATATTAAATACAATCAAACATCTAATTAGATTTATAATCTTTGGCCATCTATCTAATAACATGAAAGTTGAGACATTGCTATTGGACTCCCTTATCGACTAGGACCTATACCTATAATAACTCTTACAGAAATGCTAGCAACACACGCTTTTATTGGTTCGAACTTAAGGTTTTTAGCACTCCTCTAAACCTTAAGCATATGGATGGTCCAGCTATCATAGGCCACGGGCTTGTATTCAGACTTACATTCAGTCGTAATCGCCTTGAATGAAGACGGTCCTCGATACGACAATCTGAAATCATTAGGAACAAAATCCAAATAAATCAGCAAAAATATCATCCATCATTGAGCTATTTTATGTTGACTATTGTAAATAAATTGAAAACACTAAGATTTATGGAAACATATTTTTGAGTCAAAAGCTAGTAAATAGTAAAACTATAGTAGTCTCAGACTTCTAAGAACTGTACAAAGTTTTCAGTATCAACATGGTATCTAAATCAAAGCCAAATTGCAGAAAACTCTCAAGTAAAATTCTGAATTTTATATTAACAGAAGCATGAGAAAGATATTTGAGACATTTAAGAGTTAAAAAATTGTAAAAATATCTGTATATACCTGAAGAGCTATGTGTTCATATCATATCACTCAGCATTCTATAATATCAACTTTGGCCAGTGGAGAATTCTGAAGCAAGCATTCTACTATGCTCCTTAGTTTCTCATCTGATATATTTGAAGAAGATTTCATTTTCACTTTCAATGACTTCAATCTAACAAAGCAAGGAAATTGACTTATCATTGAACCAGGAGTTGAAAGAACCTACACAATGAGAGTGAATCAAACACTTGAAGTTTGACGAGCAATCTCAATAATGAAACTGAAAATCGGATAAAAAAACTAACATAAAGACTATGAAGCACCAACACAGACATGTATATCAGACACAACACAAACACTGACACGTAGAGTCTGATAATAATTTGAGAAAACAGAACTGATTAAATGTAACCATATGTGTCAGTGTCGTGTTCCCGAACACGTATTCAATCTGAAGTGTCGGTGCTACATAGCATAAGAGACATCTTGCGAGGAGCCGAGGAATAGGTAAAATAAAAGGGCGAAAATATACGAAAGTAACTTACATTGAGTATCTTAAGGGTACTTGATGAAAATATCATTATCTTTGCATAATCAGCTAGCACTTGAAGCCAACTAATTAAAGCAGAATAAGTCCTTTCAATATTTGTATGAAAATAAGTCTCAACATCAATATTCACTTGATCAAGAAAAGAAAGATCAGATGCAGAGACTTGGTGGATAAGATCACGCATAACCGTGAGGGAATTAAGGTTCGGAGTAGAAAGTACAATTTTGTAAGCCACTTCTTGAATAGTACTTCCAATAGTCAAACAAGAAAGCTTAGAATTCGATATGCAGAGGAACTTCGCATCGCGATATAGGTTACAACGGTCGAGAACCAAAGTATTCAACGTGTGACAATTCGAAAAAGGCTCAGCACAACCATTTTCATTAGCAGCAAAAGTGACATGTTCAAGATGCAAGTTTTTCAATGCAGGCAAATGAAGGGAACTTGGAAGTTCTGTCATCCAAGGGATAGCCCAAATTGAAAGCTTAAGATAAGTCAAAGATTTACAGTAAAACACACAAGGATGTAACTTGAAACCGTGTTCGAAATTCAAATTAACATCGATCGACAAACGTTGAACATTATGTGACACAGCATATGTCATGACATAATCAAGTAATTCAGTTTCGATGCAACCTTTTCGCTTTAAATCGAGATCTGTCAACGAAATGGAGTCATCTCTATTAGACAGAATCCAAGACACAAATTTGCTGAAATAGGGAAGGCTATTGAAATCTGAGGAATTCAATGCAAGTTTAGTTAGACATTTCCAAAGATTCTTCCATCTTGTAGACAATACACAAGTTTGCACAGCATTTTTTGTGTTCATAAATTTCAGTATATGCAGCAAAAGAAAATCAGGCAAATCACTTAGCCTATCTTTTTCTTCTTTCTTCATCCTTCACTTTAAAAACTTCAACTTCCTTTTCCTTCAATCACATATAACCTAAGAAATTTAAAACAAATATATCATAAACTAACTCTTCACATATATACAGAAAAAAAAAATACAAAAACATAGAAAGAAAAAAAGCATATAATTAAAGAACCCTTTTAGAAATTAGATCCAAAACTAATTTCAATTTTCCATTTCCAATAAAAAAAACTTAATTTTGGGTTTGTTAAGTACTGAATTGAAAACTAAAGGTAACAAACATAGAAATAGAAACAAAAGAAGATCAAGAATGATTTAATGCATAGTTTGATAAGTTATTAATTGATGAAATTTTGTAGAGAAGTAAGAGATTACCTTGTGAGGATGGTAAGTTGGAGATCTAAACTAACTTCATCAGTTAGTTACACAGCAATGCAAAGGAGTTGAAGATTTTTATTCCCTCAAATCTTTGGATGTGTTTTTTGTGGACTTTGAGTAGAAAATCATCGGAAGAAATGTCTTTTTATAATTGGAGGACTGCTAAATAGTACGATAGAAAAAATGTACGAAGCACTTTATTAGGAAAATATAAGAAGCATAAAAAAACGCGTGAGGAAAATTATAAAAATGCTTAATTACGGTTTTTATACTAATTCACGATTTTAGTTCCCAAACTTTTTTCATAAATTTAGTCTATTATATATTCCCAATTTCTAAAATCAATGTCTCTCCTTAATTTGGTCAAATATTTTACTGACTTAGACTCATTAATCTTATGTGAATGACACTCAGGATTGACAAGGATTTTAAAATAAAAAGTATTATATTTTTCTTTAAATGACGGAAAAACAATTCTATCTTCTTAACTGAGACTCATTCAAGTTTATTCAAGAACCATAATCCTCAGATTTTTTATTTTAAAATCCAACCCAGTAGTCGTGCGTGTCATTCACATAGGATTAATGAGCTCTAAGTCGGCAAAATATTTGACCAAATTAGGGGGTACATTGATTTTAGAAACTAAAAAATAGAGGGACTAAATTCATAAAAAAAAAGAGTTTGAAGACCAAAATCGTGAGTCATTAATAATAGGGGAAGGAAACTGTGATTAAACCTTATAAAAAACGTGCGCGTCATTTTCTCATCTTTCGTTTCATATTGAAGAGCATTCTTCTTCTTGGTGATAAGCCTAGTCATTTTATTACTTTTTTTAGAAGAAAGAGAAAGAAAGTGCTTCTTGCACCAAAGGAAAGTTAAAGACCGATTGCCTAAGAAATCTACTAAAAAGGGGGACTTTATTTATAAATCTAATTGTTACAAGACATTCCATTTCTTCATGGTTAAGTAACCAAATAACCAAAGAGCATTTGGATAAAATGATAGGGAGTTTCTTCCAGCTTAACTAATATCGTAGGTATTCAGACTTAAATATGCAGTCGTGTTAAATTTTTTCAGGGAGAGTTTTGTCGTTCATTGTAGTCCTATCATACTCGACGAATTAATCATCTGCAGTTGTGCGCAAAGAATACTCGGTTTATAAAAAAAGTAAGCAAATATAATATGACACGTACTACTTGTTAAATTTATGTGGTGGAAGAAGGAAAATAGGTTTAATGTGCTATTGTTGTTATCTCATGTCTTTTACATGGAAAGTAAGTCATGATTTATATCTTAATTTTTCTTTCTCATTTATCTACAAACCTTCAAAGTGAAGTAATTATCTAAGGTGATTACACTTCCTCCTACCCAAAAGTCATGTGTTATAGCTTAGGGGAATTAGCCACCTAGATGTTTCACCTACAATTCCTTCAAAGGTGAGGTAATTCAACCATAGGATTACACCTCCTCCTTACATATAATCTAATTAAAATATGTTAGGTGCTTGTTTAGATGATTCACCATTTTAGCTCGTGGGATTATTACAGCTCCTTCTTCCACATTTTTTTGACAAGAAGCTCCTTCTTCCACATGTATGTATTAGTTTCATGGGAAACTGCCACTTAGGTACTTGCTTAGTATGACTCATGTGTCCATGCCACCAAAAAGCAAAAATCACACCTCATGCTAGTTTAAAATGAATGGGGTTAATGGATTCTAAGTATAAAAGCAAAAGAAACTTGTTCTCCCATCAATGTAAAAACCCAAACCATTCAATTCCACTTCCTTTGAGCTCTCGGCCATAACATCAACAATTCCACGCCATTTTCTTTTTAACTTTTCAACCTCACAAAAACCTAAAAGTTATCAATATCTTTTCTTAAAGGCCTCTCGACCATCTACTAAAATAGGATTTTTCACCATGTGTTCGTAGTTGCGTTAGTGCTTAAAGTACGTGTCGATACTATCAAAATAGTTATTATATTTGTGATGTGTTTCAGGTGGGGGAACATACTGTATTCGTAGGACGCTATGTTGAATAGTCAATGATGCCTAAAGACTATTTGACTATTCTAAATGAGTAAGGATAAATGAAGTTTAGGCCGTCCGGCACCGTTAAACAACAAAGATGATAATGTTATTAAAATTAATTTTGTTTGTCTTTTTTTATTGTTTTGATTGTTTTAAATGCCACAAAATTTTCATATGCCTTATATGATTCTCAGTTGATTACGGAAATGACTTATTTATGCATCTATGTTGAAAGCATACTTTTACTTTTGATAAAGAAGAAAATAAAGTCTAGGATTTGCATAAGGAATTTAGATGTGAGAAATGAAACATGATCATAAACAAGCTTAAATGAAATGAGAAAGAAGCGCTTAATCATGATGAAATTATAATACAAATTACTGATCAGATAAAAAGAATTTAAGATATATGGGATAAGATGCGTTGTCATAATGAATGAGAGACATATAGAATGCACGCATTTTGTAAGTCTGCATTCGGGTGGTATATATGGGACGCGTGAGGTCAATTCCCTGACTAGGTCCTTAGCATTCAGATGGAGTCATGCTAGGTTTAGATTACTTTGACCAGCTTTTTGCTGGGGAATGACTAATAACACTCGAACTCTGTTGTGGCTAGATAAAAAGAATTAAAGATATATGGGATAAGATGTGGTGTCATAATGAATGAGAGACCTATAGAATGCACACATTTTGTAAGTCTACATTCGGGTGGTATGGGACGCATGAGGTCAATTCCCTGGCTAGGTCCTTAGCATCCCAATGAAGTCATGCTAGGTTTAGATTACTCTAACCAGCTTTTGGTGGGGAATGACTTATAACACTCGAACTCTGTTGTGACCAGATAAAAAGAATTAAAGATATATGTGATAAGATGCGGTGTCATAATGAGTAATAGACATATAGAATGCACACACTTTGTAAGTCCGCATCCGGGTGGTATGGGACGCATGAAGTCAATTCCTTGACTAGGTCCTTAACATCCGGATGGAGTAATGCCGGGTTTAGGTTACTCTGACCAGCTTTTGGTGGGGAATGACTTATAACACTCGAACTCTGTTGTGACACTTGGGTGGCGCCACCAAAGCATAATATGGACGTTAGTGGCAACATGATATGGGGAGTGTGATTTACAGTACTAAACATATGTTTAGTATTAGTTACTAAATGGGTAGAATGGTAATTTACCTAAAAATTAACAAAAATCCGTGCTCCGTAAAACCGACAAACTGTAACACCACTAACCACAGCTATATGTATTTGTGGTTAGTGACCACTAACCACCGTTATGCATGTTTTTGGTTAGTGGCTACTAACCACAGTTATGCATGTTTGTGGTTAGTGGCCACTAACCATTGAGGTTCTAATTTGTGGTTATTGTCACTTACCACAAATGTACATAACATTGGTTAGGAATATAATTTGCTCTTAATCATGATGTGCATAATTTATTTAAGCTACTAATGAAGAAATTGAATTTAGAATGTACTATTCTAATGAAGACATTGAGATTTATGGTATTAACCACTATTGCACTATTCTGTGGTTAGTGGCCACTAACCACCACTATGCATATATGTGGTTAGTGGCCACTAACCACCACAGTGTATATCTGTGGTTAGTGGCCACACTGTTCAGGATTATAATATTTATATTATATATAAATATATATGTGGTGGTTGTAGGCTGAGCTCCGGCGACCGGTGCGGTGGTCGGAGGCGGAGCTCCGGCGGTCGGCGGTGGTTTCGGCGGCGGCGGTCACGGTGGCTCTCTAGGGACCAGCCGGCGATGGTGGTGGTGCTATTTATTTTAATATATATATATTATATCCATCAACACCCTTATTTTAAAAAAAAAAATACAACACATTTATTTTTAAAATGACAACAACACCCTTATTCATTATCAACCATTAGATTAAATTGGATTAATAAAAAAATGATCTAATGGCTAAAATCAATTTAGTAAGAAAAACTAAGGAAAATGTTTAGTATTGTAAACTAGAGCCTGATATGGGCATAGTCACCATATAGTATTGATACACGCTTATAGATAGAGTCTAAAAGATAAGGTATAAATAGAAATTGAAGATAAGAAATGAATTGATTTAACTTACTTGTAATATGTTTAAATTAAGCTCTATACCTTGTCATTTTTCTGACTTATACATGTATCTTCTCTCATATGTATTTATCTTTTGTAAATTGGTTTGTATTGCTTAGATCTAAATGAGGAACCATTTATAGCAGGAGGATGGTGCTTTTCCCTCACATCGGATGCTGAAGACACTAGGGATGTTAATGTAGTATGATGGAGCCAGGTGTCTCATTGAGAGGACTTGTATTTTGTATAGCCATCATGCTAGTCTTTGGAGTATTGTTGGGATAGTTATTTAGTTGGCTTTGTTTTTATATTTCCCGGTGTGTGTGTGTGTGTGTGTGATACTATATGTTTTGAGTGACTTTAGCATAGTCACATCTTTTTGTAAAACTCGTAACCTTAAGTTTTTTTTATATATGTGAGCTGTGGCGGACCTACCTTGTATCTAGGGGGTTTAGTTGGACCACCTGGAAAAAAGTTAGCACTAATACTCATGTATAAAATTATTTTAAACCCCTTAAAATTTTAATTTTGCACTAGTATCTTTAAATTTGCACCCAATTTGCACTCAAGTTTTAATAAATCTGTCTTATTAATCACTGTAAGAGACTATTTATAAAACTTTAGGAAGTAATTTTACCGGCATCACATATTTTATGAACTACTTATTTTCCTATAGTTTGGGACTTAGATTTACTCCTAAATAAATTTGGAGTAAGATAACTTGATTACTTAATTTTAGTAAATTAAGTGAGGATATTTAAAAAAATTGAACAATTCAAAGAACCAACATTTTTTATAATAATTTTTTTGCACCCCCAACATAGGGTCCGCCAACATATGTGAGGCGTGCTTAGTTATAAAGGTGTTTTAAGTTTTAAATTTATTTGTTTGAGATTAAGGAATTAATTGTCAAGGATTACTATGATGAAGATGAGGATTGTCAAGAGTACCTTTTAGTGGATAAAGAGAGAGTGATTTCAATTAAATAAAATTCCTAATCTCCACCCCATCTCCTCTAACCAACTTATTAATACAGTTGTGCCTCTTTCCATCCCTCAACCAATAAACTTTTGCTCGTTGCTTCCAAAACGTCTCCTTTTGGGCCCACAACAGCGACAAATGATCCTTTGTTGCCTTAGGTGCTTGGGCATGATGATCGGCGCCCGCCCCTGGTCGTACTTCAACCTCATCCCTACACTTATTAATATATTCTCGATACCTTGTTCTCAATTTACGTCCCCAAATTTCAATGACCTCAGTGCATTGTTTGATTTTTTTCCATGAAACCCACTCCTCATTCTCGTTCAAACTACCACCTACAATTGAAACGAGCTCCGACTCATCCAGCCACACATTCTCAAACCGAAAGGTCTCCTAAAAATTCTCCTGTTGTCATCGTGTAATCTAAGCCAAATAGGAGAATGGTCTGACTTGTCCGAGACACCATTAGATAACATGTGCATGGGAAACACGTCTACCCATCCTTTAGTAGCAAGAGCTCTATCAAACCCCTCCTCTTTACTACAGAGTCCCTAGACTCTTTGTCCAAGTGGTTTGATACCCCTCCACCGCTCCCTGAAAACAACGAATCAACCAAGGTGGACGTTCAGCTTTCCTCATTAGACAATATATCATTAAAATCCCCCATTATACACCAAGAAGATCATTGTCGAGTGCTAAAGTCCGCAACAAATCCCATGACTCCTTCCTACGCCCACTATCTAGAAAACCATAGAAACCAATAAAACTCCAAATCCCAAGACCAACGCAAGACACCTTGACATTTATGAAATTAGTCGAGTAATTAATATCCTTAAAGTCAAACAACTGCTTCCAAAGTAAAGTCAATCCACCACCACGACTTGTTCTATCTACTGCAAGAGCAAAATCATAACCAACAACCTCAGTCATAAAACCCGGTGGTATATCATGTATTTGAACCCATAAAGGCACATGAAACAATGAAACATCTTGAGGTTTGATCCCATCTGGAATGATACTCAGCACCAACAAATGTTTATCAAAGTGTCATGGCCCTTGCTTGAGAATCCTTTAAACGTCAATGGCATGAAAAAAGTGAAAAGTCAACACCCCTTCTTCTGCCTCTCAAATCACCATTCCCCATTATACACCCCTTACAGTTATTCTATGTAAAGACAAGTATTATAACTATGAATTATCAAGATACTTCAACATTTACGACATGCTTTGTAAAGTGTTTGAGTTTTCTTCTACTTATGTTAAGTTTGAAATTTATGACAGATCAATTTGTGATTAGTTGACGCCATAAAAAATTTTGTACAATAATGGTATTTATAAATTAAGTTCTAATTTAAATCCTTAAAAATTTGTTCAACTAACGTACATATGTTTTTTATTTTTTAAAAGTAAAAAAAAACATGAATAATTTGTCCAAAATCATAAAAAAAAAATTGATTGAAAACAACAGAGCTATCGTAATTTGGAAGAACAAAAGGGGTAGTATCGGAAAGAGGGAAAACATTGAACGAAGAAGAATTTCACGTTCCTACAAAACCCCGTTTTGTTCATTGCAATTTGCAACTTCTTCCACCTTCACACAGCATTCGCTTTTCTGTTTCAAGGTATCATAATTCTCTTTCACTTTCTCACTTCCCATTCCCTTTCGTTTTTTTCTCTTTCTCTTGTTGTTTGTTTCCAAAGAAAAAAAATTAAAATTTCATTTTTTTAATTTTCTTGTTTTTGCTTGGATTCCTTTTGTTACCTTTTGGTTTTGAATTTCTCGTCATTTGTTTTATAAATGAAATTGGGAATTATTGAAAATTGAAAGTATTTGAACAGTTATAATTGTCTGTTTTGCTCTTTCCCCATTATGTTTTTATGATTCTCATGTTTTGCATTGCATACTGTATAATGAAATTGCTATATGTTTATTTAATTATGATAGTATTTGTTTTTCCCTGTTGAATTTAGTGATATGTAAGTTTGGTTTCAATGGAATATATTATTTATTTATTCTCAAGGTTTAGGGTTTGGCTGTTAAATGCCTTGTGAATTGTTTAATAGTATGACAGTGAAGTCTGCTAATTTGTAAAATTTGCAACTGTGTTTCACATACTTAGAATTATGTGTTAGGGAATGGTGTTTTGAATTTTCAGTTGAACAAAATAGTATGAATTGATGGTAATCTTGAGTTCTAGTAAATGTGGATTTCGGCATAGTTTTATGCTCATTGAAAGTATTGAATTGTACATAGAAGCATATGCCTTTACTTATTATGGAGGTGAGTGTATTATTGGGAGTGAGTTGACCATAAGAATCGTCAGAAGCTGTAGAAAAGGATACAGTATGCCTACTGTGGACAGTAGGGCTTTGAACTGATTATGACCTCATTTACATCAAACAATTTGATGTTTTCAATTTCTGTATTATTTTCTTTTAAAAGTCTTAGCTGGTTATACATTGATATGTGATATTTGTCTAACTTTTGTTGTAATCAATTAACTTTGGTAAGTCTTTCTTGACTTTGAAAATGTTACTCCTTCATCAATTTCTTATTTTACATTTTTCTCTCTCAATTTGTTATATGTTTCTGGTTGCTCTGGCATTCACTAGCTTGTCTGGATGGTATTTTTTGCTTAGATTTTCCCCTTTTCTCTGTTTCTCATATGTTTTTCTTGTTTAATTATTTTTGAAGCTTAAGAACTTACTGCAGAAACCTCTTTTTTTTTTTTTTCAGTTGGTTGAGCCAGTTGAGGATTGCCTCGCATACTTTTGCTGTTTGAAGAGCTAATCTGTCTACCAAGATGAAGTAATGCTAGCAAAACCCTTCCTGTTATTAGTTTGCTTAAATAAATTGGGTGACTGAATGTTGAATGGTATTTACTCCAGCTTATTATATATTTTGCATCATAATGAGAGGATGGTAAGTATCTAAGCACTTGGGGAACCCTCCCTTAAAAGCTAGCTATCAAGGGAGGAGAACTAAGCCACTTAAATACTCCACCGAGTATCCTATACTATTCGATTTGGGACTTTAGCACCCCATAAAGTCCCTATCATAGCACCGCCCCTAAGAGCCGATGTCCACGACGGCTGTACTCCACAACAAATTACTCGGTGGCACTTCACTCAACTTACTCGTTGCAGAACCCTACACCAGTCAGAACCCTCCTGGGTAGCCTTCTCCGAGACATAGGCAGACAGCTCTGATACCAATTGATAAGTATCCTGAGAACTTGAGGAATCTTCCCTTAAAAGCTAGCTATCAAAGGGGGAGAACCAAGCCACTTAAATACTCCACCGAGCATGATACTACTCGATGTGGGACATGAGCACCCCATAATACCCAAGTCCTTATCGGAGGAATTAAGGAATCAGTTCCTCCGGGATAGTGTTTTCCACCAATGAAAATTTGAAAAGTATAATTGCACTGTCCCACATGTTGAAAAAAATTACATTCTTTATTGATGAGTGTGGACTCTTGGAAACGGATAATCCATGCTTCGAAATCTGCATTTTATAAACTTAATAAAGTTCCTTTATTTTGGTGCTTTCTAGTTTATTTTTGCTCGTTACAGAAAGAAGCCTCAATATATTGAGGCAGCAGATCATAAATTAAAAGCAAGAAAGGTAGATTATATTGGTTGTAGTATGTGTTGTTGGGAATTGTCCTTTTTCCAGGGTGAGCAATATAGGGAGATGGTCTTTAGCCTGCCTTGATTTCTCAAGGACATATAACTCTTTTAGTTCATGGTTATACAACTTAGTACTTACAGACTAAGTTGAAAGAAGTTGTTTAACAGTTCAAAAATCTTTTCTGATCTTGAGTTTCAGCACAAATAGAAAGCTAAAGTGGGGTCACACTTTTTTTTCTTCTAGTTTGTGAAGCTTTGACTGATATGTTGTTAGGGTATTCAGAATAAATCGGTGTTGCTCCCATTGTTAGGTTTTAGAGTTGGTAAGAAGCCACCACTTTGGGTATCAGAATGATTAGGGTTGCTATCAGTTGTCCTGTGATTTCCATTGTAATTTTGGTGCAGATTATTTTCAGATATGGAAAGGGAGAAGGTGCTTTTCTGAGAAAATTTTCTCACATTTAGGATGATTAATAGTTGTGCCATTGTGATGTTTGATACGATTTTTAGTATAGAGGGCGACTAAATTGTATTTAGGTGGATCATAACCACATTTTTGAATTATATACTCATGGTAGATACAACTCCTCAAATAGTCAAGGTAAAGAATAATTTGATGGTGGGTGAAAAATATGAAAGGCAAGGTACCCCGTTAATAGCATCCAGAGGGAGAGAATGAAAATATGAACAGTACGTGGTAACACAATATTTCCTTCCATTCCAACTAGTATCCCTCAGAGAATTTCGATAGGAAACAAATAAACAGGAAGAGAATAGGGATGTAAGAAAACATTTGTCATCAACCTTGTACGCCATTATAATCCTAACATTGTGACACTACCTTCATATTTTTTTCAAAGCATTCTGAATTGAACTAAGGCAACATTCTGCGAGTTTGATGGTTATTCTTTCCCATGGCCCCGTGTTTTTTATGTAGTTCAAGATAGCCAACTTCAAAAACTATTTGTATTAGTTGTATAACTTTTATTACACAGTCACCCGGACACTCCCTAACACAACCATATGCTAAATGACATTTTTATACTTGCCACAAGTCCATTCTACTTCGTTTCATCTTCTTGAGTTTAACTGTTGAAGCACCAATACTTTGAGCTCACTTGGTTGGATTCGTAGTAGGGTAGTTGGTTCTTGGTAGAAACTGGATAGTGGATTACCAGAAAGGTCTGTAGAAGAACTCCAGGCATTTATCCTCATTCAAAGTACTAGAAAATCAAGTTTATTTAAATAATTTAGGAAGTAAATGCAAGTCATAGATTTAACCCATTTCACCTTGTCCTGAAATGAAACTTCATTATAAAGGAGCAAATCTGGAAAGAAAAATCTTGACCACTTGATTATGGAGGTTTGGATACTATGTTGGGGATTAACTCTACTTAAGGTTTAATCTATTAGGTGAAGACTTATGATTGGTTTCATATATCTGACCGTAGAAGCAAGTGCCAAAAGCTTGATTTAATATGGAGAGCCTCTGAAGGGTAGGAACTGTAATGACACATAGGACTCATTTTCATAAGCTCCTGAACAGATCATAATTCATAAATGCTGCTGAAAAATACATATGATTGTCATCACCAATAGATACGGGAAATGACTCCTTCGCAGATCACTGATTAACCAAATGACTCCCTTTCAATCCAAAGAAAAATCCCTGATAACTACACAAGGTTTATGAGTTGCTCAACAGGAAGCCTATACAAAGGCAAAAGTAAAGGGAATGTTAGATAAACATGTTTGTATCAAACTGACATCAGATTGAAGAAAAAAAGGGTAGTGCTTGTGTGTTCAATTTTCTTTTTAATTTCTTGAAATTCTTCTGGATCATATGTAAAATTTAAAATGGATCTTGCAGTGGCTGTTTATAAAATGTGCTCAATGTTCGATCGATGAAAACGGAAAGTGATTAATTGATGGAACTCACATTCTTTATCTACTGTTGGAACATATAATGTAGAAGCAGTCTCATGATCTTTTTAGTTTGAGAAATTGGGGAAATTGAGGCAAACACACCTGATGTAGAAATTTACTGAGCCCAAGACTCATTCTATGATTGACGGCGACTGTCAGACTGTGTGCAATGAAGATAGCTTAAACTTAATGTTTTCATTAATTGTGCATGTCTCAATATTTATTTTAGAAGTATTACAGTGATCTTTTTATTTTATTACTGTCCTGCTTTTAGCACATCATGCTATCTGTTTTTAATAATTTGAATCTTGTGTTTGCTATCACATTGTAGGGGACGTGTTAGGTGGGATGAGGCTAACATTGGGGAAATTGAGGCAAACAAACCCGTGAGGCAGAAAATTACTGAGCCTAAGACTCCATATCATCCTATGATTGATGACGATAGTATGTAAAGAAGCTAACGTAAACTTCATGCTTCTGTTTATTAATATGCAGTTATGAGTATGGCTGGTTATGTACATAAATAATAACATGATCTTATTTTATTTACTACTTTTAAGTTTCAACTATAATAATGCTTTTAATTTTGTACTGGGTATTTGATATTTTTCCAAAATTTCATTTCATGACTAAATTCTGTAATATAGTTAGGCCTTGTTTGGTTTATAAATGTGAGAACATATTTTAGTCTACCTCTGCTCTTAGAAACATTTGAGGTTTTATTCTCATGTCTGTACTGTATGTTTACTGTAGTTCATAAGACATTGTATGTATGCCAACTTTTCTTCTGAAATACAACTCCTGGAAATTGTCTTCTGAAATAATCTACGTTTTTAGGTTCTCCATCCGCTGTACCAGGAAGTTTTGATGCATGTATTGATGATGAAAATCATGTAGTGCAAAATCACACAACGCAAGTTGAAGCAATCTGGACTGCTCTGAATGACATAGCCTCCAGTAGCAAAAGAGGGTCTGGACAATCAAGTGGTTGGACATCATCCGAGGATGAGCGAGAAGCAATGGAACAAGATGACGATGGTATGATACAATTATTTGATCATTGTTTGCAGTTCTTGACAAAGATCAATGTTGTTTAATGTTTTATTATGATTGTTACTCTTGATGGCCATTTTATGTACTTCTCCTTTAGGAGAATTTTGGTTTTAGCGACTGATTTGTGAGCCAAATATTTAAAAACGCTGAATAATTACCTTAATTAGCTCAATTGATTTAAACAACTGAGTTAATTAAGATAATTATAAATATTTCTGCACTTACCTGGTGGAGTATCTATAAATTGATTTGGTTGAGGTTGCACATGTTTGCAGTATGTGATGTTTTTATTATCATGATAGCAATCTGCTTGGCTATGAGATTTTCAAATACTTTTAAACCAATAATTATATTTTTATGAACATAGTAGTAATAAAAATTAACTAGATATTGTTATGTAAAGACAACTTTGAGAAGTGCTTGATTACAAAGTCAGTTCTGTCTAATAATTTTAAATAGGACATGACAGCAGTGTTTTTTCCTAGTGCTTGTATGGTGACGGGTACCCAATCATTTTACTATCTTAACTTTCAGTTAACTGAGGGATAATGGGTTGCTATCTATTTGATAGGGGCAAAACTTTTATTCTTTTTAGGGAAGTTATTCTATTTTGAGGAACGAAAGAAACTTCTTTTGCCATTTCGCGTATGGTTCTCACGTCTGGTTCTCGGTTGTGGGAAGGAATATCATGATTGAGTCTGAATTAATTTACTGTGTTTATTTGCTGTTGTATTGATGAATTACTTGTTTCTCTACATATCTAACCTGATTTTTCCTGGGATGGGAATAATGTTTAGATTCTGAAACAGATAAGAGCACACATTTTAGGAAGCTCAGAAAGGCCCACTATAATGAATTTCTTAAAGTCAAAGAGCTTCGACAGAAGGGTTCTCTTTCAGAGGATGAAAATGAAGAGGATGGTAATTCTGAACCTAGCAAGGAGGAGGAGGAGGAGAAATGTGAATCATCTTCACTGAGTGACAGTGTAAAAGAGATGGACATTGAAGGGAAAAACTCTTCTGCGCCTGCAGCTAATGGTTCTTAGTCAATGGCTAACTAATAAAACTCACTTCCATTTCATTTTGTGAGTTGGAAAAAAACTAAATGATTCTCTGTATTTTTATATCATCTGCATGTAAATATTTTTCCCCATTTTGCCCACCTTCTATGTTCATGCAAACTTGCATGATACGTTTTCTTGCAAAAAGAGATTCTGTTTGGCATATTTTGGGGAATTCGTTGGTGCCTTTTAATCGATGTTTTGAAAATTGAACCTGATATGTATTGGCATTAATTGGTGATATAAGTTAGACATGTATTGGTATACTAAAAAAAACTAGACATGCATTGGCATTTAAAATTGTAGTGATGGGGATCAATATTTCTTCTGAGAAATATTTCTTTTGAGTAATAGAAAGTAACTCTATCCAAGATTTGTACACCAATTTTGGAATCTACTTTGAGACAATTCAAAAGAAATCAGTTGTGTTTTTTGATCCTTTTGATTGGCGTATGATTTTTATGGATTGGTTCGGATGTGAACGTCCCTATTTTGGAGTGTCCTTAAATGTTATTTTACACAAATCAAAGAAATCAATAAATTTTTTTTTGATAAATTTATTAATCTTTTTTTATAATATCTTTAATTGTTTATTATTTATTAAACTTGTTTCATTCTCTCTATCTCTTTAGAATAAATATTTAAAAATGCTATTGATGAAATATAATTAATATAGCCTTCAATTTTGAGAACGATTGATAAATAAAAAATATTTTTTTTTCAAAAATGTACTAGTTCACTTAAAAAAGAACCTTAAGGGAACTAATCATCATTTTTTTGGTACAAAGAACTAATCATCATTTAATACTAAATGGGATATTTTTTTGTTCTAAATATAAGAGACAGGTTATAAAAAATATTGCGGGAATTAAAGTCTCAATTTCAATCACATTAATAATAAATTTAAATTGAAAAATAACAAAATTTTCAAAATTATAATATGGAAAAAAATATTTTTCTTTATGTTTTTATGAATCATTCACCACAATGAGTTGTATTTCTCTGTTTGAGCCACTTAATACAAACGGTATTTATAAAAAAAAAAACTTTATTACTGTTATTATTTAAAGGATTTAATTTGTATATGTTTTACACTATTCATCAATTACATGTTCACATATCATTAAAACCAAATGAGTCAATCAATAACCACAAATTGCTCAATTGATAATTAACCATTTCGTAAAGTGTAATTGATTGTGATCGTAAAAGTTTATACATATAAATTAAACTCTTATATTAAACTTATTCATTAAAATGTACTCTATAATCTAGAAATTTTCTTATATTAAGTAGTTTCTGTCCAAAAAAAAGACTTTATTTCACGCAATAGGTCTACAAAAGGAATGCTGAAGAAAAACCATTGGAAGAAGAACAAGGACGACTGATGTGAGGGGTGGTTTCGTAATTTGAAAGAACAACAAGAAGGTACTCTGACTCTGCCACGTGGTTAATGGCCATAGGTCCGCATATGTGCTTTTTTCAGAAGAATTTTTAAACTTTCGCTATTTCCAAAAAAATATCTCTCTCTCTCTCTCTCACACTTTCATGAATCTCATGAGATATTTTGAACCTCTAGCTCATTTCAACCCTACCCACTCGCCTACCCCATCCCTTCACTACGCGCCCTTTTACTTGTCATCACTACCACAAGTTAATGGAAATAAACTTTAAGCAACCAGAAACATTAGAATGATTTGTTTTTTTAGTTTTCAAGGTGAGTCGGAATAGTTCACATAAATTTGACTTGAGTGGAGTTTTTTTTTAGATAATTAAATTTCATTAAAGAGAGCATAAGGGGTGCCCAATCCTTACAATGCAAAAGAAGGAAAGGGGGAGGGCCTCCTCAAAACCTCCCTGAGCCAAAACCCTTTGGGAAAAAGACTTAGGCAGGAAAAAGAGTATCTTGTGCAAAAAGCACTACAGTGGGAACAACAACCTAACCCACTGTTTCTCCCCCTACTAAAGTTACAAACTATTAACAGGTGAAAAATTCAGAACACAAAGGTGTTCCAACGAATTCAATACCCCAGTTGGGCAATTATACCAGTCCTCCCATCCAGCTTCACTGTCTCTCCCTTGCCTAGCTTTGAACCAGCCCCATGAAGTGTCATTAATAGCCGCAACGACAGAAGAAATTGAAGCCACCTCCCATTTGAAAATTCTTTTATTCCGGGCCATTCACAAATTCCAAATAACCGCCAGCCATATAATTTGTTTTATTCGCCGCAACTTCCTACCTTTTAGTAAATTTCCGAACTCCATAAAATGAGTAACCAAGTCATCTTCCTGCAATTGGGCAACTCCCAACCAACGAAACACCATCCTCCAAACCGACTTTGCTACAATACAAACAAGAAACAGGTGCACGGGAGTCTCGGCTTCTTGCAAGCAGAAAGCGCAGCGCCTATCCTCTTCGTTTTGCAACACCCCTTTCCGAAACAAGGCATCTTGCGTTGCTATACGATCAAGCATCACCCGCCAAGCAAATATCTGCACCTTCGAAGGGACATTTTGCCTCCATAGTCTCGACCATACAACAGAATTATTGCTGTAATTTGGCACTGTTACACCTGCTATAAAATTTGAATTAATTACTTGATTAGTTTTCAGTTTTTGAAATAAAAAGATTTATTTTCTTTGTATTACTTGAAATCAAACATAAAATTATAAACAAAACACATACGTAAATATTATTACAAATTAATATAATTTGCGAGTGAAGTTTGAAATAGCAAATTTGGTGAGAATTGAGTGATAATTTATTTACTTAAAATTATTAGATGAGAGTGGAGAAAACACACGTTAGATACTAATGCGTTAGGCCCAGGGTAATCAAAATTGGACCGGACATTGAATCGGAAAAGCTAGCGGTTTAGGGATTCTTGGGTTCAACAGGTTAAATCGGTGGTTGAACCGGAATTAATTAAATAGATTATTTAATATATTTTTTACAATATATAAAGGATAAAAAACAAAAAAAAATCATAGTATGACATAATAAAGTTATAATATTCAACAATCATAGATAGTTAGATACTATAATGTAAGTACCCTTATAGTAATATTAGTGTACACATTTGTTTTTTATTTATTTATTTATTTATTTCATCAATTTAATTATAAAAAATGATAAAAAATATCTCATATACCAAAAATCAACATCATTTATCATTTTTTTTCCAAAAATCAACATGGTATACCATTTTTTTAAGAAAATAAACCAAATCCGGTTTTCTGCACGGTTCCCCGATTTTTGGCCGGTTTCTTGTCCGATTCCCGGTTATCCGTTTCAATTCCCGATTTTCACCCCAGGCGTTTCTCAGGTTCATTTGGACCGGATAGGGGTCCGGTTCAACCGGTTCAACCGCCCGGTCCGGTTTTACCAACCTTGGTTAAGCCTCACAAATAGTGTGTTGAGTGTTGACTAAAGGTGCACGCGCACGAGTATTTCTTAGGGGGTCACAAATATTTAGTCCCAACATTTGGTCACACACACAAAACAGAAAGAAATGCACTAATAAAATAATAATTATGTTTTCCCAAATGCATTTATTTCGACTGCGGAGACTAAATCTTCGAAGTATCAGTATCCAATTTTAAATCTAGAGTCTCCATTTTGAGTAATATGAGTGGTATGGTTTGCATTATTCAATCATATAAAAACTATTTTTACTCTTTTTTAGCTTAAACTCGTATGTACCGAATACCAATAAGGTGCCTCATGCGTCAAAAAAAAAATAAGGTGCTCATATTCTTTAGGAATAACCTTATGTTTAGCAAGTCCTCATATTTTTGTGAAATTATTTCCTATATATATATATATATATATATATATATATATAGGTAAAGTAACAGAGTGAAAAGAGAATGAATTGTATTGTTGAAAATGAATTACAACTGATAGCCTTTTAATACAAAGGATTATAGTTTGATTAAACTAACTAATTCAGTTGTAACAGTACAACTGAATACTAACTATAGGCAAGCTAAACTAACTGATATTTAACCATGGTATCGTGGTCTAGTTAACAGAGGAAATAATATTCTCACACCCCCCCCCCCCCCCCCCCCCCCACCCCCCCAACAAGCTCATGGAGGGTGTGACTGTTGGACAGGAGTAGCAACATGTAGCTTGGATTTTAGGAGCAGAAATCGAGCAGCTGACAGTGGTTTTGTTAGAACATCAACCCATTGGTCTAACTCAGGAATGTGTGCAACTTTGATCTGACCAGACTGCACCTTGTCACAAACAAAAAATAGATCAAGCTCAATGTGTTTTGTGCGAGCGTGGAGGACTGGATTATGAGCAAGAGCAACTGCGCTTTGGTTGTCACACAGAATCTGAGGTATGCTGTGAGGAATGCCCAGTTCAGATAAGAGAGACTGGATCCAAGTTATTTCAGCTGTAACCATTGCCAAGCTTCGATACTCAGCTCCAACACTAGAACGTGCCACCACAGTCTGCTTTTTGGACCACCAAGAGACCATATTTGGACCTAAATAAACTACTGCACCTAAGGTAGATTTGCGGTCATCAACATCAGCAACCCAATCTGCATCACACCAGGCAGTTAGGGACAGAGGCTAAGTAGTAGGAGCAGGTCTGAGAAGAAGGCCATGAGTTAGAGTGCCTTTGAGATAGCGAAGAATTTGTTTAACAGCTATCCAATGACTTTCCAAGGGAGCAGCCATGAACTGGCAGACTTTGTTGACAGCAAAGCTGATTTTTGGGCGAGTTATAGTGGTGTATTGGAGCGATCCAACTATAGAACGGTACAAGGCAACATCAGGCAGAGTATCACTGCCATGTTTGGATAGCTCCAGGTTGGAAACCATGGGAGTAGAGATGGCTTTGGCTTCAATCATGTTGGTTCTTTGCAGCAAGTCACGGATGTATTTACTTTGAGTTAGCAAAAGCTCGCCACTGGATGTGTATTTAACTTCAATACCGAGGAAGAAGTCTAGTTTCCCAAGTTGTTTAAGAGAGAAAACAGAGTCCAGTTGGTGTATGAGATGCTTGATGAGCTCATTAGAGGAACCTGTGACAATTATATCATCTACATAAACCAGAAGATAGACAACAGCAACTTGTTTGGTGTAAGTGAAGAGGGAGGGGTCACATTTGCTTCCCTTAAAACCAAAGTGCAGCAAGGTTCCTTTGAGTTTATCAAACCAAGCCCGAGGGGCTTGTTTTAAGCCATAAATGGCCTTGTGGAGGTTGCAAACAAGGGACTTGTCAGAAGATTCAAAGCCTTGGGGCTGTGTCATGTAAACATCTTCAGTTAGAATGCCATTTAGGAAGGCATTGTTGACGTCCAATTGATGTAAATCCCATTTGTGAGTAAGAGTCATGGTTAATATAATGCGAATTGTAACTAGTTTAATAACCGGAGAGAAAGTTTCATTGAAGTCCACACCTTGTTTTTGGTGAAAACCTTTGGCCACCTCTGAAGCCCGGATACGAGATACGATACGGGACACGACACGATACGGATACGGGGATACGGAAAAATTTTGAAAATCAAGATACGATACAGTTGGGATACTTTAATAAAAAATTATGTTAAAATTCGAATATACAAAAATATAATAGAAAAAATAGAGATAAAAAATGCAGAAATAGAGAAAAAAATAATTCATTAAAAATATAGGGATGAAAAAAGAAGATAGCTTCAGGGGCCGAACCCAACAGACACAATCATGTATTAGAGGGAGTACTACCTATGAGTTATCAGCAAATAATTTGAACCATTTGATTTTTATTTTTCAAATGTCAGAAAAAGTGACTAGTCACTTGCACTTCAAACGGTTTGTCTCATCTTTCATTTTTATCTCACAATATTCAACACTCAATACTCTCATATCTCTCAATGCATACCCTTATCTCTCAAGTCTTTTTGGGCCAGCACCTCTCTCCGTTCAACAAACAAATCTACTTCTTTACAATCACATACTATCAGTTATTTCCACTTTTATTATTTTTCGGTGTGTTGCCCACATCATATCATGATCATCCATTCCATTTCCAATTTTCACTACATATCTAAAAGATGGAAGCTTGGGTTCAAGGAAGCATTTTGGTGACCATGTTTTCCAGTGTTTGCCTTTTTTGTTGTGGGTGAACAAGATTTTGAGAAAGATGCTCCAAGGTCTCTTCAAGTTTCATTTTTTCCATCTGTAAATAAAGATCTATGTATTTTTGTGTGTGTTGGATGATTCACAAATTAATATTTAGTTCAAGTCATCTCTTTTGTTTCTGTTTGTTTCTATTAGTATTGCAATTTCTTCTCCCCCTCTGCAATTATTATTGTTTTGCTCTTCATCAGATTAATAAAAGGTAAACTGAGGTATCCTATAACACTCAGCGTATCCCGCGCGTATCCGGTGTATGGAAGCCGTATCCCGTGCGTATCCCAGCCGTATCCTTCCCGTATCTTGATTTTTTTATTAAAAAATAAAAATAAAATAGTGGATACTTTCTGAATAAGTATCCAGCTGTATCGGACATGTATCGGTATCGGATACGTGTCGGATACGGATACTGAGGCCAAAATGGAGTATCGGGGCTTCATAGTTGGCCACCAACCTTGCCTTGTACTTATTTAAGCTACCATCCGCATTTTCTTTGACACGGAAGACCCATTTACAGCCCACAACATGTTTTCCAAGAGGGAGAGGGACAAGGGACCAAGTACCATTCTTCATAAGGGCATTATATTCTGTTGTCATAGCCAGTGTTGTTGAACCCGGACCGACCCGGTCGGTTGGACCGATTCGCCCGCGACCCGGAACATTACCCGGTTCGGTTTGCCTGTTGGATCGTTTGAGCAGTTGACCCGGGTTGACGTCAGCAACCCGCATGAACACGTCATCAACCCGCATTAACTCGGTCAAATCGAGTTGTTGACCAAATTATTTTTTAGCAAAATGTAAAGCCTGGGTATCGAACCCTGCACCTGAGGCTTACGCTGGACGATGTAACCAGTTGAGCCACCATGCTGTGTTGTTATAACTTCAGCATATATTATACTTAACCCATTATTTGGGTTTATTTTCCTTTTTTATATATCAATTATATTTATTTATTACTTATCTTTAAAATATTGACTTACAATATTATATATTTTTCTAATTCTCATATTATTTTACTATAAATATTATTCATACCGGGTCACGCGGTCCAATTAACGACCCTTCGGTCCGACCAATGACCCACTGACCCGATACCCTGCTCAGGTCGATGTGCTGGTCGGGTTTAATAACATTGGTCATAGCAGAGTGCCATGTTGGTTGTTGTAGGGCAGTCTTGACACTCTTGGGTTCAATGTGAGTGAGTAAAATGGTGGGTGGTAGTTTTGGTTTGGTGATGCCACTCTTGGCATGAGTTTGCATGGGGTGAGTATTGTTGGATGGTGGTGGAGGATTGATAGAGGATAGGAGGTAGAGCTACTGTCAGTAAGGTTGGGGTGTTGGAGGATTGAGTAGTAGGTGAGGATGAGACATGTGAAGTGGCTGGTGAGGAGGTAGGACTAGAGGGTGAATTGGATGGAGGATCAGGGGGTGGTGGAGTTGTACTAACTGTTGTGAGTGGTACAGTAGGTATAGTGGTAAGGGGTTGATGAATGGGCTGGGAACTTTGTGATGAAGAGTTGGTTTTGGCTTCAAAGAGATCTTTATATGGGAACTTTTTCTCATTAAACACCACATCCTTTGAGACATAGATGCGACCATTTGGAGACAAGCACTTGTATCATTTGTGAGAGGCAGAGTACCCCAGGAAAACACATTCATGGGACCTGAAATCAAGCTTGTGAGCATTATAGGGTCTCAAACAAGGAAAACAACTACAGCCAAAAGCTCTTAGTGAGGTAAAATTAGGCAATTGACTATAAAGCAATTTAAAAGGAATATCACCATGAAGAGATTGAGTTGGCAGCCTATTAATTAAATGTACAGCAGTAGCAAAAGCATGGTCCCAAAAGGTTAGAGGAAACTTAGCTTGAGAAAGGAGAGTGAGACCAATCTCAACCACATGCCTATGTTTTCTCTCCACAACACCATTTTGATAGTGAGTGTGGGGGCAGATTAGCCTATGAATGACTCATAGCTTAGCCAAATATTTAGAAAGAGGCCTGTATTCCCCTCCCCAGTCAGTTTGAAGGCATTTCAGTTTAGTATTAAATTGCAATTCTACCATAGATTTGAATTGTTTAAAGATATCAAAAGTTTCAGATTTTATTTTAAGTAGATAAAACCAAGTAAAACGTGAGTAAGCATCAACAAAGGTTAAGTAGTAATAAAAACCAGTTGAGGAGGCCATAGGTGTTGGCACCCAAAGATCACTAAAAACCAATTCTAGAGGAGCATGATAAACAGTTTCAGAGGGGTAGCTAGGGAGTCTATGGGATTTTCCAGCACAACATGCATCAGAAAACATAGAGGTATCTTTATTTGGTATGGCTATATTACAAAGAGAGAATACATGTTTCAAAGTATTAAAATGGGGATGTCCTAGTCTTAAATGCCAAGTATGTAAAGTATCAGATACACTAGATTGTGTAGTAGTGTTCAATACAGAAGTTGTAACATGATTTAAGGAAGGTGCAACAGAATGATTAGGAGCAGTAGAACCAGTATTTGTGGCCAGCAAATCTTTGAACTCGTAGAGACCATCCGGGCCAACACGTCCATGCAATAGCACTTCACGTGTAGCCTGAGATTTCACAAGACAGTCATTCAAATGAAATTCAACAAAGACAGGGCTATCACGAAGTAATTTGTGAATGCTAATAAAAATTTTTGAAATGTGAGGAACATGTAACAAATTATGCAAATAGAATTTAAAACTAGGGTTAAATGGAGAATTAAAAGTAGTAGAACCAGAGGAAAGGACAGGCAAACCTTGGTCGTTGCCTACAAAAACTTGACTTGGAGTAGCTAGATTGAATTAAGGGTGGTGGATATTCTGTCCATCATGAGTGACGTGCATAGATGCTGCTGTGTCTCCAAAGAAATTAGGGGTTGTAGTGTTAGCCGGGTTAACCATGAGAGCAGTGGCTGGTGCTTGAACTGGAGGAGCAGCATTCCATTGATTTTGTTGAGCATTGGGCACAGGAACCTGAGGTCTCACATAGGAGTAAGGATTGGTGTCCTGTTGGGGCATAACCGGTTGAAAATTCTAAATATACCGATAATAGCAATAGGCAGCAGAATGCCCAAATCTATTGCATACTTGACATTGTAATTGAGAACGGCCACCACGGCCACCGCGTCGTCCACGACCACGCCCCCTATATCCAATGCCCTGAGAAGTTTGATCGCTGACATGAGGGGTCCCATTGACATTGGTACCACCATTGTTGGAGCTAGGTTGCGAATTTGCGGCGTGCGTAAGAAGAACAGTGGCAGAATCAGTGGAGTTTTCCTTACGGTAGCGTTGGAATCTGATTTCTTGACCTAACAGAAGTGCCTCCGCCTCCTCCACAGAGACATCAGAGTCAAATTTGCTCTCAATAACCGAAATTATTGAGTCATACGTCTGAGGAAGACCGTCGATGATGGCGTGGAGATGATCTTGGGTTGAAACTGGCTCACCAATGGAGGAAAGAGAGTCAACAATGTTCTTGATCTTGGCAAGATACTCTTTTACAGTGAGATTTTCAAGCTTCGTTGTGCGTAATTCAAGGCAGAGTTGGCGAATTTTGGTTCGCCCTAATTTCTGGAAATAGGCGAAGATGCGTTCCCAAAGTTGATACATGTGAGTGGATCCGAAAACGCGAGCTTGGATTCCGGTGGACAAGGAGGTTTGGAGCCAGGAAAGAAGCATTTGATCTTGTGCTTCCCATAGTTAGAACGCCAGATTCTCCTTTTCATCAAGACGATCTTGGTCAGTGAGAAATCGAGGAGGTATGCGAGGTGAAACCAGAAAATGTTGAAGACAATGAGCCTTGATAACTGGCTCTACTTGTTGTCGCCAAAGAACGAAATTTTCATCATGCAGCTTCTCTAAGAACTTGTGACGAAATTCTTTAACTTCCGGTGCGGCGGGGCTACCGGTGGGAGTGATTGCCATTTCAGAGATGGGAGCTGTTACGCGTGGTTGTGCATCGTCGGCGGGAGTAGCCATCGCCGGAGCAGAAAGCGGAAGAAACGAGAAAGGAAAAAAAGGAAAAACTGGATTAAGAAGCTCTGGATACCATGTTAAAGTAACAGAGTGAAGAGAGAAAATGAATTGTATTGTTGAAAATGAATTACAACTGACAACCTTTTAATACAAAGGATTATAGTTTGATTAAACTAACTAATTCAGTTGTAACAGTACAACTAAATACTAACTATAGGCTAGCTAAACTAACTGATATTTAACCATGGTACAATGGTCTAGTTAACAGAGGAAATAATATTCTCACACACACACACATATATATATATATATATATATATATATATATATATATATTGCAAGATCTTTGTTTTTTTAAAAATATCATGGTATGATATTTTCTTGTGTTGTAGCTACATAGAGGTGAGATGTCAAGGGAATATAAATAAAGCGATCTCAGATATTTATTTATTTCCTCAATCTTTTCTTTTATTTAACAAACCGAACCTCGTCATCGTTAAAATCCCAACCTCTTGTAACACCAAACTTACACACTTCTATTTTTATTCCTCTCTCTCTCTCTCTCTCCCCAAAACAAAACCACTTCCTCCGCCTAGATGAATTCTCCGGTACACGTACCGGCGTCGGAAACCGAAACGACGTCACTTTGGACGGATGAAAAACACGTTGACTTCCTTAACAGCATGGAAACCTCTTTCGTTCGTACAATGTTTCAAAACAAAACTTGTTCCACTAATCATCAACAACAACATCGTTTTCTCCGTCTAGACCGCTACCTCCCCGACAGTTCCGAATCCACGTTGGATTTGAAACCACAACAACATCAACGACGTCGTACAAGAAAACACCATGCACCTTCAGGTACCTGATCTTTCTTTCTACCACCACTACCTGCGCATTTTAGCAACCGTTACACTTTGCCTTGATTTGTTAAGACAGCGTTTGGGGTGCACATTAATTTTTTTTTACTTTTTATTATTTTTATTTTATGTCGAGTCTGGAAGTGATTATTGGATGTGGTTCGTGGTTTGATTAGCTTAACCAAACAGCTATCTCACGTAAATACTGTTGGAAACATGGAATATGCCTCTTAGATATTTTGTATATGATAATATATAATTTCTGTCAAAAAAATAATAAATAATATGTTTTTTTTTGTCCAACTCCCCTATCTTTAAGGGCGTATTTTTAAATTCTTATATTAATTTTTTTGACGATAAAATTTATATTAAATATAAAAATATAAAATGAATTAAATACAAGAAAATAAGAAATGAAATTCGTCACTTTAAAATATTTTTTGGTAGAAGAATTCGTCACATTATTGGACTGCTTCTCATTTTTTTGATAATATTATTGGACTACTTATTAATAATTATAAAACCTTACAAAATAATTTGACGAATTTTTCAAAGTTTAGGGAGTACCTTTTTTTTTTTTGAAGCATTTTAGGGAGTACCTAAATGTATATAATTTGTAATTATTTAGAAGAGGGTGTTAATTTAATGATTAAATTGAGAATTATTTTAGTTTACTTAATTAATAGAAAACTTAGAGAGCATTATTTGTATATATTTATATATTTAGTTAATTAATATTTTTAGTAGATATTAATGAAGAAAATATTAAGTAACGGTGTAGTCTAACTTGAAAGAGGATGACTTTATTTTTTTGGTTCAAAAAAAAGACTTTGAAATTTTCTCAGCCACATGGATCAAAAAATTAAAGAAATTTTCTCTGCCACTTTTTTAATGTACTTTATATGTAGATATTTTCATGGAAAAAGATCTCATGTTCGTCTTTCAGTTGGGTCAGGTTCACTTTATTGACCCCCTTGTTTTATATTCACTTTTAATTTTGGACTATTTTATACGACAGATGTATTGGGTCCAAGAATAAGAAGAACAAGGAGGAGATCATCTCAGCCGTCCAATTCATCACAAGATCAGGTGCAGTTTCTAATTTTTTTAAACTAAATAATTGTCTTCAATCAAATTACTTAAAAAATGTGATTTTTTCATGAAATAATATATAGTTATTGATTCAAAAATTAAATATTTATATTGTTTTTTTATAATTTTTTTTGATAAATATGTATATTGTTGATGACTGAAATTTAATTATATTTAAATTTTTGATATTTAATCGAATATTTTCACATATTGCATACATCAAATTCTTATTCTTAATATTTAATATTTGATTATACAAATGTTAACATGAGAAAGATATTTTGGGATGAAAATAATATCAGAAAAGCGACTAATGGGTGATTGCCACGTGTACATCATACAGGTGGTCCCACAAGTAGTAGAAAACGAAAGCAAAGGTGCATCTTCTCATTGTGACGGTAACAAAGGATTCGATATTTAATGTTTACTGTACCTCTTCTACCCACCATCAAAAAAAGATCTAGATATTTTTTGAGGATTTTTTTTATATTTTTTGGATGATTGTTTATTTTAATCATTCTATTTTTCCTTTTAACTTCTTCCAAAGTTTATTGCTATATAATAAAAAATGAAATAAAGTCAAACTATTTTCGTATAATCTATAGTGTTTTTATAATTTATTTTTGAGAGTTTGTCGAATTTTTTTTTTTTACGAACGTATCAAAATAAGCTAAAAATAGCGTTTGTACATTTTATAAGCTAATTTCATAAAATATTTCAAGAGATAGAAATATCAATTAAAAAGTACTAGCCCCATAACCCGTGCGATGCACGGGGTTGGCTAAATTCCTTTGTGTAAATGAGTAATAAATTTTTTACGCATTTATGAGCAAACCTCCTTATAAACAGTCATGTTCGGTTTCTTTTTTTAATTGTACAGAGCTTGTCCGAAGCGAGAATCGAACTCGGGAGCACCGAGTCAACTTCGTGTCCCAGGGTAGTTTATGCTAGTGAACAAATGGTGTTGGATTGTAATGTATATAGTCAAATAACCGTGAATAAAAATTAAGTTATAATTATAAATTAAATAAGAATATTATAAAATTCCTTATAGTGTAAATGAGTAATAATTTTTTACGCAAGCTTGGTTTTTTTTTTACAACAATAAACTCATGACACTTCATTAATCAAAATAGTGCCAATACCGGATGAAATCAAATCAAGAACATGAGAGCTAGCGTATAACCCCTTGCTAGAGTGTGTGCTACAAGATTTTCTTGCCTTCGAATAAAGTTAACTTGAAAGCTTGTAAAATTAGATAAAAATGTCCTACACTTAATTAGATATTAGCGTACCAAACTCGGTATTTGGTAAATGGTCTGCTATCAAGCCATTTACAACTTGATGACAATCCAGTTCTATGGAAACCGAAGTCAACCCGTTGGTTTCTTTTTTAAACTGTACGAAGTTTGCCCACTGCGGGAATCGAACTCGGGAGCACTGAATCGACTCTGTGTTCCAGGGTAGCTTATGTCAGTGGACCAATGGTGTTGGTTTGTAAAATATATAGTCAAATAAACGTGAATAAAATTTAAATTATAACTATAAATTAATTAAGAAGATTTTAAAATTAAAAAATAATATTAACAAATACGCTAAAATTAAACATCCATAGATAATAGGAAGAAAATGTCTAAAAATTTTAGTAACATAATCCAAATTTATCAATTGTAAATATAAAAAATTAACCCATAATTAGAAAGAAAGAATACAATACAATTAGAAAGTGAAATACGTGAGTATCATATAGAGTTGGATGAAAATCACCAAAAAAATAGAAGTAACTATATAAAGTTGAAAGAAGTTTATTGTAAATTTGGCTGAATTTCCCATGAATAAAAAATAAATTTTTATTTTTATTTTTATTATAAAGCACTTTATGTATTTTGTCACGATTTTTCTTTAACCAAACCTGTTATCGAGGAACAAACTTTGTATATTTTGTCACAAGTTTATTTTGTTTTTATCAAAAAGGTTATTGAGGAAATAATTTCCCGTATTTGAACATCTAAATTTTTTTCGGGATGCTAAAGTACTCCAAAATACATTTCCAGCATCGCACTTTACGTATTTTGTCGCATTTATGCATTTTGAGGAGTTAAAAAAATTTCTGAATCCTAAAGTACCTCAAACATACCACTTAAAATTTACGCATTTTGTTACAAAATAATTTTTTTTCCACCATCAAGTACATCAAAGCACACTGTTTTAGCATCTCACTTTACGTATTTTGTGATGAAATCAAAGTTTTTTCACCGAATCAATTATTCAACAACAAAATTTACATATTTAAACATCTAAAATTTTTCGAGCCTGTAAAGTACCCCTTAAAATATATAAAAGGAAAAATGCAAAACCTTAAAATATAAAAGAAAAAAAACTGAAGAAAAAACAAAAAAGGAAAAAAAACTGAAACGAAAAAAGGAAGAAAAAAAAAGGTGACATAATATAAAATAAAGAAAAAAAGTGAAGCAAAAAACAAAAAAAAAAAGGAAGAAAAGAAAAAAAAAAGAGTAAGTTGGCGCCTGGCGGTAAAAGTGACAAGCCGCTTAAGATATAGAGATTTTACATTTATCAAGAGACAGCAACAGCTGCAACACCAATTATTTTGGCCAACCATAAATCAGTTCCTTCCTAACTTTACCACAATTCAAGGCCTAGATATTAACATCAATTATATAAATCAAATCACCATTACAATGATTAAGCACTATATTATTATGTAGCTATCATAGACACCAAACAACAACCTATCATACCAATTTTTAAATGATTTTATCATATTTTTCCTCTAACTAGCTTCGATGATATACAGGAATATTAAAACAAGAAAAACAGAGAATCCAAATCATGTGCAAAAATATATCTTTGTTACATGATGATATATTGAAAAAATATATGGTAAGATGTCTCCAAATCTTTACCACAAAAAACACAATCACAAAATATAGATTAGTCCTATGAAAAATATGGGTTTTTTTTTTGGCTCGAAAAAAAAGGGTTTTATTTGTCAGAATGAAAACCATAGGCTAAATTAGCAATAAGTCCAAAATGAGCTAGCAGGCCAACCCAGGCCAGTCTATAGTTCTCTTGGCCCAATATAGTCCAGCAGGCCAGCCCAACAAATATTTTAATAACATTTCACAATAAAATAATATCATATAGGATAATTAATAAAATATTATTTACTTTTTTTTGAATGTCTTTTTTCTCAAAAGCAAGTTTTTTTCTCAAAAATATATTTTAAATTGTTAGCCTGTTTAACCCACGCATTGGGCTAGGCTGGTAAAATACCAAATTTAGCCCAACTCAATCCAAAAAAAGGGACAAAAAAAGGGATGGAAGATATTTTATGCAAGTTCTTACGTAAATTGATATCAACATTATTATTTGTTATAGTTGAAGAATAAATAAAGCCAAGTTTTGTGATTCTTGCATAGCTGCAAATATATTTGACAATGATATATTCCCATTAGCTAGCTTATGGGTGCAGTTTTGTCATTATGGTACGAAATGGATAATAAAGTGGAAGAGAGGAGAGAGATAGTGACAAGAGAGGAGTTTCCAACTTTATCCGTATCAATGTAATGGGAATGTGCTCTTTTCTCTTCAAATCAAATAAAAAGGATGAAAGTTCCATCTTATGGTCAACTTTTGCTTGTAGATCGTTCCTTATTAATTATGTTGATCAATTTGGATGAGTTTCTATTTTCTTTACATTTAGGTTAGATCGGTTGTTTTGTGTTGGAGTTATCTAAAAGTAATCGAGATGTATTCTCAAAATAATATTAGAAAATCATGTGAGAAACATGCTTGGTTAATGGCGTAAGACGTATTTCAAAGATGAAAAAGCGTCATCTCCAAAATTATAGAGCACTACAATAACACTTTTATGAGGATTTTTTTTTTTGAAGAGTTCTTTGACCTACTTTGGTGTTTGGGGGAAATAGGCCCAAACTAATCTAGAATTCAATCGAGATGTAAGTAAAGTTTGACTAAAATTTGCTCCATTTTTGGGGATCGAATTCGGGTACAAGCCGAGTCTCTGTCTCTTTAGATGAAGTGCATTAACCACTTGCATCCAAGTTTGGAGTTTTTCATGAGGAATGAATTAAGTAAATTTGAGATTTTTTACTTTAATGCCTTTCTTTCTTTCTTTCCTATTTGATAATCTTTTTTTTGTTACTATGTCATTGGTGTGTAGTTTCCACCGGCTTTGCCAGTGACTAATCTACGTCGGGGAACCTGACTGGCCACGAGTTTTCGGCTTTGCCGGCCCGTGTGGTTCTCCCCTCCCTACAGAGTTTTTTGCCACACCCAAGATTCCTATTTGATACTCTTCTTCCTTCATCTTATTTTATTTTTCTCTTTAAAAGAATAATGCTTAAGTACACCTGTTGTCAAACTTTAGATTTAGTCGAAGATCAATTAAGAGTTTAAACTCTTAAATTCATTCTTCAAACGATTTCTGGAACACGCTGAAACTTAACCTACTGGGAATAAATCCCAAATAGAATTAAAATAAGTTAGTTAGAATATAGTTGAGAATTAAGGATGTTAGAGTTTTTTTTTTGACATACGGATGTTAGAGTTAGAAGAAAATGCTAGATTGATTGTTTGCTAATATAATTAGTTATTATGTAATTTTCAAAGTCTTTTGCTAAACTATGTATTATTTTGTTTTGTGTGAAATTGTGTATTTCATTCTAGATAGAACTCTAGTTGGGTAGAAAGTAACAAAGAAAATAAAAAGTTTACGGTAAAAATAGGAATCTGCAAAATAATGTTTGCTAATCTAATTAGTTGATGTTAATTTATGATACATTTTAAATTTTAACCCCACTTAAAATAATGTTTTGCCCTGATCACTAAATGAAAATTTACACTATCAAAAGAGTTTTTCTCATGTGATTTTGAATTTTGTGAATAATCAAATAAGTATTTTGTATAAAAAATGAAATTTTGAGTGATTGTGTAGTTATAAACATAGAGGGATATATTTTATAGTGTTAAAAATGAAAAAAAATCTCACAACACTTTCACAATAAAAAAGAAATATAGTAAACAATTATAATTTATGGATGTTAAATTGTTTTCAATTTTTTGGATATATAATGGTAAAACTTTTGCAATCTCCTATTTTTGTTTACCGATAATGATATCTTTATTTTATTTGTGTAGAGTTTTATAAATATTTAACGTGTATCAGAAGTGATAAACGACCGAAATTCAATTACAGAAACATTTGAATGATCAAGATTGATTCTATAATGACCGAAGATGATATTAGGCTAAGAATCGAGAGCCAATTCAACAGGAATTGTTGAATTGATCAATTATCCCCAAAATTACCAGTATGAACCCTAAAACGATAATCGAGTAATGCAACAACAATTAAACGAAATTGAAAGCAAAATTGAACACATAGAGAGTTGATTACCCAGTTCAGCATCAATTGATGCCTACATCTGGGGGACTGAGCAAATTGGTTGGTCCATTTGCATTGAATTGAAGTTTGAGAGTATACAACTTGAATGAGATTCCCAAATTTTGTTTACCCCTCACAACCCTATTCCCACAGCTCCCAATCAACTCATCACACACCCAATTCTGTTCTGTTCTGTTACAAGTTAGAATTAAGCTATATATAGCAATGGTTCAGTTTTGGCGCCAACAACCAAACTATAACTAACTTTCAAAACTAGTTGTAACTAACTTCTCAAGGAAAGCTGATTTCCACTATTCCAATTGCCACGTAGGATGCTGATTAGGATGATGAGACTTGAAGGGAGTGCCATGTCAACATCACATGCAAATCGTAAGGAACGCATAACATACACTACTATATTTCCTTATAAACACACCATCAGCTAAGTCTTGTATTCATTTGGAAGAAAAAGAAAGAGAAAGAAAAAGGAAAGGGAAAAAATGGAGAGGGAATATGCTCAAGATATATTTCTACGTCTGTGGCACAGGGGTGCAAATTTTTTCAAACACATACATCGCTAAAAATGTAATGAAAATGGTATATTTTAAGAGGTTCACAACTTGTATTGCACTAGACCAACACAAATTAAATAGTACTAATAAGTTCCTAAACACAAATTAAACAGCGCTATATATATATATATATATATATATATATATATATATATATATTCACAATAAGTTCCTAAATATCCATCGGCTTTGCCGGTGACTAATCTAGTTCGGGGGACCTAGCTGGCCATCGGTATACCTGCCTTTGCGAGTTCGTGTGGTGCTCTCTTCCCAACTAAGTTTTTGCCACACCCTAGATTCGAACTCGAGACCTTGGGATGGGATCCGAGCCAGTTACCACTCGGATCAACTCTTTTTGGTAAAAAGTTCAAATTAAATATAGACAAACATAATCAAAATAAATTAAATAATACGAATTAATTAAATAGCACTAACACAAATTACTAATTAAATAGTAAGAACAAGAACAAATCCGAGGAGAGAGCGAGAGCGAGAGAGACAAACTTCTTTTAAATAAAATATAAGAGTGCGAGTGATTGTGTAAGTGTCGTGCATTAGAGTGGTCCAAAACTAAGAACTTGGATGCAAAAGATATTTTTTAGGGTGTTGTTTGCTGGTGTTTTTAGCAAACAATCACTAGTTTTATTAGAAGGTTTGTGAGATCAAACTAGAAAAATCTCAAAGCAATTGCCTTTGAATTGCAAAAGTTTTTGTTTCAGAAAATGTAGAAAAGGGGACGATTTGCAAATGATTAACAGAATTGAAAAGAAAAGAAGCAGTAAATGGTGCAGGAATTGTAAAGAACAGACAAATAAATTGCATTAAATCATAAAAGTGGTACACGATCACGTACAGCGATTCTTCCACTCGTTTTTCGCTCTGGCTTGGAAGTTAGAGTTTCAGGAATCGGGTTGTGTATTGTGATTTGTGACCCCTGTTTCTTCTCAGAAACAGTTATTTATACAAAGGAAAAGAGGGGGAAATTTGAACTAAGTAACTGCCTAACAATTTGAAAATAAGTAACTGCTCCTACTTTCGACCAAGTAACTGCTCCTACTTTCGACCAAAACCGCTCTATCACGCTTCGACCAACTGCTAGTCTTCAACGCATAACTGCTCTGTTTTCTGTCTGTCGAAAGCCTGTGTCGATTTTCCTCTCTCTTGCTTTTGCTTCCCCGGAAGCTTGTCGAACTTACTTTGCGCATGACCATTTTCTCTGTCGAAATACTTTGGTCTTTGTCGAAATATAAGTCAAGCCTTGTTGACCATTTTCAATGAAGCCTGTCGAAATTACAGGCTAACAGGTGTACCAAAACATTTTTCCTTAAGGTATCGATACTAATTTTATTTTTTTAGGTGTTCACCTAAACCCCTGAACCATAAGTAGGTCTGCCAATGTTTTCAACCCAACCAACTCAAATCAGTTTTGAAATTCACCTTTCTTTATCTAAAAATAAATCCCATGATAAAACTAGAGATTTACATTTTATTTTATTTGATTGCATATGCAATTACATCACCACTCTTTTTATACAACAGGATTACATTAATAAACTAGTGAATTACTTGTGGAGCACCTCAAGACAGAAAATAGGAATTGTATACTTAAAGGTAAAATAATAATTGTACACATGTGTATGGTAACTTTACCACGGTTAAATCTCTAATAGTACTAAGTGGTACTCAGAGGCGGACCTACATGTACTTCAGGGGTTTAGGTGAACCCCTTGGAGAAATAAAGTTAGCATCGGAGTTGTAGGAAAAAATGTTTTTTTGAGCCAAAGTTCTTAATTTTGCACCAAAGTTTCTAGTTTTGCACCACTCTGATACACCACACCCTCACATATTTTATTTTAAAAAAAAATTATGTCTCCTTGAATCAGTTCTGGTTCTTATTGGTAATTTTGTTAGTATTATTTAATTAATTTGTATTTTGTGTTGGTGTTATTTAATTTATTTTGATTATGTTAGTGTATTTAATTTGAATATGTTCTGTATTTTGTGAATTTGTTGATTCTTTAGTGCTATTTAATTTGTATTTAGAAACTTGTTAGTGCTATTTAATTTGTGTTGGTATAGTACAACATAACCTATTAAAGTATTATTTTTATTATATTTTTAGTGATGTGTGTGTTTGAAATTTTTTGCACCTGGCTCAGGATGCTGGGTCTGGTGGTACTTAGGTTATTTTGGGAATTTGGATGTAGATTACGTTTGTACCGATTTGTATAATTATGCGTATGCACTCTAAATTTTGGTTCGTAACTCATTCTGAAAAGGATTTGAGTATATAATTGCAACTTTTGTGAGTCAATTGAGTGAAGTTAAATTCGTTAGTACCAAATTTAGTTGCATGCATACCTCTATTTTTGGGTCCTTGTGCGTATGGTATAAATCATTTTATTTCTTACAGGTCAATAGTCAAAGGTAATAAACCACATAGGACTCACAGTTTGGTTTGGGGGCAGATGTGTGGTGTATTTTGGTTATATAGAAATGATGTTACTATTTTAAAGGGGAGGTTGCAAATATCGCGGGTGTGGTGAATCAGATTAAATGTTTATTTTAAGAGTGGTTTATAAGTAGAGCATATTGAGTATTTGGTCATAGAGTTTCTGATTAGTGGCCTAAACGCGATCAATAACACAAAGATAAAGTTAAATTCTAACGTAAAGCATGCTAATTTTTTTATCAAATACATGCTTTGACTTGGTACCCTATAATATATAGTTAAATTAGTTAGTATTAATTAGTTTAATTATAAAGCGTCTTAAATTCAAACTTAATTTATTTATGAAATCTTAAATTCAAACTTTCACACTCTAAAAAAATAGTGTTTATATTTTTCCTTTATTTTGTCTAAATTAGTTTGTTGTTTCTTGAAGTGACATCTTGCCAAAGGAGCAAAAAATAAGACAAAAGTCACTATCCTCTGCTGGAAAATTATCATTGTTAGCTTATCATTCCTCCAAGAATAGGATAAGCAGATAAAAGCATTAGCTAAATTAGTGGATGGAACAAGTTTGAAGTTAAACGTATGTAGGGGACCAAGGAGCAATTTGAATCAGAAATTATCCACAATTTTGGATGTTGGGAAAGATTTCGCAGTTTTTGAAAGAACAATATGAAAATGATGACAAATTTGAGGCTGGCTTCAATTTGGTCCGTTGGAATGAAACTGTTTGTGGATGAGAAACTATTTGTCTTTTTCTTGTTTAATGAAAAGGAAGAGACTCGTTAAAATTTTATGATGCAAACTCTCCTGAGACAAAATTATTAATAAGGTGCTCCATCTCGTTATTAAAAGAAGAAAAATAAGTAAAAATAGAAACCATGAGGAAATATATCCAAAGTAGCTCAGTTGGCAAGCTAAGAGATATCGAAGAAGTGCAAGCAGGAGAATGTTCATATTTTTAACAGTACTTAAACAATTTTTCCAACGACAACGGAGACGCCAATATCAATTAGCAAAGTAATCCACTACCATCTTAGAGTCACACTCAAGTCAAAAGGTTTGTGCAACCACGGTGATTAGCTATTTCAATAACTAATACTGCTCCAAATAACTTAGCGTGGAAGGCTTTGTTTATCCTCAAATTCATAGAAAATCAACCAAGAATCGTGGCGCTTCTGTATCTAAAAATACCACCACACCTTGCCATGTCCAGGCAACCTTTTTGCAATCTCGTAAGAATCACATTTATTTAAGTTGCAACTAGGAGCGAGCGATAAAAATTATCCAATCTTAGGACCCTTAGAATGATGTATAGTTTTCCTAAAATTCTCGAACACCATAAAGTTAGAGATAGACTAAGACATCTCATAATTGCTAAGGTCAATTAACCGCCAAGATCAGGGACAAATTTAGGTGAGGGCGGGCATCTATGAAACCCGGATACTTCAAAAATGGAAACGTACCTTGTGTCGTATACGTATCCGATACCGACATGCATCTGATACTTCCCAATACACGGTATTCTTTAGTAAAAGGCGAAAGAATACTTCCCAATACATACCCAAAGTGTATATCCAATAATTTTTTAATTCTTTTAAAAAAATATTTCACTCGGTACTTTTCAGATACATCTTTGACACTTCTTACCAACTAAGGATATACTTCTCAAATACATTTTCGATATCTCTTACCAACTAAACATATGATTGTCACTCATATATGATACACTTTAATACCTCAATAACGAAAAGACAAAATTATATATTTTTTCGTAACACACTCACAGAAGAAATAATACATTGTGATAAGTGTGGGATAAATATAGGTAACTATCTCTACTTGATATGATCACAAGTATTTTTTTCTACAATGTAATGATCAGATATTGGATATGCTTATGTGCTATTGAGCAACTACTAATATGAATATCTTAGTCTATAAAAAGTCATCTATTTACACACACACACACACATAAAGTCATGTATGTGAGCTTCTTAGTGAATAATATATTAGTTAGTAATTATCGCTCTGCTCAATATTTAAGGCAGGCTCCACCACTGATTATTTGGATTATACGATTTCGGGTGGCCTCAGTTACCTGTTCACCCTACTTTTTATGACTAGTCACTTATACATAGGTATAACGGTTGACCTTTTCTTTTCATTAATATATTTTCTGTGCGATTTTTTTATCTATTTGAGCAGTTCTTTTTTATCATCTCAATAAAATGCAATATTTCTGTTTTTCATCTTTGTTTTTTTCTATTTGTCTTTCTATTCCATTTAATTTTTTGTGTAATGTTTTTAGGCAAAACTACACTAGAGGTCCTTTAAGTTATTCAATTGTAACAAGTTGGTCCTTTAAGTTTTTTCCTACCACTTAGGTCCTTTAAGTTACATAATGTGTACACCTTTAGTCCTTTTTTCATTTTTCGTTACAAATAACCGAAGTTGGCACTAATAGATCTGACGTGGCCATGACGGAGTCTGCGTGTCATCTATCTGGCGACAATTTGGTCATTTAAGGCTACTGTCATGTAACAATTTGGTACTTTCAACTTAATTTTTTTTAAAAACATGGTTCATCTTCTTTTTCATTTAAGTTAAAAGGACCAAAAATTGTTACGAGACAAATGATACTTAGTCTCCGTCACGACCACGTCAGCTCTATTAGTGCCAACTTGGGTTTTTTGTAACGAAAAATGAAAAAAGGACTAATAGTGTACACATTGAGAAATAAGGGATCAAACTCGGCAACCGAGTATCCATGAACGATATTTCTGTCACTACGACGAATCAGCCTAAGACACATAAAGTTCTTTGTTAATTCAGCTAAAAATCTTTACAACAAATGAAATATAAAAAATAAATATATTAAATAGGAGAATAGAGGAGGCGCTTATATCTCTTACTTATATGCGGCTTGTGGGCTAGAATTAGGATACTAAAGATTTCTTTAGTTTTTTATACTAAATTAGTATCAGCCATTAGATCTGTATTTTTTTAATTAAATCTGATCCAAAGGCTGTCAATTAAAGAGGGTACCAATGTAATTTACACGTCCCATCCATTAATAAAAAACATTTTCATTTATTAATTATATATATATATATTATATAATATAAATATATATGTGGTGGTTGCAGGTGGTGGCCAGCGGCGGAGCTCTGGCGGCGGAGCTTCGGCGACCGACACGACGGCTGATGCCGGAGCTCCGGTGACCGACGGCGGTGCTCCGGTGACCAACGGCGGTTGGTGGCGGCGGCCATGGTGGTGCCATTAACCACAAATATGAGTCTGTGGTTAGTGGCCACTAACCACAGACTTCATATTTGTGGTTACCGAATTTTTTTAATAATTGTGGAAATGACTCATATACCCGTTTAGTATTTGTTACTAAGCTTTTGGCTTAGTACCCTAAGTCACTCTCGCGGCTTGTCATGCCACTTCAAATTGGCGCCAAGCTTTTGTGTTTTTTTTCCTTTCCTTCTTTTCCTTTTTTTCCATTTTTTCTCTTTTTTCTTTTTTTTTCTTCTTTTATATTTTAACGTATTACTTTTTTTCTTCATTTTTCCCTTCTTCCATTTTGGTTTCAGTTTTTTTTTTTGCTTTGTTTTTTCTACTTTTATATTTTAAAGTTTTGTATTTTCTCTTTTTTATACTTTAAGGGGTATTTTACAGTCTCGGAAAATTTTAGATGTTTAAATATTCAAAAATTTTTCTTCAATAATCCATTTTGTGAAAAAAAGATTTAAATTCATTACAAAATATGTAACGAGATGCTAAACAGTGTGTTTTGATGTACCTGATAGGAAAAAAATTATTTTGTACAAAAATGCGTAAATTGAAATGTTAAGCAGTATGTTTTTGGGTACTTTAGGATTCATAAAAAAATTTAACTCTTCAAATACCAAAAGTTTCTTCGAAAGTAAACGGATTGGTAAAAAATAATAATAAGTTTGTGACAAAATACGTAAAGTGAGATGCTAAACAGAATGCTTTGGTACTTATGATGGAAAAAAATATTTTGTACCAAAATACCTGTGAAATGTTAAGCAGTATGTTTTGCGGTACTTTAGAATTCATAAAAAAAAAATTAATTCTTCAAATACCAGAAGTTTCTTCGTAGGTAAACTGTTTGGTTAAAAATAATAATAAGTTTGTGACAAAATACGTAAAGTGATAAGCTAAACAATGTGCTTTAGTGTACTTGATTGTGAAAAAAATTATTTTGTACCAAAATGCTTAAAGTGAAATGTTAAATAGTATGTTTTGCAGTACTTTAGGATTCATAAAAACTTTTTAACTCTTCAAATACCAGAAGTATCTTCGTCAATAACCGATTTGGTAAATAATAATAATAATAATAATAATAAGTTTGTGATAAAATACGTAAAATGTGATGCTGACGATGTATTTTGGGATACTATAGGGTCCCAATTTTTTTTTAGATGTTTAAATACGCGAAGTTCGTTCCTCAATAACATGTTTGATGCACATATTAAGAATAGTAGTTTTATGCATTTAATTTTCTTGGATTCATGAAAAAAATAAATACATTTACTAAACTATTTCTAATTAATAGTCACATTCTCACAATATTAATGAGTTTTTTTGGTAAAAAAAGGAGTTGATTTAATACATTTACATCCATCGATACTAGCTTACCCCGTGCGATGCACGAGAGTGATACACATATATTTCAACCAATTATGTAATTAACAAAATAAAACAATCCGTACGTATCACGAGTGGTGAAGCTAGTTGAACACACTCTTGATAAGGTCGAGTGGCGTTATATAGACGACGACACTTCATAAAAAAATTATTATTGAAAAAACTTGCCTCCTCTCTTATAGATTCATGGATCCGTCCCTAGCCAAGATGTTATCAGCTAGCAAAAGAGACTTTAAAGAGGATAGGGGTAAGACCTTTAGTATCAAATCTAAAAGAGTTTCTACTATGCCAAATTTGGCCAATGGTATTAGAGCTTTTGGTTTAGTGGGATAAATTTTGGTTTAGTGGGATAAATTTCTTAGTATGCTCTGTGGTTGCAGCTTTGTTTGATCTTCCACATCAGAAAAGAAGTTTGATACTGTGAAAGTGCTATTTGAGAAAGGTTCTGGCTAAGTAAAGACTTGGTATTTAAGTGTGTCTATTGTGACCCACTTCTCTTTCCTAGGAACCTACTCGGTGCATGGTTTGCAATATGTATAGAGAAATTTGATGGAAGAATCAAATTTGGCTTGTGGAAAATATAAGTCAAGAATGTCTCAATACAATCGGGAGTTGCACAAGGTGTTGAAAGGAAACTATTCTGGGCATGTAAAGAAAAAATTGTCCAGGGACAAATGGCTCCGAAGGGTCCATAATTGCGCATAGGGTGTTGGGTTCACAGTTGTGCAAGGTGTGTGGTGGAAAGGAATGTTGATGGCAAAAGAAACTTCGGAAAAGTGAAACATGGAAGTTGCACCATAATTTTTCTGCAGGTTTTTCAACATGTGCCAAAAGAAGAAATTCCTAAAGTGGTTTAGCTTCAAGTGAAGTATACTCTTTATGGTGGAGTATGATAGTTCTTTTGAACTATGATTGTTGGTGTAGACAACGAAGATGTCTCAGTTATCAATTACAATCAAGGTGGAGATTGTTGGAGTTGATAGGAATTGAGCATCTTGAAAAAGTTATGTTGATGGATTTCAGCATGGATAAAACTCTTGGAGTGGTTTAACTTCAAGTGGTATACTCTACGGTGGAGCTTGGTAGTTCTTTTGAACTATGATTGTCGGTGAAGACAATGAAAGTGGAAGATGTCTCGTTGATCAATTACAATCAAGGTGTATATTTTGGAGTTGATTGAAATTGAACCTCTTGAAAAGTCCCACATTACTTAGTTTTGTGAAGGAAGAGGGAGACCAAGACTATATAATGGGTTCAAGTTATTCATTACAAGAGGCACCAGAAATACCTTAAGTTGTATTTGACTTTGTTTTTTCTCTTATACTCTTGTTTTAGAGTGTTGTGAGATATAGTTAAATATTTTATTTGGAGAGTGTGGGTGTACTGGGGCCATGGGGAGTTTGAGAGGAATCAATGTGTTGTAACAATTTTCACATAGTGTTATTCTCTGATTTTCATTAGACAACGGTTCATCGTTTTTCTCCGGTTTTGGAGTTTTCCACGTTAAATTCTTGTGTCCCGATTGTGCTTCTTTTATTTCTCTATATTGTTTTTCCCAACAGATAATTCCAGCCATAACTTAAGATTGAAGAGAACTAAGAGATGACAACTTGCAAAATTTCCATAAGGTTGCCATAATAGTGGCATGGCAAGAGTTAATAATCAAAGGACGACACTTAGAATGATGATAGCACTGTTTGAGAAATTTGAAAGAGAAAATATATTGAGAAAAATCATCATGTTTCATGTTCACCAAAATGGGATAATGGTTCGATTTATTCCTAGTTAATGTGCTACAATCAATGCCAGACCAAAAATCCACCCATGACATATTACAAATAACTCTATCCAAATGTTTTTTAGTATACTTACGCCCTATGCAACCATTAGACCAAGTGTATTGACAACCACAAAGAGAAAGGTGTATTCCATGAACTTTTTTTTTTGGTGATTTAAATGGGCAAAAGCCCAAAATAAGAAACAAGGCTAGAGGCCACAAAAAACCTAGACTAATCGGGTCGCAGACGACCCGTTAGTTACAACACTACTACCAGCGCCAGATACGAAGAACAGAGGCGCGTCAAAAAACTTAAACTCTTAGCACATCTCCACTTGGCCATGGTGTAGCATCACGGTTGTCTTCGCGAGGGATCTTCAACCTACAAAACCTCACCTGGTTCCTTCACTATGTTTTTTGATGCTGTGGATTAAGCTGGTAAATTTGGGGTGGTGGGGAGCACAGCCGCGAGCAGGGAGGAAGGCGGTTTCACAATCATTGAAAATGTAAAACAACAATAATTTTTTTTGGTAAAAGTTGTGCTTAAAGGACAAAAAAGGAAAAACAAGCAGAAAAACAGACAGGAAAGAAAAACACAAAAAACCAACTACACTCGAACCATGGGGGTTCTCGAAGCGTCTCTAACTAGTGTTTCCAGAAGCTCCAGCGGAGGAAGCTTGAAGATCTGCAAAGCCTCTCTGGAATCAGCTCCCATTTTCGCCATGAAGTCAGTAGCAGAGTTTCCTTCACGCAAGGTGTGGCGAATCTGAATATCCCAAGGAAGCACAATTAACAGAGATGACGAAGTGAGGATCACAATGAGCAGAGACTCTGAATACACAATGAGACAAATTAGTTTTGCTAAAACTACTTATAAATGTAATTTCCTTTGTAGCAGTTCAAACCAACCAAAGGTTTTTCCTGCATTTGATCGAGTGTTATCTCTTTACCCTAAAATTTTACCACTCTAGACCTATTTATAAAGGAAAAAAGAAGAATTAAATTCATACACACACACACACATATATATATATATATATATATATATATATATATATTCACACATCATTGAGTAACCACTTTATATGTCATCCCTATCATATATTGTGATTGGTGGATAGTGTAATAAATTTTACAAAAACATATGTATATTAATTAAACTAAAAAAAAGTTATTATTATTATTATTATTGTTTTAATCCTAAAAAAGCGTAGAAGTTTCTTGGATGGCGAAGAGGCGTGGAAGTTATGTTACCTGCAGGATGCGTAACAGTTCTAAATTCTAATCCGCATTATCATGCAAACAAAAAATGCGGTTAACATTAATCAAACCCAATCTTCCTTCATTTCTCACGGAAGTTTCTCGACATTAAACGTAACGCAGTACCTTCTCGTTCCTTCTTTTCTATCTTCCCTCTCTTCTTTCCTTCATCTTTATATTCCCAACAGAACCTTCTAGAACCACCATAACAACCCCACCTCTTTCTCTCTCCCCCTCTCCTCTCTCATCCACCTCTTTCTTCATGGCTCCACCACCTCCGGTGGAAACCAACGCCGAATCCACCACCATCGCCACCACCGCCACCACCGCCACCACCGCCGTAGCAGAGTCTCAGAGATCTATTCCGACTCCGTTTCTCACCAAAACGTACCAACTCGTTGAGGACCAATCCATCGACGACGTTATTTCATGGAACAACGATGGATCCACGTTCATCGTTTGGAACCCTACCGTTTTTGCTCGTGACTTGCTTCCAAAATATTTCAAACACAATAACTTCTCGAGCTTCGTTCGCCAACTCAATACCTATGTAATTTGAATCAAATTCTCTGGTTCTTTTTCTTATTCTTCATTTTTTATCTTTTAATTTTTCTGTTGAGTTTTTTGATTTTTGGAATTTGTCGTTTTGTTTTGCTTGATTTGCAGGGATTTAGGAAGGTAGTACCTGATCGGTGGGAATTTTCGAACGATTATTTCCGGAGAGGAGAGAAACGGCTGCTATGTGAGATACAACGGCGGAAGATCGCTTCTCCGTCACCATCACCGTCGCCGACGGCTGTTGCTGCTGCTGTTACGGCAACCGCAACGGTTACGGTTATGTCGCCTGTACCGCTGACTGCAATACCAACGGCGATGCCGATTATATCTCCATCGAACTCCGGTGAAGAACAAGTGATATCCTCAAGTTCATCACCGTCGCGAGCACCGGCGGAACTTCTCGATGAGAACGAGAGGTTGCGGAAAGAGAACATTCAGTTGAACAAGGAACTAGCGGAGATGAGATTGCTCTGCAATAATATTTACTCTCTCATGTCAAATTTCGCGAACGCTAACAGCAGTAATAGCCAAACGGACGGTGGCGCGCAAGGTAGCAGAGAGTCCGGTATGACGGCGGTGAAACCGCTTGATTTGATGCCAGCGGTGGTGAAGCAGATCTCCGGCGAAGAAATCACGACGGTGGAGATGATGAATCCGAAGCTATTTGGTGTGGCGATAGGAGCGAAGCGAGCAAGAGAAAACGGTGAAGAAGGAAAGGAAGAAGATACAATGTTGCGGTTGCATCATACAAGTTCTACGGACGTGAAATCAGAACCGTTGGATTGTCAGAATCATCAAGATAATAATAATCAACAATCACCGTGGTTGAATCTTTGCCGTAATACTAATCAAAGAGTGTGTAACTGACACGTGGCCTTATCGTGTGCAGAGGAGTATGTTTAGCTTAGATATGTTATGGTGTAGGGAATCTAACACCGAGAACGCGGAGGTGCACGTGATAATCGTCACGTGTGTCGTTTAACCGTAGGGACCGATTCCCAGAAGTTTCTTATGAGATGTACACAACAAGTCAGAGGAAAACGATACTCTTTCGTCCTTTTTCTTTTTTTCTTTCTTTTTTTTTTTGGCATAAAATCGGATATCAACCTTAGATTTGCCTTAGCTAATAGTATTTAGAATTTTGTTTTGTTCTATGATTATTTTACTCCAATATTCACAATCATGTGATTATGTTGGTATTGTAGTGCATATATTAGTTCTTTTATGTTAAATGTATTTTTACCATTATTATTTATAAGTTTGTTTTATAGATTTGAAAAATATAGCTAAAAGTCATTAAAGAATTAAAGAAATTATTAAAATTCATGTAAAAAGTTTGGGGTTCATTAGAGATAAAATAAAGAAAAGTCAAAAGAAAAAGGGAATTAGTGCACATAAAGAAAGGGAAAAGAGAGGAAAGGTGGAAGATTCTAGTGATCAAAACACGAATTAAAGGAGATCAAAGTGGTGAGCAAAAAGAGAAAAGGTTGTAAAAGTGTAATTTTATATGTAGGAAGAAAGGGCCTAGCAAGAAAAATTATGAAAATTCAGTTTGCTTCTTCTGTCCTTTTGACATATAGTCAAATTTGGTATCTTAGCAAAGTAAGAGTTCGACAACTTGACATATATTTTTCTCCCCACCAGTCCAAATAAGTTCTACTATTAGATTTGAACAATAAAAAGATCATGGAAACACAGACTAATTATTTTGTTTTAAATTGTAAAAGTTTGTTAAAAAGTAATTAAAGTTGGTGCATTATATTCGACAACTTTCATATAAGTGTTTTTATTAATAGGAACTAGACATCTGATGGGTGATCCAGTCTTACTCGTGGAACCCTTTGTGATCGGTTAGTAACTTGTCGTTCAAAGTTCGATAGTTGGCTTACTGCCTTTAAGTACTATAGTAACTGCCCTTCCTTGTTGGTGGTTACTTTGCAATTATGTTTTCCACTAGGATGATTAATTTACTTCAAATTCACAATCATGTGAATATGTTGGTATTGTAGTGCATATATTAGTTCTTTTATGATAAATGTATTTTTACCATTATTTTTAAGTTTGTTTTATAGATGTTGAAAATTGAAAAATATAGCTAAAAGTCATTAAAGAGTTAAAGAAATAATTAAAATTAATGTAAAAAGTTTGGTGTTCATTAGAGATAAAATAAAGAAAAGTCAAAAGGAAAAGGGTAATTAGTAGTGCACATAAAGAAAGGGAAAAGAGAGGAAAGGTGGAAGATTCTAGTGATCAAAACACAAATTAAAGGTGATCAAAGTGGTGAACAAAAAGAGAAAAAAAGGTTGTAAAAGTGTAATTTTATATGTAGGAAGAAAGGGCCAAGCAAGAAAAACTACGAAAGTTCAGTTTGCTTCTTCTGTCCTTTTGATATATAGTCAAATTTAGTACCTCAGCAAAGTAAAAGTATGGGAACCAAATTGATGAGTTCCACAACTTGACATATATTTTTCTCCCCACCAGTCCAAATAAGTTCTACTACTAGATTTGAACAATATAAAGATCATGGAAACACAGAATAACTATTTTGTTTTAAATTGTAAAATAATGTTAAAAAGTAACTAAAGTTGGTACGTTTTCCTACCCTTAAGATAGAGAATCCATACTCGACAACTTTCATATAAGTGTTTTTTTAATAGGAACTAGACATCTGGTGGGTGACCCAGTCTTACTCGTAAAACCCTTTGTGATTGATTGGTAACCTGCCTTTCAAATTTCGTTGGCTTACTGCCTTTAGGTACTCCATGGTAACTACCCTTCCTTGTTGGTGGTTACTTTGCAATTATGTTTTCCACTAGGATGAGACAAATTATGGAAATGGATTCCCTACCTTGAGGGCGAGAAAAGACACCCAATTTTAGGTGATTTTAGGCATAAAGAAGAGAGAAAATAGAAAAGTATGGAAGAAAGGTATGAGAGAGAAATGAAAGATGAGAGTTATAAAGACAACAAATATAGGTGCCATTTGCCACCCTCGAGGTAGAGAATCCATACCCGACAACTTCCTTAGGAAGCATGAATAGGTTGAGTGTTTAGGTGGTGACTCTTTGGTTATGCGATGGATTTTTCGCAGCAACTGAGAATCATCGCTTTCTAGCTTCTAATTTTTCACAGTAAAAGAGGTGGTTGATTTGCGTTTGGGATTGGAAACGCGGAACCAAATATGTATGTAGTAATCCAATTCTTGGAGTTGATTGAAATTGAGCATCTTGAAGAAGATTACGTCGATGGCTTTCGGGATGGAAAAATTCTTGAAGCGGTTTAGCTTCAAGTGAAGTATACTCTTGATAGTGGAGTATGATAGTTCATTTGAACTATGATTGTCAGTGTAGACAATGAAAGCGGAAGATGTCTCCGGTATTAATTACAATCAAAATGGGGATTATTGAAGTTGAATGGAATGGAAGATCTTGAAAAATTCCCACATTGTTTAGTTTTGTGAAGGAGGTGGGAGACCAGAGCTATATAATGGGCTCAGGATACCCTTTACAAAATGCATCAGTCAGAAACACTTAAATTAAGTTTGTATTTGTTTTTTTCCCTTTTACTCTTATTTTGGAGTGTTGTGAGATGTAGCTAAACATTTTATTTGGAGGGTGTGGATGTAATGGGGCCATGGGATTCCTAAGAGAAAGTCTATATGTTGGAAGAATTTCACATAGTGTTATGCTCTAGTTGTCATTAGACAACCGTTCATTGGTTTTCTCTAATTTTGGAGTTTTCCACATTAAATTGTTGTATTCTGATTATGCTCATTTTATTTCTCTATGTTGTTTTTCCCAACACTAATAAACAATCTCTTTGGTCAAATCAATAGGATTGTAGTGTTTTACCCAATTTGAGCCTATCACCCAAGAAACCAAGAGTGGTATATGTGAGCGAGGTATAAGTGTAGAAACACTTAATGTGGTCTCTTATCCGAAACTTGCAAGGTCAAAGAGTTGCTTACTCATGAAGTCCCTAGTGGTAGAAACACGTGACTTATGCCTCTCTGGATCCCTAAGTCGTATAAATGATACTAGGGAGATTTCAAAATTTTCAAAACAAACATATGAAGAACATCAAGAGCATACAAGCCTTTAAAACAATTTCATCTTCTCATTGTTTCCAACTTCTACTGTGTTATTTCCCCAAATTCAAAGACTTATTTTAACATTCATAAACACATTTTTTTAGTAGTTAAACAAAATAAAATTCAACATAAACAGAACCCATCAAGCAAATCAAGCAATCAAATTCCAAACAACTATTAACAAGCAAATCGAACTATTACTCGACAAAAACAAAAGAGGATAATAGGAATAATGAAAGCAACGAGGTTAAAGAAGCGAAGCAAAAATCAAAAAAATCAAAGAAGTTTGAAAAACCCCGAAGAGGATTGAAGAAAACAAGAATAACGAAATTTGATTGGTTGTAGAAAAGAAGAGAAGAATTGAAGAGAAAAATACATTGAGTGGCAGATCGAAGATTAGGGTTCCTCGCCACTAAAGATTGAAGAGAAGCGATGCAAAATGAAAAATCTTCGTGTTGCAGTCGTTGTGTTTTTGTTCCGTGTTGCAGTCTCTATGTTTCCATCATATGTCTGTACAGCTCCGTAAAAGCCAATTCATGAGCTTCTCATGACAATTTTTGAAAAATCAGCTTATGAAAACCGTAAGCTCTTATACTATGCGCTTTAAACAGGTGCAAAAGTTCTTTATCCTATAAGATAAACCCCTATAGGCAAAAAATAAGCCCATCCAAGCAGGGCCCTAGTCTTCCTCTCAAAAGCCTATTGTTATCGATTAGTAACATGCCTTTCACATTTCAATAGCTGGAGTACTCTATAATAACTACTCTTCCTTCTTGGTGGTTACTTGACAATTACTCGTCTACCCCTTAATATAAGTAAAAGTATATTAATGAAAACTGTTATATTTAATATAAATTTTAGATTAAATACTTCAACTTTCATAAATTCACTTTTACTTATATTTAGAGACGGACAAAGAATGTTTACATAGTGACCGAAGTTGGTAGACTTAAAATCAATCCGACATATGTATTATGTAGTATTAGATCTTAACATACCACTAACCAAAATTATTGGCCTAGTGGCTTAATCTACCATAGGACACAGGGGTCGACCCGGTGCTTATTAAATCCAAAACCACAGCCATTAAATCCGAAATAAATCAAGGATCAATACCCCTTAATAAGGGACTTCTTAGACTTCTTCCAGGACAGGGGGCTCAAATTCCCAAATTCCATCGTTTACTATTTTCTATTAATTTTTTTAATTTTTTACAGTCTCCAAAAAATCTAAAAAAATTTGCATAGCCTTAGTTTGGTTTTATTAGATTTTTAGTGGTGTTTGTATAATTTTTTGAATCTGTTCTAACTCTTTAACATATTTTTAGTAGCGTTTTTATAAGTTTTTTAAAAAAACAATTAAATAAAAAAAATTAATATCCAAAATCGGATTTACCTTGGGGGAGGTAAATCCGATTTTCCTTTTTTTAGGGAAATCGGATTTACCTCCCCCAAGGTAAATCCGATGGCTAAAATTAACAAATCGGATTTATCTCCCCCTAAGGTAAATCTGATTTGTTAATTTTAAAGTCGTATTTACCTAGTGGGGGTGCACAAAAAGGTAAATCCAATGGCTAAAATTAACAAATCGAATTTACCTCCCCCTAAGGTAAATCCGATCACGTTCATTTTAGGCAGGGGTATTTTTGTCTTAAAAAATCTTGTGGGGGTATCGAGGGAAAAGGTGGGGTAAAAAAAAATCCCATAAATAATTAGCAATTAAATATAACTTGTTTTGTGGATTCTATTTTACTGAGTCATGTGATACATGGGGTAGATATGTTTTTGTGTAGGGTGTGATAGTGGGAGGCCACCATAGCTATGTCCCCATCTCTGTTTTTGTGATAGTTGAAAATGAAAAAAGAGCCACGTTTCCGTAAATAGGCAAAGAAATTTCAATGATTGAAGTGAAGAAAATAGTAGTAGATTTTCTGGTCACAGTAGCATGATAAAAGTGGTACTTTATTATGGGCTTCTCAAAGCTTCAAAAGATATTTCATAATTATTTGATTAAATTTTTCAAAAGAGCACCAAAACCCTTTTCATTTTTCTTTTCTAAAAGACACCGTCTACATGTGGAACTTTTGAATAAAATATATATGGCCATCATTTTCATATACATAATAAATAAATCACAGGCAGGCTTCTCTAGAAGGAAAGTACTTCTTTTAGTTGCACTTCTCTCTTGTATCAATAATCAAGCTTTCTGTATTAAATTGTGGTAGAAAACGTGTAAAATATCTATCACACTTAGCTGCAATTGTTGAAACCAAACCAATAATTCTGGTGCGTCACTGTGTATATTGACCAAGACCAACTTTAGTTGTGCATATCCTCCGTAGTAATTTTAAGTATTAATTATTTGAGTGTTTCTAGGATGAAAGAGCAAATGAAATTATTCACTGATGAATCACTAAAATTGACGGTAGGATATTGTGCTAACAAACTTAGTTCATTTCATTCATATAGCATCAATACAAGTTGGCCTGAAATCAAAGACTTGAGAACTAGCATAATATCTCGATGCCCTAGCCAGATTATGAACAACGAGATTAGCTTGTCTCCTAATGTAGCTAATCCTATAGCTTTCACAATTTGATAATAACAATTTATACAAGAAGAAACGATAGCACCTAAGTCTATGTTTTGATTGCTGGTTCCAGTCGCACCATTCACCACTGGTAAACAGTCCAATCTATAGTAATCGCTTGAAGAGCCAACTCTCTCAAGCATTCAATAGCAAACTTAAGCCTTATAGCCTTCGCTTCTTGAGAAAGAGGTCTGCCGTTAAAATTGTTGTGGTAAAAGGATGTGCAAGTATACACAGTCTAAAACAAGTAATACAATGATAAGAAGAGATCGTACCCACAAGGATTGAATTAATTTTAAAGAGTTTAAAGTAATAGTAATGCTAGTGATAAAGGAACTAAAAATAAAATAAAATAAAATTGGTAAGGTTGTGGTGTGTGTAAACAGAATGTAAATCAAAACAAGTAAAAGATGTGTTTCAATTGAGAGAGAGATGGTTGAAATACTCTTTCCTAAGTAAATTCACTTTGAAAGCATTATGTTACACATGATGCTCATGCAATCATTGCTCCTGCAATAATTGCACCTGCAATGGATGCTGTAATAAAATGACTTGTGCATTTCTGCAACTATCTTCAGGGTTTCGTTATAAGTCTTATGTCTAAACCCTTAATAAATTCACCCTTGCCTTTTAAACCCTTACAAATTCACCCTATGGACTATGCTATCTTATGTCTAAGTCTTAGCATGGTTTTAACAAAGTTTCCTCTTATTAAAACACTTATCCATATTAGTTCTTGAGTTCAAATCACAAACCATTTCTGCATTTATGACCCTACTTATTCTAAGTGATCAATCTCAAAATAAGTTTGAAAGAATTATAGCACAAGAACCAAATTGCAAGAACATCAATATAACATAATAACTATTCAAAGCTTCATTACAAAGTTAGGGTATTCCAACCAAAAAGTGTTTAGTTCATGCTTAACATAAATAGGCACATATAAACAGAACGAGACATGTTTATAAGAAGGAAAATACAAAGGAAATAAGATGAGTTAGGAATTACACAATTGATGATCCTTTGCATATTCTACCTAGCTTATGTTGATGAAGTCACCTCTCAACAATGAAAACAGCAACAAGAACTCCACAAGAAGAGAAGGAGGAAGTTGTCACTTTTTTTCCTTCTTTTCAAGCTTTGTTGAGTACCTCTAACTCTAAAAATAAAATGAAACTATCTACTAAACTTTGGAGATGGAGAGAATATGATATCCTTTGAATGAGGAGGAGGGGATGTATTTATAGGCTCCATGAAGAGAGTTTGCCTTGGTCACCAAGCTGAACTATGGTTACTTTTCCATTTGTCTTCAAAAAGTAAGATTGGAAGTCCCACCAACTATGAAGAGTGGTCCAATGATGTGTGGACAAGTGTACTTAAAAAGTTACAACTTGTTGTCTAAGGGGGCTAAACTTGGCACTGCAACCATCCACTTGCACAACTTGCACTTGCAACTTGACATGCTGACATCATCATCATAGTGCAGGAGCATGATGTGTTGTGGTCATTGCTGGTGCAATGCTTCTGTCTTCATTAAATCTGCTTATTGCTGGTGCATTGTCATCTGGGCATATTGCAGGTGCAATGGTTGTTGGCATTATTGTAGGTGCAATGTGTCTGCTCTCTGAACTTCTGTTTCCTGTATTGCAGGTGCAATGGTTGCTTGACCTATTGCAGGTGCAATGATTGCTGCAGCAATTGAACAAACACATAAAATGCCACAAATCATGAAAATCAATGATGATGACTCCTTAATTTAAAGATGCTGTTTTTTCTTTTGTTTTCCTTTATTTGAAGTTATATAAACGCTGAGTTCTCTACAATAATTTAGATTTGAGAGCGTATATAACTCTATATAAAATAGAGTTATCAAAAATTCATAGTTTTAGCTTTGACAAACTCTCCCAAATTGTTTCTAATGCATGTCCCAATACTGCATCGACCTTGTTGATTAAATAATATGCCGTCTACATTACACTTGAGCTCTCCATCACATGGCTTCAACCATCGCACCACTTCATTATCCCGATGTTGTTGTACTACCAAATTCAATCCATGCTTCTTCCTCGCAACCTCCACTACAACATTTTGACCCTACGGCAACGCTTGAAAACCGTTTTAGAAAGCCAAAAAACCGTTGTCTTACCTTTAGGCAACGGTTTTGAAACCGTTGTTCTTGCCGGCGTTGCCTAAACTAATGGCAACGGTTTTTTGTAGCCAAAGGCAACACACACCGAAAACTGCTGCCATTGACAACTAGAACGCAACGGTTTTGATTTCAACTCTATGGCAACAGTCATAAAGCGTTGCCAGTTATGCCAACATTTAAAAACCGTTGCCTTTTGGGCAACACATATAAACCGTTGTCAGTTATAGCAACACAGGAAAACCGTTGCCTAATATTTTCAAAATTACACACAAAAACTGTTCTGTTTGGTAGAGAAAAACCATTGCTGTCATAGGCAACACAAAAAAAAATCGTTGCTTTTTATTTTAAGAATCCGTGTGAACGGTATAATACCGTTGCTACTAATGAAAACCCCAAAAAACCATCCAATTATGATGTGAAATCACTCAGGTCTATAGCATCACAACAAACTTCTTAATTCTAATCATTTAAAAAAAAACATTACTATTGTACCTAAAATAAAACAATTTAAGAGAAACGTCGATAATTGTCATTATAAACCAAAAAAGTACAAAAAAGTAATTTGCTACTTCAAGTATTTAATGTATCTTAAACGACATAATTAGTTTATCCTTATATTGCAAAAAGCATTGTTTGATTTCCAAAGTAAAACTCCAGGAGTCTTCAACACATGTCTTCATAGTGTCCTTCATCCAAGCCATCAAGACCTTCATCTATAACTTCATCCAAGCAAATAATAAGTAATATCCACCATCCTGCTAGTGTATATCAACAATTGTACCTTACTTTTACAACAATATATGCAATAATACCTGCTAATTAAATTGTGTAAAATTCTAGGGTCAACCCACATCTAAAACAACAGATCAATATAACAGATTGTGTTTTTAGTATTTTCAATTGCACCTTTAAAATTAATTCATCTAATCAACAACAGATCAATACCATATTGTAACTTTGGGAATTATGGTAGAGACTAGAGAGAGACTATATACTCTAAAATTGGCATAACAGATTGTGTTTTAAGTTCTCTAGGCTAGTACTATAACAGATCAATATAACAGATGCTATAATCTAAAAGGGGTCTATTTAACAAAGATATACAAATCAAAACTAAATATTTAATTAATCTAGTACTCAACTTTCACCAACAGCAACAGATAAATATAACAGATTGTGTTTTTAGTATTTTCAATTGCAACTTCAAAATTAATTCATCTATAATCAACAACAGATCAATACCATATTGCAACTTTAGGAATTACTATGATAGAGAGAGACTATATACTCTAAAGTTGGTATAACATATTGTGTTTTTAGTTCTCTAGGCTAGTACTATAACAGATCAATATAACAGATGCTTTAATCTAAAAGGGGTCTATTTAACAAAGATATACAAATCAAAACAAAATATTTCATTAATCAAGTACTCAACTTTGACCAACAACAATCCAAATGCAGATTACAACATCAGACCACAATATGTATTTGATGACCCAACACTTTCCCTGAAAATAACTCAGAAAGACAAACTTAGCAATCAAAGTTCAAAGACAAACAAAGGAGATACCAATAAAGTGACTCTTAATTTCCCTATGAGTTTCGGGGGCATGTGTTGATGTTGAAGAACGTGGAGCACTATTAGCATCAGGCAGAGTTGAAAACAAAGCTGCCAAAGCCTCCACATTCAACTTTGAGTTACTTTGATCTAATACGGTCTTTACTAGAAGTTGAAATTTGATCTAGCATATTTAAAAAGCAATAATTGTTAAAGATAAACGTTATTATATTTGAAAAGATAAATTCATTAAATAAAACTTACAGTGGTATCATTTGTTTCTTGGTTCCATTGCTTTCCTTTCTTACTTTGTCGTCTTTCAATGAACAACTCAACTTGAGAAGGAGGCTCTCCATCCTCACTACTTGCACACTACCAAGAAAATAAGGTCATTATCACAAATACATAATGAAAAGAACTATAAACACTACAATTATAGTTATAATTATAATATAATACATAGGCATAGGCATAGGCATAATGAAAAGAACGTGATCTTACCCTTTGCTACTTAAACAAATTAGACTCATAGTCAACAAGAATAGGCACTTACATACAAACATCAGAGAAACACTTCGAAAAATACAAATTGAACGTGGAATCAAACTAAAAAACAATGTTCACACAAGCCTCAATCTTCACACCATCTAAATGTTTGTTCAAGAAAAAAGGTCGGAGTGTTCTGAGTTGCTTTATCAAGCCTATCATATAATTCTTGTGCTTATCATTTTGTTACAATCCACGAACCAAAAGGGAATCTACTCACCAAGATGCTAAATTCTGGACACCTCACAACACTGCCACAACCAGCTATGTTTCTAGAAATACTTCAAGTAAATAAACTAGCCTTTTACTAAACAAACAAGTAAATAAAACGTATTACTACTAGTTGCTGCAAAATGTAACGAGGCTCAGTAGCTTGGTATAATACTAGGGTAGACTTTTCCATTTGAAGTGAAGAGGAAATTCTGTAAAATCAAAACCTAACATTCTTATCCAAATATCGTTAAGCACACATGAGTTTTATTTTAACTGAAAGCTCGTTAAGCACACATCAGAAAGAAGAATCGAATAGAAAAACCTCAGGCTTTGGGTCACGATGTACCATACCTTGAAGATGATAAAAGGCAACTACACTTAGAATCTGCAAAACTATAAATTTCGCATCCTCCTCTTTATCCTTCCTCCCCTACAAGAGAATCGAACATCTTTCAATCAAACAATACTATTGCGCAACCCTAGAGATACAACTACAGAGAGAGAAGCAAACCTGATTTCCTATCGCGCTGAAGGAGAGTACGAGTTTGAGGACTGGTTGCGTGAAATCCTTGTTCGCTGAGGATGAGTTTTTGCTTGCGTGAAATCCTATCTCGCTGAAGAAGGGGATTTCTGATTTAAGAGGTAGGAAGGGAGAGAGGGTTCGATGGAATTTCTCACAAATTTGAGTTTAGGGTTTGAGGGTTTCTTTGATCTTTGGAATTTTGATTTCTTTGATGTGGGTTATTTTTTTTTTTTTGACAAAACAGATTTTTGAGTTTTGGGTTTACACCAAAAATTTGGGAATTAAGAACGCGGACAGTATGTAGCCCCTTTTTTTACATTTTTAATAATTCTAACATATGACAACGTTTTTTTCTGCGTTGGCTAAAAATCAATTAAAAAACCGTTGCTGTTGACTTTTAGGGAATGGTTTTTAACCGTTGTCAATAAGATTTAACTAAAAATAAATGAATCAACAACGGATGCAAAAAACCGTTGTCGTTGCTTTCTAAGGCAACGGTTTTTTGGGCATTGGAATTTTAGGCGTTGCCGTAGGGTCAAAATGTTGTAGTGCTCCCAATTCCACAGAAATTCCATTGACCTCCTCACCGCACTTTCAACAATTGTCTCTCCCAGATTTTGTCATTCCACACCTTCCAAATCGCCTAAAACACCATACTAAAAGCACCAGTTTGGGAGATTGGTAAAGTTCTCAACAAACTCCGAAAGCAATCTTTAAAATTATCAGTAGCTGATCTTGCTTGTGCTACTTCAGCCTGCAAGCCACTATGTGCCCAAATATCCCGTGACTTAGGACAATCAAAAAATAAATGCAATTCACCTTCATCATTACTTGTGCACATCAGACAGTTTAACTCGCAATTTACCATCTTTTTGTGTAGGTTGCTCCTTGTTGGTAATACTCCCCACGCCACAATAATAATTTAACCTTTTGAGGCACTTTGATCCTCCATAACGCCAACCAGTCACCTTCCTTCCTTAGGTGTGAATTATCAATAAAATCCTCCATCACCGCATAATATGCTGACCGAACTGAGTAAGACCCATTCCTTCTTCTCCACCAAGTGATATTGTCGTCACTTTTGCGAATAACCATAGGCATGGATTTAATTAAGCTTGCATCGTCTACTAAAAAAAATGAATCAATGAGACCATTGTTCCAATCACTAGACGCTACACCACAGGGTCACACACCTTCATATCTTCGAAACCTTGTATCATCGAGGCTGTCCTTCTAGAATCGCTTCGACCCTTTAGCCAAGGTCCTTCCAAACGGGATGTCACTCTAGAATCACTTCCAATCATATTGTGTAAAATGGTATGAGTAGTTAAGATTTAATCAACCAGTATTAACTCTCAATCGTTGATGAATTTTTATACTACATCCTACGGTCATATTTAAGAGTTCATCAGTGAGGGATTTGTTTTGCTCCCTCACTTTAGAAGCACCATAATTATAAAATTATAAAGTAATACTGCTACTTAAAATAGTAAGGTTTAAAAAAGAAAATTAGTCTTGTAAAAAAAATTAGTGATAGAAAATATGAAATTTTTCTTTAGTTTTGTTTTCAAATTTGTGAAGTCAAAGTTAGCAATTAATTTCAATTTTGTCGTCATTAATTTTGATAAGTAAATTAACTTTCTCAAGTAATATTATAACTTTTTTCGCAAATTAAAAATCAATACAGAACATTATTGTTTTGTTAACCATTAATTGACTGGTGACTTTTTCTCTTAACTGTGTAAAATTCTTTCTTTCTAGAGAATATGGTTGTTGTCAAACTTTTAGATTTAACCGAGGATCGGTTAAAAGCTTGAACATTTGGTTCCTTTTTTTTTTCAAGCGCTTATACCGAGGAAGAAACTATGTTCCTCAGTTATGGGATTTCTAACTATTCCAAAACACTTGAGGTGCTAGCTCAGTAGTAAGAGCTTAGTCTTGTGTCCTCGAGGTGCTGGGTGGAAATCCCCTCGGGAACAGTTGTAAAATGGCCATTAGTGCGACTTTGATTAATAAAAATTTCACCCTTGCCCAATTTTTTTTAAGAAAAAAACTATTCCAAAGAGTATTAGGCTGCGTGAGAGGGACATGTAAGTTTATTTATTGACTAATATAGAGAAAAATGCAAGTAACGAAAGTAGAAGACTTAGAAAAAATATAGTTTGATTGATTGGTCGTGTCTTTTTACAAATGTACAAGCTAATACATTGTCTCAATAGGCCACTAAACTAGCCTACGACAAACCACGGTTGGATCAGCTATGATCAACGCCGACTATCGCTCATGCGCCCTTGAAACTAGGAGCAACACTCCAGAATGTCCATTAGCACAAAAAGTGGGATGAAATATCTTCGCTCTTATTTTCACGGCGATTCTCCATGTTTTCTTCAACTGCTTCAACGTTCCAATTGTCGACATGCTTTACTTACTTGCTCCCAAAGCAAACTCCTTTGCCTTGGCCAAAATACCCTCAACTGCATAATACACTGTCCCCTCAGCTATTCGTTTATCAGCTGAATTCCTCCTTACCAGAGCTGCCAATGCTTAGAGAGCAATACCATTTTCTTGGTATTCTAGCATATGAGTTAGCCTTAAGTGCGTCATTCAGACTATTCTACCAAGTCTTCCTTGATATTAACTATCTCTTGTCTTCCTCGGCAAGCATCTCTTCATTGAGGCTCCTAATCGACTCCACTGTACATTGATTCCCCTCAAGGATGATAACTTCTTCTCAAGAAAACCCATTGCTTTAATTCCTTGGATAGCATATACCCATACTTTCCTGACCATTCTTAGCTGAGGCAACCAACACCTCTCATGTGGTTGCTCTTGTTGGAAATGATAGGAAAGAATAGAGTAAACATACGTCATTTAGCAACCTACCTCCTTTTGGCTTCATATTTGAGCAACTCGGCCCATGTGAATTCGGTTGGGATCTTACCTCGGCTAGGTCTTCATTCGACCAACTACTTAACAGTTTTTGGGTGTTGACAACTATATACAAGTTACTTGTATTACAAATATAATTTTAGTTATCCATGTGATGCCAGTGTGTCTGTGTGTGAATGGAGAAGACACGCGAGTTAAAGGAGTGAAACTTTCACAATGTTTTGAGACCTAGCTACCAGGGTCGTCCATGGGCCTGTGCAAGCTACGCTACTGCACAGGGCTCCGAACCAATACTAATTTTTTAGGCCCAAAAAAATGAAAAGACAAGCTATATTAATGTTTACTCGGATATTACTCTAAACTTCAACATAGCGAAGTGGCAATCAGTAAGGCGCAAGGCAGCGGCATGATCTTGGTCACAGTTTCGAATTCCAACGATTCTTTATTTTTTTTGTTGTTCACATTTTCTTTTTGTTTTTGACAGCGAGGAATGCTGGGCCTGGAGCATTGTAAAGTTACACACTAGATCAAGGCCCACTCCAAAACTTTGGCAAATGTTTTGGAATGCGTTACATTTTCTTTTTGACATATTATATTACTTTTGGAATGTATTTAATTCAACCAAAAAATATATTGTTTTTAGCAAATATTTTTTTGAATAAATATTTGAAAATTTAAAAAAAAATTAATTCCAACCTTTTAAAACCAAAATTAATTAAATTTATATTTGTTACTTAAGTAAGCACCCTTAGTTAATGATCACTTTAAATTTAAACTTAAACCTCTAATGTGGTAACTGGTAAGCATACGGCTCACTTACTGCTTCCTTTAATTTAGCAAAGCTTTAAGTGCACATAGAAAATGACTTAATACGTACTTCATGCACTCTTAAAGTGGCATAAAAATATTATATGATTTTATTACCTTACCGAAAAAAGGAAACCATTTATGTTGGGAGCCTTGCAACAAGGGATCACTCATTATGTCATGTAGATTGTGATATTTGATCTTGCGTTGGTTAGAAAATGTACTTCGAACCCTAACACCTCAATTCGATTTCATTGTAGTGGCAATTGAAGAATCTAAGGATCTGAGTGCTCTAAAGATTGATGAATTGCAAGGTAGTTTAGAGGCTCATGAACTCGGGTCTCTAAGAAAGGTGATTTTGACAAGAGACGTCGGAACAAGAACAAAGGTAGATTTATGAAGAGTTCATGGAATTCATAATAAGGAGAAGAAAGGGAATGACAATGCTAAATCTTCAAGTAAACTGGTCATCTAAGAAAACGATTTTAAGTATAAGTAAATTGTATCGATATTCGTTATAAAAGGCTTTAGAGATTGTAACATGATTTTAAACATAATATAAATAAGAAAGTGGAAAATTTTAGCACAAAGGTTTTCAAGAGAAATATTAGATGGTAAGAAAAAAAATGTAAGAAAGGTAAGAAAAATAAAACAAGGCACTTGGTCTGTGGTGTTAGTTGGTGCCTACATTTTAGCTTCTAGTGTATTTCTTACAAAAACTATTCTTACTAAATAGCATTGCTGGGTTTTCAAACATCTAAATGAAACGGGAAACTTCTTAACGTGTTAACGTGAATAGCACAAACAAATTCTCTAATATCTCACAAAACTGAGAAACAAAGAGTGTGTTAAATAAATAACTCCATGAAAAGAATTTTAAAAATAAATTTTTGAACACACACACACTCACACACACACATATATATATATATATATATATATATATATATATATATATATATATATATATATATATATAAATTTCTTTAATATCGTAAATAAGCTATTTTGAGGTTTTCACGTCTCGAGGGTGTCCCTCAAAATTACGGGGTGACGATAATAGTAGTTACATTAGTTTTGAAAGCTATAAGCAAGCCCATTAGGATCTATAGTAACCCAACACCACAATAACAAAACAACAATAATGTAGCAGAAGAGCAGAACAAAAACGGAGTTCGACTTTCATATAGGTTTTTTTTTATACCCCCATCCCATACCTTGGTACCCGCATATACTCGCTGAATCCCGAAAATACCCCTCTCATAATACTTAAATATATGTTTTGCCCCTACAAATATCTCCATAATCCAGTTATACCCTTGTAAAAATAAAAACTTTAAAATTACCATTGCAAATATAAATCGCTTACGGTTATGCCTCTCGGTCAGTTTCTCATCCAAAAAAATAATTTAAATAAGGTTTAAATATATGTTTTACCCCTGCAAATATCACCATAATCCAGTTATGCCTGCAAATATCACTATAATCCAGTTATGCCCCTGTCAAAATCTTTAATTTTTCTATTATGCTGATATTTGCAGGGGCATAACTGGATTATGGTGATATTTGCAAGGGCAGAACATATATTTAAACCTTATTTAAATTATTTTTTTAGATGGGAAGCTGACCGAGGGGCATAATCGTAAGCGATTTATATTTGCAAGGGTAATTTTAAAGTTTTTATTTTTACAGGGGTATAACTGGATTATGGTGATATTTGCAGGGGCAGAATACATATTTAAGCCTCTCATAATTACCAAATTTTGACTTTTGCCAAGATTCTCTGGTGGGGACCATATTATCTAAAATCGGATTTACATACAGGAAACGTAAATCCGTTTAGCATTTAATAGGCATTTAATAAGGCACCAAACGGAAGTAAACGGACGAACCTACATCCGTTTTGACCAAAACGGTCAAAAAGGATGTACGTATGTCCGTTTACTTCCGTTAAAAAGCGTTTTTTTGTCCTAGCGGATCTACCTAGATCCGATGCGAAAACGGATTTACGTACCCCAGACTTAAATCGCTTTTATTTTTTAAAGAATCGGATCTACATGTTAGGGACGTAAATTCGCTTTGTTAAAATCAAAAACGGATTTAAGTCCACTGCATGTAGATCCGTTTTTATAATTTGTTCTTTTATGTCTTATTTTTGTCATATTTTTGAAACAGATCCGGAGTCAGAGTCACAGTTGGTTCCGTTTGAGATAGATACTACAGAGGCATTCAGGACTGAGACGGTATATTTAATTTCTCATTTTTTTTAAACATGTTGATAGATATTTAATTAATTAAGTACTTAACATTTTACTATTTTGTAGATATTTTTTACACACGAGGATGTTATTGATTGGGCGAAAGAGGTTGGGAGACCTATTGGAATTGTGGTTATCATTGTCAGATCCTACAAATGTGGAGATAAAAGGGGGACTAGAGATAAAATTATTTTTGGTCAAAAAGGGGGGGACTAGAGATAAAATTATTTTTGGTTGCGAGAAGCAAGGGAAATTCAGTAATGATTCTAGAGTTATCGGGTCTAAGAGAAGAAACTGTCAGTTTAAGTTGAGAGCTACTTGTACAGTTCGTGATGGGGGTTGGCGTGTGAAGGTTAGGTGTGGTCTACACACACATGAGCTGCTTACTACCCCGATCGGATCGATAGATTTTGCTCGGTTAACGAAGGAGCATAATGCTATGGTTGATGAGCACACTTCTTTGAGGGTTGCCCCAAAAGATAGTCTTAATGCTTTGAAGAAAAATTTTCTGGGCAATGTCACTTCTCTTCCTCAAATATAAGGCAGCTTTACGCCTATAGGTCTTCTAGGAGGGGTCCTAGAACTGATATTCAGGAGCTGCTGAGGTTGATTGAGTCTGAGAATTATTTATGTTGGAGTAGGAAAATTGAGGGGTCAGATGTAGTTAGTGACATCATGTGGGCGCATCCCACTTCTATTAAGTTATTCCGGTTGTTTCCGAAGGTTCTTATTCTCGACACCACTTACAAGACCAACAAATACACTATACCTCTATTGGAGATTGTTGGAGTCACTTCAACGGAGATAACTTTCTCGGTTGCTTTTGCATATATTGCACACGAGCTTGGAAAGCATTTTACTTGGACATTGCAGCAACTGAAAGAGTTGTTAGATGTACACGGGCTTCAACCTCAGGTATTCTTGACTGACAAATATCTTGGTCTTATGTCTGGTTTTCTTGATGCATTTCCTTCGGCTACAAATTTGCTATGTTCTTGGCACGTAACTAAAAATGTCAAAGCTAAGATTAATGAGTGGGTGCGTTCTTAGAAAGACACATCTTCTGCCTTGTGCTTGTGAGCTCGGTGTGTACCTTGTCTCCGGTACTTCTATTCGTTGGATGTTATTGACGGTCATTGGAAAAATTTGAGTTTGGATTCTGTAGATGATGATTTCTCCGAAGAAAAATTTGCGGAATGTGATATTACTTACTCTATGGAGATGTTATGGGCAAGATTTAATGGTATGACTCCGGAGGAGAAATTTATCTTGAAGAAACATATTGATGAGCTTGCATTCCCTACCACTTCTTCTATAGTTCCACTACCATTTAAAATTAAAACAAAGGGTGCACAAAAAAAGAATAAACAAAAATTATATGATGTCAAGTGCGATCCTTCTGGTTGGGAGCATGTCGATGAGAAGATGAAAATGACTCAAGAATCCGGGACTTCTAAAAAATCATCACAACCGTTATCACAGACACAGGGGCCTTCTCCTAATTTATCACAACAGTCTTCAAAGTCTAAGGTATCGCAGTGTGCTTCACAGTCAAAAGCTCTTTCTCCTAAAGTTTCACAACAGGTTACTTGTAAATTAACACAGGAGGGGACTACTAATTTGCATTTATCGTGGGTTCCTCTTCACTTCCACTCTTCTATTGAAAATATTATTGATGTGAAACGGGATGGTAATTGTGGGTTTCGAGTAATTGCTGTTGGTCTTGATCTTGGTGAGGATAGTTGGTCTTTAATTAGACAATAATTAATCCAAGAAATAAACTCTAATCACAATCTATATTCTTACATGTTTGGGGTTAACAGACTTGCAGAGCTTAAAGATGTGTTAACCATTGAACACTACGGTTTTCAGCCTTCGGAAAAGTGGTTGAGTATACCTGAAATGGGGTACTTTATATCTACCAAATATAATGTCGCTCTAATTCAATTATCTTTGGGAATGACATTTACTTATTTGACTTTGAGAGGTACTTATTCTTCTTCTAAGAGTCGCAGCATCATAACTATTCTTCACGTGAACCATGACCATGGGGTGCATGCTACGATCTCGCCTGGTTGTCTGTTGCCTCCAGTTGCTCCATTATGGCAGCGTAATGCATCAGAGGAAACTACTACATGGTTGGATCCGTATACCGACCGTTTTGCCCTATCGCGTGCTCAGGCTCCGATCATGCCCCCTCCCACTGGTCTGCCCATCATTGTAGACTTAGCCGATGATTCAGACAGTTTAGATTGACATTTCTTGTATTTATTTTTGTACCATTTTTTTGTAATTATTTATCCATATAATTGTGTGTATATATATATATATATATAAAGAGGTATTAAATATTTAATTTTTTTAACAAGTCGGATTTACCCTGTTAATAGGTAAATTCGTCTTCTATTATTTGTAAAGCGGATGTATGTAACTGATAGGTAAATCCGCTTTCTTATTTTAACTACGCGGATTTACCTAGTTGTTGGTAGATCTGTTAATCGCTTTTTTGGAACAATCGGATCTACCTAGATCCGCCTTTGTTTTTGTTGGAAGCGGATTTACATGCTGAACATGTAAATCCGTTGGACTCAATTTTCTGGGAGGTATTTTCGGATTTCACTTTTTTGTGGGGGTATGGGGTGAAATGGTGGGGTTACAAAAAAAAATTCCCTTCATATAATGATGATTGCGTTTTAGGCTTAATTACACGTTTGGTCTCCTATTACCCAATTCACAATTTTTGTCATTCTATGTTTTTCCCACAATTTTAATTTCCCTTTTTTCCCAATTTTTGAAATGTTTGCTCTAGTCAAAATTGGTTAACAAAAAAATTGATGTCATTAATTGATGTGGCATTCATATTTATATTTTTACACGGAAGGTATGGAACCCAACTTTCACATTTATTGTATTTTTTTTATATTTAACAATAATCCATGGATGAGAGAGAACAACAAAAGTACACAACTTCTTAACTTATTCTCTTTCTTCAACCTCTCTTTCTTCAACTTGTGAAAACAATCTTCGAGGGAGCCATGGAGAAAACTTCCGCAAAGCCACCTATTAAAACTGCTCGTTAAACCTAGACTCGTCCAACCTAGAGTTTCAAATGGACGGAGATAGTTGGTTGTTTACTATGGTCGATTTTCTCTGGATAGACGTTTTTGAGCCTGAATTCGCTTTGATGAAAGTGATGAGGAAATGGTGATGAGAGGGTAGATTATGGGTTTGAGGAGGAAGTAGCTAGAGAGGAACCAAATAGTCAACCACGTGAACATATATGTAGTAGGAGGCTATTTGTTGATGATGTTGAACCATCAATCATTGTCTTCGCAGAGGTAGATGCAATGCACCCTATGAAAAATGAATACCGCACCGATGAGCTGGACACTGCATCGAAATTGGGTTCTAATTCAGCTTCTAAGCATAAACCTAAGTATCAAAAGTTCACGCCAGAAGAGCTAACTAAGACAGTCAAAGGAGGCTATTCTTGAACACTATGTGCTTAATGGGAAGGAGGTCAAGTTTGCCAAGAACGGTAGCTCAAGAGTGAGAATGGTATGCAAATTCAAGGAGAGTTGTAACTATATTGTGTTGGTAAGTAGGGTTGTAAGGACTCATATTGTTAGAATCAAGAACCTTATTCCAAAGCACACATGTGGAAGGGTTTTTGATAATAAGAGTGCAAAGGCTGACTAGGTTGCGAAGGTTTTGGTTAACAAACTAAAGGCATGGAACACATTCTAAAACCAGTAACACCAGAGGATTGGGTAGATGGTGTGAACCAAATCCAACCCAACCAAGCTAGGATGGCCAATAACCTTTGACAAACCAAACTAGCCAAACAACTGTTGCACAACCAAGATTGTTGGTGCACAACCCAACAACGTTGTTGCACAACCTTAAAAAAGGATATGCGTTCTACTTTGTTTATTTCTAATTCACTTATCAAGTTATAGTATACAAGGGAAAGCAAAAGGGCATGTACTCTACTTTCATTATACAAGGGGAAGCAAAGAGGTGTGTGTTTGTCGAAGGATATTATGCCACTTGTTGTAACTCATACAGTTGGGAAAACAATTGAGAGTGAAATAACAGGGGTGCAACTGCGAAAGCATTTAGAAAAGCAATAAAAAGGGTTGCACAAACTGCTGGAACTGGGAAAGAATGAGTAAGGATAGTAGAGAATAAACTGAGCCAAAAAAAGAGACCAATTGGTAGCTGCAGTAACAAGGAGGAACCATAAATCGAGTCAACACAAACTGAGGTGGTGGCTGAGAGCAATGAGATGAACCCTGATGAACTGACTAGCATCCTTTTTTGGAGATTGATAACTCACAGAAATGCGAGTTATTTATGCCAAAACAACCAAGAATTAATGCTATCCTAAAGTAATTAATGTAAATAAATGTCTTTTGTCAATATTTAGTTAGGAAAGTGTTTAATATGTAAAAAGGGTATTTTGGGCACACTTGGTGCCTTTTTGTTGGATTTTACGCGTGTATTTAATGTACAAGATTTTTGGTTCAAATGTTGTGGCAATGTTATGGCAGCACTGAGGTAGCTGAGGATGTGTGCAAAAAGAATCGGCGTGGTCCCATGTGACAAAATGAAGAAAATGGTGTTTTGTCCTATGTTAGCATGTGCAAAGGTGTGATAGCGCATTAATGGGCCACAAAAAGACAAACAATCCTTGATTTTAGGGTTGGCAGTACTGTACCCGAATTGCATTGGCCCAATTTGGTACTTCAAGTGAGAGAATATACTATAAAAGGGCATTTAACCTAGAAAGGGTACACAATTCCATCTGCCCAAAGTACACACATTAGCCTCCACCATTCCCGAGGTCAGAGTACACTGTTCCATTCCTTCCATTCCTGTACTTTATCTTCTCCAACTCCATTTCCACCATTTTCAGTGCTGAAACTCCATTTCTGAAGCTGAAATCACAGGATCTGCAGCACAGATCTTCATTTGCACAGCAGAGAGACTCTAGAGCAGATCTGCAGCATCTGAAGCTTACTTTGAGCTTCATTTCAGTTGTATTTTGTGCGTTTCTCTGTACACTCTGTTTTAGTGCTGTTTCTGTTTTGATGGCTTCATTTATGGTAGCTAAGTTCTATTTTGTCATGTTTAAGCTCATTATGAGCTAAACCCTTTTTATAATCAAGACTATGGTGATGTAATTATGATCATCTGTTGATGTTTAAATGTGATTAATGTTTGATGCTTCATTAATTTGCGTGAGTTAATGTCATAAATCCTTTTTGAACTTGGTCACTTCAATTAGGGTAGCGTGTTTCTATTTTTGGAAAGAAATTGAAGTGCTTATTTCGCAAATTAATATAGTTTGAAAGGTAATAGGAATATTATCTTTTCCTAGTGAATGATAGGAATATGAAGCTAGGGCTATAGTGTGATCTGAATCGTGCTTTTCACCCTACGGAATGAACCTTAATGGAAGCTTAGGAATAAAGATACCTTAACAACATTCTGTTCATAGGATAGGAATATCCACATTCATTCTACACACTAAATGCTATCACAGCACGATCACAACATTACATCAATATTGATTAATTACGGATCCTTAGTTATTAAACATTAATCCTCGTGGGAACGATCTTTCTTATCACTTTATTACTTGTTAGACTGTGTATACTTGCACACGTTTTCGCACAACAGAGATGATGCAAGTCTTAACATTGTGCCTGAGTTAGTTATTTGCACTGCTATGAAAAATTGTTAAATGTTTGTAGAATATTTCAGTAAGTGTTTGTATCTTATGATACATTACATTAAATTAGATTACAAATTGGGCAAAAAAACCATTGGGGAGCAAAAAAAAATTATATACCAAAATAATGCACATTGTGGGTTATTTACCAAAGTAGGCAAAAAAAATTTTTAGTTCAGAAGTCGCCCCCCCCCCCCCCCCCAGAGGGTGACTTCTGAACTGTATTTTGCAAAAAATTTTTAAAATGCAGTTCAGAAGTCGCCCCCTCCCAGGGTGACTTCTGAACTGTGTTTTTTTATTTTTTATTTAATTATATATTAAAATGATAAAAATTAAATTCAATTAATTTAAATAAAAAATTGTATTTAGATAATTAATATGTTTAATCCAAATTTCCTAATTAAATTTAAGGGTCACAAAGAAATATTGCAACGCAATAATTTATTTAAAAGACCAACCGACAATTACAATAGTTATTTAAAAAACTAATCTGAAATATTACAACAATTTAATTGCGGTTAGGACAGTTGTTTCTATTGTGACCTTCATTTCTACAAATTCCGCATCTTTTGGTGCGTGTACCCCTTTCTCTTTGATCCATCTCTGTACGAATACGGGTAGACTGTGAACGACCCTTTTTATCTCTCAGTTTAGTTGGATCATGATGTAGTTCTAAAGTATTGAAATAAGGCCATGACGTCTCAGTTGGCAAGGGTGGGAACTCCACAATGTAAGTATTGAAAACATTCTCCATTGTGTACGGTGGATCCACGAATTGCATGTGGTCGTAATTGCATTTTGAGCATGCTGCGATGACATGTGAACAAGGGTAGTGAAGTGCCTGGAATTCCCCACACTCACACGTTTTTGCTCTGAAGTTCACCAAGAATGTTCGCGCAGGTCTACCACTTTGTGGTCGTACAAGTTCTTCTACTCGGAACAATTGTTGGGCACGATCGTGAACTGCGACGTTATGCGTTTTTGAGACTTCTATGTTCCTGGCAATATTTTCCAACAATTTTTCAGAGTACATAGTTCCGGATCTCAACATTGCCTGTGCCTGTGTTCCCCTTTTAACGAAAACCTCGTTCATCCTGAAATATGTTGCATCTATCAATGAACGAATAGGGAGATTCCGCACCCCCTTAAGGACATTGTTGATGCACTCTGCAAGGTTTGTTGTCATGTGCCCCCAACGGGAACCTCCATCGCACGACTGCAACAATTGTTCTGCGGTTATGTCTTCAACCCAAGCCACCCCCTCAGGACCTACTTCCCGACCAATTTGTTGTTTGTAGTGATCGGCTGATTTTTCCGTCATTGAATATGCTGAAGAAAAAAAAGAAGATGTTGGTAAGTATGGAATGGAAATTTGAAAGAAATTAATTAAAACAAATGTTAAAAATACTCACCCATATTGATGACATGTTTCCTGGAAGGAGTGTTTTTGAAGTGTCTCATGAAGTTTTGTGCTATGTGGCGAACACAGAAGACGTGTTTCCAATTGGTGTTTAGTTGCGTAACAGCACTTTTGATAGACTCGTGTCTATCTGATATTAAACAAATACCCTCCTGTGGTGTCACATAGTGTCTTAAACGAGATAGGAAGAAAAACCAAGCCTCCTTTGTCTCACCCTCGACCACTGCATATGCAATTGGGAAGGTGTTGTTTCTTCCATCTTGTGCGATTGCCAAAAGAAGACACCCTTTGTACCTACCGTACAACCATGTTCCATCAACAGAGACAACTGGTTTGCAAAATTGAAAGCCTTTAATGCACGAGCCAAAACTCCAAAAGATGCGGTGGAATACACCTTTGTCGGTAACTAGTTGTCCATTCTCATAGAATGGTTTGTACTGCCAGTCGTGAACTGTGTCTGGAATATAGTAAGAGAAAGCATGTAGCCACGTGGTTACTTCATTGTAAGAGTCCTCCCAATTACCGAAGATAAGCTCGATTGCTTTTTGTTTAGCAATCCAAGCCTTTCTGTAGGAACTCTGGTACGTGAACCGCTCCTTGATGTGTGCAATCAACACAGCCACTGATATTGTCGGGTCCTTCCTTACAAGTGGAAGTATATGAGTACACATGAGGGAGGAGGTCAGCTGGCGGTGATCTTGGGAAATAGTCAATGTTGTACATGTGTGTGGGTGAGTCAACTGTGTAATCCCCCAATATCCAGTTTTTGCTCCTAGTCTCACTACACACCTCCACAAACAGGTTTCATGAACACAACAAACGGTCCATGTGTGTGGTTTAGACTCACAGATTTTGTATGCAACTGAATGGTTTAGGTGATATGTTTGGATGAATTGTTGGGCTATTTCTTTTGTGGGAAATTTCATTTTGAGTTTGAGTTCGTTTGGGTCTTCATTGGATAAAAGTTGATTTCTGTCCATGGAATGGCCAAACTCTACATCATAAGGTTCTGGGTTATCAGTTGTGACGTTTTGAAAGTGTGGGACAGGCTCGCGGAATGCAACCGTAGTTCTATAACTATACTATAATGTCATATCATTTTTTTAATTTAGTAATTTAACAAAATTGGTTATAATTGATCTAAACATGGTAAAAAAGTCATTTTTTAGACGTAGGAAAATCATTTTTTAGTCATTGCTTCGAATCTTGTAAACGTGGGTTATAAGTCCGTTAGTACTAACTCAAAACATGAAACCGTAGTTCTATACCTATACTATAATGTCATATCATTTTTTTTAATTTAGTAATTTAACAAGATTGGATATAATTGCACCGACACTTTTAAAGGCCAGGATTGCACCGACACTTTTAAAGGCCAGGATTGCACCGACACTTTTGAATTGTTCAATGTCATTTTTTAGACCACTAATTTATTCCTCGAAGGCCACTAATTTATTCCTTCTTGTTTTCTTCTTCAAAATGATTTCCACTTTTGAATATATTCCTTCTTGTTTTCTTCTTCAAAATGATTTCCACTTTTGAATATATTCATTCTTGTTTTCTTCTGCAAACTTGTTTTCTTCTTCAAAATGATTTCCACTTTTGAATATATTCATTCTTGTTTTCTTCCGCAAAATGATTTCCACTTGATATTCAAAGTTCACGGGAAATGATTTCCACTTGATATTCAAAGTTCACGGGAAATGTCATCTCCATTCCCATGTGCACATACATTGCATTCTTGTGCACATACGTTGCATCCACTTCCTCTAACTTCTTGTGCAGATACTCAGCATCCACTTGAGATATATTCCTTTAAAATGTCTTCCCGAACATTCAAGTCACATAACTCAAACATAACTCAAAGGCAGCAACACAACCACATAACTCAAACATTCAAGTCACCATAACTCTTCAACAACACTTCCTCTAAAAATGTCTTCCTTACTAAACGAAGAACCTCACATTTCCATGCTTCTCAACGATGACCCAATGGAAGTTCACCACGCATTCAATCTTCCCGAACCAGATGGCTCTATATTACCATTGATAGAAAGAGCTGGGTTTCGTGACATTGCTTCAATTGGCGCATTCAAAATAAATCCAGCTTTGGTGGCAACAATGGTCGAACGCTGGAGACCAGAAACACACACTTTTCATCTTCCAGTAGGGGAGTGCACAATAACTCTCCAAGACGTGGCTTTGCAGTTGGGACTTCCCGTTGATGGAAATGCCGTTACTGGAAGTTGTGAACAAAATTGGGATCGAGTATGCGAACAACTTTTGGGTAAGCCTATCCCAACAAATGGCATGGTAGGCAACCAAATTAAGTTCACTTGGCTACAACGTGAATTTAATAATGTTCCAGAGGGCGCTTCCAACAAAGTGCGAAGACAATATTGTCGGGCGTACCTATTGCAGTTGATCGGGGGATACATACTCCCAGACAAATCATCAAACAGAGTCAACATAAAATACCTACCCCTATTGAAAAAGTTCGATGAAATTTCAAGTTACAGCTGGGGGTCAGCATGTCTAACGAACTTATACAGAATGTTGTGTAAGACAGCTACATGCTCCTCACGCACAATGGGTGGATGTACTCTTTTGTTACAGTCTTGGGTCTGGTACCGCATGCCGTTCCTAGCACCAGTCTGCAACCGTCCTTATGAATGGCCACTAGCAAAGAGGTAAAAATTTGACACAACTTATGAATACTAACAATTATGTTTCTTCTTTATGTTAACAATTTATTTTTTTTACCAGATGGGTTCGCACGCCACTTAGCCACACTAAGTGTCCAAAAAGCCTTGTTTTGTACAGATCAACAATAGACCGCATGACACATGAAGAGTTTGAGTGGTTGCCATATCGGGAATTCAATTTGCCAGAAATAGCATATCGGCACCAAGGCATATGGACTACAAACACGGCTATGGTCTGTTTCCATATTGTAGAATGGCACCATGCGGATAGAGTGACCTTGCAATTTGGCCTCGTCCAAGACATACCATCAGCACCAATAGATATCAGTCACATGCACAGCATCACCATGCAGGGACAGACTGATGTCAATTGGGCTGTATATCACAGACAGTCAATTGATTTATGGAATGATAGACAAAATCGATGTGTTGTGGGTCGACCCTGCTTTGCTAAACCAACGCAATCAGATAAATACATGCGCTGGTTTCTAAAAAAATCAAGGCCATACATTTCAGCCGACCAACATCTAAGGGATCCACGTGGTCTTTCAAATGTTCGTGATGTGGATGAAGAAGATGAACAAGACGTGCCAGCTCCCCCAACTACTCAAACCGAACGTCGAGAACGTAACCGTAATCGACATCGACGTGCACCACCAATTCAACAGAGGACCCAAGAAGATGTGCCTCACCGCCACTCTATCTCCCACACACCAACATTAATTCCAAGAAGATGTGCCTCACCGCCACTCTATCTCCCACACACCAACATTCCAATATTACGAACAATACAACCAGTCAGTAGAACATACTCCTTTTCAAGATACATATCGACATTCTACGACCGAAAGGGACCCCGATATGTTCTATGAGTGCTTTGGGGTCCAACCCGGCTCTGCGCAATCTGTGGCGTTGCTTCATCAAATTCAAGAGCAGGCCGGCGGTGCTAGTTCTTCATCAGTTCCCCAAGATTTTCCAGAGCCACTGCCCCCTGCCCCGACTGAGGAAGAACATCAACCACCACATCGGCATCAACGTCCACGGCGTGTCCCCCAACCTCGAAAGTGTGGAACTGGGTCTCATCTTTGTTAATTTTTTTCTGTACTGTCTTTTTAGTTTAATTTATCAATTATTGTAATTTTATATTAACTAAGTTATTAATTTTAAGGGTTTAATCTTATGTGACATTTATTACATTTGGATCAATAATATACTCTTTTGTCTTTAATAGTGCTTTATGCAGAGAGCACTATTAATTTCTATATTGTGCAGAGTGCATTGTGCAGAGTGCATTGTGCAGAGTGCATAGTGCATAGTGCAGAGTGCACTATTACATTATGCATTGTGCAGAGTGCACTGTTGAAGTGTGGATTGTGCAGAGTGCATAGGTCTTAATTTCTTTAATGGCCTAGATTTTGCCGACACTATTTAACGGCCTAGATTTTGCCGACACTCTTTAACGGCCTAGATTTTGCCGACACTAAACCCTAAAATCAATGGTTAAGATCATCCAAAATCAACGGCTTACATACGATCACCCCTATTATAAATACATTCTCACATAACACTCAAATTCACACCAACAGTTTACCCTCAACCTATATTTCTGATTAATCTTCTCTTCTCTGGTTCTTCCCAAACACCGACGCCCAACCCACTGAAATGGAATGGCAGTTGTGCCCAACCCAGTATTCAAATGACAAATTCCTAACCGCACTTCATCACAGTGGAACTGTAACCACCGATGAACATGGTGTTGTCTTTCGTTGTCCTAATCATATCTTTTGTAGGATGAATAAGGACATCACATTCGCCCAACTCAAGGAGAAGGCTGAGAGGAAGATACGGCCAGAGGGAGGGTGGCGTAAAGACGTGGAGCGTATCCGTTATAGAAAGTACAATTGTGGAGATGACGGGACTTTCCGTTATTCTGTCAAGGAGATCCAAAGCGACGACGACGTCCGCGCAATGATGGAAGCTCATGCTAACATTCCAATGGGACGTAGTCTCTTGGAGCTGTACGTGGACACAATACGCACTCCGGAAGAAATCATTCATCTTCTGCGACCACCCCCACCACAACAAGTCATACCGGAAAGAGTCATCAACCACTACTGTACACTTCACTGTCAGGCCCATGTTATGTACAGGGAAGAAGATGGTGTGTATTTTAGTGGTCCAAACACCATTCATTCCAGGCTTAAGAACAACATCACCTTCGCCGAACTGAATGAAAAACTAACGGAAAAGGCGCAGCTGGAGGGTGAGGAGCAAACGATCACTCGTATCGTTTATCGCTGCCCCCGGATCCGCGAAGGTAATCGTATTCGGTGGTGCGTAATGACTATCAAGACTGACAAACACGTTCGACGGATGTTTCAGCAGCATGAGATGTTTCAACCTCATACTCGGAGTCCTATCGAGTTGTGCGTCCAAACCACTATTTCCACCGATGAGATCATTCGTCGGGTTATCCCTCCAAGGGTCCAATGGCCACTACCAGAAAATTTTTGGTGGAAGTAGTTTTGATCATGTTTTCCTCTCGTTTCGTTTTTTATTTTCTATTCTTGTATTTCTGAAAATTTTGTTGTTTATTTCAGTCTTTTTTGTATATTATATTATGTTCCAATTTTTAATCTCTCACTTTTTTTTGGTAAATATTAACGTAATTAAATTATAAATAGGTATAATCATTTTTATAAATTTATTTTTAATTTATTTAGGTATTTATATATTAATATATAATTAAATAAAAAATTGCAAAACACAGTTCAGAAGTCACCCTGAGGGGGTGCGACTTCTGAACTGCATTTTAAAAAAAAATTGCAAAACACAGTTCAGAAGTCACCCTGGGGGGGGGGGGGGGGGGGGGGGGGCGACTTCTGAACTGCAAATTGCATACTTTGGTAAATAACCCACAATGGTGACTTCTGAACTAAAAAAAAAATTTGCCTACTTTGGTAAATAACCCACAATGTGCATTATTTTGGTATATAAATTTTTTTTTTGCTCCCCAATGGTTTTTTTGCCTACAAATTGCATAATGTTGACTGTTTTCCTGATTTGACTGGTACTCATTGAATTTTTTTGCAACTTAATCCTAAGTGAACTGATAGCATAATAGAAACACAGCTGTGGTGCAAGCTGTACAAACTCTGCAGAGTATTTGTACCTTATGATACATTACATTAAATTAGATTACGAATTGCATAATGTACCAATTTCTTACCAAGTTTTTAGCAGGTTTGATACCAATTTATACCAAATCTGCTTAATCAAAAACTGAACTCAATTTGGTACCAATTTATACCAATTTCTATGTTTGCATAAATCTGCACTAAAATCTGTTTGGGTAAATTTATGCATAATTAGATAACCTTATAGCATCTAAACATAAAGTACACATTCCATTTCATAATCCAATAGACCAACATGCATCACCATTCAATTACTCATAAACTCCATAAACACCTAAAATATTATGATTCATCCCATTACAAACTTCCTAGTGGTGCATCCCATAAACACATACTTGAGTTGCATCCCATGACAAATTTCCTAGTGATGTATCCCATAAACACCTAAAACACATACTTAATTTAATACAAAGAAACAGATTGAAAGTTATTGATACAAGAAGGGAAAATTTCAATATGTTCCCCTTCAATCTCTCAACATTCAATTTCTTCTGCAGCTTGGCTGTCTTCTTCCTCTCAGCTTCCATAACTTCCATTACAAGTGTAGCTACACTAATTTCACTCTGATTACCAACTGCAGCTACACTAGATTCAATCCGATTACCAACTTCATCGCTCTCATCTTCATTATCAGCCCATATAAACATATTGCATGTATGATCCATCTACAAAATATAAATGCAATCATCTCAACTAAAAAACAGATCGAACAAAAACTTCTAAAAACAACAGAATTGAACTTTCATATCTAAATTGAACTTTTATATCTAAACTGAACTGTTATTGTGTTTTTTTGGTATTGAACTAATGAAATTTGTTCTCCTCTTAATAATGTGCCTATATGGGAGGTAGTTGACACAAGGTGAGACAAGCAACTCCATAGGCCACTGCATGCTGCAGGCTTTATCTCAATAACAATACGCTCTTGGAATTAAAACTGATGTCGAGGTTAAGCGTGGCCTATATGAATGTCTTGGAAAGCTGGTGCATAGTACTGAAGAACAATATTGATCTTGAGTTTGGTGCCTTGAGAAAAAAAATGTATTTTTGGCTCAATATTGGCTAGACATGCTATTGGTAAGAAGACTCCGACGGATTGGTGGAGTCTTACGGAGATTACTGTCCAGAGCTTAAAAGTTTTGCCAGTTGTATATTAAGCTTGACATGTAATTTCTTCAGATGCAAGCGGAATTGGAGTGCATTCGAGATGCTAACTATTAAAAAATACATAATACTAAATATGTAAATACCCATTACTTGCTGATCTTAAGTTGTATATTTATTTGTTTAGGTGCACACAGAGGACAAACCGTTTAAAGCAAGAAAACCGGTTGAGTATAATATTGAAGATCTTCAAGATGATTCTGAATGGGTTCAAGATTGTGATGGTGTATAAGAAGACAATGAAGGGGATGTTGATACTTAGGTTGAAGAGGATGTTGACGATGCTCCTTTCGATGAAAGGAATATTGTTACTATACTTTGGTTGAAGAAAAGGTTGTTGCGCCTTTGGATGAAGAGAATGTTGTAACTCCTTTGGTTGAAGAGGAGGATGTTGTTGTTCCTTTAGATGAAGAGAATGCTGATCCTACTTTGGATGATGGATATGATGGAGATGAAATCAGAGATGATGAACATGAAGACATCACGAGTGATTATGATTATGTCTTCCAATATTTACTTTAGATTTTTAGGTATATGTCTTTTGGAACTTTTATTTGTTTAAAACTTCTGGTTTAGTCTTCACTATTTTAATTTTCTACTTGTTAAGTTGGGGTACTTTGAATTATATATGACTTTCTTAATAGGATTTTGAATTAAAGCTTACTTATAGTGTTTTATATGTATATATATGAATTTATGCACACATATAGAAGTTTGTAAAATATGTAGACTCTTACGAATCGTGTTACGATTTAACGAGTTATGATTCTAAGATCCCTTCATGAGTTTAGGTAGAATCTCAAAATTAACTACCTTGTCTCATCGACGGCAGTACATCAAGTTATACTTTCCAGGTGGATGGCGACTCACACCGAATGCTGGTGAAATCGGAAGTCCCACTACACGAACATGGGAGATGCTGCACCACAGTAATCAAATTAATCCTAGTTAGAAAACATATAAGCAAACAGATGCCAATATGATTTTTGAAAGTGTCATTTGATATTAGGAAACCTAGAAAGTTACTGGATAGAACTAATTTAGATAAACCTCTTTACAAACGCTTTGAGGAAAAGAAAAGTTGAAAAGATCTTGAAATGACGAGTCTTGCACATAATAGTTTCTTGCATAAGTTAAACTTAGCTTCTTTTATCTTAAAAGAACTTTTTGTAAGTAAAGAGCCAAACACTTATTTTAATTAAGAAACTCCCATAAGCTAGAACCTAATCCAAACTTGGCCAGACTCGAAAAATTTGTTCGACTTGAAAAATTGACAACATTATTACACTAATAAGCTGTAGACATTGAAATAAAATAAAAAAAAAGATTAAACTGTTAGAAGTTACGGTTATTCATCCCATCAACAGAACAGAATAAATTATTATATTTATAAGCATTCAGCGTGGAAGTATAATAATATTATGGAACCAGTATTATTTTTTACTAAATGAGAAGTGCTAGCGGCACTCAGTCCAACACTCACTCCATGAGAGGGCAAATGTTAAATTGAGGAGTAAACCAATTTCTCAATTTCATTTTAATCGACGACAGTAATGGCCAAACAACATTCAGTGGGTGCATGGGAGAGAAGACAAGAGAATAAGAGAAACAAACCCCATGTAGTAGAATCGTCCTTGATGTTCAACTCTATCGTGCAGCTCCACTAGCAGCAGACCTCCTATGCACAAAGCCGGTTCAGGTAGCTTGAATTGTTGCAACCGGTTTTCCTGCACAATTCATCACCAGCACATTTTAGGATTCATACACATGCATAGATTATTGTGTGCTATGCAGTTTAAAATGGAAAAATTTCAAATCCAGGCTTGCTCTATTAAGCAGGTACCATATTAGGTAGCACCACCTCAAAAGATCTCGAGGATAATCAAGCATTCATACCATAAAATATTAACAGGGTCACTTTTCCAGTCTCACGTTGCCAATTAAACAAGCTAAAAGTATGCTAATTACTGATGAGACACGGTTATGTACCCAGAAGTGAAAAAACCAAGAAATCTAAGGAACAAAGAGAATATATCCAGAGAGTTTATCAAAAGAAACGCGATTCTACTTTCAAGAATCACCATTTCAACGAAGTGTTTCCCCTACTACAACAGTACCACTTCTCTTTTTCTAAAACCAACAAATATGAATTCTCCTTTTCTACCCTTCTGCTAATAATTAAAAGCTAAGACCATACTCATTTAACCACCAAACTACTTAAAAACTTTAGTCAAATACTCTATAGGCCCTATCAATACCGTTGGAAATGGAACTAATATTAGTTTTGGGAGTTATAGCAATTGCATTAAGATTCGTGAACATAGTCATGTTTCTCAAGTAATTGTTTTTTAAATGGGGAAAGGAGAAATTTTATTAATCAAAGTGGCACTAATGGCCATTTTACAACTGTTCCCGAGGGGATTTGATTATTGAACTCAGCACCTTGAGTTTACTAGGCTAAGCTCTTACCACAGCTAGCACTTCAAGTGTCTGTTTCTCAAGTATATCATACATGCACTTAAGAAATATCAATATATCTCCTAGTAAATGTAAATTATATCTATATCTATCTATTGCTAAGAATGTAAAAATATAAGATCAACTAAGTACAAATCACTCAAGCATGAAAAAAGTCACAGCAACTGCACATGATTGGTCGTGGTCCTCCTTTTTGTTCATACAGGTGGTCATAATTATCATTCTTGGTAGTTTAGATAAGTGGGTCTCTTCCTCAATTTCCTATACTTCAGGGTGCCAATAACATTACCTAGATGCTTTTTTGTAGGCACCTTTATAAAGGAGCAATGGTTGGCTACACTGAAAAGTCTCCCCTCCCACATTATTCCTGCTGTAGCAGTTGCCTTGCTCCTAAACAAGGTGGCAGTGTGCATTGTAGCACTCTTTTTCCCCTTAATTGAGTCCAAGAAGCGTTTTATTTCATCATTAGCCCCATCCAGTGACCCTTAAAAGACTTCTTCGCCCAATCAGTCTACTCCATCACGTTGCCGCCATCAAATTAAGTAATTACACTTTGTTTGCCCACTTTAGGGAATCATTGAATCATCATTTTGTTGTGTCTCATATTCTCTATCACGGAGGTTCTAATACCCCTCAAACCTAATTCCTTAATTCTTCATCTACCTTTTTTACAATTGCTGAATGATACCATATTATCCATATTCCTTCAATCCTACATGCCACTAAGGCACTAACCTGTTTCCAAAAATAGCAAGCCTAAATTCACTTCATCTACCTTACCTTCCACTATTTAAGCTAAGTCCCTACTTTTAACAACCTTAAACATCCAACAAATTAGCTATTTTAATTTTTAACTAACACTTTATAGGCTCGACCAAAGACAGTTTGACTGGCATTATCCAAAAAAAAAGCTGCATGTCACCTCTCCTGTTAGAACTGCATTTAATTAGACAGTGGCATTTAAAATGGATGGGAAAATTTAATTTAAACCAAAACAAGAATTACATAAATAAATGAATAATGACATGAAAGAAAAAAGACACTACATGAATCCCCAGCTTTCATTTTATTGAGTAATTTTAAAGAATAAAATACATTATGCAAAGCATGTATTTCCATAATGCAACTAACCTGAGACATTGGAAACAAAGGTGACGTGAATGTCCATTTGAATTGAGCATCTCCCAACATGTAATCACGAGCCGTACCATCAGCAATAGACTTCTCTAATCCAATTGGGTATCTCGAATGTCCAATTTTGAATCGGACAGCCCGAGCAGAGTATATAGGGGAGCCAGGATGAAAATAAGCTGACAAGTAAATATAGATTCTCTATCAGCTAAAGCAAAAGTTCAGGATCCTCAATATTAGTATATTACAACTCAATCTTCAGTTCAACTTGATATACAAAATTCATCAACTAATTTACTGAGCTAACCTTGGAACGGTTGGACATGAATCTCCGTGACAAGACATATTCTGGAATATAACTCATAAGCTAAAGTCTCGGGAATTTCGGGTGGGTCTACTCCTTCACTTAACCAATACGATGCTCTATTTTCAGTTGTATCCCCAGGCTCCAATGTATTCTGAATGCTATTTTCAGTTTTATCCCCAGGCACCAATGTATTCTGAATGCTTTCATCAGGGTAGTTATTAGTGCTGGATGCAGTAATGGCTTTTGAGATGCAATTTTTTGTTCTCATCATAGGAGTGAGATCAAAAGCCAGGAACGCATAGACTTTATGATTTCTCTTGAGACGCTCCCAGTTCATACATTTTCCAAGCATATCGCTTACAGGCTCCATCATGTTGTCCACCTCAATGCTATGAACAACATCATATATTTCAGGAAGCATTTTTAAGCAAAGTTGCTTGCAGAGGTCATTTTCAATAACTGCAAAATATTCAGATTGCATATTGTTTAATTGATTAATACTAACATATAACACCATTTGAACTGCAAAACAAAAAAATAAGTCAAAGAACTTTGAGCTACTCAATGGCTTATGTTTCAACCTTGGAAGAAAGAACCAGGTGAAATAATTTATACAGGACCATATAACATTAAAGGATGTCCAACTTTTAGAAGCAAGCCACCATTTACAAATTCAGATTTTGTTTGGCTAAAAAACTTAGTTAAACACTTATTTATCATGTAAGCTATTTCTATAATAAAAGATAAATTAAAGTCAAAGTATGATCATATAATCTATAAGCTATTTTGATAAGTTATCCCAAAAAGCTTATGGAAATAAAAGTTTATGAATATGTAGCTATTTCCATTAGCTCTACCACCCAGTCTCACAAGCTCAATGACATGCATAAAAACTTTTCAAATGAAATATACGCATTTGAAGTCCAAAGAACTACAAGATCCTACATTCCTACTAGCATTGTAAGTAATAATAGAACTAAAATGGCTTACCAAATTGATACCAAGAACTACAAACAGCAGATGCACGAACAAGGTCACAAGGATCATCCAGATAACTGAGAACCTTTATTGTCATATCAGGTTCAAGCCATTGGAATGAATCCCCTTTGGTTTTCACTTCAGAAGACATCTTCCCAAATATTAGGGCCTGATAAATAGCATGCAAAATTGGATCTTTCAGTGACAATAAAACAAACATCTAAAGCTCAATCTCAAAAGTAATAATCATAATCAAAAACACAAACCAAAAATATTCACAAGCTTGGTTATACGGAAGATAAATTCTTCAAGAAATTCGCTTTCCTTCAAGAATCGATGAATTTAGCAAAGAGAGTATGTGATTCTTCTTTTCGCTACGAGAGAGTATGTGATTCTGAGAAAGAAAAAAAGAGGAAATAGAAATAGGAGGATTTAGAACTTGTGAGAAAAAAACTTTGTGGATTGTCGCGTACTATTGAGTTGATTACCCAATTTCTAGAGCTGGCAAAATGCGCCGGCCCGTCGGGCTAGCCCGAAATATGGGAGGGCTGGGCTGAAGAAAATGAGCCATTTTTACACTCGGGCTTTTTAGTCCGGTCCACAAAAGCTCGAGCCCGTGTTGGGCTAGCCCGACCAGGCCATGGGTAGTCCGCAAGCCCGTGATTTTTTAAAGAAGGTGTATATTATTGCTGCCCAACCCAAAATCAATAACTCAGTTTCAATTCAAAAAGACCCAACTACCAAGTGTTCACGTTTCTCAATCTCAACACCTCTTCATTTTCTTTTTGATCTTAGTATTATAAATAGAATAACCCAAAGGCAGTTCACGTTCACGTTTTTCACACTCTTAGCCTTCATTTTCTTTTTGATCTTCTTCTTAGTATTATAATATAAAAAGAATAGTAACCAAAAAAAAATATAAATAGAATAAAAAATAGAATCACTTTACATAAAACACAACTACACTCATAGTCAAACTCTCTCTTTATTCAACATGTTGGTTTTCTCAATATATATATATATATATATATATATATATATATATATATATATATATATATATATATATAAGCCTTACATTGATGTGGTGTTAATTAAAAGATTGAAAACTGAAAAGTGATAAATTAATTCTATGTAATTTTTTCTTTACAATTCAGTTCGTTAAAAGGAAATAGAAAAAAATTGGCGCACAATGCGGGCTAGCCCGAAAAGCCCGCAGCCCGCATTGGGCTGGGCTTGGGCCAAAAAAGTTGAGCCTGAATTGTAATCCGGGCTTTTTGGCCCAAACCGTAAAAGCCCGAGTCCGATGTGGGCCGGGTAGCCCGTTTTGCCATCTCTACCAATTTCAAATTGGTGTATTGGTACTTTATATCTTTTCAAAATGATTTAAAATGGTCATTAATTATTAAGGTTTAATTGATATACACTTAATTAAACCTTTGAAAAGATAAAAGATGATGTGTCAAAAAAATAATGAACCATTTTAGAAGATAAATGACATAATGAGGAAAAAGTAAAATATAAAGGACCAAAACTGTATTTTAGCCTTATTGTTTTTGACAGACATATAAAGTGGTTTTAATGACGTGTGAACTTATAGTTGGTAGATAGTGTAAACTATTTATTTATACACTTATTGTGCAAATAAATTAAATTATCACATTTATCCGTTGTTTTTTTAAATTAGATTATTTATTTTTTTATTAGTTTGACTTTATCGATATATATATTTTTGGTGTAATATTTTTTATTTACCCAGTTAACCAATCACAAAATGACATGTCAACATGTCATAAAAAATCTTTAACTTCATCTCAATTATCTTAAAATTCAATCATACTATAATTTTTGATTGGTTGATAGTGTAAAAGCTTTTACGCTAGCGGTATGTAGGAAACAGAAATAGGAGGATTTGGAATTTCAAAGAAAAACTATGTGGATTGCCGCTTACTATAAGTTACCCTTAAAGGTAGATTGGGTATAGGGGTGGAAATGCATCGAGCTGGGTCGAACTTGGTTCACCTCGACTGGCTCAGTTCGTAGCTCGACTTGAGTTCTACGTGAACATTTTTCAGCTCGAACTCGACTCGACTCAAGCTTGCAAGCAGCTCGATTCAGCTCATTAGCTCGATTGCATGAATAAAACATAAGATGATATCATTTTTTTGTAAAAAGCCAAAAAAAATATAAATCTCTAACATTTTAAACTAACAATTTACTAGCATCATTTAGATAAAATAATTACATAATTAAAAATATAAATATAAATATAATTATAATATATCTTATTTACTTATGTTATGTCATGAGTTTAATAAAAAAAATTAGACAAGCAAAATAATACGATTTCAAAATTTAATGATAATACAGCTAGTCCAAAAACATTGCTCTAAAAACACAAAATGCATAATAAAGATTTTTTTTTTGTGGATGGAAGGGGGTTAACCCCCCAGAACCTGAAAAACACTAAGAATCGGGTAAAATGGGAACCCTAGAAGCAGAAAAGAAGCTCCTAAAGAATATTGAACAGCTTGAAGTTGGTCAAAACCAACGCAAGTAAGAAATTTCAAAGCTCAAAGCATCTCAGCACCACAGGTCTAACTCGTCGTAACCACAACCACTACAAAAAACGGATCAGATTGCGGGGGTTTTTAAGTCGCTTAGCGGGGGTTTTAAACCCCCGCAACGTAATCTGCGGGAGTTTTAAAAAACGCCGGAGTTTCAAGTGCCGCAATCGTTTTGCGGAGGTTTTTAGAAAACGCTGGTATCATGTCTTTTAGCGGGGGTTTTACTGCGGGGGTTTTTAACCCCCACGATTAGTGGAGGTTTTTTTGAGGGGGTTATAAACCTCCTTAAACTGAGTGATTTATAGGAGTTTTATTTTTGTGGATATTTTTTGTTGCCATGGTTGAAAGGACTTTTTTGTAGGGGTTACAACCTCCTATAATAGAGACGATATTTCTTTTGCAATTTGAGAATTTCTTTTTTCCTTATCTCACTATCATATTTTTATCACTAATAACTATACATACATCTTACATAAACTTACCAAGCTTAATCAAAAAACTGAAAATTTCATTAAAAATATAATTGTGATAACATAAATGTAATGTCAAATATCTAAAATATTTAATGTCATCCAACTCAAAAACATAATAAAAAGAAACAATTGTAGCTCAAATATCTATTGTCATTAAGCTCAAAATGATAATAGCATCAAAGAAATCCTATACTAAAGGATCCTAAAATCATTAAATATTGCTAGCACCATGTGATCCACTTGCATCCATTGGAGAATGAGGCTCACCTGCACGATCACTTACCTGAAATAACAAGAAAAATTGACTCATTTCAAATATCAAAAATCAAAATAAGAAAGAACTAAATATGACCTTGTGCTAGTTTTATTGTGTAACTAACAAATCAAGTTAGTATGACTACATTGCATGTTTTATTGTGTAACTAATAAATCATATTAATATCAATCAATGGGAAGTTTGATATACTTTTTGAACTTAAATAATGGCTTACGTTCTCTGGTGGTGATTGATCAGAACTCAGAAAACTTGACAAGCAGCTCTTTGATTAGAGCTTTCCTGCTTGGTTTAGAAAAAATATACATCATGAACCAAACCACGTGTCTCACACATTTTCTGGTGGAGACTCATCAGAAGGCCTGACAAGGTGCTCTCAGATTTGATCTTCATGCTCAGCAGTCACCAGTTTGGAGGATTTTTTAGCAGGATACTCTTCAAGAGAGTTTTCCATACCAGAGAGCAGCACTTTTCCTATATTCCCATAGAAGTTGACCCATGAATCTGGAATTTTGGGATTTGAAATATGTCAGTGACAATATAAAGATTAACTCAAAACAAAAATAAACAACTAAAGCCACTTCACCACCGGGACATAAAGAACAAAACATTTCATAACATTCAACTCAAGTTTAAAGAGTTCATTATTACAGATTTAGTACTACATCAGATTTAGTCATAAGCACTTGAATTGAGCTGAAACAAGATCAATTTAAACAAGTTAGAACAAAACTCAATCAAATCCAAACTAAGGCAACTTGATCTTTTCAGATTCTCCAGAATATAGACCAGCACTATAACAAGGGTAGGTCTGCAGCAATTCAAAACGCATAAGATTCTAATCTTTGCACTAAGCAACAACTTACTTGAAGATGCAGAGAAGCCAAAGCCCGGAATGATTAGACAAAGCAATGAAGAAACAAATTGCAGCAGTCAACCAAACAAAATACAATTCCAACGGAAATTTTGGACACTTTCTGACTTCCACGCTACAATGAAATAATTACAAAGTTAAGCAAAAAGAAGAATTCTGCCAAATAAGAACAAAGAAAATGAACAATATTCTGAATGAGAAGAAATATCTTTCTTAAGACGGCGACGACAATAAGCAACGACAACATTAATAAGACACACGGCAACGAAACGAGGCAAATTTATACCACAACGAATAATCAAACACCAAAAATCACATAACCAATAACTAAAAACTCATAATCACAAAGTCAATCTGCGGTTTCACGGATCAACGCAATCTCTTCTAGATTATCGTTCCAAACCTCCCTAATTTGAACCGAATCGCCTTTTGGTGAAACCAGCATTTCAAATTAACAAACCCGAGCAACAGATTTAAAATTCCAAACAAAACACTCAGATCTGTAAACAAAAATCGTTCAGATTTTAAAACCTAACAAATCTAAAACAAATCTAGGAGCAAAAGGAGTAGTAAAAACCTGAAGAGAATTTCAGTAACTAGAGCTCCAAATCGAAGAAGCGCGGTCGAGAATCAACTAGATCTAAAACAAAACAAAGCAAAGAAGAACCATCAGAGAACGAAAAGTGATTTTAACAGTTCAGAAGTGAGAGTAGAGGATCTAACCTTGTAGTAGAGAATGAGAAGCTTGAGATTCAACGATCTTGAAGGAGGGATAAGAGGGTTTGGGATTCAAGGTACTGTGCTTGTTGGTGGAGAAGTGCGATGAGGTTGGATTCCAAATGAGGGTTTGCAAAATTGATGAAGCTGAGAAGAGAGGGAAACAGGAAAGTGAAATCTGAAGCGCTCAATTTTATTTTGGGTGAAATCTGAAGCGCTCAATGAAAGTGAGAAGAGGGGGGAACGTGAAAGTGAGAAGAGGGAAAGGGTTTTTTTACATGTTTAGAGGGTTTTTTTTACGAGTAGCGAGGGTTTTTTCTTTACAATCAGCGGGGGTTTTAAAATTCCTTAAATTGAAACAAAAATTTTAATTGAAGTAGTGAAAAGTTCCTTTTTTAACTTTAAACTGAGGGGGTTTTTAAAACCTCCGCAAAAAAAACCCCGCTATTTGATCCGTTTTTTGTAGTGAACGTTCAAGTTAATTGTTTTTTCTTCTTACCATGATGCATTAAAACATCCATGTTATTTGAAGCATTGCAATATACCACAAAAGGTAAAACCAAAAGAAATGTGGATGTCAACCTTTCCTTTAACTTCGAGAATCTCTCGATGAACCTTTTATAGTAGCTTGCCAACCTTAATAACCTCTTGATCTTGGTCAATGACTTAGGTAATACCCAATGTTGTATGGCGTCGACCTTTACCAAATCAACGTACATACTTCCTCTTGAGACCGTATTGTTTAGATCTTTAAACGGTGCTTATGTGTGATGGCTCGGATCTACCACAAAGTGTTTGGCAACTACGTTAATACATATGTAATTTCGTCGCGAAATTATTGCTCGAATCTAGTAGATTTGGAAACAATGGCCTCTAAATATTTTGAAGATAGCAAATAATATAAGAGCAATTTTAGTTCTAATGAGTTTCCTAAGTGTGCAAGATATTTATCTATTATCTTAGAAATAGAAGAAGAAGAGCAAACATGCAGAAGCTAAAGGACATTTTGTGATAATGTCACAATAATTTAGCCATCATCTGGTGCTATAGATAGTGGATCATATCAGAAGGAGAATCATCATCTGGTCCCTTCATGCCTCTGTAGTGTAAAAGTGCAACCGGCCTCAGTCTGCATCTTGTAGAAGACTATATCTGGTCAACATTATCTTCATTGTAAGGATGTCTCTAGTCTAAGGACTTGTCTATTGAAGAGTTCCTCTATTCCAGGATTGTATCTGGCGTACCTCCCTTCTAATGCCTCAACAGCATAGTACATACTCATTAAAGGAAGAAGCCTCGGTATGAGGAATCAAATATAATAAAAAATTATGAAACAATCATTTCAAGAGGCAAAATGATTGGGAAAACCCTAGTAAAGGCTTTTTTGAAATTAACCTCTATACTATGTTAGTACTGCTCCACTGTGTCAGTATGGAAAAGCATAACACATATACATTCTCAGCGTGATCCTAGGCTTTCAATGGTTTGTCCTTTCGTGGAAAACCCTAACTTGGTCACAATGACTCTTTTGATACTTCTACAAGGCCCAACAATATATACACATCTTCAAATCTATAGCATCATCAAAATAGACAAGTCTGAATATCCAAAGAGAAAACCTAAAGAGCTAACCAAGAATGCTTCATTCAAATATTCTTCGTCCTTGTGAAAGCATTTTAATTTGTTTTATCTAAAGCTTTCAATTTTCATGAACCTCTCATGGAAAGAAATTTGGTTGTTATTGCATTTTCCTCAATTCGTCCTTGTGAAAACACTTTTGAAGCTTATATTTATCCCAGTAGTGACATTTTCCTCAAAGCCCTAACTTGGCCATTATGAGAAGTTAAGAGTATAACCAAGATTTGGCATAAAATACTCTTAAGATTATAATCTTTTGAGAATTGTGGAAATCCTTCTAGTTTGTCGAAGGGACTGGGCTAGCTACCAGATCGTAGTGAACCATAATATGTATTTGTGTGATTAATATTCGTTCGTCAACTTTATCACTTAAATTTAACAAACTTTTTTACAAAAGCAAGTTTTGGATTTTTTTTTATAGAATCCAATTCAAATCCCTTCTTTCTTGTGTTTTTCTAGGGTTCAATTATTGGTTGAGTTATTTCACTTTTAATGTTTTATCATTTTTTTAGTGTATTGTCATTGTTTTTGCTGACATGTGTTGCATGTTAAGTGGGCTAACAATTTTGCAAAAACCGAAAAGAAATGCATAAGTTTAAATAATAACTAATTTAATTAAAAAGTGACACAACGTCAAGGTTGTAAATAATTGAAGTAAAATAAGGCAATTATAAATTGGTTGTATGGACAATCAACTTAATAGGTGGATTTTGTGACAATTTCGTAGATAATTGCAATGAAACCAAAAGCTTTCAAATCAGCTGTTTGAACACTTCATTTAAAATCTAGAAATATTCCATCGACAGACTAAGTAACTGATGTAAAATCCCTTTTAAAACCATTATCAGTTATTTAATGATAATCGGTTTAGAAAACACTGAATATCTAATATTTATTTCTTCTCTATTTCATTCGTGAGATTTCTATCGTCAACCCTAGCTTGCCTCGCCTCTAATTGCACTTTCCCCTCTCCCATCTCACTATGCCTATGCTCTTTCAATCTTCGTTATACCCAAAGTTCTTCACCACCTTTATTTTTCATCTTTTTTTTGTTAATTTGTAGATTTGGACACTAGTTGACAACCGTCCACCATGCATACGTTAAATTCTATTTGGGTGGTGGTTAACCACTGTCCATAACTACCCATATCCATTAAAGCTTGTGCTTACATTATTGTTATAAATATCTTGTGTTGCGTTTACATTTTCGCTATAAATATCATGTGTTTTTCTTACGATTTTTGTTTCGTCTAAGTGGTTTTCCTTACATTTTCTCTTGTCTATTACGTTCTAGTACAAAGTTTGTTTGTTACATCACTTCTCTCCCTAGAATTGATAGGTTAAAATGTTAGGATTCTCTCTGTGGTGATACACAACTCGTTCATTCAGAAAAAAAGTGTATAATTGATGTATTGTTTTTACGTTAAGATACCTTCTACTGCACACCTTAAATTGTACACCTGCCATCTGTTGTTTTTTAAATACAAAACTTCGAAGCAAATGTATTGCTTAAAGCAAGACACAATTGATGCTGATATGCCACAAATGAGAGTGCAAAATATCGTTAAAAGTTGAATAGATCGTACTTTTACGTTCACCTGTCCTGTTTGGATAAAAGTTGTTTTTCGAGTAAATAATATCATGAAAGCTATTCGTCAATGTATATATATATAAGGGACCAAAAGACTTGTCAAAGAAATGAATGAATTTCACATGTGCTTTTATATTATTTAGAGCATCAATTATTGTATATCGTAATTGTGTTACATTATATATATATATATATATATATATATATATATATATATGTTAAATTGCACTTTTGGCCCTTTATGTTTGAGATTTGTGTTATTTTGGCCTTTATGTTTTTTTTTCTCGTTTTACCCCTTCATGTTTTTTTTGTGTGTCATTTTGGCTCCTGCCGTTAGTTTTTTCTAACGGACGCCACGCTGGCAGTTAACTGCTGACGTGGCGTCTTAATTGTCAGGGCTGACTAGGATTCATTAAATGACGTGGCCAATGAGGGACCAAATTGAAACAAATAAAAAACATAGGGGACCAAATTGACACAAACACAAAACACAATCAATCACTCTCCATCTTCTTCCTCCATCTTCTTCTTCTTCTCCGGCGAGCCGCCACCACCACCACCACCACCACACCACCACATATTTGGTTTCAAATCCCCAATTTCTTCAAAATCCAAAATCCCCAATTTTTCAAATCCCTAAATTTGGTTTCAAATCCCCAATTTTTCAATGAAACCATCCCCAATTTCTGGTTCCTTTCTGGTGTGGCATCTATATTTTGCATTTTGTTTAGGCCGAAAAGGAAGGAGCATCATGTTAGTGATTCTCAGTTCTGACACTTGTTAGAATCACAAGACTTATCATGATACTGTTGCTGTTGGTTGTGCGCATGTACCAACATATCAAGCACAAAATTCATTCACATAATTATGAACTGCATTTTCCTTTGTAGTTTTCTGAACAAAATATATATCCTAAATGTGAACTATGTATGAAACTGCATGCTTAATTAAAATAAGAGCCATGAATGACTATAATAATACAAAATGTGGATCCTAAACCATGAAATCACTTAATAATTAATTTAATCATCATGTTAAATCTAGATATAGATGCCACACTAGAAAGGAACCAGAAATTGGGGATGGTTTTATTGAAAAATTGGAGATTTGAAACCAAATTTAGGAATTTGAAAAATTAGGGATTTTGGGTCTTGAGGAAATTGGGGATTTGAAACCAAATTTGTGGTGTTGGTGGTGGCGGCAGCTCGCCGGAGAAGAAGATGATGAAGATGAGGAAGAAGATGGAGAGTGATTGATTACGTTTTGTGTTTGTGTCAATTTGGTCCCCTATGTTTTTTATTTGTTTCAATTTGGTCCCCCATTGGCCACGTCATTTAATGAATCCTAGTCAGCCGTGACAATTAAGATACCACATCAACAGTTAACTGCCAGCGTGGCATCCGTTAGAAAAAACTAACGGCAGGGGCCAAAATGACACACAAAAAAACATGAAGGACTAAAACGAGGAAAAAAACATAAAGGGCTAAAATGACACAACCCCAAATATAAAGGGTAAAAAGTGCAATTTTGCCATATATATATATATATATATATATATATATATATATATATATTGATATTGTGAGTTTAATTTGTTGGAAAAATGATATTTGTTATTTGTATAAATAAGGATATAATAAAAAAGAATGTTTACAAAGTCATCATTTTTTAAATCGATTATGAGCAAATACTTTTTTTTGGATAAGTCAAAAATTTATTAATGAGTAGAGAAGCTACAACATGCCTAAAACTAAGAGCATGACAAAACCACCACCAATACATATGTATGAAGCATTTGTGGGAAAGCACGCACACCTAGCATTTGTGACCCATGAGTAGGCTCATTTTAGGTATGTGCAAAAATTAAAGAATGGTAATGAAAAATTATGACTAGTAAGAAGCTCAAAAGCTGAAAATATAGTTGTAGTCATAATGAATTTTTTCTGTTCGTTTTGTGCTTATTCTCCTCTCCCTTTTTGTTTGCGTGTTCTATGGTATTTATTTATATAAGTGGTAAAGAGAATAAGAATATCACATTTTTCTTCTTTTTTATTACTAGCTTCTAGTAGTATGGACAACCAACTTAAAAGGTTGATTTAGTGAAAATTTTGTAGATAACTCAAGTGAAATAAGAAACTTTTAAATCGGTTGTCTGGACACTTCTTTTAACAAATAACTGATGTAAAAACCCTTTTAAAGCCACTATCTGTTTTTTTTAATGATAATCAATTTAGAAAATATTTAATATCTAATGCGAGATTTCAACCGTCAAACCTAGCGTGCCTCACCCCTCATTACACGTCCCCTCCATCTCACTATGCCTATCCTCTTTCAATCTTTCATCATACCAAAAGTTCTTCACCACCTTTATTTTTCGTTTTTTTAATTTTGTAGATTTGGACACTGGTCGACAACCGTCCACCATGCATACGTTAAATTCTATTCGGGTGGTGGTTAACCACTGCCCATAACTACCCATATCCATTAAAGCTCTTACGTTTTTGTTATAAATATCATGTGTTTTGTTTACATTTTCGCAATAAATATTAAGTGTTTTTTTTACGATTTTTGTTTCGTCTAAGTGTTTTTCTTTACATTTTCTCTTGTCCATTACAATATTCTAGTATTTGTTGTCTAGCTTTTGTATTAAATAGTGTCTTAGGACTATTATTGGGGAAGTTATAGAGTGGCTTAAAACTATTAAAGAGTGCTCATAAAAGAAACTTTCAATTTTTTGATGTTTCTGAAAAAATTTGTGGCGCTTGTTTCTAGTATTGACTTACCAATTATTTGATATTTCGACAAGTTCAAACCCAGATTTTGTGGGTAGCTAATAGGGTGAAGTCTCACACGTTGTCTTCAATGAGGTGTTTGTTTGACCATTTTGCACAGCGAAATTATTGTAATCTTTAGTTTCTTTCCAAGACAATTATCAAATTTTCTTAAGAAGGTTGAAGTCATCATTAACATATGTTAATGATTATTTGTATATTTAGAATAAACAAAAATGTAGTGCAATCACTACAACAGATTTGGGGATGGGCAGCGTTTTTTTTTAGCCATGGGCAACGCTTCTGAGCGCTGCTAAATTTGGCGCTGGTGATTCCTCCTAAAAAATGGGCAGCGTTTGAGAAGCGCTGCTCATTAATAGCCATAGGCAGCGTTTGAAGGGAGAAGCACTGCTCATTCACCTAGCGCGTATAGCAATGGGCAGCGCTTGTTAAAGGGAAGCGCTGCCCATTGCTAAACGCGCTAGGTGAATGAGCAGCGCTTCTCCCACCAAGCGCTGCTCATTCACCTAGCAATGGGCAGCGCTTCCCTTTACCAAGCGCTGCCCATTGCTAAACGCGCTAAGTAAATGAGCAGCGCTTCTCCCACCAAGCGCTGCTCATTCACCTAGCACGTTTAGCAATGGGCAGCGCTTGCCTTTACCAAGCGCTGCCCATTGCTATACGTGCTAGGTGAATGAGCAGCGCTTCTCCCACCAAGCGCTGCCCATTGTTTAATTTTTTTTCCTTTTTTTCTGTTTTTTTTTTGTATTTTCCTTTTTACATTTGATAATTTCCTGGTCATATACAGCCAATTAATACCAATCCAATCATTTACATAATAACAACATATATATATATATATATATATATCCAAATGCACCAATATGATCACAAAACAAAACAAACTAGCTAACAAGTTATTATATGCATGTATCCAAATCAAACTCTCTAACAATATGTATCCAAAACTAGCAAGCTACTTACAATATGTATCTAAATTAAAACAAGTTAGCAACATCACACTTTTCAACATCACACTCATGAACGCTGTCATTCCACGAGGAGCCGGCTTTCTGATATACTTTTCAACATCACACTCATGATCACTATGATCCGCCATCTGACCTGCAATAAAACATAATCATTGTTATTGTTATATTTATCTATCCAAAATAAATAAACAGACAAGAAGATGAAAACTATGTAAAATAACTACTTGGAAATAGATAAAAAGCATATGATATAAGTCTAAATTACCTTTTTCCTTTTCTTGGATATAATTGTATTTGCAATTCGCTTCTTAGTATTTTTTTTTGACGAATCGTAATCCCATCACTATGATCGTTTCTAACATACACAAAATCCTCTATAGGAGTACTTTCCCCTACAATTGGTAGTGATGTCCCAAAGAAAGGGTCGTCCTCAATACCATCATCATCGGTTGCTTGATCCTCAATGTCATTCACCAATTTTTTATTTGTCAATAAAACAATGGACCAAATTGTATCAACTGGATCAGTGACATAAAACACTTGTTGAGCTTGGGATGCCAAAATAAAAGGCTCATCTTTATATCCTAACTTATTGAAATTCACCCGCATGAACCCCAACTCATCAATTTGTAAACCACTATTATTGTCGACCCACTTACATAGGAACACAGGCTCCCGAAACATGTTGTAATCCAACTCCCATATGTGTTCAATGACCCCGAAGTATGACATATTCGCATATATGGGATTTCTGTCTTTGGCACTTGATGTATGCAAAGCTTGAGCTACAAGAGTCACCCCACTATTTTGCATTTTACTTTGATCATCATGTTTTTTTGTATAGAACGTGTACCCGTTCATTAGATAGCTGGTGTAAGAGAAAACTTGCATATTTGGACCTTTTGCTAACCATCTCAATCTTTCTAAAATCGAGGAAGGATTCATAGTAAATTCGAAATCAATGTGGTCTTTTAGCCACACTATGAAACTCTGATTATGTTCTTTTGTTAACCAAACTTGAGTCTTATATGGGTGATCACTCTTAAGTATGTCCATGTGCTTGGAAACATATGAATCAACCTCAGTATCATTGTGCAAAACATATAAGTGTGCTTCATCTAGTTCTTTCCTTGATACCATCACTATTTTTGTTCCTGACATCCCTTTACTAATGCTTCCTAAGTGACGAGACCTTGGCAGTCCAACAGAATATTCAAGACTAGATAGATAGCCGGTACAGAACTCAATAGCTTCTTTAACTATGTAGCGCTCAACAATACAACCCTCGGGTCGTGATCGGTTTTTCACATAACCTTTTAATATCTTCATGTAACGCTCAAACGGATACATCCATCTCATGTAACATGGGCCACACAATTGTGTCTCTCTAATCAGATGAACTATTAGATGAATCATTATGTCAAAAAACGAAGGTGGGAAATACATCTCAAGCTCACACAAAGTGACAGTAATTTCTCTTTGCAATGATGGCAACTTTCCAAGGTCAATCACTCTACTACAAATCGCCTTAAAGAAGAAACTAAGTTTGGTTAGGGTCTTGCGCACTTTCTTAGGCAAAATGGAACGTATACCAATGGGTAGCAAATTCTCCATTAGAACATGGCAATCATGAGACTTTAAAGACTTTAACTTGAGGTCTTTCATCGATACAAGGTTCATAATATTTGAAGAGTAACCCTCTGGAACTTTAACTCCATGAAGAAACTTACAAAACACGGTCTTCTCCTTTTTAGATAAAGTATGAGCTGCTGGAGGTAGATATGTACGTGTACCCTTCTTTATCGGACCCAATTCTGGTCTCAACCACATACTAAGCAAGTCTAACCTCGAGTTGATGGTATCTTTAGTCTTTTCTGGCATATTGAGTAAGGTACCGATGACACTTTCAAAGACATTTTTTTCAACATGCCACTACAAGAAAAACTGGATTTTCCGGCGACCAAAATCCGCCGAAAATGTGGACTTTCCGGCGGATTTTTGGCGCCGAAAAAACCCTCGTCGCAAACAGTTTCCGACGGATTTTCCGCCGGTAATTTCCGTCGGATTTTTGGTAATTTCCGGCGGATTTTAGTCTTTTTTTTTTGTCAAAATTTTGTTTTTTTTTTTTGGAAAATCCGCCGGAAATTACCAAAAATCTGCCGCGGATTTATGGTAATTTCCGGCGGATTTTTCAAAAAAAAAAAACTTTTTTGACAAAAAAAAATCCGAAAATTTTTAAAAAAATTGTGAATTTTATAACTTAATATGTGTTTTAAATAAAAGTCAAAAAACAAAAGTAAAATCAAATGTTGAGTGGTATTGTTGAAATAGGAAAGAATAAAAGAGAATATGAGAAGAAATAATATATGAGAGAACAAGAATGAGGAATTATGAAGAAATAAGAATAAAATAGTGAGATGAAGAAGGAATAAGAATAAAGAAGTGAGAATGAAGAAGAAAGGAGAATTATAGAAGAGGGATATGTAGAGAAATTTTTGAAGATTAGAGAGTATGAGAAAGAAGAAGAAAGATAAGATAGAGAAAATGTAGAAGAGAATGAGAAGGAAAGAAAGAGATAAATGAGAGAATGAGATGAGTGTAGGATAAAGTTGTATTTATAGACGAATTTTTTTCCCTCTAAATTTTTCCGGCGGATTTTTTCCCTCCAAAATTTTCCGGCGGACTTTTTCAAATTTCCGGCGGATTTTCGATTTTTTTTTTTTGGAAAATCCACCGGAAATTACCAAAAATCCGCCGGAAATTTCCGGTAACATTTCCGGCGGATTTTTGCAAAAAAAAAATTTTAAATTCCGCCAGAAAGTCCAAAAAATCCGCCGGAAAATTTCTGTGGGATAAAAATCCGCCGGAAACTACCGTGGGATCAAATCCGCCGGAAAGTTTTGGACAGTAAATCAACTATTTCTTGTAGTGTGCATCACATCAATGAAGTGCCTTACATATAATGACTTCCAGTATGGCAACTCAAAGAAAATTGACTTTTTCTTCCACCCCCGTTTGGCAAGCTCTCCTGCAAAAGGCTTCCCAAATTTAATGTTCAAACCTCTCACCTTTTGAAATAGTTGTTCACCCATCAAAGCCATGGGAGCTTTACGGGTTTCGATATTCCCATTGAATGCCTTTTTCAACAGTCGATACGGATGAGTAGATGGTAAAAACCTACGATGACCACAGTAGATATTCTTCCTACCATGTTCCAACCACATCCAATCAGTGTTATCTTCACATATAGGGCACGCACACTGACCTTTGTTACTGTACCCAGATAGATTGCCGTATGCTGGAAAGTCATTAATTGTGCCAAAAATCATAGCCCTCAGGGTGAAAGTTTCTTCTTTGAACCCATCATACACCTCTACTCCAGTCTCCCACATTAGCTTCAAGTCTTCAATTAACGGAACCAAGTATACATCAATATCATTTCCCGGTTGCTTGGGCCCAGAAATTAACAAAGACAACATCATATATTTGCGTTTCATGCAAAGCCATGGAGGTAAGTTATAGATCGCCAAAATCACGGGCCATGTACTGTGGGAGCTACTCTGAATGCCGTGCGGATTAAATCCATCAGCAGACAATGCAAGTCGTAGGTTTCTTGGATCCAACCCGAAATCAGGATAATCAATATCAATTTTCTTCCATTGCGGAGAAACCGCCGGGTGTCGTAGCATGCCATCTTTAATCCTTTCATCATCATGCCATGTCAAGTGTTTTGCATCTTCTGAACTATGGTACATGCGCCTAAATCGAGGAATTATGGGAAAATACCACAACACCTTTTCTGGAGCAGATTCTTTATTTTTATATCGCGATGCATTACATTTAGGACACGACTTTAACGATGCATGTTAATTCCAAAATAAAATGCAATCATTGGGACAAGCATGTATCTTCTCATAGTTCAACCCAATGGACCCTAACATTTGTTTTGCATCATACGTCCGAGAAGGGAGCACATTATCCTTCGGCAACATTTCTTTCAACAGTGCGAGTAATTCCATAAAGCTCTTATCCGTCCATCCGTGGCAAGTTTTCAAGTTATACAACTTTATCACAGCCAATAGTTTTGTGAATTCAGTACAACCTGAATACAACGGTGTCTTCGCATCCGTTATCAATTTCTCAAACATTTGAGGACAGTCACTAAGATCGTCTTCAACAGCCTTTGCCATCTCTTCAAATTCGCCCCCTTCAAATGTAGGTCTTTCGGTGTCAACCGGTGCACATCTCTCAGTACTATTACCCATATTTGAAGATTCACCTCTTTCCTCACCATGCATTGTCCAACAAGTGTAACTTTGATCTATTCCGTAACCCTTTAAATGTCCTGCCAACTCCTCTGCATTAACTGATTTTACATAACAACAACTCAAACAAGGACACTTCATGTTACTAGAACTCCCTAAACGTTCAACAGCACACTTCACAAAATAATCCACTCCAGCAACATATTCCTTGGACAGACGATTGGCAGACATCCACTCTCTATCCATAATTTCCCAGTATTTATTTATAATAAAATCCTGATAAGAAATCTTAAAAACCTATTATAGGTGACAAACAACAAACAATTCGCATATTTAGGCATATTCGATTTTACTTTGCTAGTTTCATTCACCACACATATACAAGTTTGCATAACTTATATTCTTGTTCAAGTATAAAATATATAATATAAAAAAAGGTGATCTATTTCTAAAAAATAGTAATAGAAGAGTTTGCATAACTTATATTTGATAGGTATCAAGAAAACAAAGCCTACATATCAATGTAATATCTATGAAGAAATAAATCATCATGGTTCAATCAAAACAGTTATTAGCAATTGATTTTTAGAATCATTGTTGTTGCCAAGACTAAACTTCATCACAAGTTAGGTATCAATCTTTCATTTCAAGCACAACTAAAAGAAAAGGAACACATAAAATAAATAAGAGAGGCAATTTCAGTTTTAAATAAATAAATAGTCACTCTAGTTTTAAACAACAAAAGTACCTGAACAAGTGGAAGCAACAATGAACTCCAACCTAGGTGAACCACGCACTAGCAAATGAACCGAACTCTCGAACAACGAATGCAAAGCTCCGACAAAACAAACTCGCAAAACCTAACAACAATTCACATATTCAGCAACAATCCTCAATTTCTCATGTTTAGAAATACATCACAAGTATCCCTTAACCTAGAACAACATTCAATTAACATGCATTTCACTAAATATCTCAAATTTATAAATACAACACAAGAATCCCTTAACCTAGAGCAACATTAAATTAACAAGGGCGAAAACTATGTAAGTCTAAATTACTTGGAAATAGATACTTGTACGCTGCTTTTTATGTATTTCCAAGTAGTTATTTTACTTGGAAATAGATAAAAAGCATATGATGTAAGTCTAAATTACCTTGAGAGCTTGAGAGAGGAGGAGAGCTTGAGAGAGTATACCTGAGTGAGAGCTTCAAGTGAGAGAGCTAGGTGATGGAAAAGACCCAAAAAAAATGTTAACGCTAAAACGTACGCGAGGGAATGAAAATGAAAAAAAACCAATAGGCAGCGTTTATAAGTAAGGAGCGCTGCCCATTGCTCATATGCGTCCTCCAATGGGCAGCGTTTGGCAACGCTGCCCATTGCTCAGATGCGTCCTCCAATGGGTAGCGTTTGGCAAGGCAGCGCTGCCCATTGCTCATATGCGTCCTCCAATGGGCAGCGTTTGGAAAGGGAGCGCTGCCCATTGCTCAAATCCGTCCTCCAATGGGCAGCGTTTGGCAAGGGAGCGCTGCCCATTGCTCATATGCGTCCTCCAATAGGCAGCGTTTGGCAAGGGAGTGCAGCCCATCGTTTCGGGTTTTTCCCTTTGGCTAGCGCTTTTTTAATAAACGCTGCTCAAGGTAGCGACTTTTTTTCGCACTTCTGGCGTAGTGAATGATGTCTAATTGACAAAGTTTGTCTGTTACACCACTTCTATCCCTAGAATTGATATGTTAAATTGTTAGGATTCTCTCTGTGGCGATACACAACTTTCTTTCAGAAAAAGTGTACCATTGATGTATTGTTTTTATGTCACCTGGACACCTTCAATTGCACACCTTAAATTGTGCCATATGTTGTTTTTTAAATACAACACTTCGAAGCAAACAGAAGCAAACACATTGCTTAAAGTAAGACACAACTGATGCTACTATGCCACAACTGAGAGTGTAAAATATCGTTAAAAGTTTTTTTGGTACAAAAAATATCGTTAAAAGTTGAATAGATCGTACTTATACATTCACCATCTTGTTTGGATAAAAGCTATTTTTCGAGTACATAATGTCATGAAAGCTATTCGTCAATGTGTGTGTGTATATTATTTACTTGTCATAGAAATGAATGAATTTCACATGTGCTTTTATATTATTTAGAGCATCAATTATTGTATATTGTAATTGTATTATATTATATATAAATATTGATATTGTGAGTTTAATTTGTTGGAAAAATGATATTTGTTATTTGTATAAATCGGATCTAATAAAAAAGAATCTTTACAAAGTCATAATTTTTTTAATAGATTATGAGCAAATACTTTTTTTTTGGATAAGTCAAATTTATTAATAAGTAGAGAAGCTATAATATGCCCAAAACTAATAGCATGACAAAAACACCACCAATACATATGTATGGAGCATTTGTGGGAAAGTACACACACCTATCATTTGTGACCCATGAGTAGGCTCATTTTAGGTGTTTGTGCAAAAAATAAAGAACGGTAATGAAAAATTATGACTAATAGGAAGCTTAAAAGCTGAAAAAATAGTTGTAGTCATAATGAATTTTTCTATTCATTTTGTGCTTATTCTCCTCTTTCTTTTTATTTGCGTGTTCTATGGTATTTATTTATATAAGTGGTAAAGAGAATAAGAATATCACATTTTTCTTCTTTTTCATTACTAGCTTCTAGTAGTATAGCATATCTGTCTATGGAAATTAAATAGTATATATCTAATTTTATATAATACTACTTTTTTTTACAAACAAATTTAATAATACTATTTACACATTATAATATTCTTGAAGTCCTCTTTCTATTCTTAATCTTCAAATATCAATAATGTATGCAGCTAATACATGGTTATAGAAATTCCTATAATTATAAGAATTTGGTCTAATTGACCATAATTTCTACATGACAGAAACTTTTTGCCTAGGTATAAATTTAAATAAGTTTTTTTTTTGTCAAAAATTTAAATAAGTTTTTATCGGGTCAGGTTTAAACCCTCATTTTTAATTGTAATTTTTCATTTTTTTAATATTATTTGGTTTGCAAATGATTGGTAGTTTTTTATTAGCTTAGACAAAATGACAAATAAATATCACACACATATTATATCACCGTTCACACTTGAGTTTAAATCCGAGAGTCGGCATCTCTATGTCGTTGAAATTGTCAATACAACTAACAGTGATGAAGATTGATAGAGATTAGATGCTAAACTAGTTAGGATGCATTCCTCTATATATATAGTGATACTTGCAATCCATTTTTCCCTAAAAAAATTATTCAGGAATAGTTTTCTAAATCTCTTAAGGATGTAAAATATATTGTCCATGAGTTTGTTAAAAAATGGTTAAATTTTAAAAATTTCTTTACAGACTGCATATGAGCGTATTATATATTTAATATTTAACTATTCATGTCTCCAATTAATAGGTTATTTATACTCAAACATGTCATCTCTTTTAAGCTGGATCAGTCACCTCTCATACACGAATCTAGGAAAAATTGATTTTATTTGTTAAATTAAGATATTCATGTGTAATTGAAGAAAATTTCTTCAAAGTAACTGGATTCATTTAAGGGATAGACATTCCCAACATATGTTTTCTGATACGCATCGGTTAGGGATCGAACCCAAAACTAAATAGCTAAGGGACTCAAATATTTATGACTTGTGTCCAATCATGTTGGTAGGAAAAATTGATCCTAGTCAAGCAATAAGTGACAAGACATCAATCCACTGAATACTATAACTTCATTTAATATTTTGAAATGATCATGCCCAAGCTTAAACAATGGATACACCAAGTTTTATTATGAAGATCTTAATTTCATTTCCAACAAAAATATATAAAATATATAATTTTTTTTGGGTACAATAAAATATATAATATTTAATAATGTCAAAAACTAGAATTCTTTTGCTTATAAGATTATATATATGTTGGGTTGTTATGGTTTTTATGAAAAGATGTGCGCCTATGTGTTTACAAGGGGCCTTTTTGTACTTATCAACAACTCACTCATATAATATAGGCTAAATTGTACTTTTGGTCCTTTACATTTCTCTTGGTAGCGGAGAGCTTGGGAGGTCTAATTGGATGGCGGTGAAGCCAAATCTTTTTAAAGGTTTCACAAAGGAAAGTTTAATATACAACATGTTGACAATAGTCTTAATTTTGACTGTGTGGAGGTATTGAACTGTACCTCTTGTTGTGAGATGTAGACGGTCCAGGTGTCAGATCGATCTGTATGTCTGTTGGTCGCGTTTAGAGCTCAACTCGGGTTGTACCTGCAATGACACTCCAATGCCCAAGTCAATGGGGGATTGTGAGCAAAGTAACGATATGGTGAATAGTGTGTACCTGACAACTGAGGTAAGACCTCCTTATATAGTGTCGGTAACTTTACGGGTGACTGTAAGATCTGTGTATGGGCCGATCTGAGCCGTTGATTCTAGGTCACTTCAAGCTCTTTCGCTAATGGGCCGATCTCGTCCTATACAGCGGGAGTTGGGCTTCGGCCCAGTCCAGAACAGGTATCAACAGAGAATCTCTAGACTATGAAGGTTATCTTAAGAAGCATTGAAATGATTTCATGGCTTAAGAGAAATTTCTCTAAGACCTGTATTACCGGAGTCCAAGACTCTTTCCTCTTGATGGAAACAAGTTTTCTACACAGTAGGTGTAATTCGTCCCATGATTGAGATATTTTGAGATGACCCTTGACAAGTTGGGGCATACATAGGTCTGTTAGTTTTGGCTAGTGTGTTTCTTGATAAATTTAATATTGCATAGCATCCCCATTTTTTTATGTCTTGCCTGATAATGCATGTTAAGGTTTGGAAGAAGGTGGTTCGGATTCAAAGGGGACTTCTTTGGGCGGGGTGAAAGAGAGAAATAATATTTCTTGGGTCAAGTATTTTGAAGTCTGAAGCCTAAACAAGAGGATCCAGGGTCTAGGATCTCAACTTTTCAACTTGTCCCTGTTAAGTGGACGTGTGGAGATAATTGGTGGGCGAGGATAACTTCTGGAAGGAAATTCCCATTACCTTAGGATAGTGTCATTGGTGCATGGGAGGCGAGTATATATAGGGTATGGTTAAATCGGTATTTGAATATTTGCGTAAAATAAACCCTTCAGTGATGACTCGATCCCCCTTAGGGGTGTATGTGTTGGATAAATAATGGAAGAATAGTGCCCTGTCTAAGGGTTTTGCATGGTATCTTTTGGCATGAAGTACTTTCGGCTATCTAAGAAACGGGAATGGGATAATCTTCTCAAGTAGAACTCTTGATATGTTTTGCATTAAAAAAGAGTCCCACATTGGATGTGATATGGTCTGAAAATGAGTTTATAAGTGGAAAACATCCCTCACCTTACAAGCTGGTTTTGTAGGGTTGAGTTAGGCCTAAACCACGTTTTAAAAAAAACGATCCACTATTAGTTCTATATATATATATTATGCAAAAAAAGTGTGAGGTTATGTAATGCATATAGCAAACAAGATTAGAGCTATATGTAATTAACTTGATTGTCTTTCCTGTGTGTGTCATTATATTTGGGTTTCATGCCTCTTAGTTTTACTTTATTTCTTTTTGGGTAAGAGGAACAGCTAATTTGGGACAGAAAATGGTCTTAACTGGAAATGCATTTGTTTTGAAATTATTTAGTTATTTCTACACAAATCTACCCAAACTAGTTAATTAGCTTATGTTTCTCCACTGAATTAAAAATACAAAGCCCGAATTTGATATTCATTGATATGAGAAATCATGTGCATGAAATTCAGCACCTTATCATAAAGTTGAAATCTCATTTGCCTAATTAAATATATAATATAGTAGTAGTGGGGAAAATTGTATATATTCTTCATTCTCATCTATCCAATACGACAAAGACAACATGTTATAGATTCTGCCATTAACCATATACAAAAAATTGATATATAAACCTCAAGCTTTTCAAAGCAATAGCTTAAGATAAATAAATGCTACAAAATAATCATTCTATATATATCTAGTATCTTGTTTGTTCCCCCTTAACAATTTTAAATAATACAAACTTGTTACTTAAAAGAGACATCCTTTCCCAAAATAGATAAGCCCTTATGGAATCTTTCTTTATGCTTCTAAACCAAGCCAAGCTCATATTATTTGTAAATATTCTTATAAGGTGTCTATAAATGGCTTTCAAAATCTCACTTCCTATGTACTCCCATATTATAGCTTATTTTAATTTTCACTTCTACATATTTTCTCCTTGCATCATTGAAATTAATGTCTAGGGCAATGGAACCACTTTCTGTGGGAAGAGTGATAGGAGAAGTTGTTGATATTTTCAACCCAAGTGTAAGAATGAATGTTACATATTCTACTAAGCAAGTTGCAAATGGTCATGAGTTAATGCCTTCTATTATTATGAATAAACCAAGAGTTGAGATTGGTGGTGATGATATGAGATCTGCTTATACTTTGGTAAGTTGCTCACTATAGCTATATTTGAATATTTATATTTCTAAGGATATACTAACACATGATATTTATATGTATATGTATATAACAAATGGTGGGAATTAATTACTTGTAGATCATGACTGACCCAGATGCTCCAAGTCCTAGTGATCCATATTTAAGGGAACATCTTCACTGGTTTGTATAATCAAACTTCCTTTTTTTTTTCCACTATATTTTCTGTATTATATGCCAATACCCTCATAAACTATATGGTTACAATTTTCCAGGATGGTTACAGATATTCCTGGCACCACAGATGTCTCCTTTGGTTAGTCTCTCTCCTACCCCATAATGTTTATTTTTAATATACTATTACCAATGGAACTGAGAAAGTCACTATGAAAGAAAAAGTGAAGAGTTATAGTTCAAGTTATTAAATCATGGTTGCGGTTGCAGCTACGTCACGTTCTTTAATATTATAGAGAATCACAATCAATATAACTAATACCATTTTAATGCAATTGTAAAAACATCAAAAACCTTGATGTTGCGGTCCAAATCGCATTGCAGGCCTTTTCTTAAAACCCCGGAGTCCTTAGTTGGAAAATAAATGTAAATAATTTCATATTTATCAATAGTTCTGGATGCACGTGATTACAATCTCAACCCCTATTGAAAATCAAACAGTGTTAGCTAAATTAGTGACCAAAATTTGTGAGGGAAAAATTGAAATTTGTTGCTAATCATGGTGTCACAAAATTTAGTGACGAAATTAGCGATGAATTTTGCATTTTCCGTCACTAATTTTTTCTCTCTAATTTTACTTTTTTAAGTAGTACTTTGACTCCTTGTACCAACACACAATATCTAAAGATATTTCACTTCTAAAGATGCATGCTTGTAATTATAATAATGGTTATTTTAATCTAACAAAGGGAAGTTTGATACAGGAAAAGAGATTGTGGAGTATGAGAGTCCAAAGCCAGTAATAGGAATCCACAGATATGTTTTCATTTTGTTCAAGCAGAGAGGTAGACAAACAGTGAGACCTCCAGTTTCTAGAGACTATTTCAACACAAGGATGTTCTCACATGAAAATGGTCTTGGCTTACCTGTTGCTGCAGTTTACTTCAATGCTCAAAGAGAAACTGCTGCAAGAAGAAGGTGATTAGTTGATTCGTGAAGCTGATCTCAAAGGGTGCAATTACTTAGTGAATAAGACTTGTTTTCAGCATATCATAACTTGATTTGTTTCCAATGGTTTTCTCATAGGGTTTTAGAAAAAAACTGAAATAGCGACGGAAATTTAGCTATGAAAAAAGGAAAAATCAGTCTCTCATTTCATCTCTAAATGTTAGCAATGCTAAATTTAAAGAGTAATTTAATTTTTTCTGTCTCTAATTTCCGTCGGGATTTTAGCTTTTTTCTAGTATTGAATTAAGATTGAATAAGGATACATGTTTGATGAAATTTCTAGTATACTTTTCACTTTTTGTTTTGTCTATTTCTTTGGGAGTGCAAAAGGGAACCTTAGAGGTTGCTAGGTGGGATTTAAAAGGTAGCACATATTCTTGATGTTACATCAATGATGTATGTACTTTGTATTACTGATAGGTTATGAGATTGAGAAGTTGTGGATCAAAAAGGTTCCCTGAATTGTGTAATCATATGATGATATAGTGGGAAAGAATAAATCAATTATTTTGCACTTAAGCAAATGCTCTTATTACATGCCACGTGGTGGGCATCATGTGCTGTAAAAAAAATTATTCCTTAAAAAGTAATTTATCAAACAAAAATATTGTATTTCTGTTACATATTTTGATGTCATAGCATGGATTCTTGGCACGTGCCAAAACCTCTCCTTATTTGTATTATGAATGGTAGATAGATGTCACTGGTTTTTCTATTCTTAGCATCGTTGGTTGGCTAGATAGATGCCACTGCTTTTTCTATATTTTGTTTTTTGTTTTTTTGGTGTTGTGCTCTAAGTTGACAGACCTAGAGAGAGATGGAGTTTGAAAGTGAAGGACGTATGCTGAGCGGATGTGTAATGTGTGTGAAGTGTAATTATACGTAGATGCCACATAATGACCCTTAAAGTAATTAGGATTGGTTAGAAATGTTATATAGGAAACCTATTAGACACATCTGCAAGTTATAAACGAAGTGACTATTAGAAGAACTTAAATGAAAACCTATGTCATTGTAGGGATTTATTTATAAAAGAAATGCAATTTAATTAATGACTAAAAGCAAATGACCTAATCAGTGTTATTAAACCTCGACTGAACCAGTCGGTCAGACCGTAGCCAACTCGAGTCACTTGTTGGACCGAACATGCACAAGACCCAATGTAACTCAGTAATCCGGTCGATCGAACCCAGTGTCATGATCGGTGTGACTTGGTAAACCCATTTCTCCTAATTAAATTATGTCAATATACATATAAATATGCAAGGGTGGGATTTGATCCCATGACCCACATGACAAGCTGACCAACATCTTAACATGTATAATGAATAATATAACCGGAAATGAAACACAAATATATGATTGCTCAATTATTTTGTAGGGACCTCACTCCCACGCATTGTGGAAAATGTGGGTTAAGTTCAGTGTGTATGTCTATGGTATATATTCTGTACCAAAATCATAGAAGAAACAAAAGATATGTAACACAAACAAAATACTAACAATTTTCTCTTGTAAAGAAGTGGTGCGTGTCTCTCTTTCTTTGGATAAAGCACATAAACGTGGCAACGTGTCATTATAGTTGGAAGTCATTGCTAATTCTATGAGCAAAAGCACTTCCAATCCCTGGGGAATATGAATTCGCTTTTGATGCACATTCGTTCCAGTCATTGTCATTTCTGTGGGACCCGTAGCAATGATATGTGGGGGTAATGGGGTATTATAAGGCCAATAAGCAAAATATATTTTTTTCTTAATTATATTTTTAAGGCCAATAAGCAAAATTTATAAGGCCAGTAAGCAAAATATATTTTTTTAAGTCCCTTTGAGATTTTTGCATTAGAAGTTATAGATTTTTAGTGAAATTTCATTAAATAAGTTAAGAGTGAAAACATAACATGTTGAACCAATTACAAATATTTTTATTTTTGGCAAGCAGAATAAAATGAGTCTCGTAACAAATTTTTAATGCAAAACTGTTCTTTGGTTCACAAACAAAGAACAATCAAGATTGAGAAAAGTTAGCTTTTCAACAAGCATATTTTGGCTCTTAACAAATAAAAGAAGCATATTTTCAAGTATAAATGGAATAGGAGTAGAGAGTTCCAATTTTTGTAGCACAATATAATTTTTCAAATAGTGAGATACTTCATTAGAGGACACATCTTCATCATGAGCATAGATGGCTCAGAAAACATCCTCTTTTTGATTATCATCTTTAAGCACCTCCAAAAAGAAATCAATAAAATTAGAGAGAATTAATGTTAGCATTAGTGGTCAAGCAAGCCAAATCATTAGAAAAATTAAGTATGGATGGCCCTTCCAAGTTCCAACATTACTCCAAGTTCCTACCTACTCCCAACTTTTCTATCCTCTTTAGAAGTTTCTTCCTTCTTCGATCTCTTTCTTTTTAGACGCACTCTGAAGTTCTTTTTCACTCTCTTTTTTTCTTATTTTCTTTCAAGACCAACTTTTCTACTCTTCTTGCCTCTTTTTCCGCCTGCTTTCATAGACATACTTCACATATTTCAGATCCATCACAAAATCTCGAACATACATTTCATACTCGCTTGAACATCTTTATCTTTCTCTCCTCTAATACCTCCTTTCATTCTCATGGTAGTTTCTACGTCTCTGCCCATGTCTCCCATACCTCCTTTCTTCCCTAGGAGATTCATTTTCCTCCTCTTTCACTTAATCATGAATTGGAGATGTTTGTCTAGGTATCCTCCTTTCCACCAAATCAATTCTTTTTTCTAGCTTCTCACTCACCCTCCTTATCTCCCTTTGAGTTTCTCTTTGCAACTTGGTCATATAGACCATAAGAAAGGCTGTCCTTGATGATGGTGGCTTTCCACTCATAGTGTCAATCAAAAGCTACAAGAACAAATGCTAGTGAAATAGAAAGTACCACCTCTTCACTCATGCATCACTCAATTTTTATGGCTTTTATGCAAATATACACTCTTTTTTTTTTTTTACTCCACTCTATTCCCTCTTGTTGTCACTTGATGCACAACACAAATACTGGTCAGAGGCCAAAAAAAACAATTTATCAAAATATTAAAAGAAGACTCTAAGGAAAAATTAGGAAAAAAAGTACTATTGGGCATCCAAAAGGGTAAAATGGTCTAAATATGCTCCAAAAATTCTACGAAAATTTTGGAAGGTTAATTATGAGTTGAGAAAAGTTCCACAATCTTTTCAGAAATTTTCAACTTGTGTTAGGGAAAATTTGCTTTTAATGGCGCCTTTTACTTAACACACCTTTTATTTCAGTTACTATTTGCACCCTAGGCAGAATATTTTTTTTGTTTTTCTGGGGCTTTTGAATTTTTGCAAAACAAGTTAAAATGAAGGGTTTTTCTTTTGTATCCCACACTTTGACCATATACCCCCACATAATTTGATAAACCGAAAATACACCCCATGAAAAAGTTTCAATCTGATTTATCTCCTATAGAGGTAAATCCGCTTTGCAAAGCGGATTTACCTCCATAGGAGATAAATCCGATTTGCATTTTCTTAAAGCGGATTTATCTTCCCATGAGGTAAATCCGCTTTGAAAAAATGCAAAGCGGATTTATCTCCTATGGAGGTAAACCCGCTTTGTAAAATACAAAGTGGATTTACCTCCATGGGAGATAAATCCGTTTGAGTCAATTTCATGGGGGGTATTTTCGGTTTATCAAATTATGTAGGGATATATGGTCAAAGTGTGGGGGTACAAAAAAAAACCTAAAATGAATATACTAACACGTTTTTACTTCCCAGCTTTGTGAGCATCGCGGCCCATTGGTTGACCGAGACTTGCAACCAATTCAGTTCAAAAATAAATTTGAATTTGAGATGAAACAATCAGGAAATGCTTGGCTCTAGATACCAAATGATGTAGTACCATAAATTGGGAACACAAAATGAGGACTACTTTCATGATTACACACTCAATTCAAGCAAAAAATCAAGAACACGTTAGAAGGAAACATGTGCTCATTAAAGAAAAGTTAACTTGAAGAAATGAAAGATATGCACCAGAAAAATATGAACAATTGGGAATGGGAAATCACCACACCTTGAAAAGGTGATAAGATTCTATCGCTACCAGAACTTTCCCAAACCTCTAGCTAAGATTTAGGGAGCTTACACAAAGAACTCATGAGCGAACTCACTCTCACATACTCGCAATTGAGTGACATTCAAATTATGATCAAAAGGTTCGTTTACATCATGAAAGTAAAGCCTTATAAACGCTTGCTAATGGATCCTATGACTAAAGCCCAATTTGGCCCAAACACTCATAAAGGTCCATTATTGCACTTAAAGCCTAATTATATGGGTCTAATGCAAAATTGCACCAATTCATCGCAAAATTAAACCAAGCTACTAAAGTCATTCTAAGCTTATTATAAATGATTAAAAATCGAAATTAACAAATGTTAAGCTAAAACCATAAGTTACAAGTAAGCAAAAACAAATCATAAAACTTGTACAGAAAAGCTAAAAAGGAATGCATTGATGAATAAGTACATCAGCAAAACACAACACCCTTGAGTTCACAAAGAGGGCAAAACACAAGTGTATCAACAAGTTCTTTCAGCACTCAAACTTGTTCTTTCTAAATCTCTAAAATCCATGAAAAACATAATTTACAGAACCTCCTAATCTGATACATAAACTAAAATAGAAAGCTGTTTTTCTTCACCCCTCTCCCTCTTGAAAAACAAAAACACTCTTTTCTATGACAAAATGAAATCCAATTGCAATCCATCACAATAAAAAATCTGTCCACACTAATTTTACAAACTCCCTAAAATATAATAACTAGAAACTAAAAAAACTGGAATGCTGAAAAGCAAGAAAATTATCTTTCACCTAGTATGCAGTCTGTGCAGCAAAACCTATGAAGCACCGATACAGGCACGGACGCGACACAAATACGGACATGCAAACACCGGTTTTAATTTGAAGTGTCGGTGTACGTGTCAGACACCGAACACGTCTTCAACCGAAAGTGTCGGTGCAACAGAGAGGAAAACAGCTTACAAAGAATATCTTGCTTTCTTCTTGGTATAATAGATATCACCATTTGAAGTATCCACATAATAAGAATAACCATAAACTTGCCTATTGAGTCAAGCATTTATTTCTGAATTGCATTGATTCTCGCGGCTACAACTTCTTCTACCCCAAAACATGCTTGAACAAGTTGTTTTCCCAAGTCTAGGTCCTCCTTCTATTTTATCTTGATCATTTGTCGAAGCTTGTGAGTGACGAGGCGATTCATCTTGTGTTTCTTCTCCTCGAGGTTCAAACGATGGACAAGTACCATCGTTACAAGTACATAGAGGAATTGCTACAGATTGAAATGGTGTACAAGTTACGGGACAAAGCATCTCCGAAGAAACAGAAGCTACTCGATTCTTTCGAATATCAGGTGTATGAGAAAGAGATGGTTGATCTACGTCACGTGGATGTTGGATGCACGGAGTACACATGCTGAGCGACGACACATGTAATTTAGTTTCTCTTACTTTGGAACCTGGTAACTTAACAAAAGAGATAATTCCGTGTCGACAGAGAGGACAAGGGATAGAGCCAGGAGGTCCAAGTGTTTCAGAAGAGGCATTGTTTGTTGAGCATAGATAGAGTGCACATCTTACACAAAGCTCGTGACCGCATCCTGCAGGTACAAATCTTAGATATCAGTTAAACTAAATTTGAACGCCTCCGACGAGATTGAATTTCAAGCGTGTTGTGAAAGAATATAAACAGATATTCAAAAGATAGAATCTAGTACCTTCTGCAGCTACTAAGCATGGCCTCTCTAGGCAGACAGCGCAAAAGTCAATCTCATTAGAGGAGGTTGCAGATGATTGTAATCCACATTCTCTGCAGTAATGTAAATCAATCTTACTTCCATTTTGCATCACCAGAAAATAAGACAAATATTTTAACCCCTAACATGTAAGGGTGTTTGCTTCTAAAAAATGTTTTCTGTTTTCACTTATATCTACAAATCTGCCACCTTGTTTTTTGATAGAGGACCTTTAGTTTTTTTTTTTTGTAAAAGAAAGGTAGAGCCTCGTTAAAACCTTCTAATACAAACTCTCCTTAGGGAATAATCATCAATAGGGAAATAGAGTTGTAACTAGAAAGGGCACGATTGGTGACATATAAAGCGAAATACAAAAAGGCCTACGTTAGAAGAATTAGAAAGGGTACGGTTGTATAGGCTATAACTACCTAATGCTGTAACCACCTAATGCTGTAACAGAATTGGTTAGGAAATAGAGTTGCTGATAGGTACCAGAATCCATCTCAATAAAACAGAAAAATAAACTGTGATATTAATGAAAATATGAGGCTGATACAGACCTCAGTTGAGTCTCTACAATGAAGGAAATACAGAAAATGCAAGAAAGTAATAGAATGGATAACTAAGTCCCTTCGAGAAGCCTATTCTCTCCCAAATTCTAACTCAATTCTAACTCGCACACTCTTTCCCTCCAATTGCCACATCAGCAAGTTGGTTACAATCGGTTACAATCATTTCCCTCCCTAAGCTATAAATCTCTACATCACACTTATTTATTCCCTCCCCTACATCTTATTATTTTGGGGTCCTAACTGTTGCAGTTGCAACCAGCTAATCCGATTGAGTCTTTCTTGTAAAATATAAAATCTATTCTTTTCTTTGTGGGGAGGAAATTAAGATTCCGCACTGATGGCGCATGATTCAATACATGCTAGTACAATTTTTCCTTCCTTTTCTTTCAAAAATGAAGGTTGCAAGAGTCATACATATCCATTTTCAGATCTTCCCAATATTTCCTTTTCTCTTTTATGCTAATTATTACAGTTCCCAATATTTTGCTATATTATTTTCAGAGCAGTTCCCATTGCATGTGATTTTCATTATCGAAATATGTTGGCTAAAAAAATACCTGGCTATGTTGAGCACGCTCATGAGGGGCAAGGACAAATAATTTGAATAAGGGAATGATGTTACTGCAGCATCAGAACTCGGTGTGAGCAACGGTTCAAGCCAATGACGCCCCCACATCCTAGCAACATCAAGTGGAAGCCACCTGTATGGAAAAATCAAATTCATATCGTGTAATAAAGCAAGTAAAATTCTATACTAAACTTTCAGTTTACAATATCTTACCCGTTGCAATTCAAAGCCATCCGACTTGCACCTCTTGAAAGGAGGATCTGAAGAAATAAGAACATCATCAACAGATTCAACGGGAAAAATCATACGGAATGTTACTCATCAAAATCAAAGAAAAAATTCTTGCCTGGCAGCATTTTAAATTTCCCCCACAAGCAGCATAATGCAATGGAGTGCTTCCAGCCCCTATATCAACATACATCAGTAATTTTTAGGAGAGGGAATATTGATTACCTCTGTAGCACCAACACTTTAGGTTGAAGACGTATCCGGTGTCCGACACATGTCATGTCGGACATCAACACTGACACGTTAAACAAAAGATTAGCATTTAAACAAAAGATTTACCTATTAAATCCATTGATGTTCCGTAATGATATGTTGCCGCCGACACATTTGCATTAAGATCGAGTAGCAGTTGTACACAATCAAAATACCCATTTAATGCAGCCATATGAAGGGCGGTAATGCCGGCATCAGCAGTCTTGTTTACAAACTTGGACAGTGCACTGCATTAGAATGAAATAAATAAATAAATAAATAAATAGCAAGAATACTACATACAGAAATTACAACTCTAAATGTACAATTCAATATGTATGAAAATGAAGAATAAATAAATAGCAAGAATACTACATACAGAAATTACAACTCTAAATGTACAATTCAATATGTATGAAAATGAAGAAAAAATAAATAAAATGACTATATAAAATACTAAGATCTTGTTTAGTTAACCAGCTTAATTAAGCACTTGCCCCTTATAGCATAAGCTATAAGCTCTTTTTATATAAGTGTTTATGAATGAGCTATCTCTATAATAACAAGATAAACTAAAATTAAACTACTTTCAGATAAGTTTTAAGCTACTTTTGTAAGTATATCCTGGAGAGTATATAAAAATAAGCTAAAAACAGCTTATGGAATGTCATACGTTGTTATCATAAGCTCTCCAAAATGCTTATGTTAGTAGACAAGCCTAAATGAGCCAATATAAGTTGTTATCATAAGCTCTCCAAAATGCTTATGCTAGTAGATAAGCCTAAATAAGCCAATCCAACAAACAGACCCTAGATATATTGAAATTGATAGAAAGAAAATTTTAATATAAGCATGTCACAAACTGAAACTATATTAATCCTTCAACACTATCAGCTAAAATTGTAATATAGGATGAAATTAAATTCACTAAAACGGTACGCGCTGTTTTGAGAATTACATAATGAAAAGGAATGGCAGACCTCTGTTCAAGTTTGTTTTGAACATTTGATCCATCATCCACGTCAGCTTCTGTGCGAGCATGTAAAGATTCATACGGAGCACTCGGAACAAAGTCAGCTACAACGAGTCTAATGCATCTTACATGCCCATTGACAGCTGCAAAGTGAAGAGCTGTTCTCCCACTTAGATAATCTGCTTTCATAACCTGTTATTGAATCTAGTTATTTTCAACTGGAAACTTTAACATTGTAAATAGGAAAATATACTTGAAGTGAAGACCAAGAATCCGATTCCCACCGAACACATAGTTTCAACTATAAGACTCGGAGAGAAGTAAAAAAAGGGATGACAGAACTCACATTGCATCTGCAGAGAAGAAGGGTCTGTACAACTTCCCAATGACCATATCTACAAGCTTGCATCAAAGGCGTCTACAAATCAAAGATCAAAGTAAGCTAAAACCCTCTTTTAGCAAACAATACTTTTTGTCTTGTTTGAATAAACAGCTTAACTAAGCGCTTATAGCATAAGTATAAGCGCTTAGCTTTTAAAAGCTTATGCATAAGTTGTTTCTATAATAAAAGATAAAACAATGTTAAACGGTTCTTCTATAGCTATAAGTTGTTTTCATAGGCTATCCTGGAGAGCTTAGAGAAATTAGCTGAAAACAGCTTATGAACATGTCATAAGTTGTTTCCATAAGCTCTCCTAATTAGTTTCACATGTGCTTATGCTAGTAGATAAGCCTAAATAAGTCGATCCAAACAAGCCCTTAGTGTGTATTTGGTTTAGATTATTCTAATCTCAGATACCACTCCTCAATGAATAATTTTCAATAAATCAAAAGCTCCTATTGGCTAGATTTTTGCTACTGAGATTTTGAACTTGATTTTCATCATATACATGAATCAAAAAGGGAACTGAGATGCATGAAAAGAGAATTTTACATAGCATCTCATTATCTTGCTGGCATCTATTGAACAGTCACCAGATCCATGATCTGTCAATAATCAGAATCATACACTAAAACTAGTAATATGGACTAAAAAAATTCCACTTTTCAATTTCCAACACAGGATGAAATCCTTCAACATTGAAATTGACAATTCACCACACAAATTGCAATCATATCATGTAAATTGGTCAAATCAAACCCATACATACCCATGAAACCTAAATCAATCAAACTACTATATATTAAAAAAGAGAATAAAAAACCCACAAAAAAATGAATGAAAAATTTACCTGCCCACAATAATTTCTTGAATTCACATCAGCTCCATTCTCAAGCAATAATGCAACAATCTAATTGGATACACCCCAAGAAATAAAAATTGAAACTTTGAGAATCAAAAGGGGGTTAATTTAATGAAAATTATAAAAACAGAAACTTAAAGATATTAAAAGGAAAAAAAAACGAAAAAGGGGTAAATGAAAAACCTCGTTATGACCCTTGGAAGCTGCAAAATGAAGAGGTGAATTAAGACCACCAAAAGTTGAGTATTTTGCAAGACAAGGATTGAATTCTAAAAGCATCTTTGCTTCAACGAAATCGCCGTCCCTCGCCGCCGATACCAACCTCTCGCCGGAAGCTGAACACCCAAATGAATTCCCCATCTCTCTCTTTCTCTCTCTATCTCTCTGAGGAAATCTTCTAAGCAAAAAACAATGGTGGGGTCAACAATGAAACTGAAAAAAAAAATGAGATTTTTAAGAAATGGGGTATTTATGATGTGATGAAAAATTAAAACTTTATTATTGGATTTGGTGGAGAAGTTGAGATGGTGACGTGGCAGCTTTCTTTCTGAGAGTGATGAGATGGGTAGAAAACAAAGGTTGGAGAAGTTGGAATGTGGGGTGTGATGAAAAATTAAAACTTTGGTTTTGGATTTGTTGTTGTTGTCTGAAGGAGCAAGAGAGCGAGAGAGAGAATGCAAAGTCTGTGTGGGAAACAAGAACAAGAATGAAGGATGGTTCACTTTACCTTCTTTTATGTTCTTTGCTTCTGCGTGTGTTTAGTGTTCCTTTGACTTTGTTTGTTCTATTATAATTTATAGGTCAGTTTTAGTTTTCAGTAATAAATAAAAAAGAATTTTTTTTTACAATAATAATAAAAAGAAATGGTAGTTCAGTCTAAAAAAAGAAAGGCTACATTGAATTTTTTGTTATTCTTTTTTATTAAAGATTCAGTTTTATCTTTTATTTTTTCTCGTTTTCTTCTATGTTTCAAACCTGTGCAAAATGGTCATTTATGTTTGATACGTTTTAGTTTGATAATTCAATTGGTAAATTATGTTTCATTTTGATCTTTTTGTGTTTTTGTGAAAGACCAAACTAAAATATATTAAACATAAATATGAAGAATGTAATATAAAATCAATATTATGTAGTTTCTTAAAGAATGTGTCACAACTTAAAGGATAAATTATATAGAAGGAAGGGGGTAAAATCCTATCTCAATTTGGTCTATCCTTGTAAAGTCAATGCTCTATTTGTCGGTAGTTCTAAGATTAAAGAGAATGCTTGCATCGACTGAAATCGCAGAGAAAATGATGAGGCTATATGAGAACATAAGTAGCTCGAACATTTTACGGCACTCATCTAAAGGTGAAGCATGGAAACACTTTGATCAAGTGGATTATGATTTTGCATCAGACCCACGAACTGTACAACTTAGTATGCTCTGATGGATTTACTCCATATATCAAAGTATTAGCGACGCCCTATTTTTGTTGGCCAGTTATTGTTACCCTTTATAATCTTCCTATTGAGATGTGCATCGTACATAGTTTTGACTTGTCTGATACGTGACCTATCCAACCCAAAAGCTGGCTTTGATGTTTATTTGGAACCTCTGGTTGATGATCTGAAGAGGTTGTGTGAATGTATTTTGTATGTGGGGCCCTATGCTCCCTTGTTATAGAGTGGGGTCGATCACTTTGACACCAGCAGGACATCTACCAGTCGACCTCCTCCTGTGCACATTGCAACTGAGGACACGGGTGCAGGCTCAAGAGGAGGATATTAGCTCTTATCAAGACGACACTTGTTGCCTAGAGGAGGATATAGCGAGGATGCAACGTGACCAAGAAAATATGATGAAGCTGTATAAGAAGATGCAACAGAGACCTCTCCAACCAGATGAGCCATCTGAGCCCTCTAATAGTATGATAATGTTGAAATAGGATTTGGCCCCGATGATGAGCCTTATTAGGATTTTTTTTCTCTCTTTTTGATCTTTATAATACTTTATGGATTACATTATATTTGGATTATTATGACCTTTTGTGTTCAATATGATTTAGTCACAATTTTTAAAAAATGATTTAATTCAAATTGTTTTTCGATATCTATAAATATAAAAAAATATTTGATCGCAAGTAGGTCAAAAAAATATTATCTGCATTGGTAATTTCTAAAGGCTTTGCCCGTCGATAAGTTATATGTCACGTGTAATCGGTACCAACGCACATGGTCGTCGGTAATCAGAGACATGCATAATCTTATACTAATTAATGACGCGTTATCGACAGGCATAACTAACGGTAATTACCGATGGGTTCAATTTGGCCATCAGTACGTGTTTCCGATCAACCCATTCAATATTCTATCAGAAATAAGCATTTACCAACGACATTTTGGCCATTGCGACAGTTTTTGCCCGTCGATAATACCGATTTTTCTTGTAGTGTTAATCTTTAACTCTATCCCAACATTTTTTTTAGTACTCACTTTTTTTTTCTTTGATTGTTGATTTTGGGTTGTTCAGCTGAATCACGATTCCAAGTTGCAAAATTTCGTGTAAGAAGGGATTATGCTTTGCTTGTGAGAAAGACAGAAAGATCTTGGCATATTATTGCTTTGTATTTGAATCTCTTAATAGTTAGTTTCGGATTCAGCGAATACCAGCATATTGTAAAGAAAAAAAATATCTCTCCTTTAATATAATATATACTTCTTGTTCGTGATTTTTATGTATAAATTTTTAATTAAGAAATTTGTATTGATTTGATTTCTCGTATTATTTTATGATATAATTTAGCAACAAATCAGTTGAAAAATAAATTTTGATCCTTTCTTCAAGAATGGATTAAATTGAATCCGTTTGAAATCCCTTTTTGAAAATAGTTTTTAGTTTTATAAAATTTTTAATGAACAAAATTATTCTTTGTTAAATTTTAAATTTCAGAAAATTAAACGATTTTTAAAACTCAATTCAAATAGGCTCTAAATCTCTTTGTATGTCACTCTTTCTTGCCTTCCATTTGAAAATAATATGAAAAACTACTAATTATGACAGAAAATATTGTTTATTTTAAAATAATTCTTTTTTTAACAGTATAGTTCTTTTTTAACATTTGATAGAAACAGGAAAGGAGAGGTCAAGCAAGCAACCAAAGTCATTTTCTTCCCTTGACACTTAATATAATGTTAATAATATTTCTCTTCAATCATAGAAGCTATGCCGTTAATATAAGAGATTATTCCTTGCAAGTGGAACTTATTTATTAAAAAATGTCACTATCAAGAAAAATATGAGGGGGATTATATGTATTGTTAAAGTTATATATTGCTGATTTGCTGTGCCATGAGATCGGTTGAGATGTAATGGCTCCTGACTCCTGAGGCACCTCCTCAGAATAATATTAATTAATACTAAAAAAAACAATTTATATATACTGCTTGTCAATTTGTACTATTTTTTTATCAATTCTTACTTAGTTCTTAATACTTGATTTGTATATAACTATTTTTTTGGGTAAATATATGTGTGTACCTGTTTGATATTCCGTTTTATTAGTTGTAGGAAAAAACTATTTATCCATAGTCCATTTAAAGGTAAATATATTTTTATTTTTTTCAAAAAATAGGAAAATTTGTCTGATTTATCCATTTTATTTATTTTGGGTACAAATTCATTATAAAAATTTTAATAAATCGGATCAAATATATCCATCCATTTATTTTATGCAAAGTTACACTTGATCAACACGACGATCCTCGGTGGGTCCATAATTAGAGGACCAGAATGACACCAAAGCCAAAGATAAAGGACCAAAAGTGTAATTTAGCCAACATATAAACATTTTTTTTAAAATAATCAACTTTCATTCGTTCGAAAGAGGTAAGAGCATTACAAATTGATTGAAACATTCTGTTGGGACATTCCCCATCCACATATTAGAAAAGTTCTAAGAGTCAAATTATCAAACCACGAGCATCAATACACACAAGTGTTTTAAGAGCCATAAGGGCATGATCAAACCAACGTCTAAATCCTACCCTAACCTATCAAACTCTTTGGCACACAATCAAGGATGATTGAAACTTGGAGAGGATGCATGAATAGGCACAAATGGCCCTACACACACCATGCTTTTCTAAAATGCCTGACTTATTTCTAACAAACTAATCTTAAAAACAAAACACCAAACAAAGCACTAAAGAAGATGCATGCCACAGAGAACAAATGAGGAGATTGTTTGGAAAAAGACTCGAGTGTCTTCGTTCGAGAAGGGTGGCCCCCGACTTACTATGTGAGACCCACCGCCACAAAATGAGCCAATAGCGCATATTCAAGAATCCTATGGATGGTGTTGGGTGGTGGGTGAAAGAGAAAGGGGGATCGAGGATGGAGGAGGACGAGCCAACCCGAAAAACTTAAGAAGTCTTGAGGGTTAGAACCAAAAAGAGAGTGCTAGCTCAGTGGTATGAGCTTAGCACCTTGTATCCTCAAGGGGCTGAGTTCGATTCCCCTTGGAGACAAGTTATAAAATGGCCATAGTGCCACTTTGATTAATAATATTTCCCCTTCTCCGATTTTTTTAAAAGAAAGATCCAAAAAGAGGGGGGCATTATCTATGAAATACCGAAAGTGAGGAGTCACCACACTAACCAGGGAGGGTGGGAGAGAGAGTGGCCACCACAAAACCCTAAGGTTGGGAAAGCATAAAAAACAAGTAATAAACCTTTGCTTTAGAGTGGCAAAGTCATCCATATAAATATTGGTCCTACCAAAAAGTAATGTAAAAATTGATTATAGGCTAGTTTTTTTTTTCTTCTTTTAACTCAATTTGAGACATTAATTTAAGGAAAATTTGCATAAAATTATCAAATAGAAAATCCGCAAATATTATAATTGTTGGACATAATTTTCGTCAATTTGAATATACTCCATGTGATGATCAAGAGGTAATTATTGTTGTTTTTTCAATACATTTAAGAGAGCGGATTCTTCCAACATTTATTTCTGGAAAATACTTATTATTACGAAAGAATTTTAAATGAAATGAACGACATCATTTAATGTCGTAGGATTGCTTTTTCTTCCTCCTGATTCTTTATCTATGAAATACTGAAAGGGAGGAGCCACCACACTAACCAAGGACTAAGGAGGGTGGGAGAGAGAGTGGCCACCACAAAACCCTAAGGTTGGGGAAGCATAGAAAACAAGTAATAAACCTTTGCTTTAGAGTGGCAAAGTCATCCATATAAATATTGGTCCCACCAAAAAGTATTGTAAAAATTGATTATAGGCTAGTTTTTTTCTTCTTCTAACTCAATTTGAGACATTAATTTAAGGAAAATTTGCATAAAATTATCAAATAGAAAATCCGCAAATATTATACATGATAGACATAATTTTCGTCAATTTGAATATACTCTGTGTGATGATCAAGAGGTAATTATTGTTGTTTTTTTAATACATTTAAAGAGAGCGGATTCTTCCGACATTTATTTATGGAAAGTACTTAGGCTCTGTTTGGCAAAAAAGAGCGGATAGCGGATAAGCTAGCTTATAGCGGATGAGCTGATAGAGGATAGCTTATAGCGGATAAACTAGCGGATTGAATTTAAAGTGTTTGGTAAAAGTAGCGGTTGAACTAGCTTATAAATATAAAATGACATAAATGAACATTTGTAATTAATGCTTACAAATGAGAGAGAAGATTCATTTAATTGAGGATAAATGGGGAATTTAATTAAAATAATGAGGGTAGAAATGGGAAAAAAATGAAACGCTATAAGCTATAAGCTCAAACGCTACTTCAAGTAGCGTTTCAAAAAACGCTATAAGCTAGTGGAAAAACGCTATAAGCTAGTCATGCCAAACACTTACAATTAGCTTATCCGGTATAAGCTAGCAGATTGGTTTTGCCAAACAGAGCCTTATTATTACGAAAGAATTTTAAACGAAATGAACAACATCATTTAATGTCGTAGGATTGCTTTTTCCTCCTCGTGATTCTTTTCCCTTTCCCTTTTGTCTCTAATTATTCCATCGATGATCAACTTTTCTGTTTATTTTTTCTAGAGCTGGCAAAACGGGCTACCCGGCCCGCATCGAGCCGGCCCGAATCGGGCTCAGGATTTTAAGGACTGGGCTAAAAAGCCCTGATTGAAAATTGGGCTCACTCTGTACAACCCAGGCCCGGCCCTATGCGGGTTGCGGGCTTTTTTGGGCTAGCCTACATTATGCGCGATTTTTTAGCCACTTGTCATGTAATTGTTATAAATAAGCAAAAATAGTAATCAGTGAACAAATATGCATGACCGTTTACGTTTGTCTAAAAAAAAGATCATATGCATGGCAGCATGAGTAACTTCTTTGTATATTTCTAGATTTTATTTGCATCAGTTAGTTCTATTCTTCTATTCAACTTTTGAGAGTGACTTTGGATTATTGTAGCATCATCATGCAATGTGTTATGGTGAGTCTTTTGACCATATACACCCCCTTCTTTCACATCTATTCGTACTACACAAAGACCCAATATCAAAGGGCCCAATCCAAACATCAAGGGCTCAGATCGAATCGCAAGATCGGACGCTCCTAATTCGTTGAGACAAACCCCACCACGCTCTATAAATACAACATTCATTGCCTCATTAATGGTAAGCATTCTCACATTTATTACTTTGCTAAGACTACTCCACTGACTTTAGCATCGGAGTGACTTTGCAGGTACAACACCAGCTAGGATCGGATACGGTCATTGACTAAGGACATCAACCACTAACTGCCTCGGACCACCCTTCAAGGTCGGAAGTACAGTTCAGAACATTGGCGACCACAGTGGGAGGTCTCAAACCAAGATCTTCTCCCCTCACCTTGATCAATGACGACTCGAAATCTTTGTTCGAAGGCAAACAGCCTCGCGGCAGGTATCCCCCCCGAGCCGATCCTAAGACCGGTCATCCCTCACTTGGCCGAACCTCAGCCAACCCCGGAAGGATTCGTACAAGACCTTCCAGACTCCACTCAAGCACAAGTTCAAAATCAAATTCCGAACTTCGTTTTGGTCACCGGAAGCTCCACAAGGAACCATGTACCTCCTCAAACTCCACTTTCTGTCCCGGCCGATGCTGTCCAACAGCTCGTCCTACTGCTGAACCGACATGAAGCGACAAACCAAGAGAGGAGTTACCGATTTACGGATCTTGAAGGACAGGTGGCGGAGCTCCGGGCCCGGAATATTCCGAATCAGGTCTCACCCGACCCGGATTCCCCCGAAAGAAGAAATCCGGCCCAAAAGCGCCACCGATCTCCACCCAGAAGACGACATTACCATCGCTCTCCTCCTCATCGGCTCGGAAGAAATGTTTCCCGTTCGCCTCCAACCGGAGTGTACGTCGGAAGGGAAGAGGCTGATTATTCACCCCTAGTTCATTCTTCTCTGGCATCCTCTTCTCCTATGCAACGATCGAGGAGTAGAGAATATTCACCTCGAGGATATCGCCCTCATGACCGCAGGTTCCCACACCATCGGTGCCGATCTCCGCCACGAGCTCAAACGATCAAGCGGAAAGACCCTTTTACGGAAAAGATCGACCGCTAGCCGGTACCCAGATATCTCGAAAAACCACCAGAAGGCTTGAAGACCTATGACGAGACAGGCGACCTGTAACGCCCTAAAATTTAATCAAATTATTTCGAAGTTGGATTGCCGTAGGATGATTGTAAGAATTGAAATTATGGGCGTAGTAGCTATGTTGAAAACGAGTTAGATGATAATCACGTGTTGTGGGCTAGTTAAAAATAGCATTGGGCTCCCTTCCTATGTGGATAAAGTCCCAAATAATTTAGCCCATTATGTTTCTCACTTATTATAAGTGGAGAGGATTAATTTAGGGTTGAGAGAGAGAGGAATTTCGAATTAGAGCAGCCACCAAAGAGAGAGAAAAGAAGAGAGAAAACAATTCCCGTTTTTCTCAAACCTGTCACCGTAAAATTGCGATTCCGGTTTCGTTAACCGTTGGATCGTCTTCGTTTTTGGGCAGAAGGTTCGTAAGATATAGTTCTACACTTTCACCGTTCGGATCTTCGAAATGAGTTCTGAGGAGAGAGATATTGGCTTCGCACTGAAGCTGCAGTTTGGGGGAGTCGCCGTATTCGGAGATCGAGGAACGAGGCTAGGAGGGAGTTTGCGCCACCATAGTTGAGGTAAGGGTGGGCTTAACCTTGATAATGGGTTGATGATAATTATGTGTGGGTAGTCTAGGGTTTTGTTGAATTGTTCGTGTCGTTGCATATCGTGTTTTCGTTGAGATTGGTGCTTTGATGATTATTGCACGTTATTGTGATTTGTTTCGTTATTTGTTGTTGCGTGATTGTTGTATCACGATGATGGTGTTGTTATTGTTCGTGTTTTTGTTGTTGCTGTGCGTGGTTTATTGTTGTTGTCGCGTTGTCGAATTGTCGTTTTTGTTGTGGTGGTTGCGGTGTCGTTGCCGTTAGGGTTTGGTGTTTGGCAATTTAGCGATTCTGGACACAGGTTCGGTTTTTCTAAAAATGGCGCTGTTTGGTTGATCCAAAAATTATGAGGTTGATTGTTTTTGAAAATAGACTTAACGCCGGTCGTTTTGGCACTGGTTTCGTTAAATTCGGAGTTGTATAGCTCGAGTTATAGGCGATACAAGTTAGGTTAAAATTCTGGAAACGATTTGGGTATAGATTCGGTATTTCTGTGACTGGGAACGTTGTATTGACCGAAAAATTATGTGGTTTATTTTTCTGGAAAATAGACTTAATGCTTGTTAATTTGGCACTGGTTTGGTTGCGTTTAGAGTTGTGTAGCTCGAGATATGAATTCCACAAGTTAGAGTAAGATTCTGGAAACAATCTGGACACAGGGTCAGTGTTTTGGTTACCACGTTTTCAAAAGAACTCCTTTTCGAACGAATCCAATTTCTTTGAAAACTAGACAAAATTTGCCCCAGTTTATGCACAAGTTTCATGCAGTTTGATTGAGTCTTGGTCACTTTGGAATTGCTTGAATTTGAAGGACAGAAACTGTCCTCTTTTGCAACTAGCCTGTGTGCTTTTCGAAAACTGTACCTATTGGACACTCTCCTTCAAAAACTGAACTTAGGGATGATAACCAGACCCATAGGGCTTTCCAACAAGTATTTATTTGTTGAAATCCGATGTCGTTTGCTATTTTAATTAATTCGCTGAAGTAGGTGCGATGTGCCTAGGCGCCGTGCGCCAGTCTTGTGCGTGGTGTGCGTGCGTTATGTCCGCGTTGTGGAGCCGTCTGGTGTTAATATTTCAGGTGCGGTGCTGGTATGCTCAGGAGAGTTTAGTGGTAGCTGTGATGCTACAACTTGGTGCTATTTTTGGTGAAATCATTTGTTTTGATTCTGGTGATATAGTATTTATTTTAAATACTTGTTATGGTGAGTTGGTGCATAATCATGGTGTCGCATTGTCATATGCATGTTTTGGTGATATAGGCTCCGCCTCTGGTGTTTGTTGGTGATATGCCCGTCGTGGCTCATTTTGGTGATCGGTACCGCATGCATATGCCCACTGGAGGGGTTGCATATCATCCCATTGTCTATGAATGTTATAATTTTGGTGGTTCACTGTCAAATGGACTTTTCCTTTGGTATCTGGTGCTGTGATATGGTGTGATTGTATTGTGTTGCTGTAGTTACCTGATGCTAGCATATTTTTATCATCTGCTTATTACCTCTGTTAGACTCACCCCTTCTGCTTGGAATGTTGCTCTCATGCGGCAACGCTGCAGGTGATCGCTAGTGCTCGTGGAGGAATTGCTAGGTTTTGCTTCCTCTCTCGTTTGGGTCTGTGTCAGCTCTGATATGTAGCACCGGGGAGTCGTTAGTTATCGTTTTGAACTATTATTTTAGTTATTGGAAATTGTTTTAATTTATTTTGGAGATGTCTTTAATTGTTAATTCTGGAGATGTTTAAACTGGTTAATATTTCCGCTGCTTGGTGATTTCTTTTATATAAATTATTTTGGAGATTTTTTTTTGGAATAAATGGTGAAAAATGTAGCGCCCTTCGAGGTGACTCTGATAATTGTCTATTTAATTGTAATAGTAAAAGGGGGGTGTTACATTAGTGGTATCAGAGCAGTTCGGTCTGTCCGGCCAAGTTGTCGAGTCGTCGAGTCGAGTAACACTTGAGTAATTGTTACTCGTTTCTGGTTATAGTTTCTGTTGCAGTGTTAGGTTGAGATGGCAGGACGGAACGATGCTGCACTCGCTGCTGCTTTGCAGGCTGTGGCTCAAGCTGTGGAGAATAACCCATGTGCTGCTGGTGATGCTGGGTCGCGCAGTTTGGCTACGTTTCAGAGGGAGAATCCTCCTACCTTTAAGGGCAAGTATAACCCTGATGGTGCTTTGGCGTGGCTGAAAGAGATGGAGAGAATCTTTCGTGTTATGGATTGCTCTGAGGCGCAGAAAGTCAGGTATGGTACTCATATGCTGGCAGAGGAGGCTGATGACTGGTGGTTGGAGGTGAGGCAGAGGTTGGCGACTGTGAATGAAGAGGTCACTTGGGCTGTTTTCAGCAGAGAATTTCTGAGAAAGTATTATCCTGAAGATGTCCGTGGGAAGAAAGAGATTGAGTTTCTGGAGCTGAAGCAGGGTAATATGTCGGTGACTGAGTATGCTGCCAAGTTCATTGAATTGGCGAAGTTCTATCCACATTATGGTGAGGCTGGTGCTGAATTCTCCAAATGCATCAAGTTTGAAAATGGGTTGCGGGCTGATATCAAGAAGGCGATCGGGTATCAGAAAATTCGGGTGTTCTCGGAGTTGATTGACAGCTGCAGAATCTTCGAGGAAGACAGTAATGCTCATTCTAGAGTCATGAGGGATAGGCAGAAGAATTTCTCGAGTCGTGGGAAGCCGTATGAGGTTCCAGCTGGTAAGGGCAATCAGAGAACTGCTGTGGGTAAGAGACCTAGTGGGGGAGATGCTGCTGCTAGTGTGGTATGTTACAAGTGTGGTAAACCCGGTCATAAGCGTCCTGACTGTCCAGGTGATGTGAAGAAGTGCTACAAGTGTGGTAAAGAGGGTCATATGGCGTCTAGCTGTGATCGAAAGGATGTGTTATGCTACAACTGTGGTGAGGGTGGTATTGGAAATTCTGAGGGACAGGAAATTATATGCGAAGCTGTCTAAGTGTGAGTTTTGGTTGAAAGAGGTTAGCTTTCTGGGTCATGTTATTTCGGGGAATGGAATTGCCGTGGATCCGTCTAAGGTTGATGCCGTGTTACAATGGGAGTCTCCGAAGTCAGTTACTGAGATTAGAAGTTTTCTGGGTCTGGCAGGTTACTATAGGAGGTTTATAGAAGGATTTTCGAAGTTGGCACTTCCGTTGACTCAGTTGACTTGCAAGGGTAAAGCTTTCATCTGGGATGACTGTTGTGAAGAGAGCTTCAAAGAATTGAAGAAGAGGTTGACGACGTCTCCTGTTCTGACGTTGCCTAATCCGGAAGAGTCGTTTGTGGTGTATTGTGATGCTTCCAAGATGGGGTTGGGAGGTGTGCTTATGCAGAATGGTAAGGTAGTTGCCTATGCGTCGAGACAGTTGAGGACTCATGAGAAGAACTACCCTACCCATGATTTAGAACTTGCTGCAGTTGTGTTCGCGTTGAAAATTTGGAGACATTATCTGTATGGTTCGAGGTTTGAGGTGTTCAGTGATCATAAGGGTTTGCAGTATCTGTTTGATCAGAAAGAGTTGAATATGAGACAGCGCAGATGGTTGGAGTTGCTGAAAGACTATGACTTTAGCTTGAACTATCATCCGGGAAAGGCTAATGTGGTAGCTGACGCTTTAAGTCGAAAGACGTTGCATATGTCAGCAATGATGGTTAGAGAACTCGAATTAATTGAGCAGTTCAGGGATATGAGTTTGGTTTGTGAAGTGACGCCTCAGAGTGTCAGATTGGGGATGTTGAAGATTGATAATGAATTCATGGCTAGCATTCGAGAAGCTCAGAAGTTAGATGTTAAATTAGTTGACCTGATGGTTGGGATTGATCAATCAGAGAATAAAGACTTTGAGTTGGATGCGCAGAATGTATTGAAGTACCGTGGGAGAATCTGCATTCCTGATGATGAGGAGATGAAAATAGCAATTTTAGAAGAAGGTCATAGGAGTAAGTTGAGTATCCATCCGGGAGCTACAAAGATGTATCAGGATCTGAAGAAGATGTTTTGGTGGCCTGGTATGAAGCGTGATGTGGCGCAGTTTGTGTATTCCTGCTTGACTTGTCAGAAATCGAAGGTTGAGCATCAGAAGCCTGCTGGGTTGATGCAACCGTTGGAGATTCCGGAATGGAAGTGGGATAGTATTTCTATGGATTTCGTGATAGGGTTACCTAATACTGTGAGGGGGCACGATTCGATTTGGGTGATTGTGGATAGATTGACGAAGTCTGCTCATTTTATTCCTATCAATATCACGTATCCGGTGTCGAGATTGGCAGAGATTTATATTCAGGTGATTGTGAAGTTGCATGGTGTTCCTTTGTGCATTGTGTCTGACAGAGATCCTAGGTTCACTTCTGATTTCTGGAAGAGTTTGCAAGAAGCGTTGGGTTCTAAATTGAGGTTGAGTTCAGCTTATCATCCTCAAACTGATGGGCAGACAGAGAGGACCATTCAGTCGTTGGAAGACTTGTTGAGATCTTGTGTTCTTGAGCAGGGAGGTGCGTGGGATACTCACCTTCCGTTGATCGAGTTTACTTACAACAATAGTTACCATTCTAGCATCGGGATGGCACCGTTCGAGGCATTGTATGGTCGGAGATGTAGGACTCCGTTGTGTTGGCATGAATCTGGGGAGAGTATTGTTCTTGGACCCGAGGTTGTTCGAGAGACTACTGAAAAGGTGAAATTGATCCGTGAGAAAATGAAAGCGTCGCAAAGTAGACAGAAGAGCTATCATGATAAGAGAAGGAAGGATTTAGAATTCCAAGCTGGTGATCATGTGTTTTTGAGAGTCACGCCTATGGCTGGTGTTGGGCGTGCATTGAAGACAAAGAAGTTGACTCCTCGTTTCATTGGACCGTATCAGATCACTGAGGGAATTGGCAATGTTGCTTATAGGGTGGCCTTGCCGCCTAATCTTTCGAATTTGCACGATGTATTTCATGTGTCGCAACTTCGGAAGTATATTTCGGATCTGTCCCATGTGATTCCGATGGATGATGTGCATGTGCGGGATAATCTCACTGTGGAGACAATGCCTGTGCGAATTGAAGATCGTGAAGTGAAGACTTTACGTGGCAAAGAGATAAACCTGGTAAAAGTGGTCTGGTTAGGAGCTGCTGGTGAAAGCATGACATGGGAGTTGGAGAGCAAGATGCGAGAGTCCTATCCGGAGCTGTTTGAATCAGGTATGTTTTCGAGGACGAAAATATTCTAAGTGGGGGAGAGTTGTAACGCCCTAAAATTTAATCAAATTATTTCGAAGTTGGATTGCCGTAGGATGATTGTAAGAATTGAAATTATGGGCGTAGTAGCTATGTTGAAAACGAGTTAGATGATAATCACGTGTTGTGGGCTAGTTAAAAATAGCATTGGGCTCCCTTCCTATGTGGATAAAGTCCCAAATAATTTAGCAAATTATGTTTCTCACTTATTATAAGTGGAGAGGATTAATTTAGGGTTGAGAGAGAGAGAGAAATTTCGGATTATAGCAGCCACCAAAGAGAGAGAAAAGAAGAGAGAAAACAATTCCCGTTTTTCTCAAACCTGTCACCGTAAAATTGCGATTCCGGTTTCGTTAACCGTTGGATCGTCTTCGTTTTTGGGCAGAAGGTTCGTAAGATATAGTTCTACACTTTCACCGTTCGGATCTTCGAAATGAGTTCTGAGGAGAGAGATATTGGCTTCGCACTGAAGCTGCAGTTTGGGGGAGTCGCCGTATTCGGAGATCGAGGAACGAGGCTAGGAGGGAGTTTGCGCCACCATAGTTGAGGTAAGGGTGGGCTTAACCTTGATAATGGGTTGATGATAATTATGTGTGGGTAGTCTAGGGTTTTGTTGAATTGTTCGTGTCGTTGCATATCGTGTTTTCGTTGAGATTGGTGCTTTGATGATTATTGCACGTTATTGTGATTTGTTTCGTTATTTGTTGTTGCGTGATTGTTGTATCACGATGATGGTGTTGTTATTGTTCGTGTTTTTGTTGTTGCTGTGCGTGGTTTATTGTTGTTGTCGCGTTGTCGAATTGTCGTTTTTGTTGTGGTGGTTGCGGTGTCGTTGCCGTTAGGGTTTGGTGTTTGGCAATTTAGCGATTCTGGACACAGGTTCGGTTTTTCTAAAAATGGCGCTGTTTGGTTGATCCAAAAATTATGAGGTTGATTGTTTTTGAAAATAGACTTAACGCCGGTCGTTTTGGCACTGGTTTCGTTAAATTCGGAGTTGTATAGCTCGAGTTATAGGCGATACAAGTTAGGTTAAAATTCTGGAAACGATTTGGGTATAGATTCGGTATTTCTGTGACTGGGAACGTTGTATTGACCGAAAAATTATGTGGTTTATTTTTCTGGAAAATAGACTTAATGCTTGTTAATTTGGCACTGGTTTGGTTGCGTTTAGAGTTGTGTAGCTCGAGATATGAATTCCACAAGTTAGAGTAAGATTCTGGAAACAATCTGGACACAGGGTCAGTGTTTTGGTTACCACGTTTTCAAAAGAACTCCTTTTCGAACGAATCCAATTTCTTTGAAAACTAGACAAAATTTGCCCCAGTTTATGCACAAGTTTCATGCAGTTTGATTGAGTCTTGGTCACTTTGGAATTGCTTGAATTTGAAGGACAGAAACTGTCCTCTTTGGCAACTAGCCTGTGTGCTTTTCGAAAACTGTACCTATTGGACACTCTCCTTCAAAAACTGAACTTAGGGATGATAACCAGACCCATAGGGCTTTCCAACAAGTATTTATTTGTTGAAATCCGATGTCGTTTGCTATTTTAATTAATTCGCTGAAGTAGGTGCGATGTGCCTAGGCGCCGTGCGCCAGTCTTGTGCGTGGTGTGCGTGCGTTATGTCCGCGTTGTGGAGCCGTCTGGTGTTAATATTTCAGGTGCGGTGCTGGTATGCTCAGGAGAGTTTAGTGGTAGCTGTGATGCTACAACTTGGTGCTATTTTTGGTGAAATCATTTGTTTTGATTCTGGTGATATAGTATTTATTTTAAATACTTGTTATGGTGAGTTGGTGCATAATCATGGTGTCGCATTGTCATATGCATGTTTTGGTGATATAGGCTCCGCCTCTGGTGTTTGTTGGTGATATGCCCGTCGTGGCTCATTTTGGTGATCGGTACCGCATGCATATGCCCACTGGAGGGGTTGCATATCATCCCATTGTCTATGAATGTTATAATTTTGGTGGTTCACTGTCAAATGGACTTTTCCTTTGGTATCTGGTGCTGTGATATGGTGTGATTGTATTGTGTTGCTGTAGTTACCTGATGCTAGCATATTTTTATCATCTGCTTATTACCTCTGTTAGACTCACCCCTTCTGCTTGGAATGTTGCTCTCATGCGGCAACGCTGCAGGTGATCGCTAGTGCTCGTGGAGGAATTGCTAGGTTTTGCTTCCTCTCTCGTTTGGGTCTGTGTCAGCTCTGATATGTAGCACCGGGGAGTCGTTAGTTATCGTTTTGAACTATTATTTTCGTTATTGGAAATTGTTTTAATTTATTTTGGAGATGTCTTTAATTGTTAATTCTGGAGATGTTTAAACTGGTTAATATTTCCGCTGCTTGGTGATTTCTTTTATATAAATTATTTTGGAGATTTTTTTTTGGAATAAATGGTGAAAAATGTAGCGCCCTTCGAGGTGACTCTGATAATTGTCTATTTAATTGTAATAGTAAAAGGGGGGTGTTACACGACCCGGACAGACATTTAAGTTATTTTGACACAGAAATGCAGTATCGGAACGTTCCCGTAGAAATGAAATGTCGAATTTTCCCCCTAACGTTGGAAAAAATAGCCTTAGAATGGTTTGAGACCCTCAAATCAAACACAATCTCCTCCTGGGACCACCTGGCCAAATTAGTCTCAGCTAATTTTTCCCATTCCAAAAGCAAACCAAAAAACAAAAATGTCTTAGCGTCCATCATCCAAGAGAACTCCGAATCTTTAAGACAATATATAGAAAGATTTAACAAGGAAGCAGTTCAAGTTCGGAACCTCGATAATGCCTTCCGAGTTTACTTCATTGGGATGGGGCTGCGCCCCGGAAGCCCGTTCAAAAAACACATAAACACATGGGAGCCAGAGAACCTCCAAGATTTCCTCCAGCTATCCCAATGCTTTATCAATGAAGAAGAAAGCGCCATGACCGGTAAAAAACCACCACTGACCGAACCATCTAGACCCCAAAATGAAAGAGATCAAAAGAACGACGGCCGAGGCAACAGGGACCCCCGACCTCGGAACCGTCATCAATTTTATACCGAGCTCAATGTCACTCAGGCTCAACTTTTAGGTGAATGTTGGAACACAGAATTTAGAGACGAAAAATTCCCAAAACCACTCACCCACAGACCGGGCCAACGTTCGAATAAATACTGCCGATATCATCAGAGTAACGGTCACGACACCAACCACTGCAACCCCTTGAAAGATGACATTGAGGATATGATTAAAAGGGGAAAACTAGCCAGCTATGTAAACAAACCTGGGCGTCAAGCTGGCGAGATTAAAGATGAACGGGAACAGGAACCCAGAGCAAGGGCGAAAATCAAAGCCGAATCCGACGACGACGAACTTGATTCGAGGAAATCAAAAGGACGATTCGTAATGATGATGATCGCAAGAGGTTTTGCCCACGAAGAATCCGGGAAAACAATGAAACGAAAATGGAAAGAGTTACTCAATATAGCCTCCACCTCGGTCGCACAAACACCTTCAAACCGACCTCCTTTGTCTTTTAGAGATGAAGACCTTCTAGATGGGAAGCCCAACAAACACGTACCACTCCTTGTCACGGCGATAATCACAAATAAGGAGATCAGAAGGATTTTGGTCGATCAGGGAAGTTCTTCAGACATCATCTTCCTCGACCTCGTGGAAAGAATGGGAATCGATAAAGAAGACATCGCTCCTTACCGAGGATCCGCACTATCAGGATTCAATGGATCTCGGACTAAACCTCTTGGACACCTGGAACTGATGGTTTCCTACGGTGAAGAACCCTTGGTAAGGATCATCAAAACAAAGTTCCTCATCCTACCGTGTGAATCAATCTACAACTGTATCATTGGAAGACCGACTTTGGGAAGGCTCGGAGCAGTAACCTCCACCACTCACTTAAAAATAAAATTCCACTCCCTCTGCAACAAGGTGATCACCTTAAACTCGGATCTTGAATCCGCCTCAAGATGTTTCTTCCTGTGGACAAAAGCAGAAAAAAAGGCTCAAGATAAGGAAGGGGTTCCACCTGTGATAACCAAAAAAGAAGTTACAAGAAGATCCGCCGAAGTCAACTTAACTGATTTGGATGCAAGATACGACCCAGACAACTCGGAAGAGGAAGATGATGATGAGTTGGCCAAAGAACTCAAAAAGAAAATGAGAAGACCCGAGCCTGATGGGGAATCCATCGAAGTACAGCTCGGAGACGACCCTACTAGAATAGTGAAAATTGGAGCGGACCTATCTGAAGAGGTAAAAATCAAACTCACTCAGTGTTTAAAAGATCATGCTGATTTTTTTGCTTGGTCGGCAAAAGACATGCCCGGAATCCCGCCAGAAGTCGCATGTCACCAGCTCGCCGTTAATCCGGAAGCAAAATGGGTCGCCCAAAGGAGACGAGTGGAGAGAAGGCCATGGCCGCCGCAAAAACTGTTGAAGATTTGTTCAAAGCGAACTTCATAACAGAGGTCAAATACACGACTTGGTTGTCAAACCCAGTACTAGTTAAAAAGAGCAACGGTAAATGGCGTATGTGCATCGATTATACCGACCTAAACAAAGCCTGTTCGAAAGACGCCTTTCCTGTCCCAAGTATTGATCGCCTCGTCGATAATGCCTCGGGTTTTCGCCTACTTTCTTTTATGGACGCATATTCTGGTTACAATCAGATCGCCATGTTTCCTCCCGATCAAGAAAAAACTGCATTTATGACGGACCAATGTAACTTCGCCTACCGAGTTATGCCCTTCGGTTTAAAAAACGCCGGCGCCACTTATCAGAGAATGATGAACAAAGTATTCCAAAGACAGATAGGCAAGACCGTTGAAGTCTATCTTGACTACATGATTGCAAAAAGTGAACAGGAAAACACCCACGTAAAAGACCTTCGGAAATTTTCGCAGAAATCAGGAAAAATAGCATGAGACTAAATCCGAAAAAATGCACTTTTGGTGTCCGAGCTGGAAAGTTCCTCGGTTTCTACTTAACAGAGAGGGGAATTGAAGCAAAAACTCAACGGTATGATCGCCACTTTATCCCGATTCCTATCAAATGCGGCATTTAAATCTCTCCCATTATTCAAACTTTTGAAAAAAGAAAAGGAGGAGGGAGAAGGAGAATTCAACTGGACAAACGAGCAAGACGAAGCCTTGCAACAACTTAAAAAAGCGCTTTCAGAACCGCCCATCCTAACTCACCCATGCGAGGAAGAAACTCTATACTTATACCTATCAATCTCGGAGGAAGCTTTAGGCGCCGTACTCATCCGGGAAACACAGACCGGTCAAAGTCCCATTTACTTTGTAAGCAAAGCTCTCCAGGGACCCGAATGCAGGTATCAGCAAATAGAAAAGATCGCCCTCGCCTTAGTCGTCGCAGCTCGACGCCTCCGACCATATTTTGTGGCTCACCAGATAGTCGTACACACCAACTATCCAATAAGGCAGATTCTACACCGACCCGACCTTGCCGGAAGAATGATTAAATGGGCAGTAGAGCTCTCCGAGTTTGGAATCAAGTACGAATCTCGTACGACAACGAAGGCCCAAGTTCTAGCAGATTTTGTAGCAGAAATGATTCCCGCTGATCCTGTTAACGACATCTGGACTTTACACGTTGATGGGTCTTCCAACCCCAAAGGAAGCGGTGCAGGTTTAATGTTGGAAAGCCCGGATAAAGTGATCATTGAAGTCTCCCTTACCTTCGCTTTCCAAACAACTAACAATCAAGCAGAATACGAGGCTTGCATCGCAGGTCTACGATTGGCAATTGACCTACGAGTCACTCAGGTCAATCTCTACACAGATTCACTCTTGGTCGTTTCACAAATAAACAATCAATTTGAGACCAAGGATCCGACCCTGCAGAAATACCAACTTCGAATACAAGAGTTACTCGCACAATTCAAAACAGCCGAGGTAAAGCACGTCCCCAGATCCGAGAATCAGAGGGCGGATATCCTATCAAAACTCGCCAGCACCAAGGTCCCCGGTAATCACCGGACGATCATCCAAGAATTACTCAGAAGACCTAATATCTCTCTTGATCCGACTTGTATTTCTACAATTTGTTCCATTGAGGAGAGCCAAAGTTGGATCACTCCAATATTGGAGTACATCAAAATAGGAATCGAGCCTCTAGACTCGGCTGAAGTGAAAATCGTCAGAAGAAAAGCCTCGGCCTTCTCAGTCATAGATAATACGTTATACAGAAGGAGCCTCTCCTCACCATTATTAAAATGCATCGAAGGGGAGCAAGTGCATTCCGTCCTAGCCGAAATTCATGAAGGAATATGTGGACAACATCTTGGCGCCCGTTCCCTAGCTCGAAAGTCCCTACGCACAGGATATTATTGGCCGACCATGGAAGGCGATGCTAAGAACCACGTAAAGAAGTGCAAAAAATGCCAAATCCACGCCAATGTTTACATCGCCCCACCAATCGAACTCCGAAGTCTATCCTCGACATGGCCCTTTGCACATTGGGGAATAGATCTCCTAGGTCCATTCTCAACTGCTCCAGCCCAAAACAAATTTCTCATAGTGGCAGTTGATTATTTTACCAAATGGATTGAAGCAGAGCCCTTGGCCACCATCACTGCAAGGAACTGCATAAGATTTTTCAAAAAGAACATCATGAGTAGATTCGGGATCCCTGAAATAGTTATTACTGATAATGGAACTCAGTTCGCCTACAAAGGTTTCAGGAAAATGATGTCCGACTTTAAAATCAAGCATCGTTTCACGTCAGTAGAGCACCCGCAAACCAACGGTCAAGTAGAAGCAGCCAACAAGATACTCCTTAATGGTTTGAGAAAACGACTGGACGACGCCAAAGGAAATTGGGTAGAAGAACTCCCATATGTTCTCTGGGCTTACAGGACCACCCCTCAAAGCTCTACGGGAGAAACGCCGTTCCGGCTCTCTTATGGCAGCGAGGCGGTCATCCCAATGGAAGTCGGCGAGTTAAGTTGGAGAGCAACGAATCCCAAAACTCCTACGGAAAACTACCAAGCTTTGAAAGAAGACCTCGATCTCATCGACGAAGTTCGAGGACAAGCCACGCTTCGAGAAGCCATCATCAAACAAAGAGTTGCGACCCGTTACAATGCCAAGGTCGTCCCTAGAGATTTTGAATCCGGCGACTTAGTCCTTCGAAGAGCCAACGTGGGTTTGAAAAATGCTTCACAGGGAAAGTTAGCACCCAATTGGGAAGGACCTTACCGTGTTAAAAGTAAGACCGGTACGGGGGCTTTCAAATTGGAAACACTTGGCAAAAAAGAGATCCTCCGAACTTGGAACGCCACAAAGTTAAAGAGCTATTACATTTAAGGACACGACTGTTTTGCGTGTGCCAATTTCGTGTAACGGTAGTTCCTACCACTATAAATCTACGAACTCCTTCAGAATAACTACTTGGACTGATCTTACGAGATCTCCATACGTGACCAAAGCAGTCACAACCCTTAGGGGCGAGTTCAATCTGGGCCGAGTCCTGGTAAACTGCCCCAAAGGTTCGAAAGGTCCTTTAAGGATTTTTCCTTAAATCGATCATTGGCCTTAGTAGCCAAGAACCCTAATGGACGAGTTAAATCTGGGCCGAGTCCTGGTAAACTGTCCTTAGGCCCGATCTTACGAGATCTCCATACGTGACCATAGCAGTCACAACCTTTAGGGGCGAGTTCAATCCGGGCCGAGTTCTGGTAAACTGTCCCAAAGGTTCGAAAGGTCCCTTAAGGATTTTTCCTTAAATCGATCATTGGCCTTAGTAGCCAAGAACCCTAATGGACGAGTTAAATCTGGGCCGAGTCCTGGTAAACTGTCCTTAGGCCCGATCTTACGAGATTTCTCAACAGGTCTTCTCTAATCGTTTGAGAGCTCCTCTCAAACCTTTTTAAACCCTACGTTCCACACTTATCTTTTTGATCTTATCAAAAATTATAAGGTACGAACTAAATCTCGGAAGTACCTACGTTCCACACTTATCTTTTTGATCTTATCAAAACTTATAAGCAGGTCAAGACTATGGAAAATGACAATTACGGCGACGAGAAGATAAGCCATTCAAGCAATCAAGTTTACATAAAGAAAACTAAATTCATTACAACCATCTCGGATACGGCCGAGGCCTCAAGTTTTATAAATAAAGACTAAAAACTAATACGACTTGACAAAGTTCCGAGCTTATGCATGATTCTCTGTATAAACCCGGAACTCTTACAAAACTGGATCTAGAAATAAATCAGGCAGACTTGGGGTGAACCACGGTCTTCACATTGGTCTTGATGTCGACTTTCAAAATCTGGTCACCCTCAATCTCATGATCCACGTTCAAGACGGTCTTGTCAAGGGTAAGGGAAGGATACACAAGCGCGATCTGACTGAGTGCGAGATCAAAACCATCCCCCGCCTTTTCAAGAGCAAGATCAGCTGCTGTCTGCGCTTCCTTCTTAGACTTCGCCAGTTCAGCACGGACTTGGGCGAGCTCTTTCTCTAAAGCCGCATGACGATCTTCCGGGGTTGAACTAGTCTCGGTTTTGTTCTCCTCAAATTTCTGCAAAGACTTTATCAGCTCTTGAATCCGACCCTCCAGCTTTCGTATTGTTTCCTCATCCTTCTTTTTCTCATCCTCAAGCTCTCTGATCTGATCGTTCAGCTGCTTAATACGAGCGTTATCATCCTCGATTTGCATCTTGGCAGAATTATGGGACTTTTCAAGATCGTCCGCATAAGCCTTCAGCGTCTTCAAGTCACTAAGAGTATTGCCAAGGACTTTGTTCTTTTCGGTCAACTCTCTCAAGGCATTAAACAGCTTAGCACGCTCGGTAGTTACCAACTCTGTAATGAGCAAAAATGAGCAAAAATTGAAGTCAAAAACATAGGTAACAATATAACAAACGAGCAATTAGAAGAACGACCTTACCTTCATGACGACGTTCCAACTCCGCCTTCTGCAACTTGGTAACATCAGCCAAATGAACAAAAAGCTTCGCAGCCGCACTAACAAGATCGGTTAAGTATTCCTCTATGTTTTTTTCCATAAAAGTCGCATCCACAGGAATAGGGGTTACTTTCTTAGAAGATTTATGCTTCTTGGAAGACTTAGAATCGCCTTGCATCACCCCTTTTTTCTTTTTATCCTCGACTTGCCGGGCTACTTTTGGCTGCTTAGTAGAGGTTCCCTCATCAACTGGTTTTCTCTTGCGGAATTGAAGATCGCCCCCAGGATCCTCCAGGTTTTCCTCATGGACGGTTCTGATGGGGGAAACATGAATGGCAGCACTAAGGTCGAGAACACTTTGCGGAACCCCTTGATTTGCAGACTCGCCTTCCACAGCACCCAGGTTCTGCAGCGCCATTCTTTTCATCACAGCAATCCTATTCCCTGCCATAGTATCTAAAAACAAAAAGCAACAGGACGAGTCAATATACTTAACAAAAGATAAAGTGAAGGAAGACAAATCATATCTTAAAATATTCAAAGACGACCCTACCTAGAACCCTCATAACGTTTGTTTTGGTGGCACACTTAACCATACGATCGGTAGGAATACCTCGGTATTTATTTTTGGTATAAGGAACTTGGGCAGAGATAAACAGCAGTATATCTCTGGTCAGAATGTCGGCACGACACAAGTGAGACTCACCAATATGGTAGGATCCTAGAGATCGGTTATAATGTCCAAGACCCCAGCCTATAGGAAACTTGGTAGACTCCAAGGTACGTCCATCCTGGCCGAACTTCCCCACATGGTCAATTGCTTCACTATTAACTGGCTCCACGAAATAGAAGAGCTTTTTCCATCTCCCCTTCAGCGAATCTGAGTAAGCCCGAAAAATCTTAGCACCTCTTCTAGATCGAAGGCTCACATGCTCCGGAGCATTCCCTTCATCACCTTTTTCATAATTCCTGTTTACCTCGAACAAATGAAAGAACAGGTCGGCTGACACTGGACGATCAAGCGCGAGGCACATCAATTCGAATGCTCGGAGAAATGCCCAACCGTTGGGATGAGTTGTGGTGGTGCCAAATCCAACCTCGCCAAGACAGTTTGTTGAAGGTTAGTAAAAGGAGGTCAGATGTTCATATCCGACACCAGCACATCATACATGACAAATTTCAAAGACCCTGGCCATGTCGCAGCATGCTCATTCGATTTCATACCTTCAACGTTCCAAAGTCGACCCCGAATGGATAATTTGTTTACAATAACACTCATATCCTCTCCAGTTTCATAAAGAGACTTGGTTTCGGTAACAGAAGATGCAACCCAGTTGAGAATACGAGGAACGTTCACATCATAAGGCATAGGAAGATCGATTCTTCCAAGACCTGTATTGGAGTAACCATCAGTCAAAGCAATAGAACGATCACCATGATCAGCATTTCCGTCCTTTCCAACCTCATCATTCCTTTCTTGCGGATAGTCCTGCCAATCCTCAGCTCCTTCGACGAATCTTTTGCCTTTATCAACCTCGGGCTCTGTGTGGCTTTCTTCCCCGGTCTCGGTAGTTGACTCGTAATCCGACTCTAAACCTTCCACCTCCTGGGTATTTGACGACCCTTGTTCATCATCGGATTGAGTTTTTTCAGAGGAATCCGACTCCACCATAACCACATCGGCCTGGTTATCTTTCGCGCCGACAATAACCACGTCCTCAGAAGATTGCTTTCCACCATCAGGTTCGTTAGTAATATCCTTAGGGGAACGACGATTGACCTCAAGATCGTCCTCCGCTTGTTCGCTGTTTGGAGCAGAATCAGGATGGTCTCGGACTTCGGGAATAACAGGGGCGCCTTCAGAACGAGGACCTTCAACACTCTCTCCTCCAGAAGCCATCACCTTTGCTAATCGCGGGGGGCTGCTGCGAAATTTGCCTACGGGTTTGTTTGGTAACCGCCAGTTTAAAATACCTGCAGGAATGGGGGCATAGGGAAGTCAGGACTAACGACCTAACAGGTCCATGCCGAGTTTGAAACCCTACCTGACGACCCCCACCCTGGAACGAATAAACAAATTGGGGCCGAGTACAACTTAAAAAGAGATGGGGACGAGACTGGCTTGAAAAATCAAAAAGAACAGCAAAATAGTTAAACAAGAATTAGAACTAACCTCGCCCCAAAGAAGAAGCTTTTGCCGATATTCTCTTGCGAAACTCAAGCACTTGAACCCACTGGAAAGGAGAAACTCTAGCCACTATCTCCCAAATCAACAAACTCAAGATCAGAAATCAAGATCGGTATGTAGAGCAAATTGAAAATCGGGAGTAAATGGAGGGAGTTGAACCCCTATTTATAACGAGCCTCATAGAACTGGATTGGGCCTAAGTCGAATCGACGCATCCCATCAATAGTCTTCAAAGCACGCGTACGCCTACCAAAGCGTCACCATCATTAGCCACCATTGGGAAATGTGTTCTGACAGGTGCAATAAATGCAATAGCGCGAAAAATGAAACGTCACCTTTACAAATGTTACAACGGTCGAATCAATGTTACAAAGCAGGCTCATCTTCGGTAAACCTTTCATCGGTGAGACCCTTGTTCATCAAACATCGGACAGTTAAGATCGCCTTCCCATCTCATCGCAACATCTGAAGAGTTACAGCTCGTTCGGAGGTCGGTAAAAACACATCATAATCTCGTCAACAAGTCAAGATCGCCTCTAAGACGACCAGACTTGGGGGGCAACTGTTATGGTGAGTCTTTTGACCATATACACCCCCTTCTTTCACATCTATTCGCACCACACAAAGGCCCAATATCAAAGGGCTCAATCCAAATATCAAGGGCTCTGATCGAATCGCAAGATCGGATGGTCCTAATTCGTTGAGACAAACCCCACCACACTCTATAAATACAACATTCATTGCCTCATTAATGGTAAGCATTCTCACATTTATTACTTTGCTAAGACTACTCTACTGACTTTAGCATCAGAGTGACTTTGCAGGTACAACACCAGCTAGGATCGGATACGGTCATTGACTAAGGACATCAACCACTAACTGTTTCGGACCACCCTTCAAGGTCGGAAGTACAGTGCAGAACACAATGCAACAGTATTGCGAGCTTAAAACTCCATTTTTTCTTCTAGTCTCAAACACGCGGCCAATGCTTGAATGTGCTGCACATGCACCGTATTTTTTTGGGTTGGGCAGCAATATGCAATTTATTTTTTAATTCACGGGCCTGTGGGCTACCCATGGCCCGACCGGGCTAGCCCTACACAAGCTCAGGCTTTGACGGACCGCGCTAAAAAGCCCGGGTGTAAAAATGGGCCCAATTCCTTCGGCCCATTTTGCCAGCTCTAATTTTTTCTATTCAAAAGACTTGAAAATCTTAGTTAAGATTGAGTAAACAAGTTGATTAGTCATTATACCATTAGGACCAACAACCATTATTATTATTGGTTACCGTGTTATGGATGCGCAGTTTTCACCTAATTTGCCGGTAACTAATCTACGCTGGAAAACCTGCTTGTCACGTGTATACCTGCTTTACCGGTTTGTGTGACTCTCCCCTCCTAATAAAGTTTTTGTCACACCTAAGATTCGACCTTAGTTACCGTTTAGACCAACCCTTGTTGCTTGGTAATATTATATCATAGTTACAAATAATTTTCTGATTTTCATAAAATAACATATTAATATCAACTTAATATTGGTTTCCATTTTTAATTTTTAAATAAAAAGCTTAGTACATATTTAGTATGCTATATGGGACCAAATATGTATTCCTAAGTCAACAAACGCGTTTGTATTAATTTTTAATTTTAATTCATATTTAGAGATTCAACCAACCATTCTGTGTAAATATTTTTTGCATGTACGAATCAAATGGATGACAGCCCATCAGTGTCATTCTCATGAGTATCGTTCACCTATTTTCCTACCTTTGTCGAAAAAACAATAGGCTTAAATACTTTTCACCCCTGCAAATTTACCTGATATCTATTTACCGTCCTGCAAAATTTTTTTTTGCAAAACAAATCCTGCAAAATATAACATTATCCAGTTACCCCCCTACAAATGTTGCCACTATCCATTTACCCCCCCAATTTGAGGGGGTAACTGGATAATTTTATATTTTGCAGGGTGTTTTTGGAAGCGGGGGGTGAATGGATATCAGGTAATTTTGCAGGGGGGTGAAAAGTATTTAAGCCAAAAACAATATTGTCTTAATTTTCTTTTCATACATTGGCTCCGATATAGACTTTGAGATATTTATAAATTCAAATAATTTATTAGCAATTTTGAGTATCTTTACTGTGGAACAGGATCAACTGCACCAATAATACTGTAGCTTGTACGTACCTAAGTTGTTTCCTTAATATATAGATTTATTTTGATATCATTTCAGTGTCAATAAATCTTAGTATTACTTGCAGTTTGGTTTTATTTTGATATCCATAGACAAATGTATTTGCTCATGCATTATTATCAATATCAAAGTTACTTACTTCTTGAATTTCATGAAGTCAACTTTAAAGACACAAGACCTTGATAGAAGGCTATATATGACTTGTAGAGTGAATTGATGCATAGGGTTTGCTTGCTTCCTATATAAAATATCAAGAAAAGACGTAAGAGTGTAAGAAAAGCATGCTGCCCCAAATTGGAAAAAATTAGTAAAATAGAGTAATGGTGGTTGACCAATGAGCCTCAAATAAATCAATGAGCCTACTTGTGAATATTCTATTTGACCAGCTTACTTTGAATCTTGATTTCACACTATGTCTCAACAAAAAAAGGAGGTTCAAAATATTGCGCTTCAAAGTGCTCTTTTAATGTGATATTTGAGAAAAAAATACCTAGAGATATTATATTAGAATTTGGATCGGGTCTAATTCAATCCTACAAAACCAGCTTGTAGAGTGAAAGATGTATCTCACTTATAAACTCTTTTTTCAAGTCATATAACATCCAATGTGAGACTCTTAACACACCCCATCACACCCAAGACTGGACAGCTGAAGCGTGACCCGAGTGACCCGATCGCAGGTGGTCCAACGGACAACGGGTCTTGGATAGACTCTGATACATATTAGAATTTGCGTTGGTTTTAACTCAACTCTACAAAATCGGCATGTAGAATGAGGGATGCCACCAACTTATAAACTATTTTCATGTCATATTGCATCCAATGTGAGACTTTTAACGAGAGATAACACTTCTCCCAACACCATTATGTTAATGAGTGGAGCTGATAGTGCATCCTTATTGATCAGATTACTTTTATAAATAATAAATTAAATATTAGCACTATTTTTTGACACAAATTATTAGCATTATTATTGTTATTAGGTTTAAATATATTTTTAATCTCTACAAATATAGGTCATTTGATTTTAATCCCTGTAATTTTTTAAATAACTCCCCACAAATATCAACGTTTTACATTTTGGTGATTCTATTACCTTTTCTATTAAAAAAATGTTGATGTGACCCTACAAATACAGGTCATTCGATTTTAGTCATTGTAAATTTTTAAATAACTCCCCACACATATCAATGTTTTATATTTTAGTGATTCTATTAAAAAAAAGTTGATGTGTTTAAGAGAAGTCTTATTCTTACCATGTCCTTATTTAAGAAGAAGAGATACAAGGGAACTCACCGCATCAAGGAAGGGATAGAAACTTGCTATAACAATTCAAATAGAGGAGGTCCATGTTTGGACACTTTTACCGGAGGTCAGTGTCCAAACATGGTAAAGCTAAATAAGACCTCTGTTATACAAATCGACATTTTTAATAGAATGACCTATAAAGAAAACATTAATATTTTTAAGGAGTTATTTGCAAGGACTAAGAACATATTTAAACCATGTTATCATAATCTATGAGTTTACAAGATTATTTTTCATTTCTAATAAAAAATAGGACTATTTTGAAAAAGTTGACTAATTATTAAATGAGTCTGGAAAAATTGGACCTTATACAAAATTGCAAAGTCTTTTTTCTTCCTCATTAATTCTTTATATGTTTTTGTTTGTGTTCCAAATTGGTCATCCATGGTCCTCCTTAAGTTTAAAATTTGAACCTCAATGTACTCTGTTTATTAGGACCAATCTAAGATAGAGGCATACGCTATGAATTAATGAGTTAATTCGAATTCACAAGTTTTAATATGTTGTCCGAATCAAACAACTATAATGAGCTAGCACAAGTTTGGCCCGAATATGAGAAACTTACTAACAAAATCACTTTTTGAGTAAAAAAACATCAATTTGAATTTTATTTTGGGTTGGTTTAGATTGGTTTCAACCACATAATACCCCTGCTTTAAACATCAGCGGAGCACTTGTTTACTACGAAGTTGATACTAATTTACTATGATTTGTAGGTTTCTTTTTTGTCAAGATTTTTTTTTAGGTTTAAACACCTTCAAATACGATCATAAGTCAGCTTCTGGGTTCAAATTTTCTATAAATTCCGGAGTTACACCTCCGTAATGTATAAATCATAAAGGCAATATATGTTCAGAAAAACACACCTTCCTGTTCCAGATTGAAATATTTTAAAGAAAAATTTTATGAAATGCAAAAGGGTGGGTGTATGAGGAAAAAAATTGGTGGTGGGGGGACCCCAATCTTTAAAACATCCTATGTAATAAGTGTTGATTCTGATATAGCTTATGCTATTTTTTCTGCTAGCCATATCATTTCTGTTGATGCAGGATGTTTCAATGGTAGCAGCACTAGCTAGAGGATGGTGATTCAAGACCAGCAACATTGTACCTCTTTTGCTTCGTGTAAGTGAGACAATGCGAACACCAATCCGCTTGTGGCTGAAGCTTTGGGATTGCGGTGGGCTATCATGACAGCATGGGAGAGGAACATTGCAAGACCTTGTTTTAGAACTGATGCAGCTGTTGTTGTTGTTGTCTTGGCAAAAAGTCATCTAGAGCTTCTATTGAACCTATCATGCAAGATTGTAGACAACTTCTTGATTTTGATTCACCATATGTAACTCACATTAAGAGAACTGATAATGGCATTGCACATCAGCTTGTAGGTATAGATCAAGCTTTAGAAAATCATGTTTGGTCTTGCTATGAGCAGTTATGCTCCTTAGCATCAATTTGTAATGTTACATTTTTCAACTAATGAAGCAGTATTTCCAAGTCAAAGAAAAAAAGCTATGCAAGAAATATATAATGAGAATCCTGCAAAAAAATATATATACAGTCCATTCAATCAGTAAATCATGGGGATCTAATACAGTTTTTTTTAAGGAAATTTCTGCATTATAGTAAATTAGTATCAAAATACAACAGAAAAGTGATTTTGTGAAGTGACAAGAAAATTTAGATGAGTTGCCTTGCGTTACATGATTGGATGAACATCCTACTAAGGCCCTTGATTTTCCATCAACACAATGCTTCAAGGTTTAAGCTGTTATTTGTTTACCCAGTATTATTTTCTTCTACAAAAATGGTTCTTGTGGAATTGGGTTGATACCTTCACTTCAAGGTACCACTTCCATATAAATAAAGCAACACAAGGTGTCATTTTGGAAGACTCCAAATAATCTTCCAGAAAAACCAATTTCCTTCACTAAAGGAGACCAAGATTTTTCCAACCTAGTCAACATAGTTGCCAATCAATCACATGAAAAATCTCACACCATTCAAGATGCATAGAAATATGAACCATAACTCCACCAAATGTCCAAATCTACTGCTTCCAAAGTTGTAAAACCATAGCAGGAGACTTGTCAACACCATAATCAATAGAATCAAGTTTTAACACTATCATCATTATCATTATCCTCATCTACAGAATCAACATCAGTTCCAACATCTGATGTGAAATCATCTTCAGCATCCTCACCTTTCCCCACATCATTTCCACCTTTAAAATCCTCACAAGCATCCTCAACATAAATTCTTCTAACATGCCCCATTTCATCATTCAACTTATTCCTTCTATACCCAACCAATTCCCTATCAACCTTAGCTTTTCGGGGACTCAACAAAACAAGCTCGGCTAACACCCGCCGCGCCAAATACAAGTCATTAGGCTCAATCAACTCACCTTTCCTATAAGCCTCCCTAAGAAAAACAGTATGAAGCTTCCCATGATTCCCTCTAGTTGAAACATAGAATATCCCCTGATGTTGAAGCAAAAACTCCTTCAACTTCTTCGGCAAGTTCATCGCCATCCGAAAATGCGCGATTCTCTCCAAAGTAATCTTTTTCTCCACAGTCAATGACAACAATTCATGAATTGTAGCAACAGCTCTTTTCTCCATTCTCTTTTGTGCCTCAATTGACCTTAAATCATAACCACTAACATCCTCATAAGGTGACCAATAAGGAAGTCTCTGCCATTTCCACATTGCAATTCTAAAATACATACTAATCTTAAAACCAGGTGGAAAATCAATCAAAAAAGAAAACCTAATATCTTCAGCTTCACTACCTCTTTCTCTATAAACTTGTTCCCTAACATTCTCAATTGCACAAATCCCTAACTTAGGATCAATTTCCACAAGTTCAATATACTTATTCCTAGTTTCTTTAGCATCAATTAAACGAAAATATTCAGGATACCTAAGAACCACAGAGTATTCAAAATCATCCGGTAATCCATAAGCGGCGCGTGCAATTCTCACATGCTCGAACCGGAGTCGTCGGCCATTCGACATCATGAGAAGCTTACGGAGGCGCGTGACAGCAAGTGAGACTTGATCAGCAAGCGCGTTACGTTCTTGTTCAATTTGAAGGATTGCTTTGCGAGTTAATCGGCAGAAGAGGATGCGTTGAACAGGGTGTTCGAAGATTTCGAACACGTGAGGGAATTTGAGAATGAACGCGCTTGCTTCGTGACGTGGGAAACCGATGCGGAAAGCTAGGGTTTCGAGACGAGGGATTGGGATTGATTGGCTATGTTCAGAGAGAATGAGAGTTTGGAATTTGAGGACTTTGCGGATTTTTTTATCGATTTCCATGTAGTTGTCGTAGCCATGGTCGCGAATTCGTAGTTGCTTTTTGGGGATTGCGGTGGATTGTGACATTTCTCTGATTAAATTGAAATTGGGGTTATGGTTGTGATGGAGAGATGGGGAATTTTGGAGGGTTCGTTTGATGAAATTGGAGGTTCGAAAAATGAAGATTCGCATTTTTAGGGTTTTAGGGTTTTTGTGGTTTGGCAATGGAGGATGATGAGTGTGACTGTGAACTGTGAAGTGAGGTTGTTGTTGGGGCCTAGTTAGAGCGGGAGGGGGGGTTTTTGGCAAATAGTTATAAGGTAAGGGTGTTTCATGGAAATTATTTTTCATTTTTGGTCCAATAATATGAATATTCATTTTGTGTTTGTGTGCTATAATTATATAACCACATATATCTTTATATCCAGATAATGCGAAGCGATGAGTAGGTTATTAATTCTTTAGTTCTTTATTAAAAAATTCTACGATTTTTTTTAATTGAACCACTCGAAAAAAACCAACGAGTCGCACACTAAGCATAGCAATTCCTTCCTTATAAAATAATTATTAAAATTTTTTATTGAATCTTATAAAATTTGTCATTTATTCTTTTGGAATAAGAATATATTAAGAATTCCTTATTTTTTGTTTTATCCAAAGATGAAAGCTTAAAGATACCAAAAAGTTTATTATTCTTTGTTTAGAAATATCCAAACTTTGATCCCCAATACCGCATAAATAGTTCGAACTGGATAGGAACAATAATCAATTTTAGCTCGAATGGTTTGTAGAGGAACCCTACCTTCTCTGATCCATTCGACACGTGCAATTTCTTTTCCATCGATACGTCCCGCAATTTGTACTTGAACTCCTTTTGTACCCGCCTGTTCAGCTAATTCTATAGCTTTTTTGATTGCTTTCCGAAATGGAATTCTATTTTTTAATTGTCCGGCTTAAATTCTGCAAGAATATTAGGGTCTCTATAAACATTTGGAATTCTTGTAATTGCAATGTTGAGTTTTCGGTTCACACAATTCAGTTTTTTTTGCACATTTATCTGTAATTCTTCGAGGCTTACCCTCGATTAATAACTTAGGAACTGCCATATAGATTATGACTTGAATCAGATCGATTCTTTTTTTAATCTTTATCCGTCCAATTCCCTCGACACCAGAGGATATTCTTATCGTTTTTTGTATATAATTTTTAATACAATCTCGTATTATTTTATCTTCTTTTAGATTCTTGGAATAATTTGTTGGTTGTGCAAACCAAATAGAATCATGACTTTGAGTTGTACCAAGTCTGAAACCAAGTGGATGTATTTGTTGTCCCATAATTCCTCACTACATATAAAATGATACGACTTATTTGTCTACTTTTTATCTTTTTGTTATATATCTTTATGACTCATTGACTTAGTTCGTTGAAATTTAGATTGTGACTAGCATTTGTTGCTGCAGAATAAACCAATTAAAACAAAATGTTAACGACGAGATCTATTATCATTTTTCGCATATCCTAGGACGTTTCGAGTAGGTGAAAACTCTCCCAATTTATGGCCTACCATACGATCTGTTATATAAATAGGTAAATGCTCTTTTCCATTATGGATAGCAATGGTATGCCCAATCATTGTAGGTATAATGGTAGATGCTCTGGACCAAGTTATTATTATTTCTTTTTCTCCTTTTGTGTTAAGCTTATTAATTTTTCTTAATAAATGATTCGCTACAAAAGGATTTTTTTTAGTGAACGTCCCATAGTTAATTATTCCTCTTATAATTTACAAAAAAGTGAATTTTTCCTCTTATATTTAAAAAAATAAAATCGTATTATTTAATGTCATAGTAAATCACTCTTTTATTTTTTTTATTTTGTATTGTAAAGACGAAGAAACAAATTCGATTTTCTCTACTCTACTATGTATACTGTCTACTCTAACACTATTTACTACGGCGACGAAGAATCAAATTACTATATTTATTCCTTTTTCTACTTCTTCCAAGTGCAGGATAGCCCCACGGAGTTACTGGTTTTTTTCTTCCAATTGGGGCCCTCCTTTCACCACCCCCATGGGGATGGTCTACAGGGTTCATAACAACTCCTCTTACTACAGGGCGCCTACCTAGCCAACGTTTAGATCCGGCTTTGCCCAAAGTTTTCTGGTTTGCCCCAACATTGCCCACTTGTCCGACTGTTGCTGAGCATTTTTTAGATATCAAACGGACCTCTCCAGAAGGTAATTTTAATGTTGCTGATTTCCCCTCTTTTGCAATCAGTTTCGCTACAGCACCTGCTGCTCTAGCTAATTGTCCACCCTTTCCGGGTGTTATTTCTATATTATGTATGGCCGTGCCTAAGGGCATATCGGTTGAAGTAAATTCTTCTTTTTGATCAATCAAAATCCCTTCCCAAACTGTACAAGCTTCTTCCAAAGCATACGGCTTTCTGGATGTAGATAATGATATCTATACAGATGGATCTTCTATATCGTAGAATTCTTATTCTTATATATATATATATATAATATGGAATAATGAAATATCGCATGAGTGGATATATTTATAATATAGGAATCTAAATCTGCATCTGCCGAATCACTCGTGTTATGATCTTCTACATCCTAGGTCTTCGCGTTCCTTCATCTGGCTTATGTTGTTCATGTAGCATTCAGACCGAATGACTCTATGAAATTACGTCGCTACTTCCACATAGTACGGGTAACGTAGGAGACATTTCTATTTATCCCTGGGGGAATCCTTAGAATTACCACAGCTTAGCTTTCAATTTGCCTCTGACCATCAAATGAAATGTGAATAACCCTTGTCTCCTCCCCTCTTTGAAACAAGTGTCGCTTCTTGTTCTGTCGGTGTTTGAAACAATTTTGTCTTCTCCATATTACTATATCTCTAGGGTCAATAATTTTATATGAGGAATTACTGAACTCAATCACTTGCTGCCGTTACTCTTCAGTTTTCTGTTGAAGTCTATCCTGTAGAGATACTCCAATTGGATCAGTGATCGATTTCTAGGTTTCGCTGTAAACCTAATTGGTTACTTCCAATTACGTAAATCAATAGTTCAAACCGCACTCAAAGGTACCCATTTTTATAGGAACTTCTGTACCATAAACAATGGTATCTCCAATTCTAGCCCCTCTCGGGTGTAAAATATATCTTTTCTCACCATCCCCATAGTGTATGAGACAAATGTATGCATTTCGATTAGGGTCGTATTCTATAGTTACAATTCTACCATATATGTCTTTGTCATTCCGTCGAAAATCTATTTTCCGGTATAGATGCTTATGACCTCCCCTTCGATGCCCTGCGGTAATGATTCCTCTGGCATTTCGTCCTTGACTACAACGACGCTTTCTATAAATCAAACGATTTCATGAATTGGATTTCACTTTACTGTCTACAGCTCCATTGCGTGTGCTCGGGATAGAAGTTTTGTATAAATGTATCGCCATGCTATTTAGTGTTTTTTAATTTAAGTTCTTTTCTTTCTAAGAGGTGGAATAGAATAACCCGGTTGAAGCGTAATGATCATGTGTTTGTAATGCATTGTATGTCCCTTAATAGATCGCACTCTTCTACCCTTTATCGGGAGTCTATGACTATTCATAGCTATTACCTTGACACCAAAGAAGAGTTCGACCCATTGCTTTATTTTTGTTCTAGTTGATCCCGATTCGACATTAAAAGTATATTGATTTTTCCCCAATAATCGAATACTTTTGTCTATAAATACTGCATATTTTATTCCATTCATAAATATATTTTCTTCCCTATGAGTTCTAGTCTCAATAAGACTACTAGTTTTTTTATTGTTCATATATATATATTTTATCGAATATACCACACCAATTCGTTATGTATGGATGATGAGATTCCATTGATACAGATACAATCATTCTTTTTTCTCTGATAGATGGTCTGGATTCAAATCCTACTGAGAGGTCTAGTAGAGATCCAAAATTATTCCATTCCAATTAATTAATTTAATTATAATATATATATATATATATATATATTTATATATATAAATTATTTAAATTAATTATTTAAATAATAATCTAATTGAAGTTGAAGTTTAGTAATTAAAAAAAAAATAATCTAATTGAAGTTTAGTAATTAGTAATAATAATAATTGAAGTAAAGTCATAATAAATTTCAATTTATTTAAATTATTTATTTAATTAAAAAAATAATTAATTAATAATAATAATCTAATTGAAGTTTAGTAATTAAAAAATAATAATCTAATTAATTGAAGTTTAGTAATTCTTGTTTTTGGAGAGCGGGTTTCATTGGGGTGCATCCAGTAGAAATTGAACCTACGACTTCGCCAATTATGAGTTGGCGCTTTAACCATTCAGCCATGGATGCTTCGGGGGAATCCTCGTACCTGGTGAATAACCAAATTCCAATTGAAGTGAAATCTTTTAGATAAATCAATGCATTATAGGAGGTTTAAATACAAATGCATCAATTCAAATACTGGGTTTTTGAATTGAGAGAGATATTTAGAGAGATCCGGATTTCTCGCGATTTTTTATATTCCTGGACTCAAATTAATTTAGCGGTATCTTTCATTCACATTTTTTTTTCTATCAAGAGAGTTTTATCAAACTCTTGGACTCCCGAATTTGGAGTATCCTACTTTCACGCAATTCACAGGGTTTAAAAAGGAATCGATATTTCACGATCAATAATGTAGTATTCTTTGTAGTAGCGATCCTTCTATATCGTACTAACAATCGAAAGATGATCGAAAGAAATAATTTCTATTTGACAGGACTTCTTCCTATACCTATGAATTCCATTGGACCCAGCAATGATAATAGATTGGAAGACTCAAAAGATTCAACCAATATCAATAGGTTGATTGTCCCGCTCCTGTATCTTCCAAAAGGAAAAAATATATCTCAGAGATCTTTTTTCTGATAGATGGTCAGAACTTAATCTGGATTCAAATCCTACTGAAAGGTCCAGTAGAGATCAGAAACTATTAAAGAAAGAACAAGATGTTTCTTTTCTTTTTTCCAGGCGATCGAAAAATAAAGAAATAGAAAATATAGGCAAAATAAGTATGTATTTACAAAACACTGTCTCAATTCATCCTATTTCATCCGATTCAGGATGTAATATGGTTACGAAGGATGAACTTGACAGTTCCAATAAGATTTCCTTATTGAACAAAAACCCACTTTTTGGTTTATTGCATCTATTCCAGTACCGGAACAGGGGGGATACATGTTACACCACCACTATTTGGAATCAGAAGAGAGATTTCACGAACTGGCGGATCTATTGAATCTATCAATAACCGAGCCGTATTTGGTGTATAATAAGCGATTTTCTTTTTCTATTGATTCTTTCAAATTGGATCCAAAACGATTCTTAAATGAGGTATTCAGGAATGAATCAAAAAAGAAATCTTTATTGGTTCTACCTCCTCTTTTTTATGAAGAGAATGAATCTTTTTATCAAAAGATCATAACAAAATGGGCCCACACCTCTTATGGGAATGATTTGGAAAATTCAAAACCAAAAATAGTGGTATTTACTAGTAACAACATAATGGAGGCAGTCTATCAATATAGATTGATCCAAAATCTGATTCAAATACAATATAGTATCTATGGGTACATAAGAAATGTATAGAATCAATTCATTAAAAAGACTAGATTCGATCGCAACTTCGAATATGAAATTCAAAGGTATCAAATAGAAGCAGATACTATGAATCATAGAACTATAATGAAATACACGATCAACCGACATTTATCAAATTGGAAAAAGAGTCAGAAGAAAAGGTTCGATCCTATTTTTTGGATTTCTCGAACCGAGGGATCCTAATGCATATAGATATAAATGGTCCAATGGGACCGAGAATTTCCAGGAAAATTTGGACCTTTTCATTTCCGAGCAGAATAGCCGTTTTCAAGTAGTGTTTGATCGATTATGTATTAATAAATATTCAATGAATTGGTCTGACGTTATCGACAAAAAAGATTTATCTAAGTCACTTTGTTTCTTTTTGTCCAAGTTTCTTCTCTTTTTGTCTAACTCACTTCCTTTTTTCTTTGTGAGTTTCGGGAGTATGCCCGTTCATAGGTCCCAGATCCACATCTATGAATTGAAAAGTCCGAATGATCCACTCTGTAATCAGTTGTTAGAATCAATAGGTCTTCAAATAGGTAATTTGAAAAAAAGTAAACCCTTCTTATTGGATGATTACTATACTTCCCAAAAATCAAAATTATTGATCAACGGATGACCAATATCACCATTTTTTTTTCAATAAGATACCAAATAGGATGACGGATTCCTATTTCTCAATGATATCCCACGGTCAAGACAATTGGTTGAATCCCGTGAAACCGTTTCATAGAAGTTCATTGATATCCTCTTTTTATAAAGCAAATCGACTGCGATTCTTGAATAATCCATATAATTTAGGCTTCCATTGGAACACAAGATTCTCTTTTTATGTGGGAAGGGCCTGTATCAATAATTATGATTTTCTGTATGGCCAATTCCTCAATATGAATATACAACAAGGCCATTAATGAAATGCGCATTGTTGGCCGATTCGGTTACGGGCAACCGAATAAATTTGGTTATGGGCAACCGAATGTGTATTTTTTGCCATTCACCCCTTTTTTCAATTTTAGAGTATTCGGGGCACCCCAACCGAATACAACAAATATGGCATTTATTCTCCAAGTCCAAATATGAATATACAGCCAAATGATGTGGGTTTAAGAGTGATAAAGAAGTGGTGTAACTGATTTATTTGCTAAACCTTTATATTATTCCCACCGTCAAACTATATTACCCTTATGTTACCATTCGTTCTCAAAGGCATGGTGTTAATCACTCTTTATCATGTATCTCCATTGCTGGAACAAGAATCAATCTCACAACACAGGTGGTGACGTTTCACATCTTGCAACCATAGAAATTGATAGATAACCAATTCAAAGAAGTGAATCACCAAGAGGGGAGAGGGGTTATAGCCTCTGCTGAAGGTTATTAGTTATTTCTCAACACCCAACGTTTCTTTTCTCTCTTCTCTAAAAAACATCTCTCTACTCTCTGTTAGCTCTCTCACTCTTAAATCGTGTGAACAACATGATTTCAAGTCTTTGGGTACTAAATTTGAATCTAGTTTGCTGGCGTAATTTCAAATCACTGTGAGGCAATTCAAACTGCTCAATGACTGTAGTTGTGAGGTGGTAGCGGGCATCTTTTATACATATTGTTATGTTCGTGAATAATTTGAAGAACAAACATTACTGTAGTTGACTGTTGCTGCCCACTTTGCTGTATTCGTGAATAATGAGCATTAGGTTGGCCTCAACCGAATCAGACGTAAACACGTCCTCTACTTAAGGGTATTTTGGGAATATTTGGAGTTAAGGGGTGTGTGGTGAGTAGGAGGGGATGTTGGATAAGCCAAACCCTTTGTTTTTGTTTGGAAGCCCAAATCACAAGTGGGAGGGGATTAGGTGCATTATTTTCCCACATCCCCCACTACTCTCCCACCTCCCTGCTCTGAAGTGGATTCGAACCACTGACATGAGGGTTTTCATTCCTTTGCTCACTAATTTTTGAAAATTTCCAAAATTCTCCCACACTCCCACTTCCTCCTCACCTTCTCACTCCTACTCCCTCGCCTTCTTACTCCCTCTGTCGCACTCTCTCTCACCACTTCTCATTCTCAGCCTCTCAAGTCTCAACCTCATTCCCTCTCGCACAACTTCTTCACTGTCGCACCACTATAGAATACAATGAGCCTTCTCCTTCCTCTATTTTGTGTTTGTGTTTCTGCATTTTTTCTGGTTTTGTTGGTTGTCTCGTACCTTAGAACCGAGTAGCTTCGGTACTTTAGCATCACGTTTGTAATATTGGAGACTTTTTTAAAAAAACATGTCTAGTACCAAGGCACTAGACAATATTGGTATCCAAGTACTGAACCATCTTGGTACAAAGTACTAGATGTGTTTTTTAAGAGTCCCCAATATTACAACAAGCGGTACCAAAGTACTGTATGTGGTATTTCGTTTTTGTTCTGTTCTTTGCTTCTCTGATTTTTTTAACACTGCTTTTCACTACTTTGTTACAGGTATGGACATGTCTAGGGGTGGTGGATCTTACTTGCCACAACCACAGAGTGAGCACCCTACTGCTTCGTTCAGAAAAGGAGGAATATGTCGTGTGCTCCTGCTATCGAGGGGGAGGCAACACATGAGGAGCAACACCATGCTCCTGGTGTTCATATAACTAAGAATGGGGTACCACCTGAGCATGCTACTAGTATTGAGGCTTCATCACCTGGTTCGTATAAATAGCCGGGCGGTCAGGAGGACATATTAGTTATTACTTGTTGTGGATACCATGTTGCTAGGGGCTTATGGAGGGTCAAGTGGGTAACTTGAAGCTTGTGTTTATGTTTTTTATTAAGTTTTTCGTGGCTGAATCCCACTAACGGAGACCACAACGGTGTAGGACCGTGGGACACTACACATCATATCCCACACTCAAAGTAAGGATGTGATTGGGCCAGTTTCTGAGATTCACGCCATTTTGTTGCATTCTGCCCCCTAGCTGGCCTAAGGTACAAGCAGGTGGACAAGGGAATTATTAGTTCATTTGTAGAATGCCGGCAGCCGGACACGTCCAAATTCCACCTACAAGTGGGACACATGACGATCACTCTAGACGATGTGTCTCAACTGCTCCACATTCACATCGTTGGGCAGTTCTTCAACCTCCCTTCCTATTTGAAGATGGAGGCAGCCCAGCTACTACACGAGTTTCTAAGAGTCCCCTATGATTTGGCGCTGAATGAGATCGAGAAACGTCCTAGTTACTCACTCTAGTGGCTGCGGGAGTAAGTGTACCAGGTGCGTTGTGAGGCCCGAGATTGGGAGCCTGCAGTTAGGGCCTTTATGTTGCACCTGTTGGGCACGACCATCTTCACTAACAAATCTGGGTTGAGGATGATGGTGTGTTATCTGATGATGTTGAAGGACCTGGAAGCAACAGAAGGCTACTCGTGAGGCGAGATGGCCCTTGCCCACACCAAATGGGTATACTTCGTGAAATTAAATTCTGATTGTTCCCTAGACTGTTACAAGGCTTGCCTAGTTGCTTTAGGGAATAAGCAAATGCATGGGATTGATTATAATGAAATGTTTGTACTTTGGGGCAAAGATGACAACTATCTGAACAATGCACTCTATTGTTGTTTCAATGGCCGATCTCTTCATCAAATGGATGTAAAGAATGCATTTCTTCATGGTGATCTGATCGAAGACATTTATATGACTCCTCTTCCCTGTCTATTTTCTTGATATATGGTTTGAAACAGGCTCCCAAAGCATGATATGAAAAACTTAGTTCTACTATTCTTGGGTTTTCCTTTATTTAAAGTCAATATGACTCATCTATGTTTATTCATCGCACATTGTCTGACATTGTTCTTCTACTTCTCTATGTTGATGATATGGTCATTACTGGTTCTCATTAAGAATCTATCCAACAACTGACAAAGCAGTTCCAAGCTCATTTGACGCGAAAGATCTTGGTAATATGCACCATTTCCTAGGTGTTAAGGTTCATTCTACCTCCAAGGGCTTATTCCTACACCAACAACAAGGACTTAATTGCTCTGGACAGACTTAATTCAGCTAATTTGGTAGATACACATATAAGATTGATGTTAAATATCACCGTGACGAAGGAAATATTTTGCAGTTCAGCAAGTAAGTCATCTCATGCACTCACCTCATCATCTTCATTTGGTTGTTGTTCGTCGCATAATTTTGATACTTGAAAGGAACCTCTCAATGCGGCCAATTCTTTCCCTGAGACCCCTAAATTGATTGCTTATTGTTAGTGTTTTAAGACTCGGATCAGTAACCGACTTAGTGAGAGTAGTGGGTCAGTGGTTTAAGGGTCGGACCAAAGGATAAATAGTTGAACAACATGAATGTGAACCGGTTTATGTGTGTGTGTGTGTACACACACAGAGATAGAGAGAGAGAGAGAGAGAGAGAGAGAGGGAGAGGGAGAGATATTTGAAATTGTTGGAACTTTGATGTTGTGTGAATTGAAAAAGACCCACATTGGATAGAATAGGAACTTTAAGAGTGCTTATAAGTGGGAAACTCACACAATGGGTTAGGCCCCATGGGGTACTTTTTTTTTTTTTTGGTATTAATGGGGTACCCAATTTTGTGAATGGGAGAGAATGCACACAAAATGACCACCACGCGCGTCGCCGCCATCTGACCGTTCGTGTCGGGCTTGGGATGTATATTTATTTTTCCGAAAATATTTATTTATTTTATTTTATTTTTTGTGAATTGACCTCAATAGTCATGTTGACCGAGTCAAAGCTCCACCAAGTCAGAACTGTTACGGTCTTTGGTCCAACGGTCAAAAGAGTCGTTGGCTTTTCGTTGCTTCCCAAAGGCTACCTCATACACGCCTATAAAGGGAACACTTCTCCTAACTTCTTACTCACATTAAACTTGAAGCATTTCCAAGTTTATTTTCTAAAGAGTAGTTTCCATAACCATATTGTGGATGCATACCTAAGAACGAATTTTCACAGTGCAGTGATCTTTCCTAACAGTTTCGACTGAGCAGTTTTATCCTGGAGACATCATGATTGATAACTTGCTTGCACAATTTTTCAGCAGTACCATGTAACGTCTTAAAGAAAGCGACCTAGTCCGCGAATCATCTCAGTAATCTCTTCAAATTAACAATTTCGAATTAACATTTTAAAAAGATCAGGGTATATAGACACACACATTTGTGTTAAATTATCAAAATTTCAATGCAGGCGGATTAACAATAATTAAAAATGGTATCCTTAAGAAGCAGGGATTGGTGATGGAAGTTATAAATATTTTATAATATATTTGATATATATATATATATATATATATATATATATATATGTGTGTGTGTGTGTAATCCACTAACAAAAGCTTAAGTTCGGTGTCGGAGTAAGGAGATAGGTTGCATTTGTTAGGTGCAGGGTTTGAATCCCTTCTTCAGACCTTTTGAAACGTTATTTATCTACAACAGTCAACAGGTTGTGAACAGTACAACGTCTGGGGCCAGCTTGTAATGCAAAAATGGGCCCGGTTTTCAGTTGAATCGGTCAGACCGACCGATCCGAGGGCAAGGTGCCCTGATACTCGCTGATCTATCACATGTTGGTGCATGTTTCTTGGTTCTACATTGATTTCTTGGAAAAGTAAGAAGCAAACACGAGTCTTTTAGTCCTCCATTGAATTTGAGTTTCATGCCATGTCTATTGCTTGTTCTTAAATAGTTTGGCTTTGGGGTCTTTTGGCTGAGCTCATATTTCCTCAAATAGAGGCAACACCTCTTATGTTGCAAATACGAGTGTCATTCAAATTGTTGTCAATACAGTTTTTATGAGCGCACAAAGCATATTGAAGTGAATTGTCACTCTATTAAGGAGGCCTATTATATTCATCTTATTTCACTTCCTCATGTCAACATTGTTGCACCCCGAAAAATCCTTTGGAGGGATTTCTCTTCGCACAACATGAATTGGAGTCGCCACCAATATTTTTTAGAGGTAAAACATTGAGAAAAACCTTTCTTGAAAGACAATGGTCCTTGGAACCACGAGATTTGAGTTCGGGGGTCGGTTATGCATGGGGAAGGTACGAGCACCCCACACATCCTTTCTACTGAAAGGGAACCTCGATTTGACGTGTGATTTAAAAGGTTGATTTAAGAAATGCTTTGTTTTTATCTCTCTTTATCTCTCCTTACTTTATGGAAAAACTTAAGGAAAATTTAATCTTTTGCGCTTGACGGGAGGGCACCGTGCCTACGTATCCTGGGAAGGGAATCAAAGCAACGTAGTTCTTGTTTTCGAAAATTGTTTTGTTTTTAGAAATTGCCTTGTTTTGGAAAAGGGTTTGTTTTTTTGAAAAGAAAATGGTTTTCTTTTGTCGTGCTTGACGGGAATGTGACCCGCTCCTACGTATCTCCTAGTGCGATGGAGAATTCAAAGCTTACGTAGTTCTCGGTTGTCGAGAAAAGGTTTTTATTTTTTAGTTGTTTAATTGCGAAAATTGAATGTTCACAGTGATCAAACAACAAAGGTTTCGAGTGATCACCACTAGCATCCCATTATTGACGATCGTGCAAGCAAAGGCTTCGCATTATCCTCAACAAAGTTTTTAATTTGTGAAATGAGAGTTCTTTTGAAAAATGAATGTTCATGATAATCAATTGAGCAAAGACTCCAAGTGATCACCACTAGCACCCCATTGTTGACAATCGTGCAAGCAAAGGCTTCACATTATCCTCAACAAAGTTTTTAATTTGTGAAATGAGAGTTCTTTTGAAAAATGAGTGTTCATGATAATCAATTGAGCAAAGACTCCAAGTGATCACCACTAGCACCCCATTGTTGACAATCGTGCAAGCAAAGGCTTCGCATTATCCTCAACAAAGTTTGATTTGTGAAAAATAGTTTGAAATTGTTTTGAGAAGAAGTGAAGTTGTTTATCAATGATTATGTAAATGCAAAAAAATGTTTTGAAGTTGGAACGTTACTAACGAGTAACAAGTTGTTCTTTGTATGCAACATGGTTTTGAAGTTTTGGAGAGTTACTAACGAGTAACAATTGGTGGAAATCAAAACAAGCAAATTGTGAACACCAATTCAACATTTTAATGCACCACAAGCACATAAACAAGTATATCAAGCATGGAGTACCAAGCTTCAATTCAAGAATGCATGAGTAGGCAAGGATGCAAGAATAGGTAAGAATGCATGAATATGCAAAATGCATGTGCATCAAGGTTAAATGAACCTATCCTTTGCCGAAACTTCACAAGCTTCAAACAACAATTTACAATAAACTCAAAGAGCAAAGAAAGCATGATTAAACTTGAGGATGCATCAAGGTCATTGGAGACCAATCATGTGCGCAAATTCAATTGTTTATAGACCCCTTTTTGCTCACATTTCACAAGCACATCAAATGGGAATTGAATTTTTAAATGCTTACAAGCATAGGCATCAAGGTTGAAGTAACCTATCTCTTGCCAACTTAGCATAACCCAAGATCATTTGTGGATCATAAATGAACCAAAAACCCAAATTCATTTTTCTCAAATCACAAATTTCACAATTAACAACATAGGTTTGAATATTTGCAAGTTTAATGGCCAATCATCAATTTATTCTAACAAGTCAACCAAATCAAGCAAGCGAGTGACATAACCAAAACATAGATGCATTTATTCACAAGATTCAACCATGATAACCAACAAAAATCATAAAACACATATTTATTTGAAGCATGCGAAATCATTATCAAAGTAAATAACATTTTATTTCACTTAAAACAACAAAATCATGCATATAACCCCAAAATCAAAGCATCAAAACAAAGATTCATGAGATTAACATATGTACAAGCATAAAAATGAAGTTAAAAGAGAGGATCTACATTTTTGGAAGTGGAAATCTCACAAATATGCAAGAAATGATGACTTTATGCAAGGATTTACAAGAGAAGGGGTCTAGGAATCACATACCTTAAGATGAGCTCCAAATAAACACAATAGATGAAGAAACAATCAACCAAATCAACTTATCTTCAAGCTTGGTCTCCAATCTCCAAAAAATGACCCTTGATCTTGAACTTTTGTGTGATTTTATGAAGGATTGATGGTTGAAAATTAGTGTTTAGGCTTGGAAGATGGATTGAATGTGTGTGGGTAGATGAGAAATGAAGAAGTGAGTTAGAGAGAAGGGAGAGGGGGTGGCGCATAAAATGGAGAGAAGGTGAGGAGAGAGTTGTGTGCTAGGGTTTATGAGTGAATGGTGAGGCCAAAAGCTTTTTTTTTGTGAGGTGAGGTTAATAGGGTATATATAGAAAGCAATTAGGTTTAAGGGTAGTTAGGTCATTGTGCACTAGTTGTGCTCTAGGATTTGATTTTAATTTTGAATCAAAGGCTAGGATTGAGGCTCACATGGATTGAGGACATTGAGAAAACACAAAATGAGAGAATAGAGAGGGGGTGGCGCATAAACATTGGGAGGGGTCCTTGGTGACCAAGTTTTGCAAGTTGTCATCTTGTACTATTGTACTATTATATGACCATTCCATTATCCCTTCATTTTTGATTATTCTTCTTAGGATAATTGTACAAAAATACACCCAATTTAGGCCACATACAAGGTATCTTGAGGAATATGCCATTTTATGAGATCACCATGACCAAAAATATCATAAAAACCTCATCTTGAAATTTTTGTAGAATATTCCTTTTTGATGCCTTTTTTGAATTTGAATTTTGTGCACAATGTATGCATGCATGCGCATACATACATACATGACCAAAAATGTTTTGCCTCAAATAAATTTCTCTAAAATTGCACAATGGTTCTTGATGAGAAATTATCTTATTTTTGACAATGACCAAAATACCTTTTTGCCCTAAAAACCTTGTTTTTTAACGACAAATGCATTTCCACTCTAACAATGAATTTAAAAGCCCTAGAATGACTTTTAAAACCCAAAAATGCATGCACAATGCTCTTCACTCTTCAAAATAAAACCACACTTCTCAATTTATTTATTTTTTTGGGAAAATTAGGGTTTTAAACCTAGGCGGACAAAATTAGGGTATGACAGCTGCCCCTCTTTATTTGGATTTTACCAAGGAATATGAATTGGCCGAAACATATTCCGAGGCAAAATAGAAATAAAGAATTCAGAAATAATACTAATTTTGTCTACTTAGAGAAACCCGAATTTTCCTTTTCTTTTTTTCTCTTTTTTTTGTTTCCTTTCTTTGATCTCTCTTCTTTTGAGAGAGAGAGAGAGAGTCAACACTTATCGCGTCGACGAGAAAGCAGTAAATTGCGTAAAGCAGTAAATGAAAGCAGTAAATGGGAAGTGCCGTAAATTGGGGAATTCGGAGGTTGCCTAAAACCTTTTAACGGACTCTCGTCGAGTCCGAGCTCTGGGGGTGGCCTTTTCGAGCGGCCGATCAATATCAGGTCCGGAACTGATATGATCAATGGATCTACGCTATGCCTTAGGTTGACACAATTAATCCGATGGACTTAACGAAGTCTGTAGGATCTGCCGCGCGCTCGTACGCGACGTTGTGATCTGTGGAAGGAGTTCACTAACTCTGTGGGAGTTTACTAACTCTGTGCTGATGGAGTTCACTAACTCGGTGCCATGATGATTTTCTGAAAATGAGATTTCGGGGACCCATTGGTCCAAAGTAACTGACTTTTTGAAAATTTTGGGGCCTAACGAGTCCAAAGCAACTGAGTTTTTTTTTGAAAATTGGGAAGCTTTGAATGATGCATGGAATGCAGGCTCTTGATGCTGGGATGCACATGGATGCAATGAATGTTTTTAATTTTCTTTTAGCATAGGGACTTTAGGATTCTTGAGTGATCAATTCAAGCGTCCTATCGTGACGACTATGACTATTTATTAAGAATGCCTCTTTTTGTTTTGAAAACTGATTTGATGTTTGATGTGATGATGATAAATGCTATGGAATGTCTGTGTTCTTTTGCTTTTATTGTGATGAATGTGGATGATGCGAATGTAATGCTTTGAATAACATGAAATGCCTACATGCATGAGGAGGATGAATGATTGGAGTATTTAAACATTTTTGTAAAGTTTTTTATGATGATGAGACGCGAGACTTTGAATGCAAGGAATTGAGATGGCTATGGACCATTCTTTGGAAAAACTAGATTTGATTCAAACTCTGGTGTTCTCAAGGTTTTTATTAACAAGCTCACTTATTTTCCTTTCCATTTCCATGATGACTGAACTTTAAACACCACATGATCAATTTGTATTCTCTCTCTCTGAAGCATTGACTAGTAAGTATGCATAAGAGTGCAGATGTGGACGAGTGAGTCAGTTAACTTGGGATTGGTTTAGGACAGTGAGTTGAGAGACTGCCCCGACAGGAATTTATGGATGTGAATGACTTTAGGGAGAACTCTGCTCATTTGAGCGGGAGTGAACAGTTATGGAAATGCCCCACTTTAGAATGACAATTTCAAATGGGTTCTTTGAGTGGGTTTGTGAAAGGGGATGAAGTTATGGTACTGGTTATGAACTGAGGGTGGTATATGAATGGGATGGACAATGAACAAACTTTCCCAAGACCAGGGTGGGTGGGTGGTGAAGAGAATGCCCCAACTTTTGGATCTGAGTGGTGTTCTCAGTGCAAATCTTTGGTTCTCTATGAATGTCTTGACTTTTGGCATGAAAGAAGCCTCACTTGGTGATCACTAAACCTTGTTTTAATCTTTGGTGCAAATCTTTTCCTTTGGGCCTGAGACATGAGGACCATCTAGGGTAATAGCAATGCCAGAGCCGTGCATAAGTTTGCTTGCCATTTGAAGTGATTGTGCCCGCGTTTGTTTTTTGCCAATTCATTTATTTGAGGGATCCCCTCTTTTCTGTGATTTTCAGAAATTTCGCAATAATTGTAATGCTTTTTGACTCATGCACAGGTTTCACAATTCAGTATCATCAATCATAAAAACATTTATTTTAAAACAAAGAGACAGAATAAGTGAAGATAAAAGACACGAAAAGCAAACACATGGAAGAAAAAGTTGAATTCTTATTGTTATGGAAACTGGACGTGCAGAAGGTCACGCCAATTGAAAGTACATTGAAAAATTTTTAAACTGGAAAAATACAAGAAAAAGGGGAAGCAGATCTTGTGTTTTTTCTTTTGAAGTAACGATGCCAATCGTCCATACTCATGACCTTGATCACCCCTTTATCCAAACTTTTGGGAGTGCTGATTGCCTTTTTCATTTCAAGTCCAAGTTTTCTGACCCTAATTTTTGCCTGGATCGCCCTTTGCAGGTTTTCAATCCACCGGGTCGCTCTGGTTTTGCCTAGGCCGCCCTTTGCAAGTTTTCAACCTAGCGAGCTGATTCTTACTTGGCTCATCTTTCTCTTTTTTCATTTATTTCTTTAGGCATACTCCTTTCTGACTGTATCTGAATTTACTGGAAACTGGGGTTTTCTTTTCTTGCATCCCATTTTGCGAGAATTAAAGGCCCCTCCGGAGAATAAGTTCTTCGTCTTCATGATACTGGGTTCATCTCCATGGGAATCCCTTTGGAGGTTCATGATCTTTTTGAGCATTGAGTCTTCTTTGAAATTGTTGAAGATGAGCTTTCTTCGGTTTGAGCTTTCTCTTAATCTTCTTCTGACATAAGACAAATGTACTTTGGTTTGATAATGCTAAATGAAAGTATTACTTCCATCATATGGGGTTTGCCCCTGTTAGAGTGTAAAACGAAGCCTGATTTCCATGAAGGTCATCATCGTCCTTGATATCCTTTGTTGATTGTCTCTAACTGCCCCAAATTTTAGGGTGGCGTAGGGAGGGATCATGATGCTTGACCTGGAGTCTTCATACTGTCATTTGTGACTACCTTAGCTTGGAAAGCTGCGCAACAGACCGAACTTTGGTAATTACAGACTTTGTTATAATGGCAAGTGTCTTATGTCAGAAGGGTGATTTACACAAACTTGTTGATTCATTGCTCTTTATCATGGCGTCAATCCTCTCCTTTGCTCAAATTGATCATGTCACTTGATTCCTCATGAGGACGGACCACTTTGTTCTCTTATTCTTGCACAACAGCTTGATTGCAAATCTGATGGTGGAGTCTGAGGAATGACTGAGGGTTTGTGGAAGGCGGGATGACGAGGTCGAGGTAGTGTTTGCGGTTTTATGAAAGGAGAGATGTATAGGAATGATGAAGTGTTTGAAGGTTTATGGAAGAAAGGGTGGTCATACACAACAAGGTGTAGGAAGGTTCATTGAGACAAGGATCTCTTACGCTTTATGGCCAAATGTATCAGCTCACAACTTATATTTCTTTCGTCTCTTTTTCCCTTGTTTTTTCATTTTTGGGATTTTCATTTTTTGAATCTGTTCTTTTTTGTTTCATTTTTTCTGATTTTTTTTTCTTTTTTGCTTTTGAGTTGAGTGAGCTGATAAAAGTGATACACTATTTTTGGATATTTGAAGTGATCCTTGTCTGGGGTGATTGGAGAGATAATGGCAGTGAAACCCCTGCAGCGGTTGGAGGATGCTTGATTGGGTTCTGGTATTAACTGGGGTGACAGGAGGTTCAGAGGGAGGAGCAAATGAGATGGGTTGATTTTGTAGAAGGGCCACTGGTAGTGAGGAAGGTGGCGATGGCAGGCATTTGGTTATGAATTTTTTTTTGTGATGGGGTACTTGTAATGGGAAATGGGAAAGTTGGTTGATCTGAGGAAGGGAAAGGGTTTGGTCGCGAAAGAGGTTCGCTTGTAACATTTGTTTGGTTTCCTCAGCATTGCTCCACTTTGCTTGAACTTGTGCTTTGACTTCATTGCCCAACCTAGTTGTGGCATCATGAATTTCTACAGCCTTAGCCAATTCTTCACTTATTAACTCCGAAGAAACATCCCAGTTGTCTTCAGCCTCTCTCTCAGTTTGGTTAATCGGGTAATCAGAGTCACAATATGAACCATTGGCGTCGTTGTTTTCAAAGATTATTTTCATTTATTATTATTTTTGATCCGCGTTGGGAGGAATTGAAAAGCAAATAACAGACACATGACAAAATGAAAGAAAGAATTTTATTGAGGAATTCAAAATAACATTTTATTGATGATGATACTAAAAGGAAACATGTGTGCCCTTATTGAAATATCCTAAGGCCTTGGGCAGAGCCAAAGGATTGCATTACAGAAAATTGTTTTGAACTGAAAAACTACATGAAAATCAACAATCACTCATAAATGCTATGAAATGCATGACAAAGACACAAATGTTTTGATGATGCCGCTTTCACCACTTCAACCCTCTTCAACAACTGCTATCCTTGCTTAATAGTCCACAGACCCTGAGAACTTGATCCTTCCCCCCTTCTCAAAAGTTAACTGCTTGGAATCAATGAAGCCCTGAACCAAACTTTTCAAAAGATAGCAATTTTCAGCAGAATGCCCAATTGCCCCAGCATGGAGCTCGCAAGTGGCTTCTGGATTGTACCCGCTTGGGAATGGAGGTTGAACTGATCTCATCTTGCGAGGAGTGATCCATCCATGACTGATTAGATAGCTGCATAGGTCGGCGTATGACACGGGGATGGGGTTGGATCAAACTTGGATGGAGAATGATGATAAGCGAAGGAAACTGACAGACTCAAACAAGAGAAACTGCACATGGCATGCACGCCCACTAGAAGAATGCTTCGTAGAGAGTTAACATTGGTTAAAACATGATGGAAATTTTTTTTGATGAACTGTTTCAGTCTTTTATCATGGAATGGATGAGATGCAATGCCTTTTTTGAAGAAAATGCAAATGAACTGTTGATTTGAAAAACTGAGTGCCTTGGAACATCTTGAGTTTGCAAATAAGTAAGGGTAAACTTTTTCAACAGATTATTTTGCAAAAGCGTCTCGTCTCTCATCACAACTTTTTTATTTGGTTTATGCAATGTATGAATGAACAAATCATGATAAGCAAATGCATGAAAAATGACCACTTGAAAAGTGTAATTATTCTAAAGGAGATTTTTTTGTTTGTTTTTTATGCAAGATGAAATACGAAACTCCAATGCATTTTTGGATGATGCGAGATGCAAGAATGATATTTTTTTCAAAATGATTTTTATTCTTTAGAGGCACGGCAAGATCTGAAATACCAATGCCCCTTTTTGCGAAAATGATGACGTGAGGCAACCAATTGTCGTTACTCTGAGTAACTTGCATGAAACATTGAGTGGATCCTGACTCAATACTTCACGCAATATACTGAAATGCTTCGACATTTGGTTGACTCCACTTATTCACTTTATTTGAAAACAAACTGCGCCTGATTGGGTCAAAGTGCCCCGATATCGTAGAGTATCATCTCAAATTTGAAGTGCACAAACAAAGTTGAGATATTACCCTTCATCATTCAAAGATGCACTTCTACCCATGGAACGATTGCATAAGGAATTTCTCTTATTTCATTTCATTTCATTTTTTTTTTGGAAAATGATTTAGAAAATAATTTTAAAAATGATTTGAAGATGCAAGTGATTTATTGAAAATTTTTTTTTTAGAAAAAGGTGCTTTATTTGGGGAAAAAGGTTTTTAGAAAAAGGTGCTTGACGGGTATGACCCGCTCCTACGTATCCCCATTGTGATGAGGAATCAAAGCTACGTAGTTCTTCTTCGTCTTTTTTTTCTGAAATAATGCATAAATGCTACATTGGCTCGACGCCCACATTATTTGATGAAGGTTTTTGTACATGATTATGGATGACTGAAATGCTTATGCTATGCAGATGATAATTGTTTTTTCGTTTTCATTTTTCTTATGCAATGAAATGAAATGCATGATACTCGCAATTATTTTTAAAATGCACGAGAGACGTGATTTTTATTAAATGAAACTATATGCAAAATGAGAGGTTCACATATTTATATGCAAGGGAAAATAACAATGCACGAGAGATGTTTCTAAAAAATGTTTTTTTTTATATGCGAGAAAGTGCATGATACTCGCAATTTTTAATGCATGAAAAATCATGATCTTCACTGGATGAAGATGTATGCAAAAGGAAATGAGTAAAAAAAAAATTATTTACAATGCAAAGGCTTTCAAAAGCCGGAAATTCACACATTTTTTTTTTGATAATTTTTTTTCGGTTTATTTGCAAAAATATTTTATTTAGCATGGATGCAGGGGTATGAAGCTCCTTTGTGTCCTACCAAGGTTTCTTAGAGACAGGATCTATGGCTATTTCTACGGGTACACACTTCAAGGTTAGCACTAAAAGAAGGACCCTAAATAAGGCTCCTAGAGCCAACGACCTCATCTGAGACCACCGATCACAGGGCCGTACGTTCAAGTGATGGTATCATCAAACAAAGCCAAACTCTAGGTGAAGTCTTCGCAACCACCCAACAAGACGTACGTCCAGTGAGCAGCCACTAATGACTTCGTTCTTGAGGAAGTATTCTTGCATAGGTTTTGTCAAAAGACCTGGCCTCAATAGGACCTAGGAGGGACGCATACTCTTTCAGACTAGCCATATCAATCTCTTTCACAACAGGAAGCCTTGAATTGAAAACGGTTTTGCCTTTTGATTCCATTCCGTTTCTTACACACCTATGACAAGACTTTGTGTTACGTTGCGATCTCCGGCAAACAACTTTAATGCATGGAGGATGCAAAGAATGGAGGTTTTTTTTCAAAATTTTTGTTAGATGCGAATGCAATGATGATGATGCAAAATGACGCAGATGTGATGATTATGACCTTTTATTTACATAGAAAAGAGAGAAGAAAATGATGTTTATTGGTGGCGGTTCAAAACATTTTTGAAAATACCCGCTATATGCCACCTCATATAGGTGTTTATGAGGGAAAAAGGAAATTACTTTCTACATTTTTGGTAAAAGAGTTTCGAAAGAGGATGCCTAAGCTAATGCAACACACAATTTGCGTGCCCCCGTGTCCTACAAATGGGTAAGGATCGTAGGCTCTAAAGTCAACGACAAGGGTAATCCTCCCATGTGGGTTCTGGTCACTGCCTCACAATGGCAACCAAGAGCTAAAGTCTCTCTCATGAATACACCCACAATCGTAGAGAGCTACCGATTGTGAGGTATCATGAAGAAAGCGCACTCTTGGGCGAAACTTTCATGAGAGCCAGACAGACAACGGTCTACGAATGGCAGTCACTACTCATTTCCACTCTCCTAGGGTTCTTTGCAGACCTTGGGTTTTAGGCCCCACTCAATGCTCACAAATGTAAGGTGTGCAGTGTGTGATGAGGGCACAACACCTAAAAATCTACCCAAACCCCACCTGCAAAGGGAAACCAGAACAGTCCAGACAATATCAAGCAACAACATGTCGTCTACCCTAGGGTTCAATATCATTTCAACATAAGTATACTAACCTAGGGTTCCAACAACAATCGCAAGCATTGCTTACCTTAAGAAAGGGAGCCTAGAGGAGGGGACATAATAGGATTAGGGGAAATGCATGAGCTTACCTCAAGAAAGGGAGCAAAGAAGAGGGGAACATGCTAGGATTGGGGAAATGTATGAGAAAAGCATATAAACGACGAAAGTAGGAGGAGAAGAAGAAGAGACTACTCTTATTTTACTCAAGAAGCAAATATAGAAGAGGAAGAAGGCTAACACACAATGCACGCAAGCACAACATCACAAGAATGCACACGACAATTCTAAGAATAATGCAAGCATGTTTTTAAAGGCAAAGGAAAGAAAGAAGAAAGAGAAAGGAGGAGAGATATAACAAAGCATTCAAATCAACGAAATAAATCACATGTCGAATCGATTGGCTCGACCCACTAAAGAAAGTTCCCCAGCAGAGTCGCCAGCTGTTGCACCCCGAAAAATCCTTTGGAGGGATTTCTCTTCGCCCAACATGAATTGGAGTCGCCACCAATATTTTTTAGAGGTAAAACATTGAAAAAAACCTTTCTTGAAAGACAATGGTCCTTGGAACCACGAGATTTGAGTTCGGGGGTCGGTTATGCATGGGGAAGGTACGAGCACCCCACACATCCTTTCTACTGAAAGGGAACCTCGATTTGACGTGTGATTTAAAAGGTTGATTTAAGAAATGCTTTGTTTTTATCTCTCTTTATCTCTCCTTACTTTATGGAAAAACTTAAGGAAAATTTAATCTTTTGCGCTTGACGGGAGGGCACCGTGCCTACGTATCCTGGGAAGGGAATCAAAGCAACGTAGTTCTTGTTTTCGAAAATTGTTTTGTTTTTAGAAATTGCCTTGTTTTGGAAAAGGGTTTGTTTTTTTGAAAAGAAAATGGTTTTCTTTTGTCGTGCTTGACGGGAATGTGACCCGCTCCTACGTATCTCCTAGTGCGATGGAGAATTCAAAGCTTACGTAGTTCTCAGTTGTCGAGAAAAGGTTTTTATTTTTTAGTTGTTTAATTGCGAAAATTGAATGTTCACAGTGATCAAACAACAAAGGTTTCGAGTGATCACCACTAGCATCCCATTATTGACGATCGTGCAAGCAAAGGCTTCGCATTATCCTTAACAAAGTTTTTAATTTGTGAAATGAGAGTTCTTTTGAAAAATGAATGTTCATGATAATCAATTGAGCAAAGACTCCAAGTGATCACCACTAGCACCCCATTGTTGACAATCGTGCAAGCAAAGGCTTCACATTATCCTCAACAAAGTTTTTAATTTGTGAAATGAGAGTTCTTTTGAAAAATGAGTGTTCATGATAATCAATTGAGCAAAGACTCCAAGTGATCACCACTAGCACCCCATTGTTGACAATCGTGCAAGCAAAGGCTTCGCATTATCCTCAACAAAGTTTGATTTGTGAAAAATAGTTTGAAATTGTTTTGAGAAGAAGTGAAGTTGTTTATCAATGATTATGTAAATGCAAAAAAATGTTTTGAAGTTGGAACGTTACTAACGAGTAACAAGTTGTTCTTTGTATGCAACATGGTTTTGAAGTTTTGGAGAGTTACTAACGAGTAACAATTGGTGGAAATCAAAACAAGCAAATTGTGAACACCAATTCAACATTTTAATGCACCACAAGCACATAAACAAGTATATCAAGCATGGAGTACCAAGCTTCAATTCAAGAATGCATGAGTAGGCAAGGATGCAAGAATAGGTAAGAATGCATGAATATGCAAAATGCATGTGCATCAAGGTTAAATGAACCTATCCTTTGCCGAAACTTCACAAGCTTCAAACAACAATTTACAATAAACTCAAAGAGCAAAGAAAGCATGATTAAACTTGAGGATGCATCAAGGTCATTGGAGACCAATCATGTGCGCAAATTCAATTGTTTATAGACCCCTTTTTGCTCACATTTCACAAGCACATCAAATGGGAATTGAATTTTTAAATGCTTACAAGCATAGGCATCAAGGTTGAAGTAACCTATCTCTTGCCAACTTAGCATAACCCAAGATCATTTGTGGATCATAAATGAACCAAAAACCCAAATTCATTTTTCTCAAATCACAAATTTCACAATTAACAACATAGGTTTGAATATTTGCAAGTTTAATGGCCAATCATCAATTTATTCTAACAAGTCAACCAAATCAAGCAAGCGAGTGACATAACCAAAACATAGATGCATTTATTCACAAGATTCAACCATGATAACCAACAAAAATCATAAAACACATATTTATTTGAAGCATGCGAAATCATTATCAAAGTAAATAACATTTTATTTCACTTAAAACAACAAAATCATGCATATAACCCCAAAATCAAAGCATCAAAACAAAGATTCATGAGATTAACATATGTACAAGCATAAAAATGAAGTTAAAAGAGAGGATCTACATTTTTGGAAGTGGAAATCTCACAAATATGCAAGAAATGATGACTTTATGCAAGGATTTACAAGAGAAGGGGTCTAGGAATCACATACCTTAAGATGAGCTCCAAATAAACACAATAGATGAAGAAACAATCAACCAAATCAACTTATCTTCAAGCTTGGTCTCCAATCTCCAAAAAATGACCCTTGATCTTGAACTTTTGTGTGATTTTATGAAGGATTGATGGTTGAAAATTAGTGTTTAGGCTTGGAAGATGGATTGAATGTGTGTGGGTAGATGAGAAATGAAGAAGTGAGTTAGAGAGAAGGGAGAGGGGGTGGCGCATAAAATGGAGAGAAGGTGAGGAGAGAGTTGTGTGCTAGGGTTTATGAGTGAATGGTGAGGCCAAAAGCTTTTTTTTTGTGAGGTGAGGTTAATAGGGTATATATAGAAAGCAATTAGGTTTAAGGGTAGTTAGGTCATTGTGCACTAGTTGTGCTCTAGGATTTGATTTTAATTTTGAATCAAAGGCTAGGATTGAGGCTCACATGGATTGAGGACATTGAGAAAACACAAAATGAGAGAATAGAGAGGGGGTGGCGCATAAACATTGGGAGGGGTCCTTGGTGACCAAGTTTTGCAAGTTGTCATCTTGTACTATTGTACTATTATATGACCATTCCATTATCCCTTCATTTTTGATTATTCTTCTTAGGATAATTGTACAAAAATACACCCAATTTAGGCCACATACAAGGTATCTTGAGGAATATGCCATTTTATGAGATCACCATGACCAAAAATATCATAAAAACCTCATCTTGAAATTTTGTAGAATATTCCTTTTTGATGCCTTTTTTGAATTTGAATTTTGTGCACAATGTATGCATGCGCATACATACATACATGACCAAAAATGTTTTGCCTCAAATAAATTTCTCTAAAATTGCACAATGATTCTTGATGAGAAATTATCTTATTTTTGACAATGACCAAAATACCCTTTTGCCCTAAAAACCTTGTTTTTTAACGACAAATGCATTTCCACTCTAACAATGAATTTAAAAGCCCTAGAATGACTTTTAAAACCCAAAAATGCATGCACAATGCTCTTCACTCTTCAAAATAAAACCACACTTCTCAATTTATTTATTTTTTTGCGGAAAATTAGGGTTTTAAACCTAGGCGGACAAAATTAGGGTATGACAAACATTAAATTTCAGGTTGCAGATATTCTTACCAAAGTTGTTCCTCACCCGCACATCAGTTTCTTGTTAGCAAATTTGAGGGGGTGTTTGTTTTATTTTGTAAGTGCATAGCAAATTTCTGGTTTACCAAAGCATTATATTAAGGATTTGAATTGCTCTTATATATAGTTCCCCTTATTTTCTTTTGTTTCAAGCTAAACTAAGATCAAATAGTTCTTTTAGATTACAATCATGGTTTAAAGATTTAGTTTTCTTCAAGAACTTGACCACAAATCTTTCATTAGTGATGATCAAGAAAAATCATACTTTCTAACTATTTGTTCTTCAAGAATTATACCACGAGTTTACATGATTACCATCATTCTTTGTACAATCCTCTAGGAATGGTTGAATATAAAGGGTTTTTTTTTTAAGTTCATCAAGAACTATCACAAATTTTCACTTTTTGATTAATCCCATTATAGTAGATTATAGATGAAGAAGAAATAGACAAAGAGAAGAAGAGAATGAGAGAAGAATAGAGTATTTGCATTCTACTCTTGAAGGTATGTTTTACAATGTTATATGGATGGTCTAGCATTTATAATGTCTCATTAACATCCTAAGTTAATATCAATGACAATGAGTAATGACTTTTACTCATGAGAGTTATAAACCATCTTATGGAATATAAAAGGACTAAGGGAGATGGATCTCCACCAATTATTCATAACAAGAAAATTGTATTATTATTATTTTTTTACGGAAAAAGTTGTATTCCTTTTAACATGTTTTTTTAATTCCATTTAACATGTTTGTGAATAGGTTTGTCGAAAAAGCACTAAAATCCTTTTTTCCCAAGCCCCAAAAAATATTAAATAAGAATAAACATACACATATAGAGGCAAGAGTAGAGACATACAGTTAGGGATGGCAATGACCACCCTATAGGCAGGGCACTATAATGCTCGTACTCAAGCCTGCGCATGGGCAGTTATTTTAGTGTTTGTCCCCGTACCTTCTAGGTACCCAAATGCACGTACCCGCACTTGAATTACAAGACTGAAAATCGGGTTGTTATTATACGAAATAGTTCATAGAACAACAGATATTATACGAACCACAACGCCCGAAAATCGGGCTGTTACAATTCTACCCCCCTTAAAAGAAATTTCGTCCTCGAAATTTGCAAGACCACGAAGAACGAAATAAATGGATAAGTGCTTCAAGAGTTCAAAAACACTATCGAATGTTTCCGAGAGAAAAGAAACATGGTAGAATGGTCAAAACATCGTCAGAGTCACAAAAGAAGGTGCCAATACATTTAGGCAGAACAACAGTCACACTATTGACAACTATTAAAACATAAGAATCAATTACTTTCACATCACAAAAGTACAATCAAATACATGCACAAAAAACCCTTTTTTTGTTTTGAAGGTACCAGCCTTATACACAAGTTGATTTTTGGTAAAAATTACTATAACAACTCTAGGGTCTCAATAGAAAAGAAGTTATAAGTAAAGGAAGGTAAAATTAAAACATTTAAGCATAGAAGCCAACTCTTACAATGATCAAAGAGAAGAAGGAGGGAAAAATTGAACAAACCAATAATAATAACAAAATTAGATTATAAAAACTCAAGGATCTAAATACAAAGTTCACACAACCAGAAGGTCACAAACAAAAAGCAAAAGATATCGAGTTCGCATTGAGAAGACATAATAGACACACAACAGACGGCCTAAAGAATAGACCAGGTTCTAGAAAAAATTCTCTCCAAGAGAAAGGAGTCGTCGGGGTTCTCATTTGGATTCTAACTCCTTTCTATCTACCATAACCTTGATGATTCCTCTAAGGAATACCTACCGCACTTCTCAATCAATTTCCTAGGGGACTTAACCAACTAGTTTGGTCAGAGTTGCGACTATCAAGAATCAAACGAACAATGCTTGCAACTCTACTCAGAGATCACACATCGGGAAGCACACTAAACAACACACACAGTCCGGTTAGGACCAAACTGCTCTGATACCACTAAATGTGACACCCTTGACCCCGAAATTATTTATAAGTGAAAAAGTACGAAAAATGAGTAAATTTGTCTTTTTAATAAAACTAACAATTCATTTTATGAAATAATTTTCGCAAGTAAAAGATGTCGTCCAACTCTTTAAGTCATATATAAACTATTATAACAATATTAAAGACTAAAACATTGAAGCATTTCTTGAATACAGTAATAATATTTATTTTAGATATGATATATAAAATACAACCCAAATCCCGATGTCACCTGATCAGAGCAATTAACATTTAATTCAATAAACTAAAACTGGAATGACATCGACGCGCAGAATCAGATCTCTCCTGCTGCACGATCCTAGAAGGCTACTCGAACGTCACCTGTAACTCAATCTAAAAAAAGTGGTGCACGGGTGAGAAAGAGTGTCCAAACCATATAAGGAATATAAGACTGAAACTAAAACAGCAAGACTACCACAAAACAAGGGAACCATCAACAATAGCAGATACACTTTCATAACACACATGCACAAACAATCCTTAATTAATCTTCAGCTAATCCTAGCATCGCGACCTCACATACGGTCCTAGGACTACAAGCAGCAACAACAGCGTCAACAGGATCAGGACCATCAACATCATTGACAACAACAACAACAACTATAGGACCAGGATACCTTGCCTGAACGGGATACCTTGCCCGATAATGCCCTACAAAACAACAACTATAGGACCCGGATACCTTGCCTGAACGGGATACCTTGCCCGATAATGCCCTACAAGAAACAACATCAATAGGACCGGGATACCTTCCCCGAATGGGATACCTTGCCCGATAACTCCCTACGAAGAACAACAGCAAGAGGACCGAGAGGACCGGGAAACCTTGCCCGAACGGGATACCTTGCCCGATAATGCCCTACAAGTACAACAAGACCGAGTCACTCGAACGGGATACCTTGCCCGATAATGCCCTGAAGAACACCCAAAAGAGGACTATGAGGACGGGATACCTTGCCCGATAATGCCCTCACCAACGACGACGACGACAATGACAATGACAACAACACCTATCACCATCCTTGGAGGTACGACTCGCCCATACTGCGACAAGGTTCCTCCTAGAATTTAAATTACTAAAGTACAACTCGCCCATACTGCAGCGAGTCCTTGCCCATACTGCGACAAGGTTCCTTAAACAACTCTCGATTACGAAGATACAAGTCGTCCATACTGCAACGAGTTCTTGCCCATGCTGCGACAAGATTCTTCAACACGAACCAGCTTGCTAATCATCGAAGAAGGATAACTTGTCCCTGGTGCGACAAGTCTCCCATAACAATACACGAGTCAACCAATAATCACCACAAGCAGGAACATCAAGTCGTTCAATGACTTAACAATTCTGAGTCAATCTCGGCTACGTTATAGAGATTAAGCTATCGATCGGGAAGTCAAGCAATATTAATTTGTATCATTTGGTCATACCTATCGTTATACTCCATTAGCACTTTATTTACAGACGTTTAAATTATTACAGTCATCCGGTATAATTACAGTCATCCGGAATAATTACAGTAATCCGATATAATTACAGTAATCCAGAATAATTACAGTCATCCAAATTAAATAGACAATATAAATAATAAATAAAAACAAGTAAAACAAAAATAATGATAATCGACATCATTCTAGTCCTATCCCATATTACCCATATAGAATAGAAACCCTTTCCCCCCGTACCTGACAAGGAACTGTATTCCAATGGCAGATTGCTGAAGACAAGTCAAGAGCTCTCGAGTATACTCTAAAATTCGTGGTGTCACCATTGACTTGGATACATACGAGAGAACGAGTACTTAATTAATAATCTAAAACATAATTAGTTTTAATTAAATAATTATTAACTATACGATATACTGAAATTAACAAAGAGAGAGACACTCACCGAAACTATCAGGGAGAACGAAAACATTTACAATGAATGAAAACAGATGGACGAAAGGCTTTACAGATCAACCAATAGAATTCGGTTGCTCACATACGTAGTGGCTTGAATTTCGTTCAACTTAAACATTCCAACTCCATCAAGTAGATTCCAAATAAAACGTGGCTTTAATATGGTTGGCATGAAATTCCAAAACTTAGAGCACACATGGGGAATGTGTACAGAAAGAGGTGAATTGAGATAATAGTCAAAGATACCTTTTGTCAAAAGAATGAATGAAGGAAGAACCGATGGCAAGTTGAATGCAGCTATACCAGTGGAATGATGAGCAATCTAGGTTTTTAGAAATCAACAGAGACATTGGGTGCATGGTTGTAAGGATGAACCAACCATGGCCATTTTTATTCATAACTCAACAACAAAGACATCCATGGGGAATTCCATTTGTGTCCTTCAACAACGATTTTGGTACGGGTTTGAGGTTGAGCGTGACGGCGAAGGGCTGATATTGGTTTTGTTCATAGAAGCAAGGCTCGTAATGGTCCAAAAATGGTGGAAACCATGCGTTTGGGCTAGAGGGTCGTGGTTGAAACTAGCTGAACGAGGCACCAATCGATGAAACTGAGGCCAAAATCGAACTCAGAGCGCGATTTCGAGTTGGTATGTGGAATTTGGGATGTGGCCGTGGCTTGTGGAGTCAGAACACGATGAGAGAAGGGGTTGCTCTTAGGGTTTTCGTTTTTTCTATACAGGTTAACGCAAGGAAGAAGAAGAAGGAAGGTGGGTCGGGTTGTAGAGTTCCTTGGGCCCGGGCTGCGTGGAAATGGACCACAGGGGGTGCGACTAGCAATTTAATGGGGCTGTATGCATAAAAAGAGCTTAAAATCCTATTTAAATCATTTTTAAAACCCAATTTCACTACAACTATTATTTTAACACCTCAATAGCCCAAAATAACTGATAATAATAATTAACCAATAAAATACTAATATTTATGAAAATAAAATAAATATCTAATAACACTCATATAATACCAATAGCATATAAAAAGACTTTTAAATGTGATTTCAACTAATTTTAATAACTCAAACACAAATAATTTACTCTAATCAATTCGAAATAGTTCATAGAACAACAGATATTATACGAACCACAACGCCCGAAAATCGGGCTGTTACAATTCTACCCCCCTTAAAAGAAATTTCGTCCTCGAAATTTGCAAGACCACGAAGAACGAAATAAATGGATAAGTGCTTCAAGAGTTCAAAAACACTATCGAATGTTTCCGAGAGAAAAGAAACATGGTAGAATGGTCAAAACATTGTCAGAGTCACAAAAGAAGGTGCCAATACATTTAGGCAGAACAACAGTCACACAATTGACAACTATTAAAACATAAGAATCAATTACTTTCACATCACAAAAGTACAATCAAATACATGCACCAAAAACCCTTTTTTTTGTTTTGAAGGTACCAGCCTTATACACAAGTTGATTTTTGGTAAAAATTACTATAACAACTCTAGGGTCTCAACAGAAAAGAAGTTATAAGTAAAGGAAGGTAAAATTAAAACATTTAAGCATAGAAGCCAACTCTTACAATGATCAAAGAGAAGGAGGGAAAAATTGAACAAACCAATAATAATAACAAAATTAGATTATAAGAACTCAAGGATTGCATGAGTTTGCAGCAACATGAAAGTTAAGGAGTAATTCGCTTGAGACAGACTTCATAACGTTGGATGGACAATTAGACACACATAGAATAACATAAAAGAAATAAATAAAACTCAATTAAGATAAAGGTCCTACAAACTCAATAGCCAAATAATAACACGAAAATCAAACATAGAAGTAACAATAAATTAGAAGTCATGCAAGGACAACGATTACGGTGTACATAAGTTGTACAAACACAAGACTTTGTAGTAGTAAATTAATCAAATGAAATACATGTATATACGTCAAAGTGATAAAATAAAATTTAGTATTTTTACATGTGCAAAACTTGTCATTTTCTACACAATTGGGCCCAAACATCTCACATCGAGAAAAATCAAGAACTTGGAGTGAAAAGAAAAAAATATATATAAAGTAAACAAGGATAATAATAACATATAACAAGGATAATAAAATTTAGATTATCATCTCCCTTATTATGCATAGTATATCCTCCTCCATAGTTTCACTGTTCTGGAATGGTAGTAAGACTGAGAGCTTTAGGCCTAAGAGAGGTCTTAGACAAGGAGATCCTCTTTCTCCTTATTTATTTGTTTTTTGTATGGAGAGATTCAGCGTCATGATCTCAGATGTTGTACAAAAGGGGGCTTGGATTCCCATAAGTACATCTAGAAATGGACCAAAAATTTCTCATTTGTTTTTTGCAGATCATGTTGTCCTTTTCACAAAGGTGACAGTGTCTCAAGCTATGGTTGTGAAGAATGTGCTAAATTTTTTTTGTGGTGCATCAGGTTTGAAGATTAGCGCCACTAAATCAAAGATGTTTGCTTCAATTGGGGTCAAGAGGACAAGGCGGTTACGGTTATCCCATTTTACGTGTAACATTGAGAAGTATCTTGGGTACAAAATGTTAACTAAATCTGATTTTGGTGGTGTGCTAGATAGAGTTACATCCAAATTGCTTATAAAAAAAAATTACATCCAAATTGGATTCTTGGAAGGGAAGGCTACTAAACAAGCCAGGGAGGCTAACTCTCACAAATGCAGTTTTAACTTCCATCCCTTCTTATGGGATGCAACTTCAATGGTTCCCCAGAATGTTTGTGATGACTGTATGGTTCGGGACTTTATTTGGCATGGTAGTAGTAACTGAGGTACGGATTTGGTGAAGTGGAGTGTTGTCACTCAGGCTAAACGTAGTGGAGGATTGGGTGTCAAAACTAGCAGATTGCAAAATGTTGATTTGCGTGGCAAGCTAGTGTGGGATATGATCCCTCAAAAAAACAAATTGTGGGTGAACATCTTCAACTCTTTATATGTGACTAAGGGAAAAAATTTCACATCAAGTGGTAGTAGGGGGTCTCCAACTTGGAAGTCTATTGTCAAGTGGTGTGTGGAAAACGTGTGCAAGTATACACAGTCACAAACAAGTAGTATAAAAGATCGAACCCACAGGGATTGGATTAATTCTTATATGTTGCAAAGACTTGGAAGCTAGTGCAGCTACACTACTCACAATTTTGGTTGAAGTTGAAATGAAAATAAATTAAAGGAAATCAAGTAAATTGTGCAGGAAATCAGTTGAGAATGATAGTTGAGATGTCTTCACTAACTAAATCACTTTTGAGTGTATTGTGTTTTCTTGTGGTGCAGATACACTTAGGTGCAGCTGCATCAGTGTGTGCTGGTCAGCTACTTTCTTTAGAGTTTCGTTACAAGCTCTTATGATCCTGTTCTTTTGCAGTAAAGAAAGAAGTTGTCAATTCCTTTCTTGCCCCCTTACAGATAATCCAAGTTGCTTAAATAAGTTCACTCTTGCATCTCAAGATCTCACTACACTACTTGTAAGGACTATGTTAACCTAAGACTAGGATTTAATATGGAATTAACAAACTGACTTTATCAAAACAAGTTTAACAAAGGCTTTATTAAACACTTATCCTTACTTAGTTCTTGATTTCTAGTTATAAGCCAATTAAGTGAATATAACTCTACTTGTTCTAAGTGATCAACCTTAAAACAAGATTAAGAATTTAAACACAAGAACTAAAGTGCTTACACTACTTGAAAACACAATAACTTTCCTCAAAAGATCATTGGAAAGTTAGAACATCTCAACTTAAGAAGTTTAGCTCATGATGGGCATAGCAAAGCAAATATATTTGAAAGAAAACATGTTGCAATAAAGGAAATTACAAGAGTATTCAAGAGAGTAAGAATTACACCAAATGAAAGACTCTTGCATATATTTGCTTAAGAACTAATTTCTTCCACCTATTAGTTCTTTGAAGAAGTAGAGAGAGAAGTTGTCAATTTCTTCTCACCTTCCTCTCAAACTAACACTAATTTAAACTAAGAAAATATGTAAAAAGAACTAGAAGAAATAAACTAGAGAACTATGAGAAACTGGGATGGGAAAGAACATGAAAAAGTATATCTTCAAGTGAGGAATGAAGTCCTATTTATAGCCTTGGAGCTTTCCTTCATGTGAGGGTTTCCTTGATGATTTAAGTTAACCAAAAGGTGTTAACCATGGTTACTTTTCAAAAGGTGAAGATAAACTTTGAATCCAACACTCAACCTTAAAGAGAGGTCCAATTATAAGTTGCCACATGTCCTTTAAGATTGATCCTTCATGATGGTCTTTTGATTGTGGGCACCGCATTTTGCAAGTGGCCATGTGCCCCCATGTGACTCTTAAGCAAGCAGCATGCCAACAAAGCATTATGGCAATGGTAAGACTTGAGGTGCTTCTAATGTGGGGTTGTGAGCTGCTTCGGTGCAGGAAGGTGCAGTTGCACCAAGTGCAGATGCACTGTGAGAATTGTTTTTGGTGCAGATGCACCTAACTGCAGCTGCACTGAACAAACACATCAAACATACCAATATACATGCAAAATGCTAAGTTATGAACATCATTCACCTTAAAACCATAAATGTTGTTATTTTATTTATACTACTATATTTAGATACATGAATAACTTTATATAAAATATATAAAATAGAGTTATCATCAGTGCTATGACTACTCTGCAAGATGGGTTTCAATATAAAATTGGTAATGAGAATACCAATATTTGGTTTGAGCCCTGGGTGATAAAAAATCGACTTTCTGACTTGGTATCGGCTGTTGATATACATGAACTTAGAATCAAAGATTTGTTTGAGAATGGGTGCGTGAAGCTAAATGAGTTGTATATGATGTTGCCGTATGATGTTCAACAAAAGATTAATGCATGGCATCTCTATTTGTTGGGATATGAGATTTAAAAAAAATTATTTGCTACTCTGATTCACAATATGTGATAGATTTGATTAAGGAGGGAAGCCAATACTTTCATAAGTATGGCAATGAGGTGGCTATTATTAGGAGCTATATGAAGACTCAAGAGGGATTGGGAGTTTCAGTTGTTCTGTTTTGGAGAGAAGACAACTATTGTGCAGATTTCATAGCCAAGTCTTAGCCCTTAGTTAGATGTGGATGCTAGAGGTGAAGTTTTTGTAAGGTTTTAGGCTTTTTTTTTCTTCTTTTTTGGTTCTCCTTTTTTTTTGCCTTTGTAACAAAAAAAAGAGATTGATTCTTTCCTATTTTATGTTGATCAACTTTTTAAATATATATTTAGTTTCCATAATTTAGGCTAGAAAATCAAGCAATAATATTTGTAACTATCAGTTCTAAATGCCTATAATTGCTCATCTATTATTTATAATAGAAATACAGTGAAGAATAGGCATCAAGCCAGAATGAAATATAAGAACTTGGGAGGTGAGTGATGAAATATATGGAGATTATCTCCCCAAAATTTTTAAGGAATTGGTATAGGATGTAAGAGATGGCATTCTTGAATTAGAGGAAGAATGAGTCATTAGTCACTAGAAATAAAGACGATATCTTTAACATAGCCCATATTCTAATGTAAAATCATATTTTGTTGATGAATCTTCTTGCAATGTTGACACCAATTTTTTTCCTAATTCTTAAAAAAAGTATTTTACTTTGAAAACAAGATTGATGACACAACAACTAAAAAAGACTTAAGACATGGTTCCAAAAACTCGGATAAAGAAAGCAGTGCAATCAAACAATAAAGCTTAGTGGGAGTTTGAGTGAATGATTGTCAAACTTAATTTTGGATGAAATTAATTTTGTAAAATTGATTTAGTTAGAATAAAGTTCGAAAATGAGTAATTTATTTTTGAATGTTTTTACTCTAAAAGCAAGTCTCAATGAAGATTGTTTGGATGAGATGTTTGGGTCTCTTCCAGCTTAATTAAGGTTCTGAATTCAAATCAAGCTTTGTGAATGCAGCAACGTTAGAGCTCTTGAGGAAGAGCTTTACTGTCCTTTGTGGTTCTACTTTACTTTATTAGTCTCTGCATTTACGCGTAGAGAATGCCCGATTTACAACACAAAAGCTACTTTTAACCACTTTTCAAACGTACATTTAAAAACAAACTAATATTACTATGCACCAACCAAACACAGGTATTTTTGACATAAAATTTTGAAAAGAATATATAAAAAAGTGTTTCAAAAGTTATTCTCAAAATCATAGTTTAGATAGAAATTTAAAAAGGATTTAGAAACAAAGTCTTTGAAAAAAAAAACTTTAGTTTAGAGTGTAGATAAAGTTTTTGAAATGCTAGAATTATAGAAATTTAAAAAGGATTTAGGAACAAAGTCTTTGAGAAAAACTTTAGTTTAAAAAGCAGTTTGTGAGCTCAAACACACGACAATTACGAAGCTCCAAGATATGGAATGATGAGGTACCTAGGCACCCTGATTCCAAACATGTACAAAATCATGGTTTCAAACGTGAAACCATACACTTACCAACTACTAAATGGATGGCAATTACGAAGCTCCAAGACTTGGCTTCTGTGACCATGATGTTCCTAGGCACCATGATTTCAAACATGCGCAAAATGGTCTCAAATGCGAAACCAACATACACTTGCTAATTACCAAACCAACATATATGTAAAATGAAATATAAGAAGACAACATCTAACAACAACGTTCTGCATACTTTAACTTTAAGCAAAGTAGACGTCAGAAACAGAATAGTGTTTCGGAGAAATTAATAAAAGAACCGAGACCAAACAACCATGTTACAAGTCAATACCCGAACCAATACAAAACAAAAAAACCAAATTGCTTTTCTCGGTTCGTTCTTGACTTGAAAACCTAGGTAGCAAGAAACCCTTAACGAGGTCTCGGCCTTTTTCCGGTATACCCAAAAAAAAATCCCCTATACACCCAAATAAACGAGCCTTGTCTCATGAGTTCATTATAAAAGGAAATTAAAATTAAAGTTAAACTAAAGAAGTCTTGAATAAAAGAGAGAAAGGTTTCAAGCATTCTTCAAGCAACTCCAAGTGCATCTTTGATCTTCTGAAGGGTGCATGAAACGCATGCAATGACAGTATCAACTGAATCCATTGTGAGCTTATTAGCTTCGAGGTTGTTCAGCACCATTTCCAGCCCAATAGTAAGCAAGCATCCGCTACCTTCGTTGTCTCCGCCGCCACTGCTACTGCCCCCACCATTGCTTGAAGTTGAATGGCCACCATCTGGAAGAATTGAAAAGCCAGAAGGCAAGAGAGAAACATAGCTTGAATCTCCACCACTCATCACCGAGTTCAAGGATTGCACATTGATTGGAGAGTACACGATCATCGAACCGGAGCTATCAGTCCATGCATCTTGCAGATACAGCCCGTTGTTGTCGTTGCCGTTGGCAGCCTAAACAAGAAAAAAAGAATGATCAACGCTAGGTGATGATGGAGGCAACAACTAAATAAAAATTGGCAAAGGAAATTAGAAACTAAAAAAATATGAGATATATCTCTAATTCCGTTACAAAAAAATTTGATCGCTAATTTTTTTTCCCTAGTAGTGAGCACTAAGGTTATGAAATCCATTTTATAAGAGAAAAATGCAGTTTTAGATTCATTACATAACTGATGTATAAACCAGATACATCAGTTATTCAATAGTCTATAATATAAACCAGATACATTAGTTCACAAAGCAGCTAGAGAAATGAGTACTTACATTAGTACGAAGGATAGAAACACAATTTCCAGGTGTTTGTCCTTTAGCAAGTTGGAGCATCTCCTGCATTGCCCCACCATGGGACAAAACGTCCCACTCACCTCTCAATCGCGCCTCGCGAAGGAAATCAAACACCCTTTGGCGCGACACAGGCAGCCAAATAGATGTTGCAGCACTCAGCACAAGGGCAGGAGCCTCACCAGGTGATTCCACATGTTTCCTTGACATGAGTTTCATGTCACTAACAGGCATATTGATATTACTAGTGTCGAGGATTTCCCACCTGGTCGCGGATGAAGCACAAATTCCAGTCCAGAAATGATCAGTCATGCGCTGCGCAAGCTTCGCCAAGCTCCTCCTGCCAGCTGGACTTATGCCTGACAAGAATTATGTCCATCAAAACCAGAATTTCGCGATATTTATCAAAGCGAATAAGTGTTAAAACTTAAAAGTCTATAACAATATGACATATATACCAGAAGGATCCTCAGATGGTAGTGAAGACATGAGGATTGCAAGGCATTCACATTGCCTTTGGAGAGTTGCAATCCATTTATGAGCACCAAAGCCAATGCCAGAACTCACCATAGGGCGATAGAGAGGGTGAACAGAACTCTCATCATATTGGGAATGATCAACCCAAGTAATCTGCAACAATGTAATTTACCTTCTGTCATTTTGATGATTGGTATAAACTCAATGCAATGAATGAGAGAATTCAATGCAATAAATGAGAAAAATCATTGAGGTATCAAAGATAGATGATGATTGATATTGTCTTAGAATTTGGGTTGAGTTTAACTAAATTCTACGAAACCAGTTTATAAAGCGAAAGATGTCTCCCACATATAAACGTTTTTTAGATCGTGTCACCTTCGATGTGGGACTTTCAGAAGATTGAAAAAAAAAGTATCAACTAAATATACTAAATTTTTGGATTGAATAATTATTCATACCAAAAGGAAAACAGCAAAATTTACACCAAAAGTAACAAAATAAAAACACTCAAAATATTTTCTACAACATATTTGACTTACCTTGCAGAGACCATTAGGCATTTCCTGCATGACACAACCAGAAGGAAGCTTCCTACAGTTGGTGAATGAGCTTCCATTGACAGCATTGCGACAGACATCGATCGAAACATCGACCACAGCCCACACACCTTCAGCATGCTGCTTGCAGAACCGGAGGAGACCCAGCTGACGAACCGGGACTAATGGTGAAGGTACTTGAACCTCAGCATGCATCTGAAAAGCGAAATTAATCGTGAATTTATTATCGGTTTGCGTGAAAATAATGCAGCGGAGTTGAAAAAATACACTGAAGAGAAACATACCAGTAGTAAAGCTCCATTTCTTGTTCCACCCACACCACTAGATATTACCTCTAGGGTAGTAGCTCTTGCAATCATAGTTGGAAACAATTCTGCCCAACGATCCTGTTAATGAATGGAAAAAAATTCATTAAACTATAAGCTGAATTTCGTGAATATCTAGAAAATAAACTAATATGACATACAAAATGTAACTCTTAACTTGTGAGTGATTGCTCTAATAACAAGTTCAGATTTCTAATTTATGTTTGGATTCGTGGTGGAAAGCATGTCGATTCAGAAGCTAGAACTCTAAGCTTCGACTTCAACACACGTCTGTTAGGTTATCACCGTGATACCAAACACAAATTCAATCCCTAAACATCACGTTCAATATACTCTAACGCAATTTTGGTAAAAATCTAGATTACTACGTATCAAAATTAATGTTGCGTCTAAATCTTAGTTTGATTAGAAGTGATAAAAAACAACTTTTGTGTACAAATACGGTTTGTATGGTGGGGGAAGCCTCCCGCTAATAAAAACTTTTCTAAATCATATCGCATTCGATGTGAGACTTTCAATAGTGGAAAAATGTACACACTACGTGTTACATCAAACTTGATTTTAGAAAAAACGTTCCAACATAAATGAGTTGACTAAACAAATAATCTTTTCGAAATCAAGTGACAAACATTGATGCAGGCAAACACTAAATCAGAAATAAAATCAGTTAAAATTCATCAAAGACTAAGTAAGAAATTGCGCATCGTACCGGATCCATGAAAGTTTCCACAAGGGACACAGTGTTGATGATCAACATTCCAGATTCTCTTGAAGCATCAGTGACATAACCATTAGGTTTTGTATCCATAAAAGGAGAGCCACTCCTAGCATACTCATCAAGGTTCAGCATTTCCTTCGCGCCGTCCGAACTCTTAATCCAGAAAGACGAATCCGGCTGAGCCAACTTGATTAGTTCATCCATAGCAGCCAAAGCAAGATCAACAATCATAGCCCTTTCCAATTGAGCTTCATTGTTAACAAATCCCATTCCTGATCTCATTCCAGGAAGTGTAGGAGGAGGAGTCATAATATCTGCCATTTCAATTCCCATTTGCATTGAGATGTTGAAGTTGCTTGAACCTTCAACTCCATTTCTTCCAATAGCAAGTTCAAGACCAGAGTTTGGAGTTGGCACAGCCAAGGGAGCCACAAATGATGAGAGTGGTCGGCCGAGGAACTTGTGTGCTAAGGTGCAAATTCGGTTCAATTCCTCCTTGAGCCGAGCATTCTCAATCCGAAACTCATGTTCCCCGGTCGAAACTGGGCCGGGAATAGCTGCTCCACCACAAGTGCTGCATGATGGATTGGTTAAAGCTTCCTTCATCAAAGCATTTTCAGCTCTCAGCTTCTCATTTTCCTGCCTAAGGATCATGTTCTCGTGACGCTCCAGTTGCGTCTGGTTCAAGAAACACAATTCATTTAGTACATATTAGGAAAAAGCAGTGCTAAATATTACGAAAAATTGCCGCAAAAAATTTGAAGAAAAATAAATCAACGATCACAAATAAGATATCACACGGCTCAAAATGCTTTCGTGCAATTTAGTTCAAGTTTTATTCGTAATAACAAGCATTAGTGTATTAGGGAATTTGTTACAAATCGGTTTCATTCGTTTAGTTAAGCCTAAAATTTAAGAGTACACACAAACTCGATTGCATCAATAAACCACACATAAATGCAAAATGTATTTCGATAAAAGGGATGAAGCAAAGAACATGAGAAATAAAAAAAAGATCGCACGGTTCAAAATACTTTCGTGCGTCATTCAAGCTTTATTCGTAATAACAAGCATTAGTGTATTAGGAAATTAGTTAGAAATCGATTTCATAGGTTTAGCTAACCCTAAAATTTAAGAGTACATATAAACTCAATTGCATCAATAAACCACACATAAATGCAAAATGTATTCCGATGTACGATGTACCTTCATCTGGGTTCGCCTATTCTGAAACCAGAACTTGACTTGCTTGATTTCCAAGCCAAGTCTCTTGCTGAGATCAGATCTTTGCTTCTCATCAGGATGAGGACACTCCTTGAAGAAACTAAAACAACGAAAAGCGAAAACCGTTATAAAACTCAATCCAAGAAAACTAATCAATCACATATTTGTTAAATAAATTGCATAATTTCATAATTTCATACGTTTCAAGCTCCTGAATTTGTTGAGGAGTGTGCCTATGATACTTCTTTTTCCTCCTTCCATCATCACCAGCATCTTGATCATCACCTGAAGCACCATCAAAATTCTCACTTCCAGACCTACTTTCATAGTCATCATCCCTCAACCTTCCAATCATAGCAGCATCAAAGTTTTCTCCAATAAGTCCCATATCACCATGACCCTCCATTTTCGTTAGCTGCAAAAATCACATTAATAATTATAAGATGTACAACAAGATGCACAAATCAAATCACATTCATAGTCATTTAATCATTAAATAAACAAACAATCAAAAAGAATATACAAAATGAGAGATCTAAAAACCAAAGAGGAGATTGAAACATACAGTGATTAAAGACAAGTTAGAACATTTTTCCTTTGAAAGGGTAGTTAGTGGAGGAAAAAAAGATTGCTCAACAATGGAAGCAATGGTCATGAAGTGATTTTTTGGAGTACTAGCACCCCAACACAACTCTTCACCACTTTCACTCCTAATCATACCCTTGACCCTTCAATTTTATTAAAAAAAATTTAAAAAAAAAGCCAAAAAACAAAAGAACCAAGGACCCTTTTGTTCTCTAGGTTCTTCTCCAAAAGTGTCACTATCACTATTCCCCAAGGCAGTTTCAGTTTTGGATTCTTAATTCACTTGTTTGAGTTTTTAACATATATTAAAGTCAACTATTAAAAATATTTAATGTTATATATTTATATTATATACTATAATATTTATTTTATAGTACATAATATAAATAATAATAAAGTTTGACAAAAAATATTTATAATATATAATAAGTGTATTTATATGTAATTATATATATATATATATATATATATAATAAAGAAAAGTTTTAACAAAAACGTAAAAAAAATGGGGGGGTTTTTTTGTTGTCAAAAAGTCTTAACCAAAAATAAAAAAAATTATTACTTAGGATTTCTTTACCAAAATATATATATATTTTTTATAAAATAATAAAAATATATACAATTTTTTTGACATAAAATAAAATTTCTTGACCAAAAAATATAATAAATAATTTTTTTTCTTTGTCAACGGTCCATGCAAGACTCATATGTCTCTAAGAGTAGGTCTTTCCCTGCCATGGACCCATCATCCTCTTACCCTAAATTTTAGGATACCAAAAACATGTCTCAAAGAGTTCTTGGTTTCAAAAAATTCAGATCAAAGGAAAAACAAGACAAAAAAAAAAAACCTTTTATCTCTGAACCAAAGTTCAAAGTTCAGACCTGTTTCTCATGTATACAACCATCTATTCTTGTAAGAAAAACCAAGAAACAGTAACAGATAAGTTGAGAATGGCCCCCAATTTTTTTTCCTAAATTTTCACACAACTACTGACCTATATATATGTCAGCATTGAAAAAAATTCAAAAGGGGTCCCATTATACAAACAATTACATCAAAAAACAGAAAACAACATATAATTCAGATAAGCCTTAATTTTGTTTTTATTAACGAAAAGAGACTTAAAACAAAAACATAAAATTGACACTCAAAATTGTTTTTTTTTAATTTTTCAAAATCTTGATACCAAATCTTCGCAAAAAATAATCAAGTTGACTATCCATCAACCTTCCCTTTCCTCAAAGAGAAAAAGTTTTAAAAAAATACGACACAGAAATAAACCCAGATAAGGAGACAAAAAGATATACCTCTTACTTTGATAGTACCACAGGCACAAACACTCTTCTTGGATCTGTGAAAGAGAGAAAAAGACAGCGAAACTATATAAAAATCAATCACTAACAATGACATGAAAAAAAGAAGATCAAAGAAACAATTTTTCATAAAAAAATTAGAGTAACAACAGTGACTGAAATAAAGATTGAAATAAAAAATTGAATAGCTGACTTACAATGATTTCAAGAGAATCAGAAAGTCAACAGCTTTCAACTCCTTGAACGAAAAAAAACGATTTTTAATCGAAAAACAAAGACCCTTTTGTGATTTGAATTATTAAAACCCAAAACACATTCTGAAAATCAGTGACTTCTTACACTCAATAGCATGCAATTTCTCTCTCTAGAATCTGATAGTCGCTCTCTGTGTTATTTCTCTCTCTAAGACAAGCAAATATATAGCGCATGAAAGAGAGGGTAAGAAAGTGAGTGGGTCCCACTGACAAGACAGTCGTTCGTCATGTCCGCTCCTTTCCGTGGCGCGTGAAATACACGCGCGAGCGTTTTAAGGTTGCGTTGTCTTTTTTGCGGCGGTGATACTGTGTGGGGTGGACCACCGTAGTACCAAAACCAATTATACAATTAGAAGCTTCCACGTTTCATTACAAAGATTTTATTGGCTGAATCTTTGGATATACACGTGCGATGTGACAAAATCTTTGTATTAAAATCAAAGGATTTTGTTTTGTTTTTCCTTTTTTCGTCAAAATATTTTGTTCAAAAGAAAAAGAAATTCAAGATACCGCGTTTCACAACTGTGAAATTTGAAATTTTTTGGCGTTTAAAAGGAAACAAAATCATGAATATTTTCTTTCTTTTTTATTTGTATTATATATATATATATATATATATATATATATATATATATTTTAAAAAGTTTTCTTAATAGGTAAGAAAAATTTACTTAAATTATTCGTAAATATCAACCATCAAGATTATGATAAGGATGAGGATAATATTATTCATATAGAAATAGTCTTTTTTTGATAAGTGAAATCATATAGAAATAGTCTTTTTATTTATTTATGAATTTTAGGAAATGTTAAGAATATGGAAAATTATAGAACTATAGAAAAAGTCAATTGTGAAAAATAAAATATAGAAAGAAAAACAGCTACATGTTAACTAGAAATTACGATATTACGTAATTAAGTAGGTTGGTCACATACAATTAGCGCGAATGTAGACTACTTATGAGCCTGCGAATATGGACTACTTATGAAAGCGTGAACGTTGACTACTTACAAACGTGTAAATATGTACTACTTGAGTAAGCGCGTGTGGACGTTGATTACATACAAGCTCGTGGATATAGGCTACTCAAGAATTTGGGAATGTGATTGTCAAAAAAGAATTTAGGAATGTCAACTACTTACGCAAAAGGGCAAAACGTTGATATTCAACCAAAGTTATACCTACATATAACGAACTTTCAAAAAAAATATAATTTCATTTCCTTCTATTTTTCTTTTGAAAAAAAATATTTCACTTCCTTCTAATTTTATCTATTGTTAAACATAACAATTTTATTTTCTCAAACAAAATATAACAACTTTCTATTATCATTTTATTATATTTTATGTGTTATTGAAACATTTTCCTTCCAATATTATCAATATTGAAAATATTTTCAATAATAGTTTCATATAATTAAATAATAATATAAAGTGTTTGACCTTATCAACAAATGAAAACTAATTTTTTACGATATAAAAATAATTTGTTGCCAAAAAATACAATATAATTTTTTTAAATATTTTGTTTCCATTCAAAACCACAAATGTAAAAAAGTAAACAAATCTGTGGGTGGCATGAAAAACCACATCCTTGGCAAAAAAAATTAAAAGAATATTCTAGCAAAATCCAATAAGTCATTCTAGCAAAATCCAATCGTCAAATTATACAATTTTCTTTTATTGCTTAAATCTATCAAGCATGGTCAAGCATTATTTACGTATTAACTGATCTTTGCTTGATCCTCTGCTAATAGACCATGCCAAAGAATCAAATCCTCTCTCCATTTTATTTCAACTATCCCAATCAAGATTTGACCAATTAATTGAGAAGAATCAAATATAAGAATGATAAAAATCAATTAAATAAGTCGCGGGTAATGCTGCGTAAGACAATATCTGATTTTTTTAATATGAGATAGTCTGAATTTTGATAGGTATAGGACTGAATTATATAATATATCATATTGATTAAATGGTTTAGTTAAAAAAAATTCCTTTGTTTAAAAAATTTGCATAGGATCAATTGGACAAAATTACTTTTTTGATTATATGAACAAAATTTTGCTATATTTAGTTCAATAATTTTTTTTAAAGGGTGTTTAAACAATTGGTAATAATATGTCATATTATTTTTAATTTCTTATAGAGTCATTACTATGAAAAAGTCAAATGTGAAAAAAAAAGAAAGAAAAACAGTTACATGTTAACTAGAAATTACGATTTTACGTTTTGCGGTATTATCTTTCATATAATTGGTATCGTAATAAATATTGCAATTCAAAACCAAGTAGGTTGGTCGCATACAATGCACGCGAATGTGGATTGACTACTTATGATTGCACGAATACGGACTATTTATGATTGTACGAATGTTGACTACTTATATAAACGTGCAAATATAAACTACTTACGTAAGCGCGAATGTTGACTACTTACAAACACACAGATATGGGCTAAAAGAAATCAGGAATGTCTCACTTGTGCAAAAGACAAAACATTGATACTCAACCAAAGTTAACTGAAATAACGAACTTTCAAATAAAATATAATTTCACTTCCATCTAATTTTATCTATTGTTAAGCATAGCAATTTTATTTTGTCCAAAAAAACATAACAACTTTCTATTATCATTTTATTATATTATATGTGCTATTGAAAATTTTCCCTTTCAATATTGTCAAAAATAAAATTATTTTCAATATATCTCTAGGCAAAACCTTCACTATTGCATTGGGGAAGCGAAGACACTATTTATCGTTGCATATATGGAGTCATATCCTTATCTTTCAAATGGTCTAGCTAAACCAAAAAAAAACGGTCTAACTAAACCATCTTGCTTAGGGCCTTTGTCAAGTAAACTTAGAGCGAACCGATTCAACAACATCAATCAATATGAAAAGTATTGGAGAGAATAAAATGGAGAATGTCTCCCCAAAATTGACTCATGATTTCTTCATTTGGGCATATCAATTTTGAGGGGAATAAATTGTAACTCATTTCTAACTTCAACCAAGTCAAAAAAGGTGTGCTTTCCAAGCTTTTATCTTCCTGCCCTAAAATTAAAGCTTTTGCCTACAAATTCACAAAACCATCTAAGTCCAACATTAGGAAGCTCTTGCCAATTTGGTTTTGTTTCATTTGGTTTCTACAATAACTAAATTTTTGGGTAGTGTATGCCCAAAAATTGGTCTTGTTTAATTGATGAAAATTGATGTCAATTTTTTTTTTGACAAATCAATCAAATTAATACACAAGCTTAAAATCTCGACCATCTGATATTCATCAAACGACCACAATCTAACATGATGGTGGCGATTGAATAGCTCTAATTGTAGAGAATATAAATTCAAGTTTTTTTTGACTTAATCTATATATTTTCAAGTTCTAAAGGTAAGTTGTCACCTTTATTGTATATTTTGGGTGCATAATGGTGAGAGACAAGTGATAATTTAAATCTTGAAATTAATTTTATCCATTTTTTTTACATTCAATTGTATTGCATAAAAATTGATTTTGTTTCTAAAGTGGTTTAACAAGAAGTGTGTTGAACTAGATTAACTACACAATGCACTTTTGGATCAATTAACTATCTCATTAAAACTTAATGTAAATAGCTACATGTCTAATTAATTTCACCTTAATAACATATAGCATGCATTTAGTTTCTTTAAAAAATTATTTATTTTTCTTTTATCATTCATCTTTTTTTGACAATAATTATCATTCATCTTTTAGTAATAATAAATGATGCTTTTTATTTATTTTTTATATTCTTACAAAATAAATAGGTCTTTAGACTTTCCCCTTTTTTCCTTTTACTTTGTCTATATTTCCTTGGCTAATAATGAAAATTGATACACTTTTTCCGTGGCTAAGAATTATTATTCATGCAAACAATTATTGCTTTATCACATTCACTTGAGTTGGCCATGATACACCTTTTTGAAACCATGACTTTACATGAAAACCTTTCAAAGCTTATTTACCAAAAAAGAGACCATGAGTATGTTGTTAAATAAACTTACATTATTTTATGTGGCCCAACATTCTTAAATTTTTGAAAAGGTACTTAAATATATGATCTTAACACCTCATAAAAATATAAAATTATAATAAAAAAGCAACGAAGACGTTGTTAGAATATTTATATTTACATAAGTGGGTCCGCTCGTTACGCCTCAATACCTTTACAATGGCCTAGGACCAACGTGTTTTGCTAAATAATCTTTTGAAAGGATCCTAACCTAGTTCATACTAATAAATAACTTTGCCTTGCATAGGTTTGATTTTAGGTTAGTTCATAGACCCTTGTATATGTTTAGTTTCTAAATGAATAAGATATATGAAAAGTCCACAAATATTGGGATGGCATCTGAGTTGATTTTCTTGTTTTGATATTTAAGAAATGATAAGAGCTATTCTCTTATTATATGGATATTAAATTTGCATTAGAGATAATGTGAGTTATTTTCCTTTATTTAATTCTAAAAGATTTTTTTTTATTTTTCCCAAGTTAGAAAAAAATGATTTTTGTCGTGGGAGCGAAGCATACGAAAAATGTTAATGCGTGTTTTAATAGAGAAGATTCTGCCACTGTTGTTCTTTTTCGATCTTTCCAAGTAAATTGAAGTGTAGTGACATCACAATAGATTTCAACTATATTGGCATCTCTAACATTAACAATCACCTGCATCATTCCAAAAGTTCATTAAAAACTTGAAAAATCAAACCAAACAAAACAATGGGGACTAGCAATGGAATCGAGGAGAGAGAGCGGATATATTTTGGGTACACAATGGTTACAGACAAGTGTGAATTTAAATCTTAAAGTTGATTTTATCCATTTTATTTAATTTAATTGTATTAATTGAATAAAATTTAAATAGATCTTGGTTCTAAAGCTGTTTGACTAGAAGTGTGTTAAACTGGGTTAATTGGTCTATTAACTATCATTAAGTCTTAATGTAATTTGTTACATATCTTCATTTCTTTCTTATTTTTCATTTTTGGTAATAATTAAATAATTTTATTATTTTACATTGTTTATTTTAATTTCCTTTGCAAATAATGAAACTTAATTGATAGACTTTTTGCTTGTATAAGTTACTAGAGTGTTTGACCCGTGCTATGCACGGGTATACTTATCCTATTGAAAATTATATAAAAAAATTATATTTTGTTTTTTAATTTATAATTAGATGTTAATGTTTTCACGCAATAAATTTTATTTGTTTGTTGTAGTTATACTTAGAGGTGTCAATTTCTACTTATACGTGGAAATCCTCGTGGAAGCTGTCAAGTTTAAAAGTCTAAAGATGGATATTGACTTATGGGGATGAGGATAGATGAATAAATTCCCTTGAAGACATGGTAGGAAGGGGATAAGGTTTATACGGATATACCCCTACCCCGCAGGGTCTTAATTTCCAATAAAACTATTATTAAACTCTAACAAATATATATGATATTATTTTATCAAATTAATATTTCTACGAAACCAAAAATATTAGATAATCCCTATTAGCATAACTTTAAACTTTGTGATATTTTTTAATTTTTGGATATTTTCAAAATATGCTGAATTTAAGTTATTATTTACTATTTTTGTATGACAAATAGGGTCCCGCGGGGATGGGGATGGGGGGAGGAAAGCTCTCCAATGTGGAGAGCAAGGATGAGGAGCAATATAAGATGTGAGGACAGGAAGTGAGAAAATATTCTCCGTGCCCATCCCACCTCGCTGATATTTCTATTTTTATTTGTCCCTTAGGGTAAATGTCTCTATAAAAACTAGAAACTAATATATATATATATATATATATATATATATATATATATATATATTATACTTACTCAATATTTGTGAATTTCATATAATATCAAAAAATATCATACATACGATGCATACTTAAAAAAATATAACAAAAGAATGGTTGAGACATTTGATAAGAAATGTATCAAAAATTCACATAAAAAATTTTAAAATTTTTTCAAAGAGTGAAATCAAACATGAGGAATTATATGACTTGAAAGGGATCAAAAGAGCCTTGAACAAAAAGTCAGTAGAGTGAGAGTCATTCACCGGTAGAACAATAATCTAGAGAGGCCAATAAAGGTTGGCTCAGTTGTTGGTAAAGAGTTGGCTCATTCCCCACAAGGGTGTGAGTTCAACTCCCGCTGCCGATGTGAGTACCTCTGTAAGCGCTCAAAGAGCTTTGAGGCCTGTCCTGATCCTGTTGAGCCCCTGGAGCCCAACTCACCTAAACTTTTGTAATAAAAAACGAACAATAATCTAGAGAAAAACCGATAGCTGAAAAAGCGCAAAAGCAAACCTGGAACGAAAGTTTCATTCGCTAAGCCAACCCACTCTAGTTTACCATTTCTTAGCGCTTTCATTCTCGTTTCACAAATTCCTTTCTGGTTCATCACCCATTGAAGGATAAAAGAAAAGAATAGTTCAGTTACACAATGAGGACCTATATATATATATACAAAGAAAAAAATAGAGGATGCAATTAGTATATAGAAAATGGGCTTAGAAATGTAAATAATGGCGCAATAGCCAATAACCAATAGCAAATATTAACGCAGAGACAAAAAAAAACGTTCATAGCTTTTTTCTAAAGATAATCACTTTTTTTTTGTAATTAGTACATATTAAGAAATTTTATATTTGATTTCTACCACTAACTCTTTCAGATATAGATCCGGTTTGTCATAGCCTTTTTCTAAAGATAATCACTTTTTTTAATAAAATAATCACTTTTAAAACTTTTCTATCCATTTTTTATTACTTTCTAAAAAAATGAAAATCTAAAAATAGCTTTAAATAAGAATTTGTTTTGAATAGCTTCTCATAAAATGATTGTATTTTAAGAACGATTTTTGAGTGGCTTCTCATAAAAATTACTTGTAATTTATCTTCGACCTCACGAAACAATGAAGACAAAAATTACTAAGTGTTATGCTTTTCGCTAGCAGCGTTTTCCTTGAAGTTCTCGACGCTTTGGACCATGTCAGTTAAGAACAAAAATAACTAATAAAATTCACTAAATATAAAGTGTACTATCACCAATTGTGCATGCCTTTAGACAGTCAAGATATAGCAACTTTAATTTGTTGATATGACCATCACTCTCACTATGAATTTATTTTCCGTTAAATATGAGATAATTGTTTTATATCATTTTCCATTCCAAAGTAAAACAAAGTTAAATTATTCAAAATTAAAGTGAAAAAACAACTACTACTACTAAAATTATAGGCTAAATATAAGTTATAATTTTTAAACATGATGCATTTATTACATTTTGGTACAAATGAAAATACGCTCTCATATTTTATTTTGTATCCTTACACTTACAAACATTTTTTTTTGCAATTAAAGACAATAATTCTTGAACCTAGCAACAAATCCTTGCAACCAGATTGAAATGCTTATTATTTATTATTTTGTAACCAAAAAAAATCCTTGCAACCAGAAATAACTAACGCGGTATGACTAAGAGAAATGACAAACAATCCAATATACAATCATGACATTCAATTCAAAATTATGAGGAAAATGCTTCAAATCAACCTGAGATGTCATCGTAGTTTAAAATAATTCATATTGCTTATTGACCACCAAATATATATTTGGGAGAACCAATCACATTTTAAACGCTGAGAATGTTATGAACAATAATAATACCCATAAAATGAGAATATGAGAATATCATATACAATTATTGAGATTAGGATTAAGGATGTACAAGTTTCCTATTTCATGTTTATGTTAATAACTTTCCAAATTTTAATTGCATAATTATTATGGGATCCTTTATATTTATTTTTTTTGACAAAACATCATTAATGCTAAGTATGACTTATATTTATTTAAAAAACATCATTAATGCTAAGTATGACTTATGTTACTAAACTTATTGTTTAGTAACTATTACTAAATGGGTAGAATTGTAATATACCCCATTCAATATAAATTCCTAAAATCATGCATTCATCAATTGAACACATTAAATGCCTAAAATCATGGAATTCAATTTTTTTTTCAAATTAAAAACTGGTAAAAAAAAATTTAATCATGGAATTCAATTTTCTGAAATAAATACGAATTCATCTCTCTTTCGTTCCTACTTAAGAATATCTCGTTTCATTTTTATCAAAAAAAATCTGGGTTTATTTTCCACGCGAAAAAAAATCGTTCATTAACCACAGATTGTACCACAATGGTTAGATGTCACTAACCACAAATGTGCATCGCAATGGTTAGTGTAATTGGTTCCTATAGTTGGTCGTTATACTAACCATATAATTATAGAACATTGGTTGTTTGAGCTCTAACCACCTAATTATAGAACTTTGGTTATTAATATATAATGGGCAACTGGTCGTTATAGAGTTTAATAACCACAAAAGTGAACAATAATGGTTAGTTTATTTTGTCTAACCATGAAGTCACATAACTTAAGCCAGTTTACTACTAGCCACAAAATTAAACAAAAACCACCACGTTAGTACAAAACATTGGTTAGTTTTGTCTAACCACCAAGTCACAAAACATTAGTTAGTTTTGTCTAACCACGAAATCACGTAATTTCGGCTAGTTTACTACTAGCCACAGATGTGCAGGGTTGTGGTTAGAGTGTCACTAACCATAAACACGTCGACTACTAGCCACGAAGTCACATAACTTCGGTTAGTTTACTACTAGCCACAAAATTAAACAATTTTGGTTAGTTGGCTCTAGCCACGTAATTACAGACATTCGGTTATTCATATAAAATAGGAAATTGATCGTTAAACTTGTAACTAAAAAACATGACAATAAAATGTAACACTAACAACATAATTACAAAACATTGGTTACCTGATCTCTAAACACCTAATTATAGAACTTTGGTTATTCATAAATAATAGGACAAAGAAAGAAGAAACGTGTAAGAAATTGAAAGAAGAAAAAAGTGTAAGAAAAAAGTGAACAAAGAAAGAAGAAGGAAGAAGAAAAAAAAAAGTAACGTGAGAAGAAAGAAGAAAGATGAAAGAAGAAAAAAAAATTAATGAGAAATTGAAACAGCCCCAAAAAAATAGGAATTAATTAAATGCAATTAAATTTAATTAATACCAAAAACATTGGAGAATACAATAATGCCCTGATTCAATAATAACCATTGGATGGAATTTCATTAAAAGATTGAGCATCCAATGACTATTATTGATTTAGTAATAGTTACTAAGCAAAACACTTAGTAACATAAGCCTTAGCCCATGAGATGACACTTGGAATAACATTTATGAGAGATCATTCTCAAATGTTATATATATAGATTAATCGTGCAGTAATTATTGCTATATCCTGTTAATTTGAATTAGCCATTACAACAGAGAGAAATTTTTAAGGCTTACTTCGCAGAAAGAAACCATGAGTATCTTGTTAAATAAACTTCATACTTAAATTTTTAAAAGAGCACTTAAATCTAGGATCTTAACACTTCATAAAAATATAACATTATAATAAAAGCAACGTATTATTATAATATTTTTATTTACTTATGAGTTGACTTGTTATGTGTCAATATCATTTAAATGGCCTAGAATCCAATATTTATAAATAATCAATGGAACCTAGCATAATATCATTGAACTATGCCCATCATTACAAACTAAGAAATAATTGGGGAACTATAGATAAATCAATGGAATAGTTAAAGGTTTGATAAAACCAATTCCAAAGGTAACTAGGTAAGCTACATAATTGCAATGGAGAATGATGTTTGCAGATGATTCACCCATCATGCCATACTTTGTAAACATAAATGATGATAGATCCTCTATAAATTAGAATGTCATCATATGGGATGTTTTATGAATCCATTTCCAAAACAATATGTTGAAATCTAGAGATAGGAAATAGTAATTCCAAAGAAGGTTCACCAAATAAGCTCTTCCTTAGGCGGAATCAAAGAGCTAATTAACCATAATGATTACTCCTACAAGGGAGAAAATGAATGATAAAGTCTTTTATCTCATAAGCTAGGTCTAGAAATGTATATGATAAAATGGAAGGAATAACCCACTTTTTTCTTTGATAAACTCAACAACAAAAGAATCAAGATATTGTTGTGAATACGGGTGGGCAGCATAGTTAATAATAATAATAATAATACTAATAATAATAATAATAATTTGGTCAAATAATAATAATACAATTTAATGAATCATAATGTTACTAGCAGTATACTCGTGCATATGCACGAGTATAATGTCATGTTCTTTGTATAAATAGACTCAGACAGACTTAATTAGTGCAAACTTAATTACAAAGATAAATTATTAGATTTCATGTCAAATTAACAATTTACATCAAGAGAGAATGCATATATTCTTATGTGAAAAAAAAAAAGTATATATATTTGGCGCAATTAAAATAAATCTTTCAAGTTGATAAGAAATGAAGTTTCATAACTTAGAACATTTGCTTCAATTGACATGTTTTTATCATTAGGTAATTACCAATCATATAGTAATTAACTTTCAAGCAGAATATAAAATCAAATATTTAATTTATAACATTTTCTCATAATGAAATTACACCAACAACGTGTAACATTTTTTCATAACTCAAAAGCAGAATATAAAATAATTATTTTGACAATGTGTAACATTCCAACAAATAATCTAAAAATATTTGAATAAAAAAGAAATTATATGGCACCAAATATTCTAAAAATAAATTTGAATAGTAAAGCTAATTTATATTCTTTTAGTCAAATATCTTTACAGTATTTTTAAATAAAATAAAGATTTATAACACTATCAGTAACGAAATTATACTAACAACATGTAGCATTTCCCAGTTGTAACACCCTAATATTTTAACCATAGAAGAAATATCGGAACACACATAAAAACATACATCGGAGTAATATTTCTATTTTCAGACATTGAACATAACTAGTTTAGATGAAAAACTCATCATTAGGGATCCAATTAAAACACGATAAGCTCAAAAAAGGAACTATTTAACAACATTAAACCAAAGTTCTAAGGTCATCTCATGCCTAATGTTCAACATCTAAAATAGAAATAAAGACAGTGATACATAACTTCAACAATGTCTAAGTTATAATATCGAAATACAAATAAAACTAAGGAAACTAAGCAACGTGCCAAATAGATCTCATAATCCTTCAAAGTCTTCAATAGCAGAGCTGCTACTCATGCTTCTTTGCTTTAGTTTTTTTCCTGTTTCTCTGTAAAAACCACAAATATAAACAGTGAGATAAAATCTTAGTGAGCTCTTTCGTGACCCCTCACAACTCAACTTGCGGTGTTTTATTCATCTTTAGTCGTAGTCCAAGTCTTGATAGCTACGTGCAAACATGGCTTAGCACAACGCCGAACAACCACTACACGGTTCCCCCGGCGAACCCAATCCGCTAATATCTGATTAGCGGGCTGTCATACCCTAATTTTGTCCACCTAGGTTTAAAACCCTAATTTTCCGCAAAAATAAATAAATTGAGAAGTGTGGTTTTATTTTGAAGAGTGAAGAGCATTGTGCATGCATTTTTGGGTTTTAAAAGTCATTCTAGGGCTTTTAAATTCATTGTTAGAGTGGAAATGCATTTGTTGTTAAAAAAACAAGGTTTTTAGGGCAAAAGGGTATTTTGGTCATTGTCAAAAATAAGATAATTTCTCATCAAGAATCATTGTGCAATTTTAGAGAAATTTATTTGAGGCAAAACATTTTTGGTCATGTATGTATGTATGCGCATGCATGCATACATTGTGCACAAAATTTCAAAAAAGGATCAAAAGGGAATATTCTACAAAAAGTTCCAAGATGTGATTTTTATGACATTTTTGGTCATGGTGATCACATAAAATGGCATATTCCTCAAGATACCTTGTGTGTGACTCAAATTGGTGTATTTTTGTACAATTATCTTGAAAAGAATAATAAAAAATGAAGGGATAATGGAATGGTCATATAATAGTACAATAGTACAAGATGACAACTAGCAAAACTTGGTGACCACTCCCACTACCTCTTCACCACGAATTTCACCCTCTCTATTCTCTCATTTTGTGTTTTCTCAATGTCCTCAATCCATGTGAGCCTCAATCCTAGCCTTTGATTCAAAATTAAAATCAAATCCTAGAGCACAACTAGTGCATATTGACCTAACTACCCTTAAACCTAATTGTTTTCTATATATACCCTATTAACCTCACCTCACAAGAGGAGAAAGCTTTTGGCCTCACCATTCACTCATAAACCCTAGCACACAACTCCCTCCTCACATTCTCTCCATTTTATGCGCCACCCCCTCTCCCTTCTCTCTAACTCACTTCTTCATTTCTCATCTACCCACACACATTCAATCCATCTTCCAAGCCTAAACACTAATTTTCAACCATCAATCCTTCATAAAATCACACAAAAGTTCAAGATCAAGGGTCATTTTTTGGAGATTGAAGACCAAGCTTGAAGATAAGTTGATTTGGTTGATTGTTTCTTCATCTATTGTGTTTATTTGGAGCTCATCTTAAGGTATGTGATTCCTAGACCCCTTCTCTTGTAAATCCTTGCATAAAGTCATCATTTCTTGCATATTTGTGAGATTTCCACTTCCAAAAATGTAGATCATCTCTTTTAACTTCATTTTTATGCTTGTACATATGTTAATCCCATGAATCTTTGTTTTGATGCTTTGATTTTGGGGTTATATGCATGATTTTGTTGTTTTAATTGAAATAAAATGTTATTTGCTTTGATGATAATTTCGCATGCTTCAAATAAATATGTGTTTTATGATTTTTGTTGGTTCTCATGGTTGAATCTTGTGAATAAATGCATCTATGTTTTGGTTATGTCACTCGCTTGCTTGATTTGGTTGACTTGTTAAAATAAATTGATGATTGGCCATTAAACTTGCAAATATTCAAACCTATGTTGTTAATTGTGAAATTTGTGATTTGAGAAAAATGAATTTGGGTTTTGGTTCATTTATGATCCACAAATGATCTTGGGTTATGCTAAGTTGGCAAGAGATAGGTTACTTCAACCTTGATGCCTATGCTTGTAAGCATTTAAAAATTCAATTCCCATTTGATGTGCTTGTGAAATGTGAGCAAAAAGGGGTCTATAAACCATTGAATTTGCGCACATGATTGGTCTCCAATGACCTTGATGCATCCTCAAGTTTAATCATGCTTTCTTTGCTCTTTGAGTTTATTGTAAATTGTTGTTTGAAGCTTGTGAAGTTTCGGCAAAAGATAGGTTCATTTAACCTTGATGCACATGCATTTTGCATATTCATGCATTCTTACCTATTCTTGCATCCTTGCCTACTCATGCATTCTTGAATTGAAGCTTGGTACTCCATGCTTGATATACTTGTTTATGTGCTTGTGGTGCATTAAAATGTTGAATTGGTGTTCACAATTTGCTTGTTTTGATTTCCACCAATTGTTACTCGTTAGTAACTCTCCAAAACATCAAAACCGTGCTGCATACAAAGAACAACTTGTTACTCGTTAGTAACGTTCCAACTTCAAAACATTTTTTTGCATTTACATAATCATTGATAAACAACTTCACTTCTTCTCAAAACAATTTCAAACTATTTTTCACAAATCAAACTTTGTTGAGGATAATGCGAAGCCTTTGCTTGCACGATTGTCAACAATGGGGTGCTAGTGGTGATCACTTGGAGTCTTTGCTCAATTGATTATCATGAACACTCATTTTTCAAAAGAACTCTCATTTCACAAATTAAAAACTTTGTTGAGGATAATGCGAAGCCTTTGCTTGCACGATTGTCAACAATGGGGTGCTAGTGGTGATCACTTGGAGTCTTTGCTCAATTGATTATCATGAACACTCATTTTTCAAAAGAACTCTCATTTCAAAAATTAAAAACTTTATTGAGGATAATGCGAAGCCTTTGCTTGCACGATCGTCAATAATGGGATGCTAGTGGTGATCACTCGAAACCTTTGTTGTTTGATCACCGTGAACATTCAATTTTCGCAATTAAACAACTAAAAAATAAAAACCTTTTCTCGACAACCGAGAACTACGTAAGCTTTGAATTCTCCATCGCACTGGGAGATACGTAGGAGCGGGTCACATTCCCGTCAAGCACGACAAATGAAAACCATTTTCTTTTCAAAAAAAACAAACCCTTTTCCAAAACAAGGCAATTTCTAAAAACAAAACAATTTTCGAAAACAAGAACTACGTTGCTTTGATTCCCTCCCCGGGATACGTAGGCACGGTGCCCTCCTGTCAAGCGCAAAAGATTAAATTTTCCTTAGTTTTTCCATAAAGTAAGGAGAGATAAAGAGAGATAAAAACAAAGCATTTCTTAAATCAACCTTTTAAATCACACGTCAAATCGAGGTTCCCTTTCAGTAGAAAGGATGTGTGGGGTGCTCGTACCTTCCCCATGCATAACCGACCCCCGAACTCAAATCTCGTGGTTCCAAGGACCATTGTCTTTCAAGAAAGGTTTTTTCAATGTTTTACCTCTAAAAAAATATTGGTGGCGACTCCAATTCATGTTGTGCGAAGAGAAATCCCTCCAAAGGATTTTTCGGGGTGCAACAGCTGGCGACTCCGCTGGGGACCTTTCTTTAGTGGGTCGAGCCAATCGATTCGACATGTGATTTATTTCGTTGATTTGAATGCTTTGTTATATCTCTCCTCCTTTCCCTTTCTTCTTTCTTTCCTTTGCCTTTAAAAACATGCTTGCATTATTCTTAGAATTGTCGTGTGCATTCTTGTGATGTTGTGCTTGCGTGCATTGTGTGTTAGCCTTCTTCCTCTTCTATATTTGCTTCTTGAGTAAAATAAGAGTAGTTTCTTCTTCTTCTCCTCTTACTTTCGTCGTTTATATGCTTTTCTCATGCATTTCCCCTAATCCTAGCATGTTCCCCTCTTCTTTGCTCCCTTTCTTGAGGTAAGCTCATGCATTTCCCTTAATCCTATTATGTCCCCTCCTCTAGGCTCCCTTTCTTAAGGTAAGCAATGCTTGCGATTGTTGTTGGAACCCTAGGTTAGTATACTTATGTTGAAATGATATTGAACCCTAGGGTAGACGACATGCTGTTGCTTGATATTGTCTGGACTGTTTTGGTTTCCCTTTGCAGGTGGGGTTTGGGTAGATTTTTAGGTGTTGTGCCCTCATCACACACTGCACACCTTATATTTGTGAGCATTGAGTGGGGCCTAAAACCCAAGGTCTGCAAAGAACCCTAGGAGAGTGGAAATGAGTAGTGACTGCCATTCGTAGATCGTTGTCTGTCTGGCTCTCATGAAAGTTTCACCCAAGAGTGCGCTTTCTTCATGATACCTCACAATCGGTAGCTCTCTACGATTGTGGGTGTATTCATGAGAGAGACTTTAGCTCTTGGTTGCCATTGTGAGGCAGTGACCAGAACCCACATGGGAGGATTACCCTTGTCGTTGACTTTAGAGCCTATGATCTTTACCCATTTGTAGGACACGGGGGCACGCAAATTGTGTGTTGCATTAGCTTAGGCATCCTCTTTCGAAGCTCTTTTACCAAAAATGTAGAAAGTAATTTCCTTTTTCCCTCATAAACACCTATATGAGGTGGCATATAGCGGGTATTTTCAAAAATGTTTTGAACCGCCACCAATAAACATCATTTTCTTCTCTCTTTTCTATGTAAATAAAAGGTCATAATCATCACATCTGCGTCATTTTGCATCGTCATCATCATTGCATTCGCATCTAACAAAAATTTTGAAAAAAAACCTCCATTCTTTGCATCCTCCATACATTAAAGTTGTTTGCCGGAGATCGCAACGTAACACAAAGTCTTGTCATAGGTGTGTAAGAAACGGAATGGAATCAAAAGGCAAAACCGTTTTCAATTCAAAAAGCACCTTTTTCTAAAAACCTTTTTCCCCAAATAAAGCACCTTTTTCTAATTTTTTTTTTCAATAAATCACTTACATCTTCAAATCATTTTCTAAATCATTTTCCAAAAAAAAATGAAATGAAATAAGAGAAACTCCTTATGCAATCGTTCCATGGGTAGAAGTGCATCTTTGAATGATGAAGGGTAATATCTCAAATTTGTTTGTGCACTACAAATTTGAGATGATACTCTACGATATCGGGGCACTTTGACCCAATCAGGCGCAGTTTGTTTTCAAATAAAGTGAATAAGTGGAGTCAACCAAATGTCGAAGCATTTCAGTATATTGCGTGAAGTGTTGAGTCAGGATCCACTCAATGTTTCATGCAAGTTACTCAGAGTAACGACAATTGGTTGCCTCACGTCATCATTTTCGCAAAAAGGGGCATTGGTATTTCAGATCTTGCCGTGCCTCTAAAGAATAAAAATCATTTTGAAAAAATATCATTCTTGCATCATCCAAAAATGCATTGGAGTTTCGTATTTCATCTTGCATCAAAAACAAACAAAAAATCTTCTTTAGAATAATTACACTTTTCAAGTGGTCATTTTTCATGCATTTGCTTATCATGATTTGTTCATTCATACATTGCATAAACCAAATAAAAAAGTTGTGATGAGAGACGAGACGCTTTTGCAAAATAATCTGTTGAAAAAGTTTACCCTTACTTATTTGCAAACTCAAGATGTTCCAAGGCACTCAGTTTTTCAAATCAACAGTTCATTTGCATTTTCTTCAAAAAAGGCATTGCATCTCATCCATTCCATGATAAAAGACTGCAACAGTTCATCAAAAAAAAAAATTCCATCAGGTTTTAACCAATGTTAACTCTCTACGAAGCATTCTTCTAGTGGGCGTGCATGCCATGTGCAGTTTCTCTTGTTTGAGTCTGTCAGTTTCCTTCCCTTATCATCATTCTCCATCCAAGTTTGATCCAACCCCATCCCCGTGTCATACGCCGACCTATGCAGCTATCTAATCAGTCATGGATGGATCACTCCTCGCAAGATGAGATCAGTTCAACCTCCATTCCCAAGCGGGTACAATCCAGAAGCCACTTGCGAGCTCCATATTGGGGCAATTGGGCATTCTGCTGAAAATTGCTATCTTTTGAAAAGTTTGGTTCAGGGCTTCATTGATTCCAAGCAGTTAACTTTTGAGAAGGGGGGAAGGATTAAGTTCTCAGGGTCTGTGGACTATTAAGCAAGGATAGCAGTTGTTGAAGAGGGTTGAAGTGGTGAAAGCAGCATCATCAAAACATTTGTGTCTTTGTCATGCATTTCATAGCATTTATGAGTGATTGTTGATTTTCATGTAGTTTTTCAGTTCAAAACAATTTTCTGTAATACAATCCTTTGGCTCTGCCCAAGGCCTTAGGATATTTCAATAAGGGCACACATGTTTCCTTTTAGTATCATCATCAATAAAATGTTATTTTGAATTCCTCAATAAAATTTCTTTCTTTCATTTTGTCATGTGTCTGTTATTTGCTTTTCAATTCCTCCCAACGCGGATCAAAAATAATAATAAATGAAAATAATCTTTGAAAACAACGACGCCAATGGTTCATATTGTGACTCTGATTACCCGATTAACCAAACTGAGAGAGAGACTGAAGACAACTGGGATGTTTCTTCGGAGTTAATAAGTGAAGAATTGGCTAAGGCTGTAGAAATTCATGATGCCACAACTAGGTTGGGCAATGAAGTCAAAGCACAAGTTCAAGCAAAGTGGAGCAATGCTGAGGAAACCAAACAAATGTTACAAGCGAACCTTTTTCGCGACCAAACCCTTTCCCTTCCTCAGATCAACCAACTTTCCCATTTCCCATTACAAGTACCCCATCACAAAAAAAATTCATAACCAAATGCCTGCCATCGCCACCTTCCTCACTACCAGTGGCCCTTCTACAAAATCAACCCATCTCATTTGCTCCTCCCTCTGAACCTCCTGTCACCCCAGTTAATACCAGAACCCAATCAAGCATCCTCCAACCGCTGCAGGGGTTTCATTGCCATTATCTCTCCAATCACCCCAGACAAGGATCACTTCAAATATCCAAAAATAGTGTATCACTTTTATCAGCTCACTCAACTCAAAAGCAAAAAAGGAAAAAATCAGAAAAAATGAAACAAAAAAGAACAGATTCAAAAAAATGAAAAAACAAGGGAAAAAGAGACGAAAGAAATATAAGTTGTGAGCTGATACATTTGGCCATAAAGCGTAAGAGATCCTTGTCTCAATGAACCTTCCTACACCTTGTTGTGTATGACCACCCTTTCTTCCATAAACCTTCAAACACTTCATCATTCCTATACATCTCTCCTTTCATAAAACCGCAAACACTACCTCGACCTCGTCATCCCGCCCTCCACAAACCCTCAGTCATTCCTCAGACTCCACCATCAGATTTGCAATCAAGCTGTTGTGCAAGAATAAGAGAACAAAGTGGTCCGTCCTCATGAGGAATCAAGTGACATGATCAATTTGAGCAAAGGAGAGGATTGACGCCATGATAAAGAGCAATGAATCAACAAGTTTGTGTAAATCACCCTTCTGACATAAGACACTTGCCATTATAACAAAGTCTGTAATTACCAAAGTTCGGTCTGTTGCGCAGCTTTCCAAGCTAAGGTAGTCACAAATGACAGTATGAAGACTCCAGGTCAAGCATCATGATCCCTCCCTACGCCACCCTAAAAATGGGGCAGTTAGAGACAATCAACAAAGGATATCAAGGACGATGATGACCTTCATGGAAATCAGGCTTCATTTTAGACTCTGACAGGGGCAAACCCCATATGATGGAAGTAATACTTTCATTGAGCCTTATCAAACCAAAGTACATTTGTCTTATGTCAGAAGAAGATTAAGAGAAAGCTCAAACCGAAGAAAGCTCATCTTCAACAATTTCAAAGAAGACTCAATGCTCAAAAAGATCATGAACCTCCAAAGGGATTCCCATGGAGATGAACCCAGTATCATGAAGACGAAGAACTTATTCTCCGGAGGGGCCTTTAATTCTCGCAAAATGGGATGCAAGAAAAGAAAACCCCAGTTTCCAGTAAATTCAGATACAGTCAGAAAGGAGTATGCCTAAAGAAATAAATGAAAAAAGAGAAAGATGAGCCAAGTAAGAATCAGCTCGCTAGGTTGAAAACCCGCAAAGGGCGGCCTAGGCAAAACCAGAGCGACCCGGTGGATTGAAAACCTGCAAAGGGCGATCCAGGCAAAAATTAGGGTCAGAAAACTTGGACTTGAAATGAAAGAGGCAATCAGCACTCCCAAAAGTTTGGATAAAGGGGTGATCAAGGTCATGAGTATGGACGATTGGCATCGTTACTTCAAAAGAAAAAACACAAGATCTGCTTCCCCTTTTTTCTTGTATTTTTCCAGTTTAAAAATTTTTTCAATGTACTTTCAATTGGCGTGACCTTCTGCACGTCCAGTTTCCATAACAATAAGAATTCAACTTTTTCTCCCATGTGTTTGCTTTTCGTGTCTTTTATCTTCACTTATTCTGTCTCTTTGTTTTAAAGTAAATGTTTTTATGATTGATGATACTGAATTGTGAAACCTGTGCATGAGTCAAAAAGCATTACAATCATTGCGAAATTTCTGAAAATCACAGAAAAGAGGGGATCCCTCAAATAAATGAATTGGCAAAAAACAAACGCGGGCACAATCACTTCAAATGGCAAGCAAACTTATGCGCGGCTCTGGCATTGCTATTACCCTAGATGGTCCTCATGTCTCAGGCCCAAAGGAAAAGATTTGCACCAAAGATTAAAACAAGGTTTAGTGATCACCAAGTGAGGCTTCTTTCATGCCAAAAGTCAAGACATTCATAGAGAACCAAAGATTCGCACTGAGAACACCACTCAGATCCAAAAGTTGGGGCATTCTCTTCACCACCCACCCACCCTGGTCTTGGGAAAGTTTGTTCATTGTCCATCCCATTCATATACCACCCTCAGTTCATAACCAGTACCATAACTTCATCCCCTTTCACAAACCCACTCAAAGAACCCATTTGAAATTGTCATTCTAAAGTGGGGCATTTCCATAACTGTTCACTCCTGCTCAAATGAGCAGAGTTCTCCCTAAAGTCATTCACATCCATAAATTCCTGTCAGGGCAGTCTCTCAACTCACTGTCCTAAACCAATCCCAAGTTAACTGACTCACTCGTCCACATCTTCACTCTTATGCATACTTACTAGTCAATGCTTTAGAGAGAGAGAATACAAATTGATCATGTGGTGTTTAAAGTTCAGTCATCATGGAAATGGAAAGGAAAATAAGTGAGCTTGTTAATAAAAACCTTGAGAACACCAGAGTTTGAATCAAATCTAGTTTTTCCAAAGAATGGTCCATAGCCATCTCAATTCCTTGCATTCAAAGTCTCGCGTCTCATCATCATAAAAATGTTTACAAAAATGTTTAAATACTCCAATCATTCATCCTCCTCATGCATGTAGGCATTTCATGTTATTCAAAGCATTACATTCGCATCATCCACATTCATCACAATAAAAGCAAAAGAACACAGACATCCCATAGCATTTATCATCATCACATCAAACATCAAATCAGTTTTCAAAACAAAAAGAGGCATTCTTAATAAATAGTCATAGTCGTCACGATAGGACGCTTGAATTGATCACTCAAGAATCCTAAAGTCCCTATGCTAAAAGAAAATTAAAAACATTCATTGCATCCATGTGCATCCCAGCATCAAGAGCCTGCATTCCATGCATCATTCAAAGCTTCCCAATTTTCAAAAAGAAACTCAGTTGCTTTGGACTTGTTAGTCCCCAAAATTTTCAAAAAAGTCAGTTACTTTGGACCAATGGGTCCCCAAAATCTCATTTTCAGAAAATCATCATGGCACCGAGTTAGTGAACTCCATCAGCACAGAGTTAGTAAACTCCCACAGAGTTAGTGAACTCCTTCCACAGATCACAACGTCGCGTACGAGTGCGCGGCAGATCCTACAGACTTCGTTAAGTCCATCGGATTAATTGTGTCAACCTAAGGCATAGCGTAGATCCATTGATCATATCAGTTTCGGACCTGATATTGATCGGCCGCTCGAAAAGGCCACCCCCAGAGCTCGGACTCGACGAGAGTCCGTTAAAAGGTTTTAGGCAACCTCCGAATTCCCCAATTTACGGCACTTCCCATTTACTGCTTTCATTTACTGCTTTACGCAATTTACTGCTTTCTCGTCGACGTGACAAGTGTTGACTCTCTCTCTCTCTCAAAAGAAGAGAGATCAAAGAAAGGAAACAAAAAAAACCACAAATAGATCTCATAATCCTTCAAAGTCTTCAATAGCAGAGCTGCTACTCATGCTTCTTTGCTTTAGTTTTTTTCCCGTTTCTCTGTAAAAACCACAAATATAAACAGTGAGATAAAATCTCAGTGAGCTCTTTCGTGACCCCTCACAACTCAACTTGCGGTGTTTTATTCATCTTTAGTCGTAGTCCAAGTCTTGATAGCTACGTGCAAACATGGCTTAGCACAACGCCGAACAACCACTACACGGTTCCCCCGGCGAACCCAATCCGCTAATATTTGATTAGCGGGCTGTCATACCCTAATTTTGTCCACCTAGGTTTAAAACCCTAATTTTCCGCAAAAATAAATAAATTGAGAAGTGTGGTTTTATTTTGAAGAGTGAAGAGCATTGTGCATGCATTTTTGGGTTTTAAAAGTCATTCTAGGGCTTTTAAATTCATTGTTAGAGTGGAAATGCATTTGTTGTTAAAAAAACAAGGTTTTTAGGGCAAAAGGGTATTTTGGTCATTGTCAAAAATAAGATAATTTCTCATCAAGAATCATTGTGCAATTTTAGAGAAATTTATTTGAGGCAAAACATTTTTGGTCATGTATGTATGTATGCGCATGCATGCATACATTGTGCACAAAATTTCAAAAAAGGATCAAAAGGGAATATTCTACAAAAAGTTCCAAGATGTGATTTTTATGACATTTTTGGTCATGGTGATCACATAAAATGGCATATTCCTCAAGATACCTTGTGTGTGACTCAAATTGGTGTATTTTTGTACAATTATCTTGAAAAGAATAATAAAAAATGAAGGGATAATGGAATGGTCATATAATAGTACAATAGTACAAGATGACAACTAGCAAAACTTGGTGACCACTCCCACTACCTCTTCACCACGAATTTCACCCTCTCTATTCTCTCATTTTGTGTTTTCTCAATGTCCTCAATCCATGTGAGCCTCAATCCTAGCCTTTGATTCAAAATTAAAATCAAATCCTAGAGCACAACTAGTGCATATTGACCTAACTACCCTTAAACCTAATTGTTTTCTATATATACCCTATTAACCTCACCTCACAAGAGGAGAAAGCTTTTGGCCTCACCATTCACTCATAAACCCTAGCACACAACTCCCTCCTCACATTCTCTCCATTTTATGCGCCACCCCCTCTCCCTTCTCTCTAACTCACTTCTTCATTTCTCATCTACCCACACACATTCAATCCATCTTCCAAGCCTAAACACTAATTTTCAACCATCAATCCTTCATAAAATCACACAAAAGTTCAAGATCAAGGGTCATTTTTTGGAGATTGAAGACCAAGCTTGAAGATAAGTTGATTTGGTTGATTGTTTCTTCATCTATTGTGTTTATTTGGAGCTCATCTTAAGGTATGTGATTCCTAGACCCCTTCTCTTGTAAATCCTTGCATAAAGTCATCATTTCTTGCATATTTGTGAGATTTCCACTTCCAAAAATGTAGATCATCTCTTTTAACTTCATTTTTATGCTTGTACATATGTTAATCCCATGAATCTTTGTTTTGATGCTTTGATTTTGGGGTTATATGCATGATTTTGTTGTTTTAATTGAAATAAAATGTTATTTGCTTTGATGATAATTTCGCATGCTTCAAATAAATATGTGTTTTATGATTTTTGTTGGTTCTCATGGTTGAATCTTGTGAATAAATGCATCTATGTTTTGGTTATGTCACTCGCTTGCTTGATTTGGTTGACTTGTTAAAATAAATTGATGATTGGCCATTAAACTTGCAAATATTCAAACCTATGTTGTTAATTGTGAAATTTGTGATTTGAGAAAAATGAATTTGGGTTTTGGTTCATTTATGATCCACAAATGATCTTGGGTTATGCTAAGTTGGCAAGAGATAGGTTACTTCAACCTTGATGCCTATGCTTGTAAGCATTTAAAAATTCAATTCCCATTTGATGTGCTTGTGAAATGTGAGCAAAAAGGGGTCTATAAACCATTGAATTTGCGCACATGATTGGTCTCCAATGACCTTGATGCATCCTCAAGTTTAATCATGCTTTCTTTGCTCTTTGAGTTTATTGTAAATTGTTGTTTGAAGCTTGTGAAGTTTCGGCAAAAGATAGGTTCATTTAACCTTGATGCACATGCATTTTGCATATTCATGCATTCTTACCTATTCTTGCATCCTTGCCTACTCATGCATTCTTGAATTGAAGCTTGGTACTCCATGCTTGATATACTTGTTTATGTGCTTGTGGTGCATTAAAATGTTGAATTGGTGTTCACAATTTGCTTGTTTTGATTTCCACCAATTGTTACTCGTTAGTAACTCTCCGAAACATCAAAACCATGTTGCATACAAAGAACAACTTGTTACTCGTTAGTAACGTTCCAACTTCAAAACATTTTTTTGCATTTACATAATCATTGATAAACAACTTCACTTCTTCTCAAAACAATTTCAAACTATTTTTCACAAATCAAACTTTGTTGAGGATAATGCGAAGCCTTTGCTTGCACGATTGTCAACAATGGGGTGCTAGTGGTGATCACTTGGAGTCTTTGCTCAATTGATTATCATGAACACTCATTTTTCAAAAGAACTCTCATTTCACAAATTAAAAACTTTGTTGAGGATAATGCGAAGCCTTTGCTTGCACGATTGTCAACAATGGGGTGCTAGTGGTGATCACTTGGAGTCTTTGCTCAATTGATTATCATGAACACTCATTTTTCAAAAGAACTCTCATTTCACAAATTAAAAACTTTGTTGAGGATAATGCGAAGCCTTTGCTTGCACGATCGTCAATAATGGGATGCTAGTGGTGATCACTCGAAACCTTTGTTGTTTGATCACTGTGAACATTCAATTTTCGCAATTAAACAACTAAAAAATAAAAACCTTTTCTCGACAACCGAGAACTACGTAAGCTTTGAATTCTCCATCGCACTGGGAGATACGTAGGAGCGGGTCACATTCCCGTCAAGCACGACAAATGAAAACCATTTTCTTTTCTAAAAAAACAAACCCTTTTCCAAAACAAGGCAATTTCTAAAAACAAAATAATTTTCGAAAACAAGAACTACGTTGCTTTGATTCCCTCCCCGGGATACGTAGGCACGGTGCCCTCCCGTCAAGCGCAAAAGATTAAATTTTCCTTAAGTTTTTCCATAAAGTAAGGAGAGAGAAAGAGAGATAAAAACAAAGCATTTCTTAAATCAACCTTTTAAATCACACGTCAAATCGAGGTTCCCTTTCAGTAGAAAGGATGTGTGGGGTGCTCGTACCTTCCCCATGCATAACCGACCCCCGAACTCAAATCTCGTGGTTCCAAGGACCATTGTCTTTCAAGAAAGGTTTTTTCAATGTTTTACCTCTAAAAAAATATTGGTGGCGACTCCAATTCATGTTGTGCGAAGAGAAATCCCTCCAAAGGATTTTTCGGAGTGCAACACGGGCAAACATGGAAGTGGACCAGGTTTTGGGCTCATGCATGATTTCCCTCCCCTAGTGCGCTAACATCTCAAGGTCGTCACCCCATATATCATTATTAAGTTGCTTACCAAAACCTCTAATGGAACGCCAAGTCCATCACATAACATTACATTAGGTATTCTCTCTCGATACAAAGTTATACGGTTTGTCTATAACACCCCTAACCTTGTAAAGTACAATATACATCATGAAATTAAGTAATTCGGGTCACATAAACATTCAATTATCAATGGAGAGGGTTGAGGAAGGGAATGGGAGAGGATTGGAATCAAAATGAATAGTTTTAGAAGGGTTTTATAAAGTTGGACTGAAACTTTGGCCCGGGTCGGGCTCTTATACGCACAGATCGTGCTCCCTGTAAAAAGTTCTCAGCAAACATCAATTTAACGGGGCGCACGATCCGGGCTTAAAAGCGCACGGGTTGGGCTCCTCCACCAGACTCACAAAAATTCTGTTTTCGTGTAAAATTTCTATTCCAATCGATTTCGTTACTCGTTCCTTTCAATTCCTAACTTGACCCCACATAGCAACAGCACCAATATCATATCCAAACAACCAATTATGCACTCAATCATAGGGGAAAAACAAATGGCGACATTTCACAACCAAGTTTGCCAAAATACCAATTTTTACGGTTATTAAACGAATTCGTTATTTGACCAACCTATTTTCAGCAAGACAATAACATGCAAGGACTAAATGCATCAACAAAGAACAAAATCATCAAAGAACTCACATGAAATTGGCAAGCACAAAAACAACGAGTTTGAAAATGCAACTTAGAAGCCTAAATCAAGCTCCTAGGACACCAACCAAGTTCAATGTGTGCTCCAATGCTACCCCAGCTCCCAAACAATCACTCTAATGTCTTGAAATAAGAATGTAGCTACCTCTAGATGCAATCCAACCCTCCAAATCAACATACAACAATGAATGGCTTCAAATCAACCTCTTCACCCCACATGCAATTCGAAATGGCCAAAGAAAAGATGGAGAAGAAAATGGATTTTGTGGGCTTCTATCTTCTCAATAAGCTTGAGCTATTGCCTTACATTCCGTCGCTAATTCCAAACAAAAACGACAAATCCTAATCCGTCGCAGAAGCCGTCGCTAAAACCAGTTTTTGCGAGGGACCAAGTTTCTCTCGCTAATGTCCCTTGCTAATAACATATTTTTTTGTAGTGATGATGAGAGGAATTGTGAAGAGGAAAGATTCAGTTGTGTGTTGGTGTGCTTGCTTTCCTTCTCTCCCTCTCTCCCTCGAAGCTCTCCTCTCTCTTCACTCTCAAATTCTATTTTTTTTTGTTATTTTATGAATGTTTGAAAGTGAGTGGAGTATGGATAATGAGGTAAAATGTTGGCCTTGGTTTCAGCTGAGGGAAAAAGGCTAGTAATTGACCCTTTTCCCCTACGCTAAACACACTCCCTTATTACTTATACACTACCCCCAATGCAATCTATTTTAACAATCAACAAGTACACAATTTTAATTCACTCAATAGATCACAAAATGCTCAATCAAGTGAATTAAAATCAACAAAATAACATTACTTAGAACATAAATCATGATTCAATAGATAGCAATTAAATGAAAATGCTTGCTAATCTCAAATATTTGAGAATAACAAAATTGGGGATGTTACACCCGTAGTAATTCAAAGGCAGAGTATTAAAAAATAATTATTCCAGACATATCTAATGTCTTCTTATCTAGACTCAAAAACAAAATAATCATTTGTAAAAACTAAAAGCATTCGTGATGAAAAAATATAAAAATAATTATTTTCACAATGTGTAAAACTTTATATTAAGGAATCAAATATTATGAAATTATACCAACAACATGTAAAATTATTAGGTCACAATACAAATATAATTATACGAATGAGATGCAACCGTTAACTGTCTAACTCCAAAACTATAATTATTCTAATGTTCCTCATTGCAATTTCAAAAGAAAAATATAAAATATAACCATACAGACAACATCTATTCTTTTCTCGCCGAGACTCTGAAGAAAAATAATAAAAAACAGCTATTGTCTTATACATGATTAGATAGATAGATAGATAGAATAGAGATTTTGGTAATTAGTATTTTGATTAAATGGATAATAGATAAATAAAAAAAGTTGAAATGTGAAAAGAGAGACTAGAGTGGGGGCGAGAGGGGGAGAGAGAGACATGAGAAAGACAAGAGTGAGAGAGAGAGAGAAAGAGAGAGAGAGAGAGAGAGAGAGAGAGAGAGAGAGAGAGAAGTAGAAAAGATAAGAGTAAGAGAGGAAAGGGAAATGTGGGTTTTAAAAGTGAAATAAATAACTAAAAGATTATGTTACAATAGGACCCGCAAAACGTAAAGTGAGATACAGAGAAAGAAAATGTGAGAGGAAGTAATTGAAAATGAAATATTAGTCCTTAAATAGTTAATGAGTCAAATTTTTAGAAATGTGTAATTTAGTTATTCTGGTAGTGAATTGTTTGATTATATTGATGTCAAAAGCAACATATAAAAAAATCATACTGACGACACCTATTCTTTTCTCGTCGAGACTCCGAAGCAAAATAATAAACATCTAATGTCTTATACATGTATAGATAGAGATAAACAGGTAGATAAAATAGAGATTGTTTGTAATTAGTGTTTTGTTTAAATAGATAATAGATAAAATAAAAATTTGAAATGTGAAAAAGTAGAATAAGGGGGGAGAGAGAGAGAGAGGTGGAAAATAAAAGAGGGAGAGAGGAGAGAGAAAAGTGAGTTTTAAAAGTAAAATTAAAAATTAAAAATTGATGTGAGAGTAGGACCCGCGAAAGATAAAAATGAGAGTGACAAAGAAAAAAGTGAGAGAAAATAATTGAAAATGACATATTTGTCCTTAAATTGATGATATCAAGCTATTAGAAAAGGTAAATTTAGTATTTTTGGTAGTGGTTGTCTGATTGTGTTGATGGTAGAGTAGAAGTAGAATAGATAGAAGATAGATAGATAAAATAGAGATTTTTGTAATTAGTGTTTTGGTTAAGAGCAATATATAGGAACACTACCATAGGTGAGACGACCCTCGTCCTCATCATAGTAACCCTTATACTTAATCTCTTAATTTCAAGAAAATAAATAAATTTAAAACTTAACACATATATGACTGAATATGCGTCACATAGATAAAGACATAATATTCATAGTTTTACAAAACATGTAGTAATACTAAAGCTACTCGAACATTTTTCAGAGTGTTTCAAAACAACGGAAAACAGGAACGCATAACAAGCCAATCATAACAAGACTCAAAAGACTAACACACTGGCTAAAACCAAACTCAGGTTCTCACAATGAGACACCTGTCTGCTCCATCACGTCGCACCGGCATCCTCGGTACCTTCGACGTCCATCGCGGAAGAGTATCTCCTTCTGCTGCAAGCGGCTCCTCAACGGGATCTAAGCGATATAAATAAACAATACAAGAGAAAACACACAGGGCTAAGATACATGTATAAGTCAGAAAAATGGGAAGATAAGGTAAAGCTTAATTTAAACATGTTACAAGCACATTAAATCATATTATTTCTTATATTCTATTCTTTATTAATATCTTATGTCTCTGACTCTATTTATGAATATGTGTCAATACTATATGCTGACTCTGGCCATATCCTAATGCCACAACGTCACCACATCTGTGCAGAACGCCATCGGACTGTCACCCGGATGTTATAAGTCGTTCCCTGCCCAAAACAGATCAGAGTAATCTAAACCTAACATTACCCCATCAGGCGCCAATCATAGATATGTCCTACTAAGGACCAAGCCCGGTACTTGACCTCGTGTGTCCCATACCACACGGTTTTGGACTTACAACACATATGCAATCTATATGATTCTATTGGATTACTCCTTAACTCGTATGCCTTACTCATTTTCCTGATCAATACCTCGTACTATCACTTGCACTACGGTTAAGTATTCATTCCACCTTAGATCTCTTTATGACTCTTAGTTCACTATGCACACCTAGGTTCATTATGAAATCTTATCTTCATTAAATAAAGTCATGCTTCTCAAACTTAACTATATCAATAAGATATTTCAGCAATGAATAATCACGAATAGCACATAAGCAGTTCATAACAATCAAAGCAATCAATCACAATATCTCAAGCAATCAATCAGTCACTAAATCAATCAAATAAAAATATAGAAGTTTCCTATGCGTTAACCGGTCATCGACGGCCTAAACTTCACTTAACCTTAACTCCGAAGAGTAGTCAAATGATCTTTAGGTATCGTTGACTATTTAACTCTAGTAGAGCTTGGGTCACTCTACACATATTTAAATTAAAATTTTACGCTAACCGTCCCGACGAATACGGTATCTTGCCCCCACCTGAATTATAGCACGAGCGTACACTTGCTCCGGCAACACCGACACGTACTCGAATAAAGCTACGAAATTACGAACACAAGATGTTGGTTTGTTTTGTGGTTGAAGGTTTAGGGGAATATGAGAAGGAAGTGTTTTTGTTATGGAATAATGAATGAATCAAATGACTTGGCTTGCTATTTATAGTAGCTCCATGGACCTTGCTTACATCATGCTAAGCATGAGGTGTAAAATTCACTTTTTGGGTGGCATGATTCTATAAGTTTAAGTGATGAGTCATCTTAAGCAAGTACCTAAGTGGAAGACTCTCATGAAGCTTGTAGAAGGATGAGGTGTATTGTCTTTTAGGTGGCATGTTCTCATGGGTTAAAATGATGATTCATCTTAAGCTAGCATGAGGTGTCCTATTCTAGTACATCCAACATAAAGTCTAGAAGAAGCATGAGGTGGTCAATTCCTTTTTGGTGTCAAAATCTCATGGGTTTAAAAATGATGACTCACTTTTATCATAAAGCATGAGGTGTAAAGTTGTTTTTAAGGTGGCATGAATCTATGGCTTTAAAGGAGTGACTCATCAAAGCAACCATCTACATGGCCTATTCTTGTTAAACCAACACATAATTTGTGGAAGGAGGAGGTGTTGTTATCTTGTACAATTACTTAACAATGAAGGAAACTTGGTCGTGAAAGAAGAAGGTAGATTTTATTCTAAGTTTATGGCAAGTTACTATATCATGATCATAATACATATAAGTTGAATCTTATATAATAATATAATAATCTTAAACAAGTATACACGTTAAATATTAATACACAAACAAATATATACAATAATAATAACTATATTTTCAAAAATAGTAATAGTAATAACTATAATTTCTCTTTAAGTCCTAAAGCACACAATTAGAAATAAAATAATTTCTAAAGCATCTCTTAATAATTATTTATAAAAAGTGAGGTGTTACAATAGGTACTGGTTGAATTGGTCTTGAGAGAAAAACATTTTTTTTAAAATAAATAAATAATAAATGTGCATTTATAACCCAACAACTGTCTGTCTAGTGGTTAGTAGCCATTTTCCTACTTTTTCTTTGAAATACAGCATCACAAATACCTAAGGTACTATACGTAAGTTTTTTCCTTTGATTAAATGGATAATAAACAAGTTTAAAAAATTGAAATGCGAAAAGAGAAAAGAGGGGGAGAGAGAGAGAGAGGAAAAGATGAGAGAGAGAGAGAGAGAGAGAGAGAAGTGGGAAAGATAAAATTGAGAGAGAGAGAGGAAAAAGAAGAGTGGGTTTTAAAAGTGAAATAAAAAATTAAAAGATGACGTGAGAATTGGGCCCGCGAAAGATAAAAGTGAGAGAAAATAATTGAAAATGACATAATTATCCTTAAATTGATGATGTGTCAAATTTCAAGAAAAAGTAATTTAGTATTTTTGGTAGTTGTTTGTTTGATTATATTGATGATAAAAAACTAAGAGATGATGTGAGAGTGAGACCTGCGAGAGCTAAACGCGCGCGCGTGTGTGTGTGTGTGTGTGTGAGAGAGAGAGAGAGAGAGAGAGAGAGAGAAGTGAGAGATATTAATTGGAAATGACAATTGATGATGTGTCAAATTGTTAAAAATGAGCAATTTAGTATTTTTGGTTGTGTTTTGTTTGATTATGTTGATGGTAGATTGTTATAGTAGATTCAAGATATGAAATTAGTGTTTTGATTAAATGGATAGTAAATAAATTAAAAAATTGAAATGTGAATGAGAGAGAGAGAGAGAGAGAGAGAGAGAATAGAAAAGTGGGTTTTAAAAATGAAATAAAAAATTAAAAGATGATGTGATAGTGGAGCCCGCAAAAGATAAAAGTGAGAGAGAGGAAGAAAAAAGTAAGAGAAAATAATTGGAAATGACATATTTGTTCTTAAATTGATGATGTGTCAAATTTTTAGGAAAGGGTAATTTAGTATTTTGTTAGTTTTTTGTTTGATTATATTGGTAAAAAACTAAAAAATGATGGTTGGAGAGTGGGACTCGCGAATGATAAAAGTGTGTGTGTGTGTGTGAGAGAGAGAGAGAGTAATTAGAAATAACATATTTGACCTTAACTTGATGACGCATCAAATTTTTGGAAGTGGGTAATTTATTATTTTCCGTAGGTATTTTGATTATATTGATAGTAGTTTGATAGATAGAATATAGATAGAAAAAATATAGAATTTTGTAATTAGTGATTTTTTTTGTTACAAATGTTAAAAGAGAAAAGGCAAAACAAAACCACAAGCACTTATTTCAGCGAATTGTGTAGGCAGGAGATTTTTGGAGCGTAGTAGGGCAGGACTCAGTGTTGTCAAGCGTTTATTTCAGCAGCTGGCACGCGTGAAGAGCACCTAAGCGCGCGTCACGTGAACGTGTTCAGATCACACCTGGTAGCTAGTGCGAGTGAGGAGAGCCCAAGCACGTATTCATATCTCAGAGGGTAGCTAGCGCAGGTGAGTAGTACTTATGCGTGTGTCACGCGCGCTTGGCTTAGTGTTTTAGCGCGTAAAGCACGCATACGCGTACAGAGGCGTGTCTGTTGAGCTCGATTGCTTAAATAGCGATTTTGTCTTGAAAGAAACTATATTTTGTTATATTTGGAACCCTAGAACACTAGAGCACTCATTTCATCTCTATTAAAGAATAAGGCAATTGGGAACAACATGTAACGTCTCCCCATCGAAACTAAAAAACAAAACAAAAAATAATATTTCAAATAAAAAATTATTAAAAATTACATGCTCATAGATATGAAATTATATTGGGAATATCTAATGTTTTCCATCACGACACAAAAGCAGAATAATCATTGATACGTGTTCAAAGCAATTAAACTATATTAATCAATAACATAATATTAATCATTATAAATAAAAAACAAATTTATGAAAATCTGAAAGTACTCAATAACATCGACACTAACAACATGGAATATGCATGCCAAAAAACAATATGGAATTGGAACTCCTAAACAAAATAATCATAAAATAAAATAATATAGTATATTTTATAAAAATTATGAAAATAGAGAAAATTAGAAAATAGAAGGGTAGTAATAAAATAATATAGAAATGTAAAAACATAAAAAATAAAATAAAAACAATAAAAAAAGAAAATAAGTTTCTTAAAAATATTATAAAAAAGATTAAACGAGTAATTTTCAGAACACATAAAAATTTAAAGATAAAAAGTAAAAAATATACATTCGCAAAACAAATTGAAAAATAAAATATTTAAAAAACAATTAAAAAAGTAGTAGTATATAAATATACTAGACCTTCTACCTGTGTTGCACGGGTTTAATTAAACTATGTGTTTCTAGTTTGCCATAATGTTTTGTTCTATAAGATTTTTATTCCTGCAGAAAATAACAAAGTTTAGAGAAAAGAAATATAAAACTCAATTCAAATCCCAATTTTTGTATTTCTCTCAGATTCAAATATATGTATAATAACCGCAACTTATAGATTAATATATGTGTATTTTTTTTGACGGGATATGTATGTGTCTATATATATATATATATATATATATAAACCCTATATAAAAATTTAGCTTTGTATTTTATGCTCTTTTCGGACAGCCTCTTCTCTCCTCACTTGACGATCCTCTTCCGCCGCCTTCTTGTCTGCTTTTGGTATCATCGCCATTTATTAAGGTAATTTATGAGTTTTAGTAGCTAAATACTTGTTGTGGAAGGTTAAAGGTCAGGAGAAAATCTAACTATGTAAGTTTTTCCTACAAAATTATTATCTGAACAACAAGTCTTTTGTGTTTTCAAAACTAAAAATGTTTTTAGTGTTTTCTTAGAAAATCTCATCTTTTGCCCAGAGGAAGGGAGTTTATGATGATATGAATTTTCGAAAAAGAAAATTTTTGCTAAAAACATTTGACATCTTTGATTTAGGAGAAATCCTTCTGTCCCCAAGAGGTTGATAGTTAAACGATTAACGTCGTTTGCAAAGATGGCAAGTGAAGTGATGTTCGCGTAACAGTTTTATAAGTCTAATTTACATAAGATAGATTTGACCTTGACGCTTAACCGACCACAACAACCTTAGCCGATTCTCATGGAGATAGATGATTATGATCATCAAGATAATTTAATAAAAAATGAAGAGTTGGTAGAATATCCAAAAAATTTGGATAAATTGAATAAATGGACTATTCCTACTGTGCCTTCAAAACAAATTTATAGATTTGGCATGTTTGACGTTATATCTCGTTTTGCTGTTAAGCAAATAGAACAAACTATCCAAGTTTCTGAAAATACTCAGACTTTTAAGTAAAAAAGATTTACTTCCTTTCAAAGATTACAATTTTATCCATATTGGATTAATTCAAATCGCTTTTAAACCCTTAACTTTGTTAGGTTTAAATTCAATTATCATGGCTTATGTTAGAGATGGAAGATGTAAAGATTTTAAACCTTCTTTAGCTGCTTTATTAGAGACTAGTCTGTGTCATGGACCAGTCTATTTTGATGTCTCTCCGAATTTAAGCCTATCTTTATCTATAAGAATCTGTCAGATGCTGTTCAATTAACTATCCACACCAATGGTTATAATTTTAAACCAGGAAGTGAAATAATAGCAATATGCTATAGAATATATTATAAAGTTCTGAACACGCTTAACCCTAAGGCTAAGCAAATATCTTTTCCAGGGACAACAAATTTAGTCCAAACTAACTTATTAACCTCTAACGTAGCAACAAATAGGTTAATAAGATGGGACGAAATAGACTTCCCTACAACATGGTCTCTACCCCAGGAAGTAGACCCTGAACCTATCCTAAATAAAGAGGTAGATCAGATCATTCAGAATACTGAAGGAGACATAGAAATAAAATTTAATTCTAATAGGATTACTAGAATACCTAGAACCCTGTCTTCTAGACATTCTGTTAGTAATTACTACACTACACCCAGTGAACTTACTAGAAATCCTAGTGGGACAAACAGAGCTTCTACTTCTCAAATAGGAGAAGAGGTAGAGTCTGTAGAGCACATAAGAATTAGTGAGAATAAAATTCCACATGGAATTTACCAAAAAACCAATTCCCAGAGTAGGCAATCACCTACTCAATCTGAAATGAGTTTCGGTATATGATGGACCTAAGTCCAGGAAGTGCTATGAGAGAGCTCATCAATGATGAGTTCCAACACGAAAGGTATTTTCAATTTAGAAAATGGTATTTCAAAACCTTTTCTTCTCCTGAATTAAATAATTTTAAAGATATTTATTATGATGAGTTAGCCGTGACTCAGAATTACATTCCTTTTGTTAAATGGTTTATAGCCTATTTTATTAAAAAGATTAGCCAAGAAATTCTTGTTTTACAATCAAATTCTTGGACAATGACTAATGGAGAGGAAATAATTTCTCCTTTTCCTCCTAAGCAAGCTATAACCCTTGGCAAAGATGCTGAGGCCAAAGTTCTTTTTACTATTCAAAAAGTCGAGCATAATCAAGTCACTATCAGAGAATTAAACTCTATAATAAAATCCCAAAATTATACAAACACTTTTCTTTTATGTTTCGGAGAACAATTTATTTCCCTAGAAAAAGATTTATTATCTTTGAAGGATTTAATGGAAAAACAGATTGCTCAGCAAAAAATTATTATAGAACAGTTGAACAGGGAAAAATCTACAGAAGTCATCCCTATTATAAAGGATGTTCCTCTAGTCCAACCTCCTATTCCCATAGAAGGTTTTAAAATGGACAGCGATAGCACTGAGTTCACCCGTATCCTTGAACAAAAGTTGAAGGATTTACGTTTAAATGTTTTGTCTCAGAAAGATACTCCTGAGAATACTTCAGAAATTTCTGAAGAAAGTGAAGACACCAATAATATTGATGAGCTTACTAAGATGTTTAGTAATCAGGACATTAACAAGACCCTAGAGATTAATCCCATATATACCTCTAAGTCTCTAGAAAAATATTATTATAAAAGGCCTTCTGTTGCACCCCGAAAAATCCTTTGGAGGGATTTCTCTTCGCACAACATGAATTGGAGTCGCCACCAATATTTTTTTAGAGGTAAAACATTGAAAAAAACCTTTCTTGAAAGACAATGGTCCTTGGAACCACGAGATTTGAGTTCGGGGGTCGGTTATGCATGGGGAAGGTACGAGCACCCCACACATCCTTTCTACTGAAAGGGAACCTCGATTTGACGTGTGATTTAAAAGGTTGATTTAAGAAATGCTTTGTTTTTATCTCTCTTTATCTCTCCTTACTTTATGGAAAAACTTAAGGAAAATTTAATCTCTTGCGCTTGACGGGAGGGCATCGTGCCTACGTATCCCGGGGAGGGAATCAAAGCAACGTAGTTCTTGTTTTCGAAAATTGTTTTGTTTTTAGAAATTGCCTTGTTTTGGAAAAGGGTTTGTTTTTTTGAAAAGAAAATGGTTTTTATTTGTCGTGCTTGACGGGAATGTGACCCGCTCCTACGTATCTCCCAGTGCGATGGAGAATTCAAAGCTTACGTAGTTCTCGGTTGTCGAGAAAAGGTTTTTATTTTTTAGTTGTTTAATTTGTGAAAATTGAATGTTCACAGTGATCAAACAACAAAGGTTTCGAGTGATCACCACTAGCATCCCATTATTGACGATCGTGCAAGCAAAGGCTTCGCATTATCCTCAACAAAGTTTTTAATTTGTGAAATGAGAGTTCTTTTGAAAAATGAGTGTTCATGATAATCAATTGAGCAAAGACTCCAAGTGATCACCACTAGCACCCCATTGTTGACAATCGTGCAAGCAAAGGCTTCGCATTATCCTCAACAAAGTTTGATTTGTGAAAAATAGTTTGAAATTGTTTTGAGAAGAAGTGAAGTTGTTTATCAATGATTATGTAAATGCAAAAAAATGTTTTGAAGTTGGAACGTTACTAACGAGTAACAAATTGTTCTTTGTATACAACATGGTTTTGAAGTTTTGGAGAGTTACTAACGAGTAACAATTGGTGGAAATCAAAACAAGCAAATTGTGAACACCAATTCAACATTTTAATGCGCCAAAAGCACATAAACAAGTATATCAAGCATGGAGTACCAAGCTTCAATTCAAGAATGCATGAGTAGGCAAGGATGCAAGAATAGGTAAGAATGCATGAATATGCAAAATGCATGTGCATCAAGGTTAAATGAACCTATCTTTTGCCGAAACCTCACAAGCTTCAAACAACAATTTACAATAAACTCAAAGAGCAAAGAAAGCATGATTAAACTTGAGGATGCATCAAGGTCATTGGAGACCAATCATGTGCGCAAATTCAATTGTTTATAGACCCCTTTTTGCTCACATTTCACAAGCACATCAAATGGGAATTGAATTTTTAAATGCTTACAAGCATAGGCATCAAGGTTGAAGTAACCTATCTCTTGCCAACTTAGCATAACCCAAGATCATTTGTGGATCATAAATGAACCAAAACCCAAATTCATTTTTCTCAAATCACAAATTTCACAATTAACAACATAGGTTTGAATATTTGCAAGACCAAAAGTGACCAAAAGAGGGCATTAACAAGTCATTTTTGTAACCAAAATTGATTAATCAAGTTAGAAAACTAGCATTTGCATTTTCAAACAAGAATTGCACAAAGAAAATTGAATCATCTTAGGCAATCCTCATCACTTAAAGTGAAGTACACTAGGCACAAGTGAGAGCCCTCTTGCCAATCCTCAACATAGAATAACTTTGCAAACAAGTTACTAACAAGCAAACCAAAGTTTACAATCAAAGCACAAGGTTGTGTTGAATCATCTTAGGCAATCCTCAACACTTAAAGTAAAGTTCACAAAGACACAAGTGTGAGTCCTCTTGCCAATCATCAACATATAACAATTTGCAAGCAAGATACAATCAATTAGCAACAATATTTTGCAATCAAAACATCAAATCAATTGCGTTGAATCATTTTAGTCAATCCTCAACACTTAAAGTTAAGTGCGCAAAGGCACAAGTGTGAGTCCTCTTGCCAATCATCAACATAACAATGACTTGCAAGCAAGATACCATCTATTAACATCAAAATAACTTGAGAAAACGTTTTTGATCACAATTGCAAACCCATTTCACAAGAAAATTAACAAACCCTAATTCTAATCATGATTTGCGAAGCATCACATCATTTTATTCAACAAAAATGCAAGATCATAGTGAAAACAACATAAATCACAATTTATTCAAGGGTGAGAAGCATCTCAAGCACCCAAACCTCCCACAGTGTTTGTCAAAATGCTTGAGACACCTCTCACCAACAACAATCAACAAATCAACAATATAACAACACTAAAATGCATGAATATGGTAGGATGCAAGATTAGAAACATGATATCTACATTTTGATGCAAAAAGGTTGAAGATGATGCTAGGTTTTAAGAAGTTTACCTCAAATCCAAGCTAAGGAATGACTAATATGAAGAACAAGACCACAAATCAACTTGAATCTTCACCAAACTTCAATGAAACCCACGAAATGCTTGCTTAAAAATGCCCTTTGATGATGCAAGCTTGAATTAAATTAGGAGAGAAGGAAGATATATGAAGTAGGAATGGAAATGAGGTGAGAAAATGGTGATTTGGTGAAGGAGAAGTGAAGAATTGATGGAGGAAGAAGGTAGTATAATTTCGGCCAAGAGAGGGAATTAGGAGAGGGAGTTGTGTGCTAGGGTTGTGTGAGTGAAAATGAGGCCAAAAGCCTTTTCTTTTTTTTTTGTGAGGTGAGGTTAATAGGGTATATATAGAAAGCAATTAGGTTTAAGGGTAGTTAGGTCATTGTGCACTAGTTGTGCTCTAGGATTTGATTTTAATTTTGAATCAAAGGCTAGGATTGAGGCTCACATGGATTGAGGACATTGAGAAAACACAAAATGAGAGAATAGAGAAGGGGGTGGCGCATAAACATTGGGAGGGGTCCTTGGTGACCAAGTTTTGCTAGTTGTCATCTTGTACTATTGTACTATTATATGACCATTCCATTATCCCTTCATTTTTGATTATTCTTCTTAGGATAATTGTACAAAAATACACCCAATTTAGGCCACATACTAGGAATCTTAGGAATATGCCATTTTATGTGATCACCATGACCAAAAATGTCATAAAAATCACATCTTGGAACTTTTTGTAGAATATTCCCTTTTGATCCTTTTTTGAAATTTTGTGCACAATGTATGCATGCATGCGCATACATACATACATGACCAAAAATGTTTTGCCTCCAATAAATTTCTCTAAAATTGCACAATGATTCTTGATGAGAAATTATCTTATTTTTGACAATGACCAAAATACCCTTTTGCCCTAAAAACCTTGTTTTTTAACAACAAATGCATTTCAACTCTAACAATGAATTTAAAAGCCCTAGAATGACTTTTAAAACCCAAAAATGCATGCACAATGCTCTTCACTCTTCAAAATAAAACCACACTTCTCAATTTATTTATTTTTTGCGGAAAATTAGGGTTTTAAACCTAGGCGGACAAAATTAGGGTATGACACCTTCGCCACAGGATCTTCTATTTGAAGAAACTGAGCCCTATCAGAATTCATATTCTGGAAAATCCATTTATGAATGGAATATTGATGGTTTAGGTGATAAAAAAATTATAGACATTGTACATAGAATGATTATGTATTCGACCGTCTGCAAACAACAAGGTAATTCTGATAGCTCTATAGCTTCCTTTATAGCCACTGGCTTTGTCGGCCAATTAAGAGGTTGGTGGGACCACTACCTCACAGATATTCAAAAAAAGGAGATTCTATCTCATAAGAAAGAAGTTAATCTAGAAACTAGCAGTAGTACTATTACTACAACCACAGGCGAAGAAGACGCCGTATATACTTTATGCCTTTCCATTCTACAACACTTTGTAGGAACCAATGTCCCAATAGAAGAAAAATTACAAACTCTCCTTCAAAATTTAAGATGTCCTTCCCTAACTCATTTTAGATGGTATAAGGACACTTTCTTGTTTAGAGTTTTTCAATTAAGAAACCCTGATTCCATCCATTGGAAATCCAAATTCGTGGATGGATTACCCTATTTATTTGCTGAAAAAGTTCGGCAATCCTTAAGAACTAAAAATGATGGCATAAACATAAATTATGCTAGCCTAACTTATGGCCAAATCATTAGCAGCTGTATTAACGAAGGATTAGCCTTATGTAATGACATAAAACTAAAAAACCAACTCAAAAAACAGAACCTTTCTGAAAAACACCAATTAGGCGAATTTTGTGAGCAGTTTGCTTTTGATTTAGATAAACCCCCAGGTTTAAATAAGAAAAAGCAGAGAATAGGAAAAGGTAAGCCTTATAAGAATTATAAGGATAAGACAAGGGATTTTTATAAAACCCCTAATAAAAAGAAAAATAGGAGAAGGTTTTACAATAAAGAAAGACCTAGAGAAAAACCCTTCAATCCCAAAGGGAAAAGAAAAGCTAAGAAGCTTGATATAACCTGCCATAAATGTGGCAAGGTTGGTCACTATGCCAACCAGTGTTGGACTAAGAAAGCCCTTAACGAAAATAAAGACGAGCAATTAAAAGCTCAATTAGAGAAGGTTTTGTTAATCAATTCCAGTTCAGAAACAGAATCCTCAGATGAAGATATAGGAGTCATCTATGAATCCTCGACTGGATCATCTTCTACAGACAACAATGATTGTCAGTGTAATGAATTAAATTACTGGAAATCCATTGTCGACATGAATGGTTTGAATGTTCTCACTGCAGAACAAGATGAAGCCTTAAAGGCTTTAGAAGCTATTTCAGATAATAATCTGAAAAGAAAAATGATCAATTTTCTAATAAAAGAAAATGATAAAAAGGAATCTCCTTTAATCATAGAAGCACCTTATCAAATCAGTGAGGTGATGTCTAGATTTAGACAGTCCAATATTAAGGAGACACCTGTCTTTATGATAGACTTGAAAAGATAAATAAATCTCTTAAAATCTGAAATTTCTCAGATTAAAAAAGATAATAATGTTTTGTATCAAAGGATAACTCTTTTGGAGAATCCAGAAAAAATAGAAGGAATTTCTTCCAGTGATAACAATTATTTATCTCTTTTAGATAGAGTAACATCACAAAAATGGTTTGTCAAAATTACTTTAATGATTAATAAAAATTTTATTTTAGAAAATGAAATTGCTCTTATAGATAGTGGAGCAGATTTAAATTGTATATAGGAATGAATTATCCCTACCAGATATTTTTCAAAAACATCACAAGCCCTTACACAAGCCGGAGGAGAAAAATTACAAGTTAAATATAAACTTTCAAATGCTTATATTTGTAATCAAAATATTTGTTTACCAACTTCTTTTATTTTGGTCAAAAATTTGACCCATAGAATAATACTAGGCACCCCTTTTTTGCATAATATTATGCCTATTATAAATATTGATCAAAGCGGAATTACTACTATTATAGATAGTAAAAAAATCGTTTTCAAATTCATTACTGATCCTCATGTAAGGATGTTAAATGAAGTAAGAGATATTCTCCTTAATAAAGAAAAGCAATTATGCTTTCTTAGAGAAGAAGTAAACTTACTCAATATAAGTGAGCAGCTTAGTAAAGATAATATTAAGAAACAAATTAAAATTATTAAGCAACAATTTGTTGCAGAAGTTTGCAATGATCTTCCTAATGCTTTCTGGAATAGAAAGCAGCATATTATATGCTTACCCTATGAAAATGACTTCATTGAAAGTCAAATCCCGACTAAGGCTAGGCCAGCCCAAATGAACAAGGAATACCTTGATTTGTGTAAAAAAGAGATTGACTCTCTTTTACAAAAAGGATTGATTAGAAATTCTAAGTCACCTTGGAGCTGTACAGCGTTCTATGTTAATAAAAACGCTGAACAGGAACGAGGAGTTCCTAGACTAGTTATTAATTATAAACCCCTTAATAAGGTACTAAAATGGATCAGGTATCCTATCCCTAATAAAAAAGATCTTTTAGACAGATTAAACGATGCTTTAATCTTTTCAAAATTTGACATGAAATCAGGATATTGTCAAAACCAAATAAATGAAGCTGATAAATATAAGACAGCTTTTACTGTACCCTTTGGGCATTTCGAATGGAATGTTCTCCCCTTTGGGTTAAAAAACGCCCATTCTGAATTTCAAAATATCATGAATGATATTTTTAATCCTTATTCTGAATTCGTGATTGTCTACATAGATGATGTTTTAATCTTCTCCAAAGATATTGACCAACACATAAAACATTTGAAAATTTTCAAAGGTTTGGTCAAACACAATGGTTTGGTTATTTCTGCCCCAAAAATGAAACTTTTTCAAACAAAAGTCAGGTTTCTGGGTCATGAAATAGACCAAGGAACAATTATTCCTATCAGCAGAAGCATAGAATTTGCTTCTAAATTTCACAATGTTATTTCTGAGAAAAAACAATTGCAAAGGTTTCTAGGAAGTCTGAATTATATCTCAGACTACTATGAGAATTTATCACAAGATACAGCTATTTTATATAATAGTATTAGAAAAAATCCAGGACCTTGGACAGAGAAACATTCTCAGGCTGTCCAAAGGATTAAGACCAAAGTGAAATGTTTGCCTTGTCTAAATTTAGCAAGTCCTAAATCTTTTAAGATTGTTGAAACAGATGCTTTAGATTTAGGTTATGGTGGTATCCTGAAACAGGTAAATCCTAATAATTCAAAAGAAGACCTGGTAAGATTTACATCAGGGAAATGGAATCCGACCCAGTCGAAATACTCGACTATTAAAAAGGAAATGCTTTCCATAATAAAATGCATTTCAAAATTCCAAGATGATTTATTAAATCAAAAAATTTTACTCAGAATTGACTGCAGTTCTGCCAAGTCAATTATAGAAAAGGATGTGAAAATTTTAGTGGCAAAACAAATCTTTGCCAGTTGGCAAGCACAATTATCTGCTTTCGAATTTGATATACAATATATTAAAGGAGAAAATCATTCTCTTGCTGACTATTTGACACGTGAATTTTTGCAGGGAGAATAATAACCCTCCTAGGGAGGACCCTAGGGAAGATGACAACCCCCAACAGGGGAAGAGGGCACGGCTACAATAGCCGTGGCCGTGGTGGTCGTGGAGGTAACAATATGCTGCCTTACCAGGAAACAAATATTCCTCTAATAGGGGATTGGACTACGGTCCATTATAACAGGACTAGAAATATGCAGCAATTGCCTGCACCTCCAAGGAAAGAATATATACCTTCTTCCTCATCAGGTAAGACAACATCTTACAAAGAGGCGGCAGTCAATGACCCCCCTCAAGAAGTAACAGAATATTTTGAAAACCCTGTTACTGAAGATATAATGTACATCGAGGATGAAGATGTCAATATGACTCCCAATGATGGGTGGTCAATTAAAACAAGATACCTCGAATCAAGAGGGTATCCTGGTCTTTATGGCAAGACCAGACCAAATCTGGAAATATTACTAATAGTTACTGAATCAGTAACGATTACACATCATTATCAAAACAACAATCCAGAAAGTTTTATAAACTTTAGCAAGTGCCATATCAACAAGATATTGTCACCCAGAGAATGGGGACTAAATCCTAATGGAGAAAAGGCAATAAAAATTGCCGAAGGAAAATATGTATATTTTAATTATTGGGATTATATCCAGGCATTTTCATTAGCCTTTTACTACCAAAATCCAAAGAATAAGCATTCTTGGTTTCTTAGCATTAATCCAGAAATACTGGAGAAGCCTTTACCAAATTGGTTTTACAACTGGTGGATAAAATTTGGTCCTTCCTTAGAAATTCTACCAGAAAATATTCTGGACTTATATGACTCATGGTGCAATCATAGCCCTTTAATCCTGAAGAATGCTTCAAAATTAATAACGGGACAAGGCCCATGCTTGTTTTTTATCAAGTTCCAAATCCCATGGATATGGAGATGGACTATTACCATAGCCCAAGATAGATCCAATATTCCCATCCTTAGAAGAAATTTCTTCTACAAGTGGTGGTCCAGAATGGCCACTGAAGACCTTCAGTATATGGAAGTTAAAATTGAGACAGCCATAGCTGATGACCAATGTAAAACGAAAGAACAAAGTTCTCAAGAGCTTTCAATAGCCAATTTAAAAAATTACTTCCAAAAAATACATCCAAATGAAACAGAAGAACAAATTATGGTCAGGACTCTTAATCATATGAAAAATCAATTCTTTAAGACTTTTGAGTTCAAAAGTGAAGAAATATCGATGAAGACCAGTTCATCACAAAATTCAATGGACTCAGGACCGTTTGATTGCCTAGCTGGGGAATCCCAAGCTGAGGAAGACCCTACCCCCGAAGACTTCTGGGACGCCATGATTCAATCAATGACTCAGAAAGGCAAAAAGGGATAAGGACAATAGATCAATCGTCAGCCATGACGCCATAAAATCAATAATACGTATCCGATCAAAGAAAGAATCTTTCTCTTGGACCTTTACTATTTGCTTTATAGCTTGTCGGCCATTTTGTCGGCCATTTGGGCAATTATAGTGCCTTTTTACTATTTACTTTTGTTAAAGTCTTTGTCGTTTGTCATTATGAATGTGCCTATGGGGCCCACAGAAGAGTACGCGGCATTGATAATGAATTTTTGTCGTTCTGTTTACCGGCTACCGAATGTAACAGTAGCTTTTTACCGGCTTAAATAGTAAGCCATTTGGTTTCTCTATATAAGGCATATCTGCCTCAGTTGTAAATCAAGCTTTCACATATATAAAAATTTAGCTTTGTATTTTATGCTCTTTTCAGACAGCCTCTTCTCTCCTCACTTGACGATCCTCTTCCGCCGCCTTCTTGTCTGCTTTTGGTATCATATATATATATATATATATATATATATATATATAGACTAATGATATGTGATATGCTTATGTTTTATTGAGCAACTATGTACTAATATGAATATCTTAGTCTATAAAAAATCATCTATTTCCGCTACTAGCTATTCGGATTATACGATTTCTTAGTAGATTTATTGAGCAACTACGTATTAATATGAATATTTTACTTGTCCACCCTTACTTTTTATGACTAGTCACTCATACATAGGTGTGTAGGTTGTTCTCTTCCTTTCATCCATATATTTTTTATGTGATTTTTTTTTCTATTTGGGTGTTTTTTCATATGAATAAAATGTAATATTTCTGTTTTTCCATCTTTGTTTTTTTCTATTTGTGTTTCTATTCTATTTTATTTTTCTGTTATGTTTTTATATATTTAAATTTTAATTTGATTTTTTTATTAAAGTATTCTAGCCGTGTCGTATCTTGATTTTCAAATTTTTCTCGTATCACTGTATCTGTATCGTGTCGTATCTCGTATTGTATCCTGTATCTGGGCTTCATAAACAATAAAGAGATTTTTTTTTGTCGAGACCAGAGTACCCACTGTCGAACGCAGTGACTAATCCCCTCGCTGGATTGGAGGCACCTCGAAGGGTGGGACAGCTGGCCTAGGTATTTAAAGTTGTTTCATACCCAATGCGATGATCGAACCCTCGACACTTGATTAAGGGAGGATGAGCCCCAACTGCTCAACCACACCCCGGGTTCAATAAAGAGATTTGCAATACACTTATGTGCTCAAAAAATTTATGTTCTCAAAAATAATAAAATGATTAGGGATGGCAAAAATACCCGCACCCGTGGGTACTCCCGCGACGGGTACGGGGCGGGTAGCTTAACGGGTACCCGCGGGTTGCTTAGACGGATAGTTAAACTACCCGTTAATAAATGGGGCGGGGCCGGGTATTGAGATATCCATTATAAATATACTTATTTGAAAATTTTCCTATTATTATTAATTTTAGTGTTATTTATCTTCTTTCATTAATTACTATAACCTAACAAATAAATGATAAAATAAATGTATAATGAAATGCCTAATTTTTTGTATCAATGAAGATAAAAAATGGTGTTCAAAAGGTTAGTTTTATTTGGTATTTCAAATTTTATTTTCAAAAAAAATATTTCAATTAATATTATATGTATGTATATAATGAAATGCCTAATTTTTTTATATGAATGAAGAGAAACATGGTGTTCAAAAGGTTATTTTGTTTGGTATTTCTATTTTTATTTTCAAAAAAATTATATATTTCAATTAATATTAAAAATATCCATGGGTACCTGCGATTACCTGCGATTACCTACAAGGAGACAATACCCGTGAAAAATCCGCTACGCGAGTACCTACATCGGTATGGGGCGGGTACGAGTAACGTTTATATTAAACGGGACGGGTAGCGGGTAACTACTACCTGTGCCCACCCCGCCCCCGCCCCATTTACATCCCTAAAAATGATGACGTCTAATGTTGTTATGTAGTCATTATTGTTTGTAAAAAACGGCAATATAATTATATTGATGACATTTACTTTTTTTTCCCATCGATTCTCAAGAGTAAATTAATTACTCCAAAATAATAAAAAGTAAAGACATTAATAAATTTGTTATTTGTTTTCTAAAAACAAAATACATTATAAGCAAAAAAAATGTAAAAAGAAATAAGCAAAAGGAAAAAACAAAAGGATTATTTCAACAGAAAAAGGGAAAATTAAGGGTTCGTTGGTTTATAACATTTTCGCAAACAGAAAAAAAACCAAAGAAACAAAAAAAAAATTGTCAATAGAAAATGATTTCGAATGGGAAACTAAGGGTTCGTTGGTTTATAATTTTTATTTTCTGTTTTTCAATAATTACATATATTTGTTGGTGTGTGAAAATTTGGTTTTCGTCCGAAACAACAAATAAAAGAAATTATCAAAAAAAGTTGTAAAATCGAAACAAGTTAAATGGTAGTATTGTATAACTCTAACGATTGTGTCGAGAGCAGAAGATGCAATGGTGGATACACAAACTTTATTTCGTGGAGTCAAAAAATAGTCTATTATTTTTTAGGTAAAAATATTTATGAGCCTTATAAAATATATAATTTCATGATAAAAAAGAGAAAAGACTCCACCTATATTAGTTAAATTAGTCATTTTAAAATAACTATAGGGCCATTTTAGTCACTCTAAATATTAGTTTGACTACTAAATTGAGTTATTAATGAGTAAATTAGTAATTTTCATTTCTTAGAGAATAAATAGGTCTTCTTTTCCGTAAATACTTTTTTGAGTTATTAAACCTTAAAAATCCAAATACTTTAGCTTTTCATTATGTATATTTAGTGCTAAAAGAGATCAAAACAATAAAAATTAGAAGAAAAGCAATAAACTAGTATTGTCAAAAAAAGAATAAATTAGTATTTGCTATACCTTCATTTAAAAAACCCTTGGCTCATGGGGCGACTTCTCTTTTTATGGATGTAAAAGAATTTTTATTAAGTGTAACTATTTGATATGGTAGTATATATATATATATATATATATATATATATATATATATATATATATTGTAATACCCCAAAGTAATCATATAATTACTTTGAGTATTACCGTATTATTATTTTGTTTAAACTCACGTATTTTATTGTAGGATTGATTTAATTATTACTGTTCATTAGTAAATGCCCAAAATAACAAACCAATTGCCTTGGATATTACTTTGTTTTCATCCATTTAAATTATATGTTTAGTGTGTTTGATTGATTTTATAGTTAATTAAACATTGTGGGTTGATTGAGTGAATAATTGACATAGTTATGCATAGTAAGAAGGGCAGGTGTAAATAGAAGTTTAGTGTTAACTAAGTTTCAGTCCGAATAAAGCCCAACCCCCTTTTTTTTAGGCTTTGACTTTTCCCACACCCCCAAACTCCCAAAATACACTTAAATTAAAAACACTCCAAAACACCTGAACACGTTCGGTTGAGTTCAACCGAACAGTGCTAATGGATGTATGTCAAAAATTCAAAAGGGGTGTATGTCAAAAAAATACATGTTCGGGTGAGCCTAACCGAAAGTTTTCGGCTGACCCTAACCGAATCGGTAAAATTTAAAAAAAAAACGGAGCGCATGCCTCATTAATGACATATTGGTCATTTCGCAGGGTTTGGGGGTGTGGGATGAGTAGAGGGGATGTGGGAAAAGCCAACCCACTTTCTTTTAAATCAGCTGAGACAAAGAGTGGGAAACCAATTCTAAATGTCACAATTTCAGTATTATGTTTGATTGAAGTAGAATTAATTAATTTTCATGATAGGGTGTGTTGGTGGCGTAAGGATTGGTTGTGATTGATTGAATTGGTGATTTGTGTTGTTAATCTCTCTAAAACACCCTTTAAAATGCTTCGTGAACTTGTTTAATTGATTGGTAACTGATTGGGATAGGCTTAGATACAAGTACATGAAGGTGGATTGATTAAAATTCAGTTTTTGGAACTCTGTTAAAGGTACACTGTTTGTGTCCCAATCTTTTTGTGGGCAAAAATGGTTTTTTTTTTTATTTTCTTTTTTATTTCAGCACCTTCAAATACCTTATACATGGAGCCTAACCCAACCTATACCCTAGTACATATGATTGGTGAATGGTTATCTCTTTAACTTGTTGAGTATATGTTTGATGATTATGGATATTTGACGGTTTACCGAAACTTAAGTTTTGAACGAAATGCTCGGGGTCGGTCTCATGTACCAATCTCAAGGCCCAAGAGGTTAGGTTAGTGTGTTCTATTTATTTATAGAACACGGGTTCCCTATATGTATCGTCGTAGCTTTTATATTATGTAAGACTAAGGCGCAGGGGGATGCATCATAGGTAAAATAATAAAATATACACGGAGAGAATTATGGTAAGGGAGTCATGAAGAACTCATTGAGATTACGTAATCTCATTCCTCATGTTTGTTGTATTTCAGATAAGCAGGTAAAGGTATGTTTCGTCCCTGCAAATATTACAATGATCCAGTTTCGTCCCTGCAAAAATAAAACTTTGTGATTAGCCCTTGCAAAAAGAAGTTTGATCCAGTTTAGTCCCTGTAAAATTAAAACTTTATTTTTCGTCTCTGCAAATATACATTCTATCCATATTGATCCCTGTAATGTATAAAATATTTGATTTTAGTCCTTTTTCTTCTCATATTGGAGGGACTAAAATAAAATATTTTACATATTACAGAGACCAAATTGGATAAAATGTATATTTGCAGAGACGAAAAATAAAGTTTTAATTTTACAAGGACTAAACTGGATCAAACTTATTTTTGCAAGGGCTAAACACAGTTTTATTTTTGCAGGGACGAAACTGGATTATTGTGATATTTGCAGGGAGAAAACATACATTTAAGCCTTTAATTAAAGAGTTTGTCTATGGAGCTTGTAACACCCTGAACTTTAGACGTCATAAAGTATAGGCTGTTAATTATTTCAATTCAATCAGAATACTAATTCTACTTTTAAGACATTGAACAAATCTAGAATCAATGATATTCTCATCAACATATCCTTTGATTAAAATAAGTTCTCAACAAAATTACTAAATGGCCTTAAAATCTAAGTTAAAAGTCATTAGCATACACTATTGTTCAATATCCCAAAGCAGAATCAAAATAAAAGTGATACATAACTTCGAATAAATCCTAAGTTACAATATCGAAATACAACTCGGTTATATAAAATAACCCTAGGGCAAACTAAGCAAAATAAATATCTCGATCTCAAGGATCCTTCCCTATCAAGTAACCCAGAACAGCAGCTACTCTTTCGCCTTTTGCTTTAACTTTTTCTGCTTATCTGTAAAACACCACAAACATAAATAGTGATATAATAATCTCATTGAGCTCTTTCGTGACCCCTCTCAACTCAACTCTTGATGTTTTAATTATCTTTTACTTGTAGCCCAATTCAGCAGCTACAATATCCTCGTGTAACCTAGTCTAGCAATTACACATTTATCTTGTCTTAGCACAACACCGAACAACCACTGCACGGTTTCCCTGGTGAACCCCCTCGCTAATAGCTATTATCGAGCAAACATGGAACGAGCCTAGGTTTTGGGCTCATGACTTCCCTCACCTAGTATGCTATTATTTGGGATCGTCATCCTGATGGTATTTTATGTTTTAACTCGGACACTAATTCCATTACTTGACATAAAGTCATGTTCTCATTCGATACAATTCTATACGGTTTTTAAGACTATAACCATGCACCTTGAGTTCTCAAATTTTCATCTCAAACACAAGCCAAATTATAGTATAGTTAAGCTAAATATAGACCGTGTAACTTTATTCGGACTAAGTTTAGTATCGAGGAAGACTTGATGCTCAAAAGGAGGAGAAATGAGGGAATTAAAATGAAAATTCAGCAGGTGGCACAAGTAATGCGCAAGGGAGCACGACTAGTGCCTATTGAACTACTATTAGTTAAGTTACAAACTATTCAACTGAAGTTACAAACTATTTTAACTGAAGTTATAAACTCTTCAGCTGAAGTTACAAACTATTCTAAGTGAAGTTATAAACTATTCTGCTGAAGTTACAAACTATACTAACTAAAGTTATAAACTTTTCTCTATTTTCAATTCATGGAATCTTTGATTCTCAATAATGTCTGTTGTGCAGAGATTCAAAATCGTCCCTTTTAAATGGATTTTCTCCTTCCTCTTACTACCAATTCTCTTCCAATACTAAAGTTAACTCCATTACTCATCTCAATAATAGTACCAATGAACTACCAAACAACACATTTTGAGCAATTTAAACATCAAGGCATCACACATTATCCAACTCAACATGCAAACACATTAACAAATCAATTTCAGCCCATTAGCTCCCAACTATTCAAAAATCAGCTCAACACACAAATGCTACATGCAATGACCTTATTTTCCGGTAAATCACCCAACATAACTTCAAACAAATCCTAAGGGAAAAGAACTCACCTCAAATTCAGCTACAAAATCAATGACAAGCCAATTAAAATGTCCCGAGTAACCCACAAGGTACCCTCAAGTGAAATTTTCGAAACCCCAGCTTCCAACCCCCCTCCCTAGATGCTTCAATCAGCAATGTGGCTCCAATCTTTGACTAAAACCACTCCTTAAATTAGCATGCAACCAGAAATCCCCACCATTGTAACTCTAAACCCACATGCAAGCTCCAAAAATGGCATCAAAAGGAAATGGAAGAAGATGAGATGGTGAAAGCTTGTGTTTCTCTTGGATTCATAATGATGAACTCAATTAGTTGGTTGAGGGAAGATCAAGTTATCAGAAAATGAGAATGGAGTGAGAGTGAAATGAGAGACTTTCCCTTCTCCTCTTCTTTCATTCGTGTTCTCTCTCTCTCTCTCTCTCTCTCTCTCTCTCTCAATTCCTTCCTTTCTTTTATTTGTTTTTGAAAACTAAATTTTCAAGTGCAAGTGAGAGTGAGAGATTTAATGATTGTGTTTTGTGTTGTGTGAGTGTAAATGTTTGGCTTCAGCTGAGAGTTTGAGTGGGATAAGGTGAAATCCCTAAAATGCCCTTAAACCTTATTCTATTCTTAGAAGAGTTGAAGTCACTAATGTATTCTCATTATACACCTGAAAAGTTTAAATCTAAGTGGAACAGGGTTGTTGACCATTTTGGTGTATCAAACAATAAGCGGATAGACAAACTTATCGATTGAAGAGAATATGGGTGATTTTCACAACTTCAAAGTTTAAATATGTCAAAAAGGAAACATAGGATGTCAAGAAGGTGATGATGAAAATATGTTCATTTTCCGCCGTACGGAACTTGCCGCTGCATTCAGTAGTCTAAGTGATGCTTCGTGTAAGAGTGCAAATGATTATAAGGAAGCTTTGGAAGGGAATTTAGCAAGATAAACATGTGTCATGAGGGAAAAGACAATGGCAAGCATGAGGCCAATGATCTTCTATCGCCTTTTTGACACCTTTAAACTTTTTATTTGTAAAAATATATGAAGCTTCCAAGCTCAAACTCTGGCAAGGTAGTTGTCAACACAGGTTGATAATAGAAAGATTTGAAATCAGACATTAATTAATTATGTATCTATTATTTGAGATCGCTATCAAAATTATGCAGACAATCCACAAAACTATTTTTTGTGTTGAACATGCTTCTTGATAAATAAATTCACACATTCACAGATTGATGTGGTTTTAACTGCACATAAAAAAATGGTCTCGCATGTAGGCACTTGCCCATATTCTATTCAACAGATAAGTTTTGTCTATTCACATGTTTGATACGCCATATATAACGGTCAACAACCCTCTTCCTCTCAAATTTAAACTTTTGAGGTGTATAATGAGAATACATTAGTGACTTAAACTCATCTAAGAATTTTGGATTCTTCACATGCTCACAAGCATTTTGAAGTAGATCTCATTCACAAAGACAATGTCTTGAATTTGAAAGAACAACTCTAATATCTTCCCTCATTGATTTTAACTCCATGAGTAGCCACTGCTTTTGAATGTTTTCCATACATGGCCTTTGAAAACATATTTAAAACCCACTTGTAATTTTATTTTGTTTCAATGGTCGTTTCTCCATGGTGGTTGTATCCACACAAAAATGACAAGGGGTTTGCCATACATATTCTTTCTATAAGTGGTGTCATATACAACCACGTCGCAAAAACATTCATATTCAAACCTGCAAGTAGAATCTGCCGAAAAGCATATTTTCTAAGCGTCCATCATCATTTGTAAAGATAAACTCTGAAGAAAAAAATTTATCGCTATCATCTTTATCCTATGAATAACTCGGACTAGAAAACGCATACCCATCTTCTACTCTAACCCTTCCTTCATGATTTATATAGTTATATAGGTCCTTTTTTTAAATGCATTACCTTCATGACCACCTTTTTGACCCATAAAAAACACAGAATGTGACAAGTTCTAACACCTTGAGAATGTAAGCCACTAACAACTTGTTTATCTGTTTCACTCAATTTACAATAATTAGGAATCATGAACAAAGCGTGCACGAGTTAAGTCATGGTTGTGCGACAGCTCAAAAACAGAAACCCTCCAATTCCTACGAACAACACATTAAAATTACCAAATATTATTTTCTATTTCTTCCAAAGCCACTTCAAATGACTCCTTGATGCAAAAGTTTCATTACTTGACAAGCAAGAACCATTGCCATTTTCAAGATGAATTACCAACACAAGGGACTGAGAATAAGGACAATAAACACAACAACTAAAAGACAAACAGCTAAAACTTTAAGTCTGTAACCATAACATCGTAAACACTACCTCAGCTTTTCTCTGCAACTTTGCTTCAACTTCTGCCTTAATACCATCCAGTTTCAGCAATTGCCTCATAAGCAACTATGTGGCCACAACAAACTCTTTGTCAGAAACCTTGGTCCCTCCATCCACAGCAACCTCCAAGGCTGACACCTGCAAAATGAAAATAAGTTATATCTTCAGTCTCTGGTTATGCTTAATATGTTTCCGTGAGGAAAATTTATATGGGAAACACGGACCCACCCTTTCAGAGAGCTTATCCACTTCTGATCTGACTATAGAAACAGTTTCAGAAGCTTTCAAAATTTCTTTCTGTTTTTCGATCCATTTAATTCAGTGAATGGAGTTAAGCGGAACCACCGCGTTGTAGGCGGATTTTGTAGAAAATAGACCATCACTACTCAAACCCGTTGGCCGGAGCTGTCACAAAACATCTTTAATATCTCCTTAATCAAATGAGCTTGTTCTATAGAGGCTTATCACTATCCTCGACCAAGTAGGTCGAGTTTCGGACTATTACAAAAACCACCATGACTATCATGTCCAATGTGAATAGTAGAATTTCACAATTCCTCATTCCATCCCACCATGTTGCTGTGGACTGATGATTTCGTCTCACAGTCATGAAATCTATGGAATAGAGATTCATTTTGATCACCACACACGGGATAGAGTTTGCTACTAGAGATATGCCGACGAAACCGCTCCTCATTAACCATAAGAATCTGTCGAGCAGCTTTCCACAGGAACAAACGAATTCTCTCAGGACCATCCCAACGCCAAATGCATTTAAAGAGAGGACCATAGAAATTGGAGTTAAGCGGAACCACCGCGTTGTAGGCAGATTTTGTAGAAAATAGACCATCACTACTCAAACCCGTTGGTCGGAGCTGTCACAAAACATCTTTAATATCTCCTTAATCAAATGAGCTTGTTCTATAGAGGCTTCCGCAAAGAGAATTAAATCATCCGCAAATGTCAAATGAGAGACGTTGGGGCCTTTATCTTTTTTTTGTCCCCTTTTGGTCCCTCATCTTCCATTTATGATTCATTTTGGTCCTTCAATGGTGTTTTTCGTCCAATAAGTTAACAGACGCCACGCTAGCAGTTAACTACTGACGTGGCGTCTTAAGTGTCATGGTTGATGTGTATTTCAATAAATGATGTGGCATTTCATTTTTTTATCAGAAACATAAAACTATTTCCTTTTTAATTTTTTATTTCAATTTCGTGTTTGATTTTGCATCAATTTCATTGAAATCTTTTGGTTGCACCCACTCAGTGCAGTAATTTCGAACATTTTGCAATTGGTTTGGTGCAATTTGGTTGAGATTTCAACATTTTAGCTTCTCACAAAATCCAAACTCGTTTTTCAGCCAAAAACACGTTTTTAGATAAGTTGTGCTACTTTTTGTGCAAATTGATGGTGGATTTGTGATCCTTGTGATATTTCGTTCAAGTTAGACACAAATTTTGTTTGATTTGGTGTTGTTTTTGAGCATTTTACCATTGTTGACTTGAAGCTTTTGAATCTTCATCTTAAACCTTGGTTTTCCAGAATCACTCTTTCTTAAAAGTTCTTTTTTGGTCCTAAAACGTGCATAATCAGATTCCTTACGAAATTTTGAGCAAAATGGATACCAATTTTTTGTAATTTGGTTAAGGATAACACGAGATATACTTGCTACAAAAAATCATTATGTTCATGGGTGAATTATTTATGTTTTTCGAGGGCAACCAAGAATTTACCTATATTATTATTAAACTAACGTTAATTTCTTTTTTGATTACTTAATCTTTTGTAAGCTGACAATAGCTTCTAGATATTTATACAAGCCAAAAAATATACTATCCCTTTACTCGCCTCACTCGTGGGTGCATAGTTTGGAAACCACCACCTCAAATATGGGACACAACAAAAAATTGAAGTAGAATATTTTAGTGTATCCTCTGAAACGTGTGTCCCCCACATTGTTGTTTTTGTGTGACCAATACTGATATTGTTCTTTAATTTAGCTGGAAGATGTGTACATCGTGTGGAAACGACACATGGTCTGTCTAAATTAAACTCCTTATCCTATGCGTAAAGTTAAGAAATTAGATGAACTCAAGAAACAGAAATTTCGTCCAACTTTCGACCCCAACGTGGCTTTTTCCATTGTTCTCGTCACCTAATCACTGATACTTTAAAGGAAATGGGTCCATTTGTATTTTCTAATTTTTGTTAACTTTAGTTAGTGTTTGGATGGAGCAATTCAAAATTTGTAGAGAATTTAAAATTAGAGGATATTCAATCACTTCAATTGGACTCCATTCAATTATAAAGTTCTTTGTTTAGATAAAACATTTAAAATTCTTCATTCTTAAAATTCATTGTTTGGATAGAGTAATTAAATTCTTAATTTTCTAATTTTTTTTTAGAATTTATTTTTAAATTTAAAAATATATTCTATTAACTTTAAATAAAATTAAACACTCTCTCTAGAAATTTTTAAAAAAAAATCAGAAATAAAAAATATAATATATATATTAATATATTGTTGCCGGAACGCCGCCACCTCCGCCGGAGATCCGCCGTGATTGCCGCCGTCGGCTGGCGGTGGCCGGAGCTCCGCCGCGTCCGTCGGCGCCGGCGCCGATGAGCCCCCGCCTCGGCCACCACCGGCCATGTAAGTTCTCAGAAAGATTTGAAAGGGAGAAGGAAGCTGAAATACGGAGCAGAAATGTAATAGCAGCGAGATTGAGCTACACTACACTAACATCTAACATTCATAACTTTCTTGCTGCCTTTTCATTATTCAAGAGGCCATAAATAGCCAATGATTAGTACAAGGAATATCTACAGCTGTCAGTCATTCTATGAGGAATAAACCAGCTATGCAAACCTAGAAAAGATCTAGTATCCCATAAAAGGACAAAAGAGAATTGATAAACCTAGTACATATTCTTAGTAAGGCAGCAACGGTAACATCATTAAAATATCTTCAGAATGTGATATGATCATTGAGCCATTTGGGCTTTGTCTTGTTTCTCTTTGGACGGCCCACTGGTGTAGGAATGTCTAGGCCCACATCTTGATCCATGAATTCCTCTTGAGTCTCATCTTCTGTTTCTTGCACCGTGACATTACCTTCCCCATGAGCAAGAACCTTGTCCTCAAGGTTCAGTTGAGGGTAAGAACACTGAATATCATCATAAGTTTCTCAAGTGGCATCTTCTGGTAGTAGCCCTTCCCATTGGATGAGCACATAATTCTGATCATTCTCAGTCTTGTGAGCAAGAACAGCCAAAGGCTGTAATGTAGGTTGGTTATTAACAACTTGTGGAGGCAGTTCCAGTGCAGCCTCTGATGGTCCAAAGTATGGTTTTAGTTGAGAAGCATGAAAAACAGGGTGAATTTTACTGCCATCAGGGAGTTGGAGTTCAAAAGCTACTTCACCCCTGGCGCGCAGAATTTTGTAGGGACCATAAAATCTCTTAGCAAATTTGTTAACTCTATACCCAGCCACAGAAACTTGCCTATGAGGCCTTAACTTCACCATAACCAGATCACCTTCTTTGAATGGGTGAGGAAGTCTTCTTTTATCTGCGTACATCTTCATTGTTTCTTGTGCTTTAAGTAACTTCTTTTTTAGAGCTTTGAGAGTTTCATCCCTTGTAGTGAGTTATGCTTGCAGTGCTTCAATGTTTGAAGATCCAGGTAAATACTGCAGTAATGTAGGAGGAGGTTTCCCAAAAACAGCTTGGTACGGAGAGATGCCTGTAGCACTATGAGTGGTAGAATTATAGTGCCATTCTGCCCATGGTAGATACTTTCCCCATATCTTTGGTGTCTGATGAACGAAACAACGCAAATATTGTTGTAGTGCCTTGTTTACAATTTCAGTTTGTCCATTGCTTTGTGGATGATAAGCTGAGGACATCCTTAGTTTAGTGCCACTGAGTCTGAACAGTTCCTGCCAAAATTTACTCAGAAATCAGGGTCTCTGTCTGAGACCATACTCTTTGGCATTCCATGAACACAGCACACCAACTTGACAAATAACTCAGCTACCTTCACAGCAGTATATCCTGTAGGTAACATACCAAAATGTGCAGCCTTGGACAATCTGTCAACAACCACTAGAATAACTGTGCAATTTTGGAACAAAGGGAGCCCTACAATGAAGTCCAAGGAAATGTCTTCCCAAACATTGGTAGGGATGGGAAGTGGTTGTAGTTGGCCATAAGGGAGATGAGTGGGAATCTTTGTTTGTTGGCAGATGAGACATGCTTTCACAAAGTTTGAGACATCCTATTGCATACCCTCCCAATACACATTATCTTTCAGTCTTCCCAAGGTTTTTGTAACACCACTGTGACCTCCAATCAGATAAGAGTGAAAATCTTCCATCAGTGTTTGCTTGAGATCAGAATTGGAAGGAATATGCAACTTTCCATTGAAGAAAAGCATGTTGTTGATCACCTGATATTTGGGAAATTCAACTGGGTGTTGTAGCACTTTGTCACACCGCAAAATGTAGTCGGGATCCAATCTACAGACAGCTGCTACTTTGTTGAAAAATTCAGAATGAATGACAGTGAAACCTAAGCAATGTGCTTGAGGTTCATCAATCCTTGATAATGCATCAGCTACCTTGTTGTGAGCTCTTGGTTTGTACATGATTTCATATGTATATCCCAGCAATTTTGCAAGGTAGAATTGCTGCTCAGGAGTTTGAATTACTTGAGTCATTAACTCACGCAAACTCCTCTGGTCTGTGTGTATTATGAACTTCCTGCCTAGAAGATAGGTCCTCCACTTTTTGACTGCTGATGTTATAACACACAATTCACGAACATATGTTGAAGCTCTGAGTAATTTGGGGCAGAATTTCTTGCTGAAGTAACATATGGGATGACCATTTTGGGATAATACTGCACCCATTCCAATACCAGAGGCATCAGTGTCAAGAACAAAGTCTGCAGTAAAGTCTGGGAGGTGCAGCACAGGTGCTTTTGTCATAGCATCCTTTAGAGCCTCAAAAGCCACTTGCGATTCAGTGGACCACTGAAAACAATCTTTCTTCAACAATGTAGTTAATGGAGCTGCAATAGAAGCATAGTGGTGTACAAACTTGCAATAAAAACCTGTCAGTCCAAGGAATCCATGTAATTGTTTCAAGTTTTTAGGTATAGGCCAGTTAGTCATAACCAAAATCTTTTCAGGGTCAGGGGCTACGCCATGAGATGACACAATGTGACCCAAATAAGATATAGAAGATTGAGCAAATGAGCATTTAGACATTATGAGAAAAAATTTGTGTTCTCGCAGTATCTTAAACACAGTTTCCAGATGGTGTACATGCTCTTGTAATGATTTACTAAAGACCAAAATGTCATCAAAAAACACAATCACAAAGTGACGCAAATAAGGTTGAAACAGAGTGTTCATTGTGGCTTGAAAAGTTGAAGATGCATTACACAAACCAAAAGGCATTACTAAGAATTCATAATGGCCTAGATGTGTCCTAAAAGCAGTTTTAGGGATATCACCTGAGTCCATGCGTATTTGGTGGTAACCTGAGTGCAAGTCAAGCTTTGAGAAAAATGTAGTGCCATGTAGCTCATCCAATAGCTCGTCCATTGCTGGGATGGGAAAGCGATCTTTCACTGTAATTGCATTTAAAGCTCTGTAGTCAACACAAAATCTCCACGAACCATCTTTCTTACGAACTAACAGGACTGGGGAAGAGAATGCATTGGAACTAGGGCGAATGATGCCCTGTTTCAGCATGTCTTGGATTTGTGATTCAATTTCATGTTTTTGAAAATGAGGATATCTGTATGGTTTTACGTTGACAGGGTCAGAGTTGGCTAGGAGAGGTATTCTATAGGTCTTGATGGTGGTAGGTGAGTGGGTGGATCAAAGATGGGTTGGAATTGGGTTAAGATTGTGGCTATCTCTAGGATGGTGTGGTCTGTTATTTGGTGATTGTCTTGTGAGGTTTCAGGTTGGAGCAAATGACATTGGATGACAGTGTTAATGGATTTTGTTGAGACCATCCTCTTGAGTTGATGTAAGGATGCTTCAAGGGGTAAGGATTTTGGCACTCCGTTAAGTTGAATCACTTCACCATTCACCTGGAATTGCATGGTGAGATTGTCATAGTCTGTTAATATTGGTCCTAGAGTGCGCAACCATTGAATGCCCAACACCATCTCAGCACCACTAATAGGCCGCACATAGAAGTCAACTGAGAAAGTGTGTGAACCAATACTCAACGTCAATTGATGGCACATGTTTGAGCAATGCAACTCTTCACCATTGCCTACCAAAACTTCGAAATTCTCAGTGGGTTTGCAATGTAACCCTAACTGTTTGACAATACGGTCATGTATGAAATTGTGGGTACTCCCACTGTCAACCAAAATAGAGACTGGGTGTTTGTTCACATGGCCTAAAACACGCAATGTTTGTGGTATTGCATGACCCATTAATGCATGTAAACTGATTTGAGCTGGATTGGCTTCAAGAGGGTTAGGGTTTTCTGTGTTATGGGGTTCTGCAAGGAGTAATAACTGTGATGAAGTATCAGGGGTGGGATCGGTGGGTTCGGGCTCAACAATCAGAAGGTGAAAGTTGCGACGGCAACGGTGGCCCGTGTAGTAAAGTTCGTCGCAGTTATAGCAGAGACCTTTGTCGCGTCTCGCTTGGAGTTCAGCTGGGGATAACCGTTTAATCGGGGTGCTAGGTTTAGGGTTTGTTGTGTTTGGTCCGGTGGTTAAACCAGGTCTATTTGGTGGTCGTGGGTTGGGAACGGTGGTAGATGTGGTGGTTGGTGGGGTGTTTTCGGTGCGTCGTGGGGTGAATGCGGTGGAGCGATCTTTGATTTTGTCCTCTTGCAACTTAGCAAGATTAATGGCCTGAGAGAGAGTTTGGGGTTGGAATGCTTGTACCTCTCGCCGAATCGGAGGTTTCAAGCCAGATATGAAACAGCTCAAATAGAATTATGGTTGGAGTCCCACGATTTTGTTTGCTAAGGCTTCAAATGAAGCTTGATAGTCACCCACAGTGGTTGTTTGGCACAACTTAAAAAGAGCTCCTTTAGGGTCATCGAACTGAGATGGAGCAAAGCGAAGTTCAAGAGCTTGAAGAAACATGGGCCAGGTGAGTAGTTGGTTGTTGGAATGCATCCACTGAAACCAACTCAGTGCTTCACCCTCCATGTAAAAAGATGCGATACGGAGGCGCTGGTCTTCCGGTGTGAGATGGAAGTCAAAGAATTGGTTAATTTTGAAAATCCAGCCAAGTGCATCAGAACCATTAAATCCTGGAATATCCAGTTTAATGGAGGTTGAGGAAAGCGGGTGAGTGAGGTGTTGTTCGGCGGTGAAAGGGCCAAACCCAGGTGGTGGGAGACGGGCTCGAATCTGGTTCATTTCGGTGGTGAGGTGGGTGATGTCAAGCTGAAGGTTTTGTTGGTTACAGAGTATCTGGTTGAGGGCAGAGGCAACATCAGAATCATCAGGGAATGAGGTCAGATGAAAGCACCAATGTAAGTTCTCAGAAAGATTTGAAAGGGAGAAGGAAGCTGAAATACGGAGCACAAATGCAATAGCAGCGAGATTGAGCTACACTACACTAACATCTAACATTCATAACTTTCTTGCTGCCTTTTCATTATTCAAGAGGCCATAAATAGCCAATGATTAGTACAAGGAATATCTACAGCTGCCAGTCATTCTATGAGGAATAAACCAGCTGTGCAAACCTAGGAAAGATCTAGTATCCCATAAAAGGACAAAAGAGAATTGATAAACCTAGTACATATTCTTAGTAAGGCAGCAACGGTAACATCATTAAAATATCTTCAGAATGTGATATGATCATTGAGCCATTTGGGCTTTGTCTTGTTTCTCTTTGGACGGCCCACTGGTGTAGAAATGTCTAGGCCCACATCTTGATCCATGAATTTCTCTTGAGTCTCATCTTCTGTTTCTTGCACCGTGACAGGCCACCAGCTATATATTAATATAATATATATATATATATATATATATATATATATTAAATATACTTTTTTTTACATATATATATATATATATATAATATTTTTAAAATTTTCAACTTTTTTAAAAAATGTTTTGGCAAGAAAGGAATTTCAAATTCTTCACTTTTAGGTGGTATTTCAAATTCTCTAAATTTAGTCTTACTAAAATACAACACAAATTCCATTCATTTTGAAAATTCCCCATATTTATTATCCAAACAAGTTAATCTAATTTGAGGTATTTGAATCACTCTCTTAAATTACATTACCCTTAAAAATTACCCCATCCAAACACACTCTTAGACATTTTTTAATAAGAGAGAAAGGTAAAAATAAAGGGAAATAAAATGAGAGAATGTGCTAGAGGATAGGTATAAAGTTAGAGAGTTTGACTTAGAGTACTAAGGAATTCCCTAGTAATGGTTACTAAATGTGCATAATAATCATTTCGTCACCAATGAAAAATTCGTTGATCACACAACACTAAATTGTGGTTAGTATGTACTAATCTGTGTTTTCATTTACCCACTCGCTCACCACACAAACACTAAATTGTAGTTAGTATGTATTAACCATTGGATTGTTGTATAATGGTCACTGCAAAATTTAGTAATTGTTAATAAGGAATTCCTTAGTATCATAAGTCTTTGCCAAGTTAGGGAGCCCGTCAAAAAGTTAGATGATCCCGACCCTACTTTAAAAGCTAGACCTGTTAAATCGGGTCGTCCAACTTAATCAGACCTAGCCCAACAACTTTCGTCCAACTTTCGACCACAACGTCGCTTTTTCCACTGTTCTCGTCACCTAATCACTCGTACTTTAAAGGAAAATGGATCCACTAATTTTTGTATTTTCTAATTTTTGTTAACTTTAGGCATTTTTTAATAAGAGAGAAAAGTAAAAATAAAAGGAAATAAAATGAGAATGTACTAGAGGATAGAGATAGATACAATTGTTAAATATTTTGAGGGAGAGTTTTACCGCCAATTGTGGTCTTATCCGGCTCGATGGATTAGTGTTTGCAGTTGCGAGTAGGGGATACCCGATTTATACCAAAAACAGAGATAGATATATTCTATGATCGTGAGGATATATTTATATTCTATGATCGTTTTACCATCAGAAAAAATTTGTCGGAAATGTCACCTTTTCAGCAGAATTTTGTGTGTTTACAGCGGATTTTTTCCGCTGGAAAAACACGATTTTATTGTAGTGTAAGGCCCACAGCTACATACCTATGCTACTAGGCCTAGCCACTTAAGGTCACTCATGGCTCAAAATTACAAGTTCCTTACAATTATTAAAAGGAAAACAATGCATAGGGAACACTAAGGTTTGGTTATCCTAGATATTCCCTATTATTTACGTGGTTACATTTAATATCCTCTTGTCTTAATGATTAGGATGAACACATTGAAGTATATTCACTCAAATTCTTGAGTCCACTTTGCTCTTTTTGGTCCTTTTATATTTGTAATCTTCATCCAAGCTTCATGCATGTGGGTTCACATTACTCCTCCCTAAAATGATGACTAGACAAAATTACCCTTAAATTCTAAAAAAATCTCCCCCCCACTTCTCTCATTTTTCTTCCTCTTCTCCCTCACTCTCACCACCACCTCCTCCTTCTCCCCACCACCACCACCACCACCTACTTCTCTCTCTCTCCCATTCATCACCACCACCACCCTCTCACGTCCACCACCACAACTACCTCCTTTTCCAATCTCTTCTTCTCCTTCTGCTTCTCTGTTTTTTGCAATCACAAAAAAACACTACTGGATACCGTTTGGTACCTTAATACTAAACAGTTTTGGTACTTTGCTACCAGACTTGTATAAGACATATAGAAAATACACGCTTGGTACCTCAGTACTGGACAATTTCGGTACTAAGATAGCGAACATATATTTGTTTTATTTGTATTATACATGTTTGTCTTAACCCGTCTAGCACTAAAGTATCAAAAATGTCTGGTACTAAAGTACCATACGTGTATTTTTTGATTTGTCTTGTTTATACAAATCAGGTACTAAAGTATCGGTACTTAAGTTACCGAACAGTACACAACTGCAATTTTTTTTTTTTTTGCATAAAATGGAGGAGGAGGTGGTTGTGGTGATGGTGGTGGTGGTGGTAGTGGTGGTGAAAGAGAAGAAGATAGGGGAGAAGGAGGTGGTTTGTGGTGGTGGAGACAAGCAGGGATACACGTTCAACATATTGGAGTCACCTGACCCCACTCTTTGCTATTTTTTAGCACCAATAATAGGGTATTTTAATATATTGACCCCACTTTATTTTTTATGTTGACCCCACATGAGCCAACTAATACACTAGACACAAACCAATGACATATATGTAAACTAATATTATATTATATTTGTTAAAATAGTACTATTTGTTATACTGTATTGAAATTGGATCAACACTTAATTTATTAAAGTACCAATTTTACCTTTTTAGCAATGTAATTTGTTGAAATTTAGGTATTTTAGGAATTTTTTGTAATGAAATTATGTATTTTATAAAATTTACAATATATCTTTTTGAAAAAAATATTATAGGCTATTTTTTTCACCCCACAATTAAAATTTTCTGGATCCGTCACTGAGTGGAGATGGTTAGAGAAAGGTGGTGGTTTGGGCCTTTCCCACTATTGCATCAATTTGACCAAAAAACACTGAGTCAATGGGTTGGGTCGTCTATCCAATATTTTAACGAACGAATAAAAAAAAGGATAAAATGCTCTCGGAGTCCCTTATCTTTATTTAAAATAACGATTTAGTCGTTTATCTTTTTTTTTTGTCCCAACTAAGTCTTTTATGTTTTAAAATTTTAACAATGTTAGCCTTTTACGTTAGACTCCGTCCAACTCCGTTAAAAACACCTATGTGGAAAAAATGGTGCTGATGTGTCAAAATCCATGTCATTTTTAATTATTTTTTAATGAAATGTCATTTTTAATTTAGTTTTATTTAAAAAAAAAAACCAAAATTCATCTTCTTCAAATCCCTAATTCACCATCTTCTTCAAAATCCCTACATCTTCTTCAAATCACTAATTCATCTTCCCTAACAATCAGAATCGTCACAAGAATCTGAGACAGCAGCGTCGATTCACGTTTCTCTTTCGTTTCTGTTTCTGATCCTTGTTTTTGTTTCGTATTTGTTTTTGTTCCTTGTTTCGATTTTGATTCATCTTCTATTTCGTCTCAGATTCGTTTCTGTTTCTGTTCCTTTTTTCGATTCACGTTCATTGTTTATGTTCGTTTCAAGATTCACGTTTCACGTTCGTTGTTTATTTTCAGATTCGTTTCAGGTTTCACGTTCGTTGTTTATGTCCCAAATCTGAAAAAAAAAAATTGAAACTGAGAGAGGAGAGAGAGATGAATCTGAGAGAGACGAAATAGAAGAAGAAGAGAAGCTCAAAGATGAATCTGGATAAGAGATGGAGATTCACTGTTGATGAAGATGAAGTGAAACCCAATTGTTCCATTTTTTTTAACAGAGTGATGATAATTTAACAAAGGGGTAAATTTGCTTAAAATTTAAAAGATAAAGGACTTAGTTGGGACAAAAAAAAGATAAAAGACTAAATCGTTACTTTAAATAAAGATAAGGGACCCCGAGAGCATTTTAGGCTAAAAAAAATGCTTAAAAAGGTCTTCTTTATCCCATGGATCAATTGGACTAAGACTCTATTTAACGAGCTCAACCTAAAACACTAGGTCATCGAGCCGACTTGTTGGGTTAGACCAAAATCGACTTCTCTAATAAAATGTAATAATCAATCTGAATATAGTAGATCATCCAATATATATTTTGATATAAATTTAACTTTTAAATTCATATTAAATCACTCAATAAATTTTTATAGTATTTTTAAATCTTAATGTTACCTAATACTTTAAATATTATTGGTTTGTGAGGGTAGTCAACAGTTCTGTAAGTAGTTTGGGATGTTACAAATGGTATCAGAGCAGCAGATCTCTCTCAGTACGGTGTGGTTCGGGGACGAACCAAGCGGAAGCTGGTGGACATGTGACATTCGTAGCCTTGTATTAAAGCACCACTCCTTTGAGATTAAAGGTTTCTCACAGTTATAGGTTGGAATGGATATATTAAAAAAACTGGTGTTGGATAAATTAAAAAAAAATGGTTTTAAAATTCGTCACTAATAGAGAGGAATAATTTCCCTCGCTGTTAGAGAGGAAGTTGTAACCTCACAGTTAGCGACGGATTATGCCCCTCACTGTTAGCGATGAATTATGCCCCTAACTGTTAGCGACGGATTCTACCCCTCACTGTTAGCGACGGAAAATCATTTTTTTATCTGATTTCCTGTTGGTGTTTTGCGACGAATTTAGGATTTTGTGAAGGATTTATCCCTTGCTAATAGTGACGAATTTCAGTATTCCTCGCAAATTATTTAGTGACGCCAGATTTCATTACGGATTTGGATTCGTCACAAAAGTCGTCGCTAATATGTTTAGTGATGGATTTTCCTTGTTTAGTGACGGATTTTCTCCCTCTCTAATGTTCGTTTTTCTAGCTGTGAAAGGTGGCATCGCAAAGAGCGGCTCCTGGCAGCTTCAAAGCGAAGGGGCGCGTGAATGAACCGAATACGCACTAGAATGAGAGGGATCCTGAGGCTATGCAGGTATGGGACTGTACAGTTGAAGGAAGGCATAAAAGAATTAATTTGGACTACTTATACCAACAAGATGCATCTTCTTTTCGGGGGCCCTTCCCATAAGAACTCCATAGTTAAGTGTGCTAGACTTGGTAGTAGTGGGATGAGTGACCTTCTGGAAAGTTTCCTAGAAAGCATGCAAGTGAGGACAACGCATGCTGAAAAGACACGCGTTGGAGATATAGTTGTTACATTTCATCGACAATCAATGGTAAAGGAAAGAAGGTAGCTAAATTGTAAGCAACCATATCCACTTGATTTTAGTCCTTATAAAATTTTTACTCACTTTTAGTTCTTGCATTTTCTAAGCCAATACTTTTAATAACGTTTTTTTGTGTCTTCTAAGGGGTGTTTCTAAGCGCTAGTAAAAATCATTTAGGACTAAAAATATTGACAAAAGAAAATGGGAAGATTAAAAATGAGTGAAATTTTATCTTTTATAAGGACTAAAAATAAAATTCTCAAATTTTATAGGAGCTAAAAATAAATTTAACCATTATCATTATTATTATTATTATTATTATTATTATTATTATTATTATTATTATTATTCCATTTATGGATTTGTGTCAAAAAAATAAACTATTTCATCTATGGAACTTACCATCTACTCCAAGTTTTGGAGTTAATGCGACAGTTACAATTCACAATCCTGAAATGTCTCCTCCACTCCACTACTTGCTGGCATCTTCTTCTTTTGTTCCTTAATCTTCCCTTTCTCTCATTCTCATCCCATTTCAGATTTACTTTTTAAACCCCCTTTTCACCAAACCCACCTCCCATTTTCTCAATAATACGTCCTTTTGTGAAGAAAATTTGAAACTTGGCTTACTGGGTTAGAGAGAGAGAGAATGTCTGGGAGAGATCTAGAGAGAGGAGAGAGAATTAAGAATAACAACAACAGAGTAGAAAACAACAACTATTCTGCTGCTCCTACTTCCTATGTTTATGATCCAGAAACAAGTTATTGGACATCATGGCTTGTCCCTATGTTTGTTGTTGCTAATGTTGTTGTTTTCATTGTAGCTATGTATGTTAACAATTGTCCCAATAAAGATCTTAGCTTTGAAGGTCACTGTGTGTTAAGGTTCTTGGGCAGATTCTCTTTCCAACCTCTTCGAGAGAATCCTTTGTTTGGGCCTTCTTCTTCAACGTAAGATTTCAATTCTTGTTTCTTTGTATTAATTTTGGTTATGATTTTATTTCAGTTCTTTCTTTCTTTGATCCCTTTGGAAATTTGGTTGATTTAGTTAATTGGGGATTTCTTTCTTCTGGTTATAGCACTTGAACTTTGTTGATTTCAACTATTCACTTTATTGCATGCTTATTGTGTCTTAGGAAAAATTAGGTGAACTTTGAAGTTTTTTTTTCTTTCAGTTTTGATGTATATTCTTGATTTAATCGATGGATTTGTTGTCTTTTATTTTACAATGACAATTCTATTATTTATTTATTTATTTTCTACTTGCTTTGATGGTAATGATAATCATTTAGAATCACCCATCAGCCTTTTACCATTTAGCAAAAGAAATGGAATTATTAGGGTTTTTAGTACTTAATTTCATGTTTGGCGTTTGTAAGGGTGACTTCTAGGGTGAGAGATCAACTAAGTTCCTCGCCAGCGTACCATTTAGCAAAAATAGGATATAGCATAAAATGTTATGAATGACTAAGATTTCATGTTGGATACAATCTCAACCACTCAAAGCATTTTATATCATATTTGACAGTCAAATTGGCTGGTACATTGGTGAAGAACTTAGTTGATCCCTCACTCTAGAAGACATCATAATGAAGATGAATGCTTTTTTTTTCTTTCAAAGTTTTGTGTAGTATGGTAGTATAGATTTTTGAATGAAAGGATGTTTATTCATCTAATTTTGTTGTTGTTGATTTTTGAAGTCTAACAAATATGGGAGCACTTAAGTGGGATGATGTTGTGAAGCATCATCAGGGATGGAGACTTATCACTTGTATTTGGTTACATGCTGGAGTTGTTCATTTGGCTGCAAATATGATCAGTCTCGTCTTCATTGGCATTCGCCTCGAACAACAATTTGGATTTGGTATTTTTCTTTTTTCGAGCTATTTTATACTGAATCATTTCCATTTAGTGAATATTACAAAGTAATTAGCAATGGAGACTGTTATAGTATACAGTTTTATACCCAAGATTGTCAATTTAGAAGCTTAACTATTGAGCAAGGTTTCATTGTAATGGTTATGAACAACGTTTGTTGAAATGTTGGCAGTGAGGATAGGAATCATTTACTTGGTATCTGGATTCGGTGGAAGTGTACTGTCTTCTCTTTTCATTAGAAACAACATCTCTGTTGGTGCTTCTGGTGCTCTTTTTGGACTTCTTGGAGCAATGCTTTCAGAACTTATCACGAACTGGAGTATTTACACCAATAAAGTGAGTTTAGCTGACCATTGATCCATATCCTATTTATGCATTTTCTATGATTGTAATTGTTTTTTCTATAATTTGAAAAGCACTTTTGATCCTAAAATTTTTGTCGCTTATATATCATATATGAGCTTATGAATAAGTTGTTTCTATAATAAAGGATAAAATAATGTTAAACCGTTAATCTGTTTTCATAAGCTATCCGGAGGAGCTTATGGAAATTTGCTGAAAACAACTTATGAACATGTCATAAGCCATTTCCATAAGCTCTCCCAAACAGTCTCACAAATGCTTATACTAATAGATAAGTTCGAATAAGGCGATCCAAACAGGTCCTAAGGGCATGTTTGGAACAACTTTCAAGTGCTTTTGTAATGATACACCAAACACTTGTTTTTGTGTAAGCACTTTTCAATGTATAAATCCAAACACAATTAGCTTATCCAACATAAGCTCTTATAACAGAAGCTCTAATTTGATAAGCTCGAATGCCATAAGCTCTTACATACGGTTAATACTTGTTCCTTTATATACTATAGTAGGATGGACTGATTGAGTTTCATTTCTTCTGACATCAATTTTTTGTATTTTGTAGGCAGCTGCTTTGTTCACACTTGTTTTCATTATTGTCATAAATCTCGCCATTGGCATGTTGCCGCATGTCGATAACTACGCTCATATTGGGGGATTCCTAACAGGATTTCTCCTCGGTTTCATTTTCCTTCCCCGTCCTCAATTCGGGTGGTTACAGCAACGACATGTTCCTGCTGGTGTTCGCGTCAAATCAAAATACAAAGCTCACCAATATGTTCTATGGATTCTCTCTGTTGTTCTACTCATTGTTGGGTAAGTTCCTCTCTTGAATATGATCTTTATAGATTTTATCAATGGCCATGGTCTCTGGCTAGAAAATGGAAGGCTGTTGATATCATATGCAATGTTTTTAAAACCAGACCTAACACCAAACTGGTGAGACCTCCAGTTTATGATTCAATTGCTTTAAACTGCTCGAACCGGGATGAAACCGCGGTTGAACCGTTCTAATAACCAAACTGTAGACGATATTGGTTCATGGTTTAACTGTTCGGTTTCAAAAACACCGATCATATGTCGCTAATCTAACTTGTTCAACCGACGCTAATTCGGTCATTTGTTTTACTGAGTTTATTTATAGCTTATAATTGACTCATGCATATATCTATACTTTCTAGTTATCATTAAGTAGATCTTGTTAGTTATCTTTAACCTAATCACTGAATTTATTTGTCGAATGATAGGTTATGTATTGCTTTGGTGATGCTATTTCGAGGTGATAATGGATATGATCACTGCCATTGGTGTCACTACTTAACATGTGTTCCAACTTCAAAATGGAAATGTGATGACAGTTAAACGAAAGGGCATGAGTAATTACTGTTTTATTGTGTATAGATATAGCTTTTACCACTTTTTTGGCTAAATTACTTTCAAAAACCAATTATTGGTTTGTCTTTGGATTATGTGTTTTTATGCACACACAAACATATATAAAGAAATCTATTTGTACATGAAATTGATTCTCCATTCATATTGTTTCTACTTGGCTTTTCCTCTCTTACTTCAAAGTTGTCCCTTGTTATCTATATCAATATCATCAAAGGTCCTATTGAAGAATTTCGCGATTTGGTTGAGAAAGAATCATAAGTCCGTTGGTCGTATTCGTTTTTATTGTATTTCTGCTGTAGATAAGTGATTGATATCAAATTATCAATATATCTAAGTATTTATCTTATGAGGACTGCTATTTAGTACGAGAAAAATCGTACCAAATGCTCTTAAATTACAAAACACGGGTTGTGGGTTGTTGTGTCGCTCTAAACCTCATTGTCGCGTTATTCTTATCTTATTCTTAGTAAAGTAATGTGGCTTCATATTGATATATATATCCTAAGTGATTGAGATGGGGAAGAAGGTGGGTTAGGGAAAATAAGTGAGGGGCTTTTTTGTATTTTCACATTGGGAGGGGAGGTGGATAAAATATGAGGGGAGGTGTTGGAAGAAAGTGTCCTAAATTATTTTGGCTTACAAATCTCAGAGGCGCCCAAACAGAATCTTTTACTTGAAACACCGTTATTGGGCTCGATGGAGAGAACACTGTGAATTCATGAGGTGTAAATAGAGGACCATAAAATTTGAGTAAAGACTCAAATTCGTCCCTGACAATTTTTCGCGAGACGAATTCGTCCCTGACAATTTTTTCCGAGACACATTGGTCCCTGACAATTGCAAAACGAGACACGTTAGTCCCTCCGTCCATTTAACAGTTACCAGATCACTAAACGTCTCCTACGTGATACGTTAAGTGTCACGTTGTCACATTAGATGTCACATATGCGTTTATTTTGGGCCAAATTCGTCTCTGAGATTACAAATTTAAAAAAGGGACGAATCAGTCTTTGACAAGTAATTCCATGTCTTTCCAAATTGCTCTTTTTCAGAACCTTCCACTTTCATTCTAGCCTTTTTTAGTTCCCTTGACACCACTTTCTCATTCAAGTGAACATGAAACTCCTCCTTCATTATGTCATATATATATATATATATATATATATATATATATATATATATGTCGCCTTTTAAGGTCTAATTGTGTCAACAATCTTTTCTCTAATTTACTCGCAACCCAATCCCTATCTGCATCCTTGTTTGTAAAAACTCTACTACATGTATGCTCTAAGTCAAGTGTCTTTATTTGATAAGCCTCGTCATTGCTACCCCGAGAACAATATGCAACCCATGGATAATCATTATCCTTACAAACAGCCCTAGCCCGATCACTATCATTCTTCTTCCACACAAATTGCCTTCCAAGGCTAATATTATAGTCTTTAACAGCATTCTTGAAAATCTCCCAGTTCTCAATCTCCATTCCAAGTACTAGGTTGACTTGACCAAATGTAGTGGATTCCCTAAACATTAGAAAAATTGGCATTGAATCCTCATCATCTGTTGAGATTAGAGTCCTCATACCCTCGAAATACGAAGGATACCCATTGACTTCAAATGACATCCTTTTTCTATCTTACCGGAAAGTTCTTCAAGTTCATCATCAAGAATTTCTTCCAAATCAGTGTCATCACTCTCATTATATTGAGTCGGGATGTATGTGGAATCCTCTGAAGTTTCATATTCACTTAAGACCGATTTGGTACCTACATCCGCAACATCATCAACTAAATCCTCCACAATCTCAACATCCTCCCCAATCTTGGTACCTAAATCCTCCACATCGTTCCCTATGACAAGCTTGGTACCTCAATCCTCTACAATATCAACATCCTCCGCAATCTCAACATCATTCAACCCTAACACCAGATGCTCAAAATACAAATGAAGAAGGTTCTGAAAAGAGCAGTATGGGAAGACATGAAACTACTTGTCAGGGACTGATTCGTCCCTTTTTCAAATTTGTCAGGGACTGATTCATTTCTTTTCTAAATTCGTAATTTCAAGGACGAATTTGTCCCAAAATAAACGCATGCGTGGCATTTAACGTGACACGTAGGAGATGTTTAGTGAGCTGGTAACGATTAAATGGACAGAGGGACTAACGTGTCTCGTTTTGGAATTGTCAGGGCCCAATGTGTCTTGAAAAAATTTTCAGGGACGAATTCGTCTTGCGAAACAATTGTCAGGGATTTTGGGCCTTTACTCTTAAAAATTTATAAGCAATAGTTAATAACCTTGGAACTATTTTTTTGTCAAAATAAACTTGGAACTATTTTTGTTTTTGAAAATTTTTCAAAAAGAAAAACCTCGGAACTATAGTCATTCGAATGTTTCCATCGTATTCTTCATATATGCTTAACACTCTTAGGATCTGGATCCTCTGCTGTACCATGTAGCAGAGCCGCTCTCTATATCTAACGGTTCTGCTGCCTATTGTACCGTGCGGAGGCAGCATATGATCCAAACTCAACACTCTCATTGAGAACATGTATTTGTGATACCACGATGCATCAATTTTATAAAACATTATCTCCTTTAATTAACTCGATATCTTGAATGTTTTTTTGTGTCGTTGTTGTGCGAGTTTCAAGTGACACTTATTATTTCATCTATATACAAAATTTGACACCAACCGACTTGAAATTATTCTCATGACACAAAATTTGACATCAAAATTCAATACTAAATTTAAATGGTTAGTGTAGTTCAAATAAATGGTTAATTACGTTTAATAGATGGTATGTGGATATGTTACATATTATAAGCTTAAACGTTCCTTCAAGTGATTTTTAAAATAAAACTATAAGTTCATAGTTACCAAACACCTACTATGAACTTTTCCATTATAAAATAGCTTCTTTAGTCTTAACAAACATAACCTTAATATATAAAAAATGCAATAACGCATTGGTGTTATATAGATTTGTCACCCATTATTGTTGACACACAGAAAGAAAATGAATTTTGTGTTGTTCAATTTCCTATGTTCACGCATTTCCTCAGAATTTCCCGCGAATTTCTCAACTCTAAAAAATGGCACCCATCCACCACATCATCACCATTCTCCTCCTCTCCCAACCTCCCTCCCACCACAACTCTCATTCTCCTTCATCTTCTGCACAAAATAAAAGCAAAACACTATTTTCACCTCCCCATTCCTTATACAACCCCCCAATTCCCTCTCCTCATCCACCCACCCCACTCGGCGGTCAATCATCGCGGAATCCGTTACCGGAATCCGCAATGGAAGATGTATAGAAGAATATTAACTACGCCGGCATCAAAATTCCGCCAATTCCGGCGACTAAGATCTAAACCATCAACAGAGGAAGAACATTCTTCATATATATTATGGCGATATCAAATACTAGACCCAGACAGCGATATTGTTGCTTATTGGAACAAAATTTTCCTTGTTACAAGTCTTCTTGCACTTTTTATAGATCCTCTGTATTTCTTCCTTCCTACAGTTGGTGGACCTGCTTGTTTGACCGCCGATGGGAAACTTAGAATTTTTTTAACGGTTTTAAGAACCTTTGCGGATATGTTTTATTGGCTTCATATGTTAATGAAGTTTCGTACTGCTTTTATTGCTCCTAATACTAGAATCTTTGGTCGTGGTGACCTTGTTATGGATCCTCATCAAATTGCTATGCGTTATTTGAAATCAGATTTTGTTATTGATCTTGCTGCTACTATTCCTCTCCCTCAGGTATGTCAATTATCTCAATCTTTGTAGTACGAAAAAGACACGTACGAGGTGTAATTAATATGTTAAAATTTTGTATGGCTATTGCTAAATTACCCTAATATTTAATGTTAAGTTTTCATATATCAACGCAATTTTGTACTATTAATAAGGGTAAGTTTGGAAAAAGAGTAAAAATGTATCTAGAAAGTTGTAAGTAACCTTATATTTTGAGACAAGTAAAAGTGAAAAAGGAGTCTTATATTTTGGGACGGAGGGGGTATTTCTTTTTTATTAGCGCATGTGTGGTATAGTATTATAGGAGCCCACTTTATAAAGCTGTTTTCTGACGATTCGTGTAATGATGATATTCGTATCAAATATCATTGGGGTATAATTATTATTGGGAGGATAAATTCCACTTTTTGTCCTTTAATCTTTTGGTCAGTTTGATGAAAAATGTCTTGTATTTCTAATTTTTGTGAATTTAATACTCATAAAATTTAAGAGTACCAATATGCAGTACGATAAGAAAGCAACGAAAATGTTTATTTAATAGGCACTGCATAACACAACAAAGAGAGGTTGTGGTGTTTACTATCCGGCATTTTCCAAAAATTTAAATATCATGAATTTGACAATTGCACTTTTGTTACTAAAATGGCTTTTTGTTTTCTACTTTAATCTCCAAAAATTATGATTTTTTTTAAAAATAAAATACTAAAAGTGCAAAAAATACATGAAACAAACACTCAAATAATTTTGGGCAAACTAAAACAAATACATGAAACAAACATGAAAATACTCATCCATACGTATTTTCCATGAATATTAATTCTAGACTTGAAACAAACACTTTTTGTCAAACTAAAAAAATTTTAAAGGACTAATTAAAAATGCAATTTAATCTATTATATATACATCGATACGTATTTATTTGTTATTTAATGTAATAATTGTTGAATGTATCGCAGATTGTTATCTGGTTAGTGATTCCAGCTAATAAAGAATCAAGAACAGATCATGCCAACAGCACTCTTGCACTTTTTGTTCTTATTCAATATGTCCCTAGGCTCTTTCTTATCTTTCCTTTAAATGCACGTATTCAGAAAACTACTGGAGTTATTGCCAAGACTCCTTGGATTGCAGCTGCCTACAATCTTGTTCTTTACATGCTAGCAAGTCATGTAAGCACGTACATTTTATCTTTTATTATAGAAATAACTTATACACGAACATTGCACTTAAGTAAATTGTTTATCCAAACTCCTTGTTGAAACAGGTTACGGGAGCGACTTGGTATTTATCGTCGATAGGGAGACAATTCACTTGTTGGAAACAACAATGCGAACAAGAAAATAAATCGCATATACTCTCTTGTTTGCCTACTTTTCTTGATTGTAACAGTGTGAATCTTCCTGAAAGGCAATATTGGTTGAATATCACTCGTGTTATTAGTAAGTGTGATGCAAAGAACGAGATTAGTGTCAAGTACACGTTTGGAATGTTTGCAGATGCTTTCATCAATGATGTTGTCACTTCCAATTTTAAGGAAAGATATTTCTATTGTCTTTGGTGGGGTTTAAGAAACTTAAGGTTAGTAGCTTAAACCAGAATTGCTTCTTATTTGAAGTGAAATGTGACTTCTTAAGATTGGTTTAAGATACCTAGTAGATACTTAGAGCTGTCAGTTGTGGTCCAGTCTAATGAGTCGGTTCAGTGGCTTAGTGTTTTGGATAGATCGAGAAAACTAAATAGAAGTCCACAAAACAGAACCGTTTTGACCTAGCTTATTAGCTTGCAAGCTAGGATGAACACGTTTTTTAAAATATTTTATGTTTCTTTGTTATAAAATTAGGTTGGGGCGGACCGATTCAATGAATCGATGTTTTGGACTAGGCTGAACTACAAAAAACACAGTCCAATACTTATATCAACTTGTTCAACCCATTTTTTTTTTGTTTCGGCCCACAAGTTGGGTTGTGTTGAGTGGTTCTACTTAGTTCCAATACTTCATATTGAAGGTGTGTTCGGTGTTCGGCAACTATCGATGTCGAACACAGACACATGTGATTACATTAAATCACTTCCCTTTTTTAAATTATTAAGTGTCAGCATCGTGTCTGGTGTCTCCGTAAGTACTTCATACTTTTTACATACATTATTATTCCTTTTGGCAGCTCTTATGGACAAAATTTGGACACCACAACATACCTAGTGGAGACACTATTTTGCATAGTCCTCTGCATTGCTGGACTAGTTCTATTCTCACTATTGATTGGAAACATGCAGGTAGGTAAGATCAAAAATTGAATTATTAAATTAATGTTACATCAAATATATAACATTGTGTGTAACATTTCTGTTTTTTTAATGTTGATTTCCATTGTCGAAGACATACTTGCAATCAATGTCAGTTAGACTTGAAGAATGGAGGATTAGAAAAAGAGATACAGAAGAATGGATGAGACATCGACAATTACCTCCAGATTTGCAAGAACGTGTTCGTCGTTTTGTTCAATATAAATGGCTTGCAACTAGAGGAGTCAATGAAGAAGCTATATTGCTTTCTTTACCTTTGGATCTTCGTCGTGAAATTCAACATCATTTGTGTCTTTCTCTAGTGCGCCGTGTATGTTTCTCCTTCTCTCTCTGCCTCCTCTGTTTTCTTTTGGTCATAGCTTCTCTGTTTTTTTTTTTTAATTTTAAGACTAAAATGAATGTTTTAAAAACTAGACCTGATAGCGAGTTGAAACCTCCGGGTCAATGTTCAATCATTTTAAATTGCTTGAAATATTGAAGCAAGATTAAACCGTGGTCAAATCGCTCAAATAATTGAACGATAGATGATATCGGATCATGGTTTAACTATCTGGTTGGTTTGGTCTTTTTAAAATGGGCTAAAATATACTTTGAATTTGTTATCTTTATTTTAATTTTTCATCTGGTTCATCTTTGATTTTATTTATTCTAATTTTAAAATAGTTTTTTGTGTCGTAAAGTTATAACGATGTGGTCACTTATTTATTTTGTGTTTTGAAATGGTTTCTTATTTTGTAAAGTTATCCGAAAACAGTTCTCTTATTTTATTCTAATCCGACTTTTATTTTGCAAAAGTTATGTCAAAGTGGATCTCTATTTACAACAATTTGAATAGAAATGTCCACATTGATATTAATTTGCCAACTAATGGGCCATTTTGAAAATAAAAAAAATTAAAGAGAGATCAAATTGAAAATTAAAGAGAACAAAAGTATAGTTTGACCTTTCTTTAACCATAATTTACCTATTAGTATCTAGGTTTAATTGTTATTTTGTCTCTCAATTAACTCAGCTTAACAATATTGATTTCTCTATTTTTATTGTTGATGATTTTGGTGTCCCAATTATCTCAATTTAAAATTTGGGGAATGGACCCTCTAACTCTCCCTACCTTTTTTTATCTCTCTCTTATCTTGTTTTCTCTCTCATCTTTCTCTCCTCATCTTAAATTACTACATTATCCTCATTTTTGCCAAAAGGTAGGAAAAGTTAGGGGATCCAATGTTAGAGGATCCATTCCCCTGTTTTTTGACTATAAATGGATTCTCTAACTTAAAATTTCATAACTTTAGGTAACTTTAGACATATAGGAGAGAGCGTGAGAAAATATGGAAGGAAAATATGAGCGAGAGATATAGAGAAAGTTATGTGACTTTTCCTACCTTATAGTTAAAAGATTTGACCTCTTTTAACTGCACTTTTGGTCCTTAAAAATCATGTATTGTGCACTATTGTGAGGAAATCATAAGTGTAAAAAATCAATGATTTTGAGAGGCCAAAAGAGGTATGAGGACAAAATTATTATTTTAGGAAAATTCAAGGACTAAAACTGTCAAAAATTAAATAAAGAGATCAAAATCGACAAACTGAGAAAGTTGGAGACCAAAAATGTAATTATACCTTGTATGTAATCTTGTTGTATTACACCTCCATATTAACAATTAATTTGCATGTATGTATGTATGTATGTATATATAGGTCCCTTTCTTCTCACAAATGGATGATCAACTCCTAGATGCAATATGTGAAAGACTTGTATCATCACTAAGCACACAAGGAACATACATATTTAGAGAAGGTGATCCGGTAGATGAAATGTTATTTATAATTAGAGGACAATTAGATAGTTCAACAACAAATGGTGGAAGATATGGATTTTTCAATTCAATAAAACTAAGACCAGGTGATTTTTGTGGTGAAGAATTATTAACATGGGCATTATTACCAAACTCAACTCTCAATTTACCATCATCAACAAGAACAGTTAAAGCATTAACTGAAGTTGAAGCATTTGCATTACAAGCTGAAGACCTAAAATTTGTTGCAAGTCAATTTAAGAGATTACATAGTAAGAAACTTCAACATGCTTTTAGATATTATTCTCAACAATGGAGAACTTGGGGTGCTTGTTTTTTACAAGCTGCTTGGAGGAAATATCAAAAGAGGAAAGCTACAAGGGAATTGTCACTTAGAGAACAAGGGAGTAATAGTTATTATAATGTGAGGGATGATGATCATGAGATTTATGATGAAGGAGGGTCTTCAAGTAGGAATAATGGTGGTAATAATGTTAATAATTTTGGTGCTACTGTTTTGGCTTCGAAATTTGCTGCTAATACGAGGAAAGGGAGTCAGAAGGTTCAAGCTGATCCAGTTCCTCAGTTGTTTAAGCCTGATGAACCTGATTTCTCTATGGATCCATGATGAGAGAGCACAAGAAAGAAAGAAAGAAAGAAAGAAAGAAAGAAAGAAAGAAAGAAAGAAAGAGGTGAAAAATTGTGTTTCACTAGGAAATTTTATGACTTGTATGTAAAACATATTCATAGATTAGTAGTATAATGGTTACCATGTTCTTTATTTTATTTTTTTTGCCTTTAGCCAATTTACTTTCATGCATTTCATAACATATAGAGATTCCTTCCAAAAAACATATAGAGATGCAAAACTTTTGTCTCTTTTTGTGTAAGATATATATTAATTTTTCAAAATATTTTATTTCAAAATTAAATTAAAAATATGTGACACATAAGTATTTTGTAATTTATAACTTTTTATTATTCATGATAGGCAATTAGTTAAATATAAATTATGTATTGAAAAAAATATATATAATACATATCTTCGAATAAATAAATTTAAAGAATACATTTCAAACTTTTCTTCCATATATCTTTTAAAATCTGCAATCTTTTTCTCCTCTTCTTGTGTGTAACTAACAAATCATCCACATATAGACACATTTGTTAATATAGTTCTACCTAGTACTCTTTACATAAATTTCATACTCATTATTGCACTTCTCAAACAAGAATGAATTAATCATTGTATTCGATGCCATGGGTGCTTGTTTTGGCCCATATAGTACCTTCCTCACTTTGTACACATTCTCTTCCTCATTCTGCACTTTAAAACCGGTTGGCTGCAACACATGCACTTCCTCTTCAAGAAGTCCTTTCAAGAATACAAATTTCGTACATGAGCTAACCTTTGTAACTTGCAATGGCTACTACCAACCTGATAGTCTCAATCCTCTCTATTGGTGAGAATACTTCACAATAGGCCAATCTAGCTTTCTACGTATATCCATAAGGAGGAGGACATCTTTTTAGGAGTCGCAGGAAGCCACGACCCCACAAAATTTTTCATAAATTGATTTGAATACATATTTTAGAGTTAATTATATACATACATATATATATATATATATATATATATATATATATATATATATATATTTATTTATAATATTACCACTAGAAGTTCATATAGTCGTAGTGATGAAGTAGTTAAGTGCTCATTTTGTATTCACGCCTTCCATGGTTCGATTCTCAGGTTCAATAATATGACAATTTTATAGATTCTACAACAAATACTTAGGATTTTAATTGCTTAACAAAAAACGAAATGCCCAACTAACTAACTAACTAACTGAATTTTAACATGAATTTAACAAACTAACTAACAACTTCTACCGCGATTTTAAGGAAGCTACAAAACCAAAACTTCTACTTAGACGTGGAAAATTTGTCATAATTTTGAATAGACATTAATTATGCTTGGTGGTTCTTTGATATGGTCTCACTCTCACCAATTCTTGAATGCCTCATTCTGCAATGGATAGGCCATACCTTTTGCATTTTTAGTACAAGCATATTTGACACCTTTATTATGGTTCACCTGTCCTCTTCCATTACATTACTCTTTCTCATTGTACTACATGTTCAATGCTGGTGAACAAAAACAATTCAACTATTTCATAAATATATGGGCCCATCATAAACTATTCTTGTCTTATTGATTCATCTATATTTCTTTTATCCTTTTCAATTCACAAGAGAATTAGTTTGGTTAGAATTTTTGTTTCTACACTGTTTTTGGTTGTTAAACTATTATAAGGCTAATATATAAAAAATGAATTTAAGAAAAATAATAAGAATAAAACTGCCAAAAAAAAAAGTGAGACATTATACGCTATCTGCTCAAACGCTACTTGAAGTAGCACATGAAAAAACACTACCCAAAATACGCTAAACGTTAGTACTTACCAAATACGTATACTCGTCACTCGCTTGTCATATGTCACATTATCACTTGATATGAACATTTTTGTCCTTTTGTTTCATATTCATTTCTGTCAACTGGACCACCGAAAGGCTAGAAAGCTAGGAAATATAGTTACTCTGAATTCAATGGGATAAGTAAAACTACGGTGAATTCTCAGTGAGTAAATAAAAATAGGAAGACTAAGCAAAAAAGTTACATGAATCAAATAACAAGTTAAAATAAAACATATTTCTATGCAACAATGTTACTTCTTTTGTTCTTTTGATACTAGCAGATTAGCAGAAAGTGTGTGTTAAGAGCATTTTTAGGGGAAATTTTGAAATAAAATTGATCTTAGAATTTGGGTTACAAACCGGCTCATGAGTCACGTCATATCACATCAAATATTGGACTCTTAACAATTGAAAAGATAGTTTGAGAAAAGCCAGTTCTTCACTACACGCGATTAAGACTATGTTTGGATTTACTTTTGGGAGAGCTAAAAGTGGTTCTGAAGATATAAATCCCTTTTCGCATGCATGTTTGAGTATTCTCAACTAAGATTGATTTTGTCTCGAGAATTGATTCTAACGTGAAGTTAGGATTTGTAGTTTTTGCTTCCAAAAGTGATTTTTACTCTCAAATTTACTGTGCAACTCACTTTTACCTAAGTTTTTCCAAGAACCAAATCACTTTACATTCAACTGACTTGTTAAAATATAGATAGTAAACCCATTAGTTAGTAGTAAGGCCCATTAGCGGGTTAGTATAAAAGACCGATGATAGCCTTATTTGTAATAAATCTTCTCATTAGTAATATTTTTACCAATTTCAATATAATAGACTTTTAGGGTTTTCTCTCTAATTTCCATGGATGTCATGTTTTTCAAGATGACTTTCATGCAAAACCAACTCATTTCAAAAATAAATTTCACACACACAACCAAACAGACAATAATGCTCACATACTAATAATGAAGTTATTAATTGAAAAATGCACAATTTTATTGATTTTGGTTGTAGCAGAACTATAGTAGTATTAGTATAGTGAATGACATTGTTAACTCAATGGCTTAATCTACTCTAAGATACGAGGGACGACCCGGTGCTTCCGAATTTGATTCCCGCAGTGGACAAACTTGATGTTGGCCAATGCGAAGTTTGATCTTAAACACGAACGGAAATTTGCCTTTTATTGAAACCGCTGAAACACTCCGTAAATAGCCAGAATGGTCCGGGGAAAAAAAGAGTAGTATAGTTTCTAAGTTACTATATAAAACACAATTCTGTAATGTAAGTAAAAGCTCCCAACTTTACACTATTATCCAACATCATAGTTGCTTGATACATTTTATAGCCTCTTGTCTCATTTTCGTAAGATCATTTATAACAGTATCCTACTATCCTTAATTCATAATCAATTCAACGGTAAAATCATAGCAAGTAGCTTATGATGAATCATAGTTTCAAAAACCAACATTAATTAACAATATAAAAACACACAAAAACAAGTTATAACATTTCAACATAACAAAATTCAGTAGTAAAACACAATCACAAGTCAACCATGCTTCCTTCCATCGCCTAGGGACAAAGACTATTCAATTAAAGTACATGTCAAATACTTACATCCTAAAACTTTCTATAATACACAGAAAACACAAACAAAAGAAACAAAAAAAAAAACACGTCTCTTCAAGATGTCACCTTAAATTAGTACTCCCAATTCTGTTGCTTGTAACATGATAAGCCTTGTTGCTCTTGAAATCAGAATCTTTATCTGAGTTAAGCCCATCATCCCAAGAACCTTGAATAGACCTTCTAGTGGAACCATTTCTATCAAACTCAAGCCTTTGTCTAGGAGCACTAAGTGATCTAACCTTAGCTCTAGAAGATTCGGTATTCGCCATGTAACTAGGATAACCGGCGTAACTGCTGAAGAAACCAAACGAACATTCACTTTTAGTAGGTGTAAAAGGACTTCTCCTTGTACCATTTCCAAGTCTAGAAGAAGCAGACAATGTCTGCGGACTATTCTCAGCAGTTCGCGACACTCCTGCTTCTTCTCTTCCTTTCTGATATTTCGAAGAGCCTAGCGAGTATACCTCCCTAGAAGAGTGACTTTGATTTGGAGCTTTATATGAATGTTTGGATGGAGACTCATATGACATAAGATTCTCATTGTTGTAATCATAAGGTAGATAATGTTGTGCTGTTTGAAATGAGGTGCTGGTACTATGCTTGGAGTTTAAGTTTGGCTTCCATGTATCAACTTCAAGAATCTTGTCACTCTTTTCATCATCGGCGTGCAAGGTTTTCAATGAAGCGTCTCCGGTTTGGCTCCAAGCGTTTTCTTCCATCCAACTCTCTAACCAATTTGAACCAAACCGCGTTCTCTCTGAATCGATGTTTCTAAAATTCGCATTGGAACTACATCTCTACAGGTTCAAAATAAAAAATTCAATTCAAAGTGAATTATAAATGTGTTTACATTTAAGCAAAATGTCATTCAAATCATCTATTGATCCTATAAAATCAATTTATGGGAATGAATCATGCATACCTTGAGAATAGAAGATTCATCAAATTTTGCACCATAGATACGAAGTGGGTGGTCATAGTCATTAGGAACCTGCAATTATTTGGAAAAAAAATATTTTAGTGGTTATTACGAGGCATTCGATCAAAATATAAAAAATGATTATACAGACAAAGTGCAATAGATATTTGCTTTGCTTACGGGGTAATGAGAAAGCGAAGACTTGAAAGAGTGCATATGATCGGGCATGTGCGTGCGATTTGCACGTGCTCGAGATTGGAGTCGAACCAAAGTTTGCATGCGCCTTAGCATATCAGCTGTTTGCTTTCTCACAATGTGGCCTCTCACTAATGCTTGCAACTTCACCAACGCTTTAAGTGCTCTCAATGCCCTCCTTGCCTTATAAATCCATTGAAAAAAATGTTAATAAAATTCGAAATTTCAAGTTCCCTACTAATAATGCTATACATTGACAATGACATTGATTTGTCAACTAGAGTTCTTCACCATGAAAAAAGAACAATTCACATTAAGCATCATTCACATCAATAGAAAAAAAAAATAAAGCAAAGAATATCCATTCACACCGAGCATTATTCACACCAATATTCAAAAATTCACACATCATAAAATGTTTACTGTTATTCTAGTATCTCGAAAGTCGCACATATCATCAATTCTTATGAGATGACTGTGTAAAAAATCTTTACATTCATGATGCATACCAATTAAATTCTAAACATACTAAAGCAGCTAGAGGTAAGTTTTGGCCTTAAATTAGAGGCTAAACAAATAAAAAAATGGGGAACAAATAAGCATGGAATGTAAGAAAAGACTAGAATATTAAAAGGAAAAGGACATAAGAGAGAGAAAGGGTAGTTGAGGGTGATGGGCCTAATCATGAAAAAACATAAACACATAGACACATTACACATAGTGGAAAGTCATCCATTAAAGATGCTCTTTTTTATCCATTGAAGCTTCCTATATTGCATTTTCCACCTTGACACTGACTCATATTACCAAAAAGAACCACAAAAGGTGAAAAATATAAACTAAGTGAATAATGTGTCTGTTATTTTACAGCCTAACTGTAGGTCCGTGTGAATTTTTTAACCAAAGTTGCTTTCTCTCACGTGAAGGCTTGAATACTAATTTTTTTTAATAAAGTATGGTAAAAAAGGGTTTTTTTACCCACCACAAAAGTATCTTTTAGCTTTTCATTTGTCAAAGTCTAAGAAAAGAAGCATGGCATAAATTACTACACCCCATACTACCTTGTCAAACACCAAAGAGAACAATTAAAGACATCCTTGAACCGACTTATTTGGGCTTGTGACATGATCAAAAGCTATTTTCAGCTAATTTTTATGAGTTTGGGTCTATCTTACATAAGCACCCGAAAATAGTTTTTGAAAACAAATTATAGCTTATAGAAAAACAGTTTAACATTATTTTATATTTTCTTATAGAAATAGCTTATACATAAACTCTTATATGATAAACGTTTATAACATATACCTCTATTTTGAAGTGTATTTTGGAGATGATCAATTTTCCATCCAGAAGTTTTCTTTCAGCAACTTATGTCGACTGGTCGACATATTTCTCGAAAGGGGAAGGTGTATGGTACAAAAACTAGAGGTGTACTCCATTACCCTAAAACAAGACTAGTAGTTACAATGAGGCCGACCCCCGTGACAGACTAAAACCCTAGCTTTAGGCTCTAACAAAAAAACTTATTAGCTATTTTTTTTTTTTTGACAAAAGCTATTATTTTTTATAAAGTTCAAAATCGGCATATATGTCGGCAAAAAGACCTAATTTAAAGCTCAATCAATTAAAGCAAAAATGCTCATGTCTAATCTCAAAAAAAAAGTTCATGTCAAAATTTGGGACATGGATCGCCTACAGTCTCGTATGACTATGTAAAAGAAGGTAGGAGAGAGATTTCAGGTGAGTCTTTATCGACATGCGCCTTGGCGATTACATCAAGATCAAACAGTCTCTATTTATTTAGAATTTCCATTTGAAATATGAATCATCTAATCTTGATGAATCACCTATTAGGTTGAGTAATGGGGAAGGCTGATATGGAGCACTTTGGCCCATGACCTAAAAAACATGGTTGAAGATGGGTTGTCACTATGCCACTTCATCTTTGGTCTTATTTTTTAGTAGTACAAAGGGACATTCTACTTTGGTCCCCCACAAAGTAAAGCATCAGAACCTACCAAATACGTGTGGGTCTACCTTACATTCATTCATTCATTCAAATGCAAATTACTAAATTGCCCCTTTCTTAATGTTTCTTGGCCTTTGTATTCTCATATACCCAAATTCCAAAAATGAGTCATTTTCGGTTTAAACTCTTCACAAGAACACAACACTCTTGTTTGGAACATTTTGTTAAGGATGGGGAATCACATAGGACAGAATCGAACACACTTGGAAAGACAAAATTGACTCAACATAACACGAAAAAATTATAGCCAGCACGTGATGACAATACATGTGGGCATGTGGCTGTGACTAGATAAGATAAAAAAATAGACGAAGAAGAATGAATCCGTGAGACCTTCGGTTCATAATTCAGTTAGTTCATAATTTTTCTTAGTCGAGATCGGGATGTCCGCCGCCAAACGCAGAGACTAATCCCCTTGCTGGATTGGAGACACCTTAAAGGGGTGGGACAGCTGATACAGAGATTTAAAGCTGCTCCATACTCAAGGCGAGGATCGAACCCTCCATACTTGGTTAAGGGAGGATGAGCCCCAACCGCTAAACCACACCCTTGGGTTCGTTTAGTTCATAATTGAACCAAAATGACTAATAAATAAAGAAAATTTTAAAAAAAAACTCATTTTGAATTGTTTAACTCGATTCAATTAATGGTTCAAAATAGTCTGACCGCGGTTTTATTTGATTTTGGGCAATTCAACTAAACTGCAATTAAATTAAGCCTGAATCAACCGTCAAACTAATCGGCTCCCAATTGAACCGATCGGTCTACTCCGATTTGCACAACATTGATATAAATTACTAAAATAATTTTTTAAAGATGAAAATTGTTGATGTGTACAATTTAGAAAAGAAAAAAGAAAAGGCTGGTGAGAGTGTGAACGAGATTGAAACAAACGATATATGCCCCAAAAAACAATGCTCCTTCCTCGCACATTTTCGTCTTTGTTTGATGTGTCAAAATCAGAGAATACAACAAGTGCGTGAAAAAGAAGATAGAATTAATTAATTGATTAATTAATTCTAAGTCCAAATAACACCATTCTAGGCTAAATTTGTCGGTGGAACACAAAAACACTCGACTCCACACATAATAAGCATAACCATAAACTTAATAAAAGATAATGAATCTTATATTGAAAAGACAATTAGTGAGTTTGTCCGAGGGACAAGGTTGTTTGCAATGTTTGACTACACTGGTGTATGTTCACATAGAAAACGTACGGCTTATTTTTTTTTTTGACAATGGATTAAAAAACTCTAACAATGTACCAAAATGGCAAAAATAGAGTAAAACAATAAAAAAAAATCTTACAAAAAAAAAAACAAACGATTTGCACACAATTTCCATTATTTTTTAGAGTAATTTGCAATATTTTTTGTCAAATTTTTATTTTAATAATTTCAATTAATTAATCTCTATGTTTTCACTTTAAGGGCATTTTGATATTAAAATAATCAACTTAGCAAGCATAATAACTAGTTTTTGAGTCTTTTTTTTTGACAGGGTTTTTGTGTCTTATAAACTAAGATAAACAAAAAATTATTAAAAAATGCTATATAAAGGGTCAGAGGATACGTAAAAACTTTCACTATTCTATGCGGATTCATTAATTTTTGTGGAAAAAAAAACCTTATGTCACATAAAATAGAACATTGAAGCGGCAATTTCATGTTGCATGCTTACATAAAAAAAAATAATAAATAAAAACTAACAGTTAATATTTTAGATTTTTCAAAAAAAAAACATAGACTACTTTTAGAAGATTATTTGTGTCAGAAAAAAAAATAAACAATAATCCATATATATTTACTTATTTATAAAAATTTCACTATATATGATTTCAGGGACATCATAGTAAAAAACGAAAACAAAATTTTCACGTACCAGGTAACCTCTGAATGCTGACTGTATCTTCACAGCGGCGGCAGATTCCGCCACCAACCTTCGCCGGACTTGCGCCGCAGTGGCAGGTCTTCCGGAGGAACCACCTGCTCCAGTGCCGTTGTTGGTGAGTCTGACAACCTCTGCGGCAGCATGAGCGGCGGCGAGTGCGGCTTCAGCGACGGCTGCGGTGGCAGCAGCGACGGCGATGGCATGTTTGTTAGCGTCTAAATTGTCAGAGAAGGTAATAGAAGAAGTGGAAGGTTCAAAAGGGTTGTTATTGTTAAATGTTGAGAGTGAATTGGATTTGTTCCTTGTGTTGTTCTTTGTGAAACTCCAGCTTCTTCTCTTGTCTTTGTTGGATTCCGATGGAGGATTATGGTGTTTCTTGCCGCCGAATAGTCGCCGGAGAAAACCCATGATGATGTTCAATTCATTGAGAGAGAGAGAGAGAGAGAGAGAGAGAGAGAGAGAGTAAAAGTAAGAATGGAATGGAAGGGAGGGTAGTTGAAAGACTCAAGAAGTTGGAAGGGAACACTTAAATTGAGGAGTGTGGAAGTCTTGTAATTTTTGGAATATG